>OZ024742.1:146139261-146164261 GCA_964016885.1 Eledone cirrhosa | reverse complement strand
AGAAATCTGCAGATACTCCACCCTGATTACACCTTCAGATTTATGCCTGGGATTATTGGGGCACTGGGGTATGTTAGTAACTGCCTCAATACAAATCTTGAGAAGCTAGGCTTCACAGGAACAGAAAGAACACAACTAGTTAGGAAATTACAAGTACAATCCATTAATGGAACAGTAAAAATATGTAAAACATTCCAAAAATGTTGCATCTAATAACTGCATATACACATGTACAGATACAAAGCATATACACATGCACACATACAACTCAAAACATACACATCCACACATACAATAACATCCATATCTACACATGCATACATACATATCTACCTAGTTGATGTTGTGTAAAGTCCAATGAGAGAGTCTTGTGTCTATGTTAGAAACTGACTCTCTCTCTATTGGTAAAACTTTGTGAAATTATAAAACCAGAAGAACATACATACATACATACATACATACATACATACATACATACATGCATACATACATACATACATACATACATACATACATACATACATACATACATACATACATACATACATACATACATTCACACACATATTAAAGGAGTTTCAGTCATGCAAAAAAAGTTGGCTCAAGGGAAATAACTCAAGGCATATATTTTCAGACTCATAAACATTATACATAAAATGCACCCAGTACACTACGTAAAATGTTTGGCATTAGGAAGGGCGTCCAGCTGTAGAAACAATACCGAATATGAATGTTATGTAAGGGAGATGTGGCCCTCAAATAATCTGAGGACAGTAGCTATGATTATGTACTGACTTGATCTGTGACAACACTTCCAGCTCATGCTAGCATGGAAAAACAGATGTTAAATGATGATGATGATAATATATGTACACATATATAAACATGCTTGTCTCTCTCTCTCTCTCTCTCTCTCTCTATATATATATATATATATATATATATATATATATATATATATATAAACAATCCATTTTTAGAACCGTTGAGTAATAGTTTTTTTAATTTGAAAGTTAGAAGCATCAATCTTGTTTGACAATGAAAAATAGTCTAAGTTTATATACCCAACTTAGACTATTTTTCATAATCAAACAACATATGGTCTCCATACACTCAATATATATATATATATATATATATATATATATATATATATATATATATATATATATATATATATATATATATATATATATATATATATATATATATATATATAATATAATGAAATTATTGTGTAAAGTGCTCAGGTGCACTACAACTCGTCAAAGGTGCCTGTATAGTACATAGAATAATACACAAATGTCAGGGAAGTGAAAAGTGTATGAGTCATGATATACATGTGTGTATGTATAACAGAGGTTACACTGAGTTGTATGAATATAAAAGGAACACTCGGTTGTATGTACAATATTTATTTAACAAGGTTGAGCTATGTAGAGCAGAATAGTTGACATGCCAAGAGAGATGAAAGGATGAATTAAAGTTAGTTGTATTACCGTTTTGAAGTCAGCGCGCATTGAGACCAAGAGGTCTTTTCATTACCATGTTTAGGTTGCCAGAGAGTATAGGGGCCAGGCAGGTTAAAAGAGAGCGGGAGACAGCTTTCAGCTATCTCCTTTATAGGGTCCCAGGACGGAAGTGACAAAGAAGGTTCTGCCACCTCAACGGGAATAACTCCCGCTACTTCCTGTCTAGAGAGCGCCATGTATGAAGTAAGATGGCGAGCATGTAACACCAAAGTCCAGGCATGAAAATTACAAAAAAAATGTTTGCAATAAAAGCAAAACAACAAAATATAAGCATGCAAAAATCAATGATAGATATCAAGGTAGCCAACCGCTCTTGGCCAGAGAAAGACTGGACATCTATCTATCCATCACACAAAGATACAATGTAATCAAAAGAAGAGGTCAAAGGAGCAAAGAAACGTGCTTGAACATAGTTATTAAAAAAAAATTCAAATGTTCAAAAATAAAGTTCACAGGTGTGCAATCACATGACAGCAGGAAAGAGAGTGTATAATGAATAAAAAAAATATAGGCAAAAGCAGGAATATAAATGAATACGGTAGTCCCATCTCATAAGTCGACTGCTAGAGATACGTTGTTTCAGTGCTTTAAGATCAATACAACTGGCTCTAGTACACAATGGACAAATGATAAGATGATAGTCGTAATGACTATTTACAAATAACAGAGAATATGTGCCACTAACCCATGATCTGCAACTGAAAAGATATTGAGAAGGCTCAAAATATTGATTAGCAAAGAAGGAGAAGAGATAGGGAATATGCAAACATTAATAAAATTATTTTCCATTTGTTTGGACATTAAGTCTTAAAAAGATAGACTCAATGAACAGAGAAGAAGAGAGAGAGTAAGTTAAGAAATATAGACAAACACGAAGGTTGAGCCTACGAATCAACTATACTTAGCATTGTCGAGTGTGTGGCATTCAGAGGCAGTTTGTCATAGCAATAACACAAGGTGGCATGCCATCTTCGAATCTATTCTCTGTTTATGTTTGCCACAATCCAGTAATTGATTATTTAATCTTTCAAGTTTACACCTGCTGACATCGCCATAAGTCTTACATTATAATCTGATGATATAAGTTGGCCATAGAAATACGTATTGTGATTTTTGCCACATTGAAGTAATATCTGGAATCCAGCCTTCTGTTTTCATTGAAGTATTTAACTCTGTTCCTGCACCAACTGTGAGATACCACATCTACGATGGATGACACACATAACGTTGAGTGCTTTTGCTTATTGCATCAAGATCTGCTAATTGGAATGGCCAGATCTACCAATTAGTTCAACCATCAAACTTAAATTGAATATGTATTTTACACCTCTCCAAGACAATGTCACTGGACCGAGATCTTTGGCGCTACACAGTAATACAGAAGACCCGCCTTACCTAAGTACAAAGTGAAACCTACATTCAGTAGGCACCTCTAACAAAAATACACCCCCGTCCCATCACCCCCACCCCATCCACACCACCCCTTTCAATGTAAAGTTATGTTGGTACCACAACATCCAGCCCGAAACAAATGAGATCGTGTAGGTGTCACGTCAAAAAACACACAGTCCACGCTGTAATGTGACCGTGTAGGCAACACGGTAAAAACCTACCAGTCCACACTGTAAACGTGGTTGGTGTTAGGAAGGGCATCCAGCCGTAGAAAACCCGCCAGACAGTCCTATGCGAGCAAGACAACCACTCTTGCCTCAAGTGGGAAAACTCCCGTCCAAACCCATGCTAGCGTGGAAGATGGACGTTAAAAGATGATGATGATGATGATGATGATATATATATATATATATATATATATATATATATATATATATATATATATATATATATATATATTTATATATATATATATATATATATATATATATATATAGAGAGAGAGAGAGAGAGAGAGAGAGAGAGAGAGTTGTTTCAAGATGAAAATACATCTAAATCACCTGATGATTTAGATGTATTTTTATCTTGACACCTCCATGTAGAGTTATGTCAAACTGTTAATATAAATACTCAACTTCCACAACCCCACAGAGCAGAGATGGCACTACAGAGGTTGTTGGGAAAATGCCCAACAACCTCTGTAGTGTTGATGCCCCCAAAATGCATCCAGTACAACTTGTAAGGTGGTGGGTGACAGGAAGAACACCTGACTGTAGAAGGCATGCTGAAAAGGGTTGGATGACATTCACGTGTGTCAACAGGTGATAACCTCTCTAGTGTTGATGTTCAACAAGATAAACACACCCACTATACAGTGTAAAGTAGTTGGTGATAAGAAAGGCATCCAACCATAGCAAGCTTGCCAAACAAAGGTTTAGGAGGACCTTTCAATTGTGTCAAAGACACGACAACCTCTCTTGTGTTGATGATTAACACTATAGACAGATCCAGTACAGGCTGTAAAGTTGTTGGTGATTGGAAGGACATCCAGCCATAGAAAGCTTGCCAAACAAAGGGTTGGGAGGACCTTTAGTATTGTCAATAACATGACAAATTCACTTGTGACAGTGTCACAATAAAATGTATTTGGTAGAACATTGGTCATATATAAGTGAGCAGCAGACCCTCAAATTGTCTGGGAGCCCAGAAGCTCCACTTTGTGTGTGTGTGTGTATGCTCAGACACATATCTGTATATATATATATATATATAAAAAAACAAACATAAATTATCGAGATTCGCATTTCGGCCCACGAAATAACGTAAAACAACTTCCGAGATGTGCGGCAAGTGCTCAATGATTCAGATGAACCAGAGCTGTAACAAACGTTAAAGGCCAAACACACTGAGACGATGGTTAAACAATCATTCGCATAGCCAAAAAAAAACGATCAAGTAATTCGGGTATTGAAAATTTACCCGGACCCCTGGAAGGTTGGTAAAATCCAGTATATGGGTTTCTGCGGCTCCTAAATCAAGTACCGTCCGCTTACATAAATAATGTCAGGCTTCTGGTAAGATGATTGAACAAGGAAGCCACTTTCTCAACAGGTTTTAGTTCAATGTTAATACAAGGACTGACTATTGCTGACCCCACGTGGGGATCGGCAAAGGAGGCAACCCCTATATCAGGTGAATGAATTCAGTTGTGTATATTTTTGCAAGAATGCAAAAACATCACAAATCGAATAGAGTTATATATATCTATATATAATAAAATTAGAATTTTATTTCTCGCCCGAGCACAGCTGATACATAAATGTAAGTATGCATACACACATACATACATACACACACACACACGCACATATATATGTATATATAAAAAGTGCAGGGCGATCAAAATTGATGGAAGTTACGGAGTAGGTAGACCCAGAAAAACCTGAGACGACATGGTAAATTCCAACCTTGCCCACTTGCACCCCTTTAAGACAATATAACTGGATCGAGATCTTTGACATCACACAGTAATACAGAAGACCTGCCTTCCCTACGTGCAAAGTTAACCTACAGTCAGTAGGCACCTCTTAACCAAATACACAAAAATATAATTTATAAAATAAACATACATCCACATACACAAGCGTGCAAAAAATCCATATACACACGTATGAAAATAAGCATACAACCAAATATACTAATGCACACATAAACCCTACAAAAAGAGCCAAGGACGTAACCACATGCGTGCGCGCACTCGCACGTAAAGAACACACGCAGACAAAACCATACGAAAGACTATACAGACAAAAAACAAAGGCCTATATACAACTGCGTACACACAACTATAAACGTAAACACATAGATAGAACCATATATAAGTATAATATAAACATAAATAAACTCACACACATAAATAAAAAAAATACATACAAACACATACACACACACACACACACATATATATATATATATATATATATATATATATATATATATATATATATATATATATATATATATATATACACACACATATATACAAATACATACGCACGCATATATATATATATACATTATATATATATATATATATATATATATATATATATATACACAATTACATACGCACACATATATACACACACACACACATATATATATACACACACATACATACACATATACATACGTACACATACATACATATATACGCATACATACATATACACACACATACATACATATACATACATATATATATATATCTGTATATATATAAAATTAAATATGTGTGTGTGTCTGTGTATTACCTATAGGGGCCTACATCTTACGACCGATTTTCATGAAACTTTACAGGCTCATAGATTAGTCATCGGGAAGTGTTTTCTATATATCAGCGTATCGTTTTTTTTTATTCCGGGGTCATTCGGCAGATAAAAATCGATAGGGAGTCACCTTTTTTTAGGTATCGAAAAATAAGATTTTTGGCTCTAGCTCCTACATTTTGCCACCGATTTCGTTCAAATTTTAAAGCAAAATAGAATTTATCATTGCACATCCTGTAATGGCTTTATATTTTGCATTTATTGTTCAGGGCAGCCGCTTAAATATTCAAAAATACCACTTTTAGACTCAAATTTCCGTCTTTTCGGCTCTAGCTCCCAAATTAATCAACCTACTTTGTTCAAATTTTACACTACCCTAGATCTGATTATTTCACGTCTTAAAGTGGCTTTACATTTTGGATTTTTTGTTCAGGAACGGCGTGGCAAGCGCTTAAATATTCGAAAATATTTAAACAATTTTATTTGGTTCAACTTTTATACTACGATTGAACCTATCATTAGCTCCCACATTTTTCAACCGATTTCGTTCAAATTCGAAACTTCGGCTCCACCTGACACATAAATCAATTTATTTGGTTCATCTTGTATACTACGATAGAATCTGTCATTGCACATCTTATAGTAGCTTTACACGTTGCATTTTTTGTTCAGGGATGGCATGGCAGCCGTTTAACTCTTCAAAATACGATTTTTTTCCATCTCCCACATATTCCATACGATTTCTCTCAACATTTCGCCATTTGCTACACCTTACGACCGATTTTCAAGAAACTCGTAGTCGCTAAGATCAACACCTTTTCATCAAAGCAGATATTATTTTACCTAACCAGGCAACGCTGGGTACTGCTGCTAGTATATATATATATATATATATATATATATATACATACACGCCCACATACACAAATACACACAAACACACACACACATGTACAAAAAAATAATCAAAATACTATAAATGTAAGTACACATGAGTCTGTCTGCGAATGCATCCGCACACAGCCCTATGTGAGAACATAAAAACCTAGTGGGCAAGTGAGGACAAGAGGGGAGTAAAATTGAAATAATAAACGCAATTATTAAGAATAGGTCAGGGAAAAATGTTGTAAAAGGTATGGGATGAGATCTAGATCAGAGTATCTGGATAAAGAGTGAACTGAGTAAAGGATAAAGGTGGTGGGTGTGTATGTGTAAAGGGTAAGGTAGAAAGTAGGGGGGAATATATATATTCTTTTTTTCCCTTCTTTTTCGCTCGTTGTTTCCTCAGCCTCACTTTCATATTTCTTATATTTTGTTTTCAAATCCATATTTAATAAAAACACCATGTTTTATTCATTCTGACGACTGAAAACAGATATATCTGCTTTCAAGAAACCACTGGTAAATGAAATAATTATCTTATGTTGTTTATTACATAACTAATAAGCTCTGTAACCTACATAGACCACTCTTTTTTCCTGTACCTTTCCGACGGAATTACTTCATTTATATATATATATATATACACACACACATGGTATGCAAATGAGGCTACACAGCCGATGTGTACTTAAGAAAAAACTATATATTTTCAACAGTTCAACAGATTGGCAGAGGTATACAGTCCTGATGAAGGGTAATGACCCAGAAACATGTTGATTGTTACTCAATTTCTAACATTCAATTTTTAACATTCACATGACCTCTACCGACCAATCAAAATTGTTTTGACCACAAGAATTTTTGCAACACGAATTGGCGCAAAACTTATTTTAATACATCTGGAGCCCCTTTTTTCACATAAAACAGGTAGAATTTCCAAAACTAATCAGATTAGAGCAAACATCACGGGCGCTCTATCTCAAAATTATTTTTGAAAAGCATTAGAAATGCGCAACCGGTAAAAACTTAAAACCAAAACTGAATACTAACCAATACTTATTACTAATTTTTACTTATTCCTAATTAAACTATTTTTCACTGGGAACAATTTGTCAGCATTTTCTTTTCCTTTTACCAATATATATATATATATATATATATATATATATATATATATTGGTAGATCCTCTCCAGAGGAGTGTTTAAAATGATGTAGAGTATTAGCAGTAGTACTAACACAGTATGATTCAGAATAGGGACATATATGGAAACAATTTCAATATGTTCATTATGCAGAAACATATTGTATATATTGTAAACATATTGTTTATAGGTTTCAATATATACTTCTATTCATACAGACTTTTATATAGCTAGTAAATAACTTAAGTATATAATTCCATTGAAGTCATCAAAACTCCTTGTTGTCATCACGTGAAGAACATATCTGTAAAATTGGACATTTCCACACAGTTTACAGACATTGGCAAAGAAAGAATATATTTTTGATTATTGATTTCTTATTTAGCTAGAATACCAAATATTGACAGAAGAGGGAGATTATATTCAATTATATTGATTCTTCTGCATGTATGTTTCTTGGTCTATTGATTTGTTTTTAAAATGTTAGAATGCAATGTTGATGACTGCAGCACAATTTGATCTTTTCATATTTGGGTTCAGTCTCAATGTATACATGGTTGAAATTTCACTCAAGGGAATTTCACTTTTCATTTCATTCCTTCAGAATCGCTAAGATAATATATATTCCTGTAATACCATTTTAGACAGAGAGGGAAAGGCAGTGCTCATGACCTTTTATCAGGCCTCTGAGATTGGTGAAAGGGGAGAAGAAAGTTGATCTCAAACCAGGGACCTGGTCAAAATGCTTCCAGCAGAGCAGACTCTACTAAAAATACCTATTGACCAGGTGACATTAAATCTACCATCCAACAAGAAGAGTAGATTCCATTAAAGTACCCAATGACAAGGTGACAGATTAAGACTACCTCCAAACAAATTGAACCCTACAAAAGGTAACCAATGGTCTGGTGGTGGTGTTAAACCAGGGGATAGCTTATGTTTACAACCCTAGGGGACTCCATTAAAGGTACCCAGCAGCCAGCTGGTGGTGTTAAACCAGATGACAGCTTACATTTATTACCCTAGTGGATTCCACTAAAAGCACCCAAGGACCAGGCAGTGGTGTTAACCCTCTTGTTACCACATTTCTACTGGAGTACACTGTATTTGTATAAAGAATTGGGAGGGATTTTCTCAAATTATTATTTCATAACTAAAATGGGGTTTGTAACAAAACATTAACAAAAGGTTATAATATTGAAAAGTTTGATTTAAACAGAAACCCATTAAAATGGGTGGTTTCATTGAACCAGAAGCAGTTCTGGGAGCATTAATATCAAAAGGGGTAAACCAGACAGCAGTTCAGGTCTACCATTTTAATGGACTCCACTAAAAATACCCAAGGACCAGGTGGTGGTTGATGGTTGATTCAATCAATCAACTGTAATATATTCCTTTACAGAATATTGCATTTCTATCATCTAAGTATGAAATCAATAACAATTATTAAAGTTAATGTTTTCAGTTTATTCCACACATCAACCAAGCAATCCGTTATTAGACAGCTATAATAAAGTAAATATTTATTATTTTTCTAATATGACATATCAAACTCATATTTTCTCACCAATTCCTATATCAGAATCATATTTATTATATAATTGCAATGTAATAATTGCTGTTTCTGATATCTAACTATTCATTTGGACCGATTTATTTCTTTGATAATTATCGACTTTTATATCAATAAAACCACACAGACCACATCACAAACAAGCAGGTCCACAAAGCATCCTACATTATATTGGCTCCCATCAAGGCCTTACAGCAATGAAAAAGAGAAAGCTGACATTATATGGCCATGTAACAAGATCCAATTGCCTCTGCATAAACCATTCTACAAGTAACTCTGGAAGTGGGAGGGGAGAGAGAGAGAGGTACACTAAGAAAAAGATGAACAGATAATATCAATGGACATACAGGAAAATCAATATTGTCTCAGTTCAGGTAGCTGAGACGATGTACCATAAGTAGCATTATTGAGGTGAGTTCCTGTCAACAGAGGGAAGAGTCTGTAAATAACTGGTTACTGTTTTGTAAGTCCATACAGTTGAGACCATGTTTTTTTAGGGACAGTAGAAAAGACGATAATACAATGTACAGTGATATTGCTGGGACTTATCCCAAATAACCTCTTCTTTGTGTTCCCAGTATCTACTTTTCTTTTATAGTTTGTGTGGCTGTTTCATGGGGTACAGGACATTAAAAATATCCATCTAAAATTCATTATAATCTTTACAGTAGAAATTTGTAGATAATTGAATGAAATGTAATCAGCTAATGTACCTAAGATGTATGTGTGTGTCTGTGAAACATATATATATATATATATGTGTATATATATATATATATATATATATATATATATATATATATATATATATATATATATATATATATATATTTATATACACCAGATCCAAAGACAAAATAACCAAACTCCCATTGTCACTGCCTCTGTCTCTCCCACTCTCGCCATCTCTCTGGGGACCCACGTGCTGGCTGCCCCATAGCCCCAGTGGACTGGCCAATGGATACTCTGAAGTAATGAACATTTTATTAACTGAGCTATCGATTTATTTTCAGTGTTTCATATTTATTAAAAGAAAAGAGCTTGTAATGTCTAAAACTATCATTTTTTTTTCAGTGTTTTATATTTATTAAAAGGGATGAGCCTATAACAACAACTGAAACTGAAGCTTGGAGTGATAATATTCTATTTTTTTCATATCTATTCTTACAGATTTATCGTCGGTCAAGACAATCAGAAAAAAGATGGTGGCTTTAAGCTGGCATGGTCAGCTGTTAAAACAGCAGAAGATGGTAAATATAATACTATTTCACTCTTATTTAATATAACACTATTTTTTTATTATACAATTTTAATTTTTAACTGTAGTTGTAAAAGCACAACTCACTATCTTCAATTCAGTGTTTGTGCTTGTCCTTATCTATGGACATGAATCTTGGGTAATGACCAAAAGAATACAATTGTAAATACAAGTGGCTGAAATGTGTTCCTTCAAAGGGTCTTTGGAGTAATGTTACTTGATAGGTGCATAGCTTAGAGATCAGGAAGTCACTCAAGTTGGTGCTGCTACTTCTCTGCATCAAGAGATCACAGCTTCAGTACTATGAAAATGGGGCTAGAATGTCTAAAGAAGGAATTGTTGGACAAATTTTATGGACAAAGCCAACCGACAGGAGGGTCAGATGTAGACCATAAGCAAGATGATTGGGTAACATCGATGAACTTGGTTGGTCTCACTTGAAAATCCAACTAGATCAATTGGAATCAATTGCTTCAGACAGGACATTCTGGAAGGCATGTCTGAAGATTTTGCCCCCATGAGCCACTCAAGAAAACGTGCAAGAAGAAGAACCCTATTCAATAACAAATCAATTATCAACTAAGCAAACGCCAAAAAAAGAGAGAAAAAGAAAAATAGGGGGAGAAAAGGGGGAGGGAGTAAACCCACTTGGCTGGGTGGTATATCTCAGTTCCACCCCACTGACAAAATAGTGAAAGCATTGCTGCAGAGAAGAGTTAGCAACACCTGTTACATCAACCATTCCATCTCACAGAGCTCCTTCCTCAGGCAGGACTCCCTCTGCTTAATTTGGTTTAATATCATCTTATTGCTATATATAAAAATGTTGCATGAGTGAAACTAAAGTAGTTATTGTTGATATTGCAATTATTATTGTTGTTGATACAAGGGCTGTGGATTGGCAGTATCGGTAAAGTGCTGGACACCATGTTTTGTGGCATAGAGTTATGGCCCTTCAAGTTCTGAGTTTAAACCCTGCCAAGGTTAGCTTTGCTTTTCATCCTTATGGGGGTCGATGAAATAAAGTACCAGTAATGCACTGGGGTCAATTTAATCGACTTTCCCCTCCCCCAAATTTGCTGGCCTCATGCCTAAATCAGAAACCATTATTGTTGTTGATACAGTTCACACATAGGTACCACTAGCTTTCCACATAGCTACATGTCATAGGAGGTCTCTTAGGTGCTTTAATTATAGGGGCCCAAGTCCTATCATAAAAAGAAAACAAAGAACTGGTCTTGAGTGACATAATGTAAGACAGTTGTGTTGGTGACACAAAAAAACACCCAGTTCACTCTGTTAAATGTTAGATGGTTTTTGGTGACACAATAAAAAGCACACAGACTACACTGTAATATGGTTGGCATTAGGAAGAGCATTCACTCATAGAAACCAACCCAAAATACAGGTCTGTATAAGCATGACATGGTCACATGACCTGAATTGTCTCATCTGACAACTTGCCTTAGCCATATAAGTGTAGAAAAATAGACATTAAATGGTGATGAGGATGATGATAATGAGTCATAAATAATACTTCATTGTGTTATGTAAAATAAATTTCATTGGATGGTGAAGATCTCTCTTTAGCCATGCAGTGGATAAGACAACCACTCTAGTGCTGGTGGCATGATAAAATGCACCGTGGATACTCTGTAGGGTCTAGAGGCCTCTTTTGACATATCAGGGACATGACAACCTCTCCAATGTTCATTCCATGAAAAAATGTACCCAGTACACTTTATAAAGTGGTTAGCATTAAGAAAGTCATCTAACTGTAGAAACCTCTGCAAAAAATTGGAATGCTAAAAACATTCATTTATTTCATCCAAGTGTTAAATTAACAACATTCATCATAATGTGTTTTTGATGTTGGTTTTAATAGTATTTCTGACTGCTGCTGACTCTGTACACTATATTCATGTGTATATAGCATAGCCAAATGGTAAAGAAGCTTGCTTCACGATCATAAGGTCCCCGATTCGATCCTACTGTGTGCTATTTTGGGTAAGTGGACCCAATCATTGTGAGTGAAATTGAGCATTTGGAAATTGTTTTGAAGCCTGTCAAATGGATTATCCTTGTCACACTGAGTTACATTGAATCTCTCTGAGAATTATGTTAATGGTCCATATATATTTGTGGAATACACAGCCACTTGCACGTTAATTTCATGAGCATGCTGATCCATTGATCAAACAATTAGAACACTCATTGTTGAAATTAATGGAAGTACACTCTAAATACATAGGCTTTATATAGGCTGTATCTATTGGCTTTAAAAGTTACCATAACAATTTGATTATTATGAAATCCTAATGTATTTTTTAATTTCTTGGTTTCAAAATATTTCAGGTCCATGTATGGGCTTTCTGTGTCAAGGTTCAAAGGGATGTACACTGAGTGGAAGCCCTGAATGTGAGAATATTCCCCAATACTGCATCGACAGTTCTTTAAGGTGCAATAAAATACCAAATTGTGCAGCACTTGACAACAGTGATGAAAAGAACTGTAAGTTCATTGATTTATTGTTTTCTTTTTCTGTGTTCTTTTTATTTTATTTTATTTATATTTTTATACTGGATGGGGGGAAGGAACGAGGAAAATATTCTCAAAGTAAAAATCTAGATCAAATGGAATCAGATAAAAGCATCCAAGGACAGGAGAAGGAGGTTGTGGTGGTTGAGACTGGGCAAGGGATTAAGTCTACCATCCAGATAGTCCACAGTGTAATTTGGATTTGGAGTACAAAGAGATAAAACAAAAACCACAAGGCACTCTATCTGATGTTCTACCAGTTCTGCAAATCCACTGACCTAATCTGCAATTTTATTTTATCAATCATATTTGAAAGGCAAAATCAACTTCAGCAGGATTTGAACCCAGCATTCTCCTATATTCTAGTGATTCTAATAGTTCTTACAATTCTGGCAGCTCACGTTGCTTTCAATTCTGAAATTAATTCATTTAAACGAATTGACAAGATAAATATTTTATTGTCTTTGCTTATTAGTATAACTTGTAGATTTTATCAAATTTCAATTATTTAAAAAATATTTTCACCATCATTACCACCACCATCACTGTCAGCAAGCACTCTCCTCACTATCATCACAAGCACCACCACCACCACCATCATTATCTTAGAGCTGTCAGTTGCTGCTCTGTATATATCAACCCTCCCCCTTTACCATTAGTGATATGGTTTACTACATATTTCCCTGTTATTACCTAAAGCCCCCCCCCCCCTCTCTCTCTCTCTCTCTCTCTCTCTCTCTCTCTCTCTCTCTCTCTCTCTCTCTCTCTCTCTCTCTCTCTTACATTGTTGCAAATGTCATATGTACGACAATAACATTTACCTAGCATTTCAAATTAAATTTCGGCTCTTCCTTCATTTTGATCAATATCATCATCATCATCATCATCACCATCCTTGCCACCATCATCATCGTTATCCTCAGCACAACTACTATCATCACCATCATCACTATTACTGCCTTGGCATCAGCACCATAATCCTCACTACCACCACCACCATCATCATCACTACCATCACCACCACCACCTCCATCATCACTACTATCACCACCACAACCAACATCATCATCCTCACTACCATCACCACCACCACCACCACCAACAACAACACCACCATCATCATCATCACTACCCCCACCATCATCACTACCACCATCACCACCACCACCATCATCACTACCATCACCACCCCCACCATCATCACTACCATCATTACTACCATCACCACCACCATCATCCCTACCATCACCACCACCACCATCATCACTACCTCCACCATCATCACCATCATCACCACCACCACCACCACCATCATCATCATTACCACCACCACCACTACCACCATCATCACTACCACCACCACCACCATCACTACCCCCACTATCATCACTACCATCACTACCATCACTTCCATCACCACCACCACCACCACCACCACCATAATCACTACCATCACCACCACCACCATCATCATCATTACCACCGCCACCACCACTACCACCATCATCACTACCACCACCGCCACCACCATCATCACTACCATCACCACTACCACCACCACCATCATCACTACCACCACCACCATCATCACCACCACCACCATCATCACTACCATCACTTCCATCACCACCACCACCACCATCACTACCATCACCACCACAACCAACATCATCATCACAACCATCACCACCACCACCACCACCACCACCATCATCACTACCACCACCACCATCATCACTACCATCACTTTCATCACCACCACCACCACCATCACTACCATCACCACCACCACCAACATCATCATCACAACCATCACCACTACCACCACCACCATCATCACTACCACCACCACCATCATCACTACCACCTCCACCATCATCACTACCGCCACCACCATCATCACTACCATCACCACTACCACCACCACCATCATCACTACCACCACCACCATCATCACTACCACCACCACCATCATCACTACCACCACCACCATCATCACTACCACCACCACCATCATCACTACCACCACCACCATCATCACTACCATCACCATCATCACTACCACCACCACCATCATCACTACCACCACCACCATCATCACCACCACCACCATCACTTTCCCATGATGTGGTAAAACAATTACCTCCTCTCTTAAAAACATTAAATGTGACACTAAACATGCTAACTATGCATGACATAAAGAACAGAAATATTGATTTCGATACATCTATAATCAATTATCAATAAATACTGATAAATATTGCTTATCATTGCCTCCAAAATATGTATTTTTATCTACTTTGATGGTAGGATTGCAACCTAGTCTACCTTGCTTCATAACCATCATCATCACCATCATCATCATCATCATCACCATCATCACCATCATCATCATCATCATCATCATCATCATCATCATCATCATCACCATCACCACCACCACCACCATCATAATTATCATCATTTTCATCCATATTGTCATAACCATCATCATCACCATCATCACCCTTCACATCATCATCATCATCATAACTATCATCATTTTCATCATTCATCATCATCATTGGCATCATCATCATCATCATCATCATCATCATCATCATCATTATCATCATCATTTTTCATGCTGGCTTGTGTTAAACAGGTTGTTACAGTCTAACATAATTCTTAATCAGGGTTACTGCCATTCTAGACAGGTCTGGAAACTATATGACACATATATATTCCATTCTTCACATGGTATCTGTTACTGGATGTCCTTCCTAGCACTAACCACTTTAACCCTTTAGCATTTACATTATTTTGATGCATAGAAGGGCGGTGGATTGGCAGTATCGGTAGAGAGTCGGACGCCATGCTTTCCAGCATAGTTACGTCCCTTTACGGTCTGAGTTCAAATCCCGCCGAGGTTTACTTTGCCTTTCATCCTTACGGGGTCGATAAAATAAAGTACCAGTAATGAACTGTGTAATTGCTGGCCTTGTGCCTAAAGTAGAAACAATTATTTTGATGCATAGAGTTACGGCCCTTGCCATTCTGAGTTCAAATCCCGCCTAGGTTAACTTTGCCTTTCATCCTTACTGGGTCGATAAAATAAAGTACCAGTAATGCACTGGGATAATTGCTGGCCTTGTGCCAAAAGTAGAAACAATTATTTTATATATACTATTGTATTTTCATGGTAAAGGCTTTACCTCACATAATTATCTCACATAATATCGAATCTATGTGATGTTGATATTATTTATTTTGAGAACAATAAACTAACATCTGTATGAATAGTCGATTACAGCTGGTTTGAACAGAGAGAGAGGTGAGAAGAATTCTGGCCGGATACGGCTGGTTTAAGTACTAAAGGGTTAAAGAGTTTACTGAGTGTATTTTATCATGGCACCAGCATTAGAGAGATCGTTATACCCTCACCAGGACTAAAATATCCTCTCATGTTATCTCCACTTCAACCACTTTACCGAGTGCTCTGGCCTTATTTTGTCATGGCACCAACAATAGAGAGGTTATATCCTCTGCATGACTAAAGTGTCCTCTCCACTATATGTTGTGTCCATACATTCCCCAACAACTTTACAGATTCGTTGTTAGTTGTCAGGATGCTGCATCCTTCAAAACTTCCATGCTTCCCAAAATTCACCAGCACTACACCTGATATTCCTCCTCTAGACACACGCACGCATGTATCTGTGTGTATATCATAACTCATTTACTGTTCATTTTCCTGGCATTTGTACATTATTCTATGTACTAAACATGCACCTTTGATAAGTTGTAGTGCACCTCAGCACTGTACACAATTTTCCTTATTACTGTAACTATTTTATCATGACACCAGCACTAGAGAGATAGGCAAGACCCCTGTTCAACTAAATTCTCCTCACTACTCTATATCCAGTCTAGTCAATGTTAACATGAAGGTGATATAGAAGAGAAAACAATGACAGATGAAGAACCCATTGTTATGTATATAATTTATACGCTCATTATTATGTACACATTACACACACCCATTATTGTCCATACATTTTCTAATCCTATTATTCTATATACCCTGTTATTATCACTGGAAAAGAATTGATAATAGATGGAAACTTTTAACCAAATGCAAAAGTTAAATTTGATTTTACAAAAATTTAATATCATTTTACCACAAAATTTCACCCTTTTATTACTATATTCCTAATGAAAGACTCTGTCTATGAGTTTTAAATCATTTTGAAAATAATCAAGAATTTGGGAGGATTTAATAATATATCTAACTTTCTCATTATTAAGCTGGTCTTTGAGATATAACTTACCAAATGTTCTTACATAAAATTATGATGGGAGGTGTTTAGATAAATATAAAGATTTAAAAATAAGCCGTTTTGTATCATCGAATATGAGGTAGTTTCAGGTGGTTTGATTTCAAAAGATTTTATGTTAACATTTTTTTTTCATATATTTTAAATAAAGGGAGGTAACAAGCTCTGCTTTATTTTTTTTTCCTCACTAAGGTAATGGTTTCAGAAACCATCAAAGTGTAATTGGTTAATTATTTCAGACAAAGTTGTTTTTTTTCTGTGAGAATTAATTTTTAGTAAAATTATTTGAAATTATATTTTGTCTCTATTCTATTTATAAACATGAATTTATTGAACAATTTCATGGCTGTATGATTAAGTAATTCACTTGACAACCACACTGCCAGTGTCTTCTACTAAAGCATTGGGTTGATAAGTGTCTTGTGAGTAAAATTTGGTTGACAGATATTGCAGAATACCCTCGCATATATATATATATATATATATATATATATATATATATATATATATATATATCATCATCATTTCATTTTACGTCCGCTTTTCCCTGCTTGCAAGGGTGGGACAGGAACTGATTCTGGCTTGATTTCTACAGCTGGATGCCCTTCCTAACACCAACCTCATTTACAGTGAGTGGTGGGTGCTTTTTTGCCGTGGCACCTGCACGACCACTTTGCAGTGGAATGATATGGACCCCAGTCCCTATCATCTCATTTCTACAGCTGAGTAAACTGGAGCAATGTGAAATAAAGTGTCTTGCTCAAGGAAACAAGACATCACCTATATATATATATATATCGTTTCTGAATAAAAATAAAAATAAATAAAAATAAAAAAATAAAAATATGAGTGGAACAGCAACATCACAACTTACAATTAAGGACAAAATGAAAACACACACAGGACAAAATGAAAACACACACACACATAGAACAAACAACCAACCAACAATAAATAAATAAATAAATAAACAAATAGATAAATGAACACAAACACACACAGACACCCGGATGTGGCGCATGCGCAAACTGAGCACACAACACACACAGAAACAAAATGGCGTAGGATAGAAGAAAGGAAAGGCACAGAAACAAAGAAAGGAATCCCCAGTCACTGAAGAGGTCACAGAGTATGTGACGAAAGGACTATGACTATATATAAACAACTATCTGGTTGTGGAACCAACCAACCAACCAGAAATTTATAAGTTTGTAAATTTATAAATTTATAAATATATAAATTTGTAAATTTATAAATTTATAAATATATAAATTTACAAACTTATAAATTTCTGGTTGGTTGGTTGGTTCCACAACCAGATAGTTGTTTATATATAGTCATAGTCCTTTCGTCACATACTCTGTGACCTCTTCAGTGACTGGGGATTCCTTTCTTTGTTTCTGTGCCTTTCCTTTCTTCTATCCTACGCCATTTTGTTTCTGTGTGTGTGTTGTGTGCTCAGTTTGCGCATGCGCCACATCCGGGTGTCTGTGTGTGTTTGTGTTCATTTATCTATTTGTTTATTTATTTATTTATTTATTGTTGGTTGGTTGTTTGTTCTATGTGTGTGTGTGTTTTCATTTTGTCCTGTGTGTGTTTTCATTTTGTCCTGTGTGTGTTTTCATTTTGTCCTTAATTGTAAGTTGTGATGTTGCTGTTCCACTCATGTTTTTATTTTTTTTTTTTTTTTTTTTTATTTTTATTCAGATATATATATATATATATATATATATATATATATATATATCGAAAGGTTGTGAGTTCAATTCTCAGACTGGGTGATGTGTTGTTTCCTTGAGCAAGACACTATATTTCACATTGCTCCAGTTTACTCATCTGTAGAAATGAGATGATAGGGACTGGGGTCCATATCATTCCACTGCAAAGTGGTCGTGGAGGTGCCACGGCAAAAAAGCACCCAGCACTCACTGTAAATGAGGTTGGTGTTAGGAAGGGCATCCAGCTGTAGAAATCAAGCCAGAATCAGTTCCCGTCCCACCCTTGCAAGCAGGGAAAAAGCGGACGTAAAATGAAATGATGATGATGATGACACACGCGCACACACATATATATATATATATATATATATATATATATATATATAGCAGCAGCATCGTCGTTGTCATTTAACGTCCATTTTCCACACTTCTATAGGTTAAACAAGTTGTCATGTTATGAGACAAGTCAAGTCCAGAGACCACATCAGGCTCATATGGATCTGTATTTTGGCCTAGTTTCTATGGCAGGATGCTCTTCCTAACACCAATTACACATATATATAATGTTATACTTGGGGAGGGTCATATTTGTGTAATATTGCCAGAATTAATAACAGAACACACTCTTCTTTCAAAGAAGATGAATTGTTCATTGTGTCAGCAATGCTCCACTGTAAAAAGCCCAATTCTACAAAAACAACAATAAAATATTTGATGTTTGAGAGTATTGTATTCTTCTATTCTTTTACTAATCTTATCCATTAGACTGCAGCCTTGCTACAGCACCACCTTAAAGGGTTTTAATTAAATATTTCAACCCTGGTACTTATTTATTTTATAAATCTCTATTTTTTTAATGTAAAGACACATGGCCTACTGGTTAGGATGTGAGGCTCACAAACATAAGGTCAAGGATTTGACTCCAAGATCAGGTAGTGAGTTCAGCAAGACACTTCATTTCACATTGCTCTTGTCCACACAGCTGAAAAAGTGAGTACTGGCATCAGCTGGATGGAGATAATCTTGCAATGAACTGGTGTCCCATCCAGGAAGGAGTTATATTCACAGCCAGATAATAACATAGGAAATAGGCATAAGTTCCTGTGTAATGAGACTTTGGGATCAAGAAAGACTTTAACATTTTAGAAATTTGAGGAATTTATGATACATAAGGTGATGCAACATAAACAACACTAGTTTTAACACACACACACACACACATACACACACACCAAACAGACAGACAGATAGACAGATGGACAAATACACGGATGGATACGTGACAGGATTCCATCATCATTGTCATCGTCGTTTTAACATCCGCTTTCCTTGCTACTGAGTGCTGGACGACTCTACATAGACCTGCAGTGGTGTCACTGATCTCCCAGGCAGACCAGTGATGTGTCTCGATTATGTATATCCGACGCTCCACTGAGTGATTAAGAGAAGTTTTCATGTCTTTGACACAACTGAGGGTCTTCATAACCTTTTGTTTGACAAGATTTTTACAGCTCAATGCCCTTCCTATCACCAACCACTTTACAGCATGTACTGGGTGCATTTATCATGTAGATCACCAACACTAGGGAAGTTGTTGTGTCCTTGACATGACTGAAGGGTTCTCCCAGCCCTTTATTTGGCAAGCTTTCTATGGCTGGATGCCCTTCATATCATCAACCACTTTACAGTGTATATTGAGTATGTTTATTGTGTAGGTCACCAAACACTATGTCCTTGACATATATCTGTAAATATATCACCATCCTTTTTACATCCATTTTACCATGCTTGCAAGGGTTGTATGAATCTTTTCTAGCACAGCTTCCCTCCACTCATTGTATTCCCTTGTCATCGTCTCTGTAAGGTGCTCATTTTGAGATCAGCTCTTAGTATTTCTGCCCAGGCTTTCCTTGGCCTTCGTCTACTGCAGCATCCTTCCACTGGGAAATTATTCCCCCAACAATAATCATCCATATGCATCACACGACTTACCAGTGCAGTATTTTCTCTTGTATTATATCGGTAGAGGGTCGGACGCCATGCTTTCCAGCATAGTTACGTCCCTTTATGATCTGAGTTCAAATCCCGCCGAGGTTGACTTTGCCTTTCATCCTTACGGGGTCGATAAAATAAAGTACCAGTAATGCACTGGATAATTGCTGGCCTTGTGCCTAAAGTAGAAACAATTATTTAAATTATTTAAATAATAATAATGAAAATTATTGTGTACAGTGCTCAGGTACACTACAACTCATCAAAGGTGCATGTATAGTACATAGAATAATGTACAAATGTCAGGAAAGTGAACAGTATATGAGTCATGATATATATACACACACACACAGACATGTGTGTGTATGTATGGTGGGGGAATATGGGGTGTAGCGTTGGCGCATTTCGGAAAGCATGGAAGTTTTGAAGAATGCAGTGTCTCGATTGATTCCTCTTACACTTAGTTTCTCCCTCAGCTCATCCATGCTTTGCCATTTATGCACATTAACATCACATATCTATCAAAGTATCCTTACTTCATTTCTCTCCAGCCTCTGCATTTACTGCCCAAGTTTCCCTTTCATGCAACATTTCATGTAGGTGTCATACTACTGGCCTTTCTTTCATAGAGAGAAACCTATTGTTATCAACAAAGGTAGTAAGTAGCTCACTGAACATCTATCCTGTTGTTAATCTAGCTACTATTTACTGCTCTCTTTCCCTCTGGTTTTATGGATCTCTTATCTGTGTTACCCCTACCAAAGATACCTATGGATGCATTTACATAATAGTTATACAAATTGTAGTTCATTTATATATTAATTGTGCAAATTATATCTAGTTAATTTATTTTACACACTGGTGGCGTAATTTATCATATTATATCTTGGTGAATATATATATATATATTAGTAGTAAATAGTAGCTAGATTAACAAAAGGATAGATGTTCAGTGAGCTACTTACTACCTTTGTTGATAACAATAGGTTTCTCTCTATGATAGAAAGGCCAGTAGTATGACACCTACATGAAATGTTGCATGAAAGGGAAACTTGGGCAGTAAATGCAGAGGCTGGAGAGAAATGAAGTAAGGATACTTTGATACGGAATTCTGGAGAGTTGAAAAGAAAAATCTGGACGCTCAGTGACAATGCCAAAGATAAAGACAAATTCACCTCATGGACGAGAATGCAAGGACTCCTCCTCTTTGTTTCGGCCGCGGATGGCTAACATAACCCCCCCCCCCCTCGCCCCACCGCTCCCACCCTCCAAACGCAATCCAAAACTTCAGAGTTGGTACCATGAATGTAGGCACCTTAAAGGGTCGCTCTAACGAGGTTGTAGAAATGCTTGAACGTAAGGAGGTCGATGTTTGTTGTATTCAAGAAACCAGGTGGAGGGGTGGGTCTGCTAGATTCATCATGGGTAAAGAACAATGCTATAAGCTTTTCTGGGTGGGAAATGACAATGGGCTGGGTGGAGTAGGATTCATGGTAGCAGAAAAGTGGGCAGATAAGATAATAGACGTAAATAGAGTGAACGACAGAATAATTAAAATAAGACTTGTCCTCAATAGAAGTACAGTGACAGTAATATCTGCGTACGCACCACAATCCGGACTGCCCGGCACTATAAAAGACAGATTCTATGAGACACTGATGCTCATTACCTCCCAAATAACCGACAGTGACTATATAATTATTGCAGGCGACCTAAATGGTCACGTTGGACAACATTGAGACGGCTATGACGGAATCCAGAGAGGCTATGGGTTTGGTACTAGAAATGAGGAAGGCTCCAGAATCCTGGAATTCTGTGACGCAAATAACCTCACTATCTGTAACACTAACTTCAAAAAACGAGACAATCACTTGATCACCTATAGATCGGGGGAACACACAAGCCAGGTAGATTATATCCTTACCAGGAGACGTGACAGAGTGTCTGTTGTAAACACTAAATCCCTCCCCCATGAAGAATGCACGTCTCAACATAGACTCATAATTAGCGACCTCATAGTCAGGACGAGACATATTCGACAATAGAAGAAGACTATCCTCAGGAGAAAAATATGGAAATTAAAGGACCCCACAGCCAGTCATAAATTTAAAAGCATATTACTTGATGCTTTTGATAGTAAGGAAGAGCAATTAGAGTCGTACAATATAGAGGAACAGTGGAAATTCCTGAAAGCTAACCTGCTGAAGGCGACAGATGAAACTTGTGGCTAGAGCAGGCCTATAGGCAGGAGGAGAGTAACCTGGTGGTGGAACAGTAAGGTGGAGAGGTCAATCAAGGCCAAAAAGCAGGCTTGGAAAGTATGGCGGGATGGGGGAAGTAGAGAAGACTATCAAGTGGCCAGGAGGGAAGCTAGGAGACAAGTGTACTTCACAAGAAGGGAAGCAGAGGAAAGAAAGTTCAAGCATGTTCTACAACGCGAGGACCAAAAACGTGAGGTGTTCAGGATTGCTAGGCAATGTGTCAAGGAAAACAGTGATATTGTCGGGGAGAAATGTGTCCTAAATGATGATGGTGTACTTGCCATCACTGACGCTGATAAGAAGGTAGCTTGGAAGTGTCACTACGAAAGGCTACTAAATGAGGAGAATAATTGGGAGAAAGACAGTCTCCCCCACATCGACCCAATAGAGGGACCAGCAGTGCAAGTTGAAGGTAGTATAATAAGTAAGGCGATCAAAGACATGAAGATGGACAAGGTGGCCGGGCCTTCGGAAATAGTTGTCGAAATGCTGAAAGCATCTGGAACGGTGAGACACACTATGGTCACCCGGATAGTAAACCAAGTCATACAGAATGGGGTCGTTCCGAAGGACTGGCGCAGCAGCATCATCATTAACTGCTACAAGGGTAAAGGTGATGCCCTAGATAGGGAAACTATAGAGGCATTAAATTAATTGACCAGGTCATGAAGGTCACAGAAAAAGTAATAGTGCAACTAATCAGTGAGCGAATTGATCTAGACGAAATGCAGTTCGGGTTTGTGCCAGGTAAAAGTACAACAGACGCTCTCTTCATTGTACGACAACTACAGGAGAAGTACCTAGCTAAAAGTAAACCCCTATACTTAGCTTTTGTCGACTTGGAGAAAGCCTTCGACAGAGTCCCCCGTTCCATTATCTGGTGGGCTCTTAGAAAACTAGGTGTTGATGAATGGCTTGTGAGAGCTATACAAGCCATGTATAAAGAAACAGTCAGCAAGGTTAGAATTAACAACGAATATAGTGAAGAGTTTAGCGTAAAAATTGGTGTTCATCAGGGCTCCGTCCTTAGCCCCCTACTATTTATTATTGCCCTTCAGGCTATAACAGAGGAGTTCAAGACCAGCTGCCCATGGGAACTCCTATATACAGATGATCTAACGCTCATAGCTGAATCAATGGCTGAACTAGAGAAGAAATTCCAAACATGGAAGCATGGCCTAGAATCAAAAGGCCTTAAAGTTAACTTGTCTAAGACTAAAGTTCTAGTTTGTAGGAAGGAAAATAGGGCACCGGTCCCATCCGGGAAATGGCGATGCTCAGTGTGTAGGAAAGGAGTAGGTAGAAACTCCATTTATGTCCCAAATGCAAAGTATGGGTACATAAAAGATGTAGTGGGATCACAGGTAAGCTAACTAAGAACATAGATTTTACATGTGGCCGGTGCTCTGGTGCAATAAGTAGCAGCAAGTGCCCACAAAATACTAGCTCTTTCAATTGCGCAGAGGGTTCTATAGAAATAGTGGACAGCTTCCGTTACCTGGGCGATAAAATCAGCAGTGGGGGAGGGTGCTCTGAAAGTACTGTAGCTAGAGTCAGAACTGGTTGG
>OZ024742.1:146129261-146134261 GCA_964016885.1 Eledone cirrhosa | reverse complement strand
AGCAATAGGTAATTTTCCGAAAGTTAAAATTTTGCTGCTCCCAACCTTTAATCCTTTTTCAATCAACAGAAGAATGGGAAGTGGAAAATTTCAGCTCAATCGAACAAATGTTAGGTGACCCTCAAACGCCTTGAAGTTGGAACATGGTATACGCAACAATTAATTCTGTTCCCTATCTCGACCATTTTCTTTTTTCTTCTTAGAGAAATTTATGTGGACTCATCCAGGCAACCCCAGCAAATGTTTAAAAACGTTCTGAATCAAATTTACCAATAGTTAATTTGAAAAATTCCTGAAATAACATGAAAAACTTAAGAAATATTAGATTTTCTTAATAAAGCACACAACTTCTATAAGAGAAACGCATTTTTATTTACAACAATAATTTCTATATTTTGAATATTGAACATTATTTTTGCATAAGAGAGGATTTAGTGGCAGTTGGGTATATTTTACAGTTTTCGGGAACAATCTGTGAGAATGTTATTGTAGCCCTGAATGAGTTTGACACCTCTTTCTTCAACATCATTCACAACTGTCTTCTCAAGATTTTCAAGTCCACTTTTGAAACCAGGGCCATCCTTCCATCTTGAAGGGTCTTTGTCAAGGAAATCAGTGCTGATAGAAAATCTTGTGAAGAAAGTTTTTGTACCAGGAGTTACAAAAGATGAAACCTCAATCTTTGTAAAGGAAGAAAAGTCATTTTGGTGCAGAATGTACCTCTTCAGTTGATTTTTTTTCTTCTTCCACAATATTTCTACTTCAGCAATATTTACCTTAACCACTCTTTGCTCTCCTTTTCTCATTGCTCTCCTTTTCTCCTTCCTCTCCTTGCTCTCCCTGCTCTCATTTTCTCCTTCCTCTCATTGCTCTCCTTTTCTCATTGCTCTCCTTGCTCTCTTTTTCTCCTTCCCCTCCTTGCTCTCCTTTATTCATTGCACTCCTTGCACTCCTTTCCTCTTTGCTCTCCTTTTCCTTTTCTCATTCCTCGCCTTGTTCTCCTTTTCTCCTTGCTCTCCTTATTCTCCATTTCTCCTTGCTCTCCTTTTCTACTTGCTTTCCTTTTCTACTTGCTTTCCTTTTCTACTTGCTCTCCTTTTCTCATTGCTCTCCTTGCACTCTTTTTCTCCTTGCTCTCATTTTTTCCTTCCTCTCCTTGCTCTCCTTTTATCTTTGTTCTCCTTTTATTTTGCTCTCCTTTTCTCCTTGCTCTCCTTGCACTCCATTTCTCCTTGCTCTCCTTTTCTCTTTCCTCTCCTTGCTCTCCTTTTC
This sequence comes from Eledone cirrhosa, assembly GCA_964016885.1. Lineage (NCBI taxonomy): Eukaryota > Metazoa > Mollusca > Cephalopoda > Octopoda > Eledonidae > Eledone > Eledone cirrhosa. Next base: position 146,132,989 of record OZ024742.1, on the reverse strand, counting down.
TCATTGCTCTCCATACTCTCCTTTTCTCATTTTCCTTCCTCTCCTTGCTCCCCTTTTCCCGTTCCTCTCCTTGCTCTCCTTTTACCCTTGCTCTCCTTGTTCTCCCTTTCTCCTTGCTCTTCTTTCTCCCCCTTTCTCCTTGCTCTCCTTTTCTCCTTGCTCTCCTTTTCTCCTTGCTCTCCTTTTCTCATTGCTCTCCTTTTCTCCTTGCTCTCCTTGCTCTCCTTTTCTCTTTGCTATCCTTTTCTCTTTGTCCTCCTTTCTCTCCTTTTCTCATTGTTCTGCCTTTCTCCTTGTATCTCTGTACTGGTTTATATACAGATACAATGAGAAACAACTTTACACAATGTTCTGGATGCATTTTACCATGGAATGAGCACAGCTACTTTACAGAGTACGCTGAGTGTGTTTTATCATAGCACGAGCATTGCCCCTTACAGAATGTACTGGGTGAATATTATTGTGCCACCAGCACTATGGCTATTCTCAGTGTACTGTGTACATCATATATCATGGAACCAACAAAAGAAGAGTTGCTGTGATTTCACCAGGGCAATGTTTGCTCTAACAAAATCACAGCAACTTCTAGTATTGAGTAATGGCAGAGGGCATGTGAGATGTTGGTGGAGATGGCACTGTAGAGAGCAATGGTAACTACACATTTGTTTCTGAGAGATAGCAAGAGAGCAGGAACCTGTGTTGGTTGGAAGATGTTGTTAAAATTTATATATATATGTAGATAAATCTACCAAAATATACGGTAGTGTCCAATCCGTATTAATTTATATATATGCTGAAGGCATCTGGGTCTGTAGGTCACACTATAACCACACGTATCGTTAACCAGGTAATACTAGAGGGGGCCATACCAAAAGATTGGTGCAGTAGCATCATTGTCAACTGCTACAAAGGTAAAGGCGATGCACTAGATAGAGGAAACTATAGAGGTATAAAGTTGATGGACCAGGTCATGAAAGTAACAGAAAGAGTTATAGCACAGCTGATTAGGGACCGGGTGAATATAGACGAGATGCAATTTGGGTTTGTTCCAGGGAAAGGCACCACTGATGCGCTCTTCCTTGTGAGGCAATTACAGGAAAAGTACCTAGCTAAAAGTAAGCCACTCTACTTGGCATTTGTCGACCTTGAGAAAGCCTTTGACAGAGTTCCACGTGCAGTAATCTGGTGGGCTCTTAGAAAACTAGGAGTAGATGAATGGCTTGTGAAAGCGGTACAAGCCATGTATAGGGGAGCAGTCAGCAAAGTTAGGATTGGCAATGAGTATAGCGAGGAATTTAGCGTACAGGTTGGGGTCCACCAGGGCTCTGTTCTTAGCCCTCTCCTGTTCATCATAGTCCTGCAGGCAATAACGGAGGAGTTTAAGACCGGATGCCCATGGGAACTCCTGTATGCTGATGACCTCGCACTCATAGCTGAATCTATGGTAGAACTAGAGAATAAATTCCAAACCTGGAAGCAGGGACTAGAGAGAAAGGGCCTCAAAGTCAACATGACAAAGACTAAGGTCCTTATAAGTAGACGAGAAAACAGAACCCAGATCCCCTCAGGGAAATGGCCTTGCTCAGTATGTAGGAAAGGTGTAGGTAGGAACTCCATTCTCTGCCCCAAATGCAAACAATGGGTACACAAGAGATGTAGCGGGATCTCAGGAAGCTTAATTAAGAATGTAGGATTCACATGCAGCAGCTGTGCTGAAACAGCAAGCAAACAGCCACAGGAAACAAGTACCACCAATCTCTGGGAGGGCCCTGTAGAAACAGTAGACAGCTTCTGCTACCTAGGTGACCGAATTAGCAACGGAGGTGGGTGCTCAGAAAGTACAATAACTAGGGTAAGAACGGGATGGAAGAAGTTTAGGGAACTACTACCACTGCTAGCTGCAAAAGGCTTCTCCCTCAGAATGAAAGGCAGACTGTATGATGCGTGTATCCGAACAGCGATGTTGCATGGTAGTGAGACCTGGGCGCTGAAGGTGGAAGACTTACGTAGATTAGAGAGAAACGAAGCCTGCATGCTCCGATGGATGTGTAACAGTAATATACGTGAACGACAAAGCATAAATGAATTGAGAGAGAGACTGAGCATAAGAGGAATCAAATGCTGCGTGCAGGAGAGGCGGTTACGCTGGTATGGACATGTGATGCGTATGAAGGATGACAGCTGCATAAAAAGGTGCAGAGCACTAGAAGTTGATGGAAACCGCGGAGTGGGGAGACCCAAGATGACTTGGGATGAGGTGATAAAAGCCGACCTTACCCAACTACACCTCTCAAAGTCAATGACACACGACCGTGACTTCTGGCGTCACGCAGTAATACAGGGTACCCGACCTCCCATGGGTACATGCTGAAGCATATAAACAATATGCCCCCCCCCCCCACCGCAAGGTGGTCGTGGAGGTGCCACGGCAAAAAAGCACCCAGCCCACACTGTAAAGTGGACGTGTAGGCGCCACGAAAAAGCACCCAGCACTCACTGTAAATGAGGTTGGTGTTAGGAAGGGCATCCAGCTGTAGAAATCAAGCCAGATCAGTTCCTGTATGAGCAAGGCATGGTCAGCCGACCAGACACTGCCCACAACAGGACAACCCGTCTAACCCATGCTAGCGTGGAAGAACGGACGTAAAACGGTGATGATGATGATGATGATGATATATACATATATATATGATATGTGTGTGTGTAAATAGAGAACAACTTTTCTTTCAAATGGCTGAGCTCAAATTTGATCGTCTTTATTATGGATTTTTCATATTACTTTATTAGTTTTTTATCTTTGGTTTGGCACAATAATATTTGAAGCCATAATTGTTTACATCAAATATACTCCATACTGTCATCACACCACCTCCACCACCACCACCACATCATCACATCACCAAAACCAATACAATCACCACTACCACTTATTCTGGAAGAGATGTATTCAACTGATCAAATATACAAACTCTATCAGATGTTTCTGTCTGAGATGTGTGCAGAGCAATGAAATCATTGTCCATGCATTGCTGATTTGTAGAATTTTGTCAAACAACTGTTGTCGTGTATAAGATGGATCCAACTGTTGGCCAATTCTATCATGAATGACAAGCAATTTTCTTCCATCTGAGGGATATGGTGAAAGAGTGTGTGTGGTGAAGAAGGCTGAAAAGACTGAAGACACATTCTTCTTTGATCTAGCTATTATTGACTTTTTCAAGTTCTATTTGAATAGGAAGTAGAAAATGAAAAGGGAAGTGTATTTGTTAAAAGGTAGATGAATGCCAAGGTCAATTTTGTCTTTCATCCAGTCAAGGATGATAAAATAGTACCAATCTATATCTTTTTTCTGAGTTCCATTCTCTCACTTTCTTTATCCTTCTCTGGAAGAAATCTGCTATATTCAAACCTGCAAAGGAGACGTACTTCGTATATAAAGATTGCCATAGAAATGCCATATGTCAATATGGCACTCCAATGGTTTCTTCAAGAGTTACATTGAAAAAAATCAAAAAAACAAAAACTAAACAGATGAATGTAGGGAGTGAGAATGGCCAGCGTAGGCTGGTTTCTTTGACGACTGATATCATTTTGAGTCAGTGTAACTTTGGAGAATTCTGTTGTGATTATTTATTGTAAAGGGCGGTGGATTAACAGTATCAGTAGAGCATCAGACAACATGCTTTGTGACAGAGTTAGCGCCTTTTACTTTCTGAGTTCAAATCCTA
>OZ024742.1:146104261-146124261 GCA_964016885.1 Eledone cirrhosa | reverse complement strand
TTTAACTTTCCCTTTTTATGAAGAATTGCAACTCTCTTCATTACAAAATATATTTCACATCATGTACAGAATTACACATACTTTTCTACACAAAATCACAACAAATACATACACGTATTTATACACACACAACAAACACAAATCAGCCATAAGCAAACATTATCTAGGGAGCGGTGGATTGGCAGTATCGGTAGAGGGTTGGACGCCATGCTTTCCAGCATAGTTACGTCCCTTTACGATCTGAGTTCAAATCCCGCCGAGGTTGACTTTGCCTTTCATCCTTACGGGGTCAATAAAATAAAGTACCAGTAATGCACTGGGTAATTGCTGGCCTTGTGCTTAAAGTAGAAACAATTATCTAGGGATGGGCCTTAAATGAAATATTGCTCATCAATATAGCAGGTCACACCATTAAAACAACAATGTAACAAGCATCATATGTAGTGCAGAGTTTACTATATATTACATTAAACAAATCATTAAAATATATTAGTGTCAGACCTAAAGATTATTTTACAAAGTTTTAGTAAAAATTATTATGTTTATATAATCCTGACAATTCGTGTGCTGCCATTCAAAAAGTCATAAAGAGCCACATGTGGCCCAAGTGCCGCAGGTTGTCCATACCTGCTCTAATACATTTATATAGTTTGTCAAGCAACACTGATGTCATAAAAATACAGCTAGTACCATACTAGTTATACTATCAGTTTACTATTATTTATTTCTATTCAACATTCTTCAGTATTTTCATCATTTTCAGAAGTGGCAGTTTATATTTTTCTAGGTAATTATGTCAAAGTTTTATTTAAATCATTATCTATATACCAAAGCTATTAAATAATACACATCACTCACACATCCACCATTACACAGTTCTCTCTGCTATTTCTACATTCTTAAGTATTAAAAACAAAAAAGAAAAGAAAATCCTACTTTGTGGATGACAAATAAAAGAGAATTATTTCTTCATTTATTTTGGAGAACAAATATGAGATATTTCTTGTGGTGTTCTGCTTTACTGATGATGAGAGGATTACAATAAGTCATGGTTTGAGTTCTGAACTCATTGCTGGCTCCAAACATATATGAATTAAGTCATTGCTGGCAGCAAGCATAAACCAAACCATTGTGACTTTGCTGAAGGGATTGGGAGGGTTTTCAGATGATCACACTTACCTTTAAAGGTCCCATTCCTCTTATATTTCTGTCACCTTTAACTTCCACATGACTCACTTGACCATCAATTTAAATTATTCTATATGCATATTTTTTCTGTTGTTTCCCTTTCAAAACATACATTTTTTTTTTATTATTCATCATCAGGCAACTTGTTTTCTTGGGAAAATAGTTTGTTGTTTGTTGTTTTTTGTTGTTTATTTATTTTCCAAAGTAATAAATTCATTCTAAAAGCATGTGTCAAGAAAGAAATGTTTTTAGAAGCAAAAAACTGTTGCATTGTACAAGGAACATTGAAGAATACAGAGACTAAATTTGTTGCCAAAATATACATGTAAAATGGGCAAATTCTTCAACATTTTAATATGTAAAAAATATATAAAAACAAAACCAAACCCATGGGATTCACATCCATTTTTTTTCCTTTTTATGATAGTTTTCATAAAAAGTTTAAGATCAGAAGTTTTGGCACAATTGTTCCATTTTGAAACTAACTGGCAATTCTGAAGCAATTCTATACTGGAACATCAAATGTGATTAGAATCTGTGGTAGTGTTTTATTAACCCCTCCCCCACCTCTGTTGCTAACTATGGGACTCAACCCACTTTTTCACTTCAAATCAGCAACCTAACCCCTTTCTCCCACAATTCTACTGCTGTACCATCAACAAGGATAAAAATAAAGATTTTCTTCATTTTGTTTTGGTCCAATTATTCTTTCATACGCATGTTTTTCAAAAAAGAAAAGATTGGCATGTATTTTTCTTGTGTGATTTTCATGTGATTTTGTCATGTGACATTGCCATGTGACTTTAGCAAACAACATGGTGGCCTATTTATAAAACGATTTTCCCTTTACACACAAAAAACATTTTCTAATACTAAAAACAATCAAGGTAACATAATGAACAAACAAAAGTTATTAAAGTATTTCTCATGGAATACACTGCCTGTGGTTTAAAAAAGGGGATGACTTTATTTGTCAATATAACCTTCATCATAATATTACAAATAAAAAGAGAAAAAAAGAAAGGGGAAAGGAAAAAAGAAAAAAAACACACAACCAGATAATACACATATTTTGGACTACATACAACAAAAGGCAGTTGAAAGGGGTGTGCAAACAAACTGCTGCCAGAGCAAAAGATAACACTATTGTAAGAAGCACTGGAAAACCTCTCTAATAATTTTTTAGGTAAGCCAGCATGCTTCAAATTATTTTGAAAATGTGAATTTGAATAAATTTGGTAAAATAAGTAACATTCTCATTAAGTCGATGTTTGGAACATAACTTAAAGTCTTTTTACATCATGATGGAAGGTTTTTAGAAAAATATAAACACATAAAAATATACAGCTTAGCATCATAAAACCAGCGGAAGTTTCGGGTGGTTTGGTATTAAAAGTGTTAACCAGACAATTCATTCTCATCTTACATTTACCTTTCCTTGCTGGCATGTTCTGGACAATCATTACAAATGAATTTAGTTCTTAATTAAAGCTTCTTTCCCATTAGATGTGTCAGGGAATAATGTTCCATTTTGGGTTTTTTTCTAAAATGAACTTTATAATTGTTGGTGAAAATTGAAGTAGAAATAAGACTTAACATTTGATTAAATAACATAATCTTAATAACAAGGAATATAAACCTACTGAATGGAAAAAGTTGGGTATCAACACACATGTGCTGATACCTATCTTTTTCCATTCGGTGGGTTTATATGCCCCATTATTAAGATTGTTACTTAGTCAAATGTCACGGCAAAGCCTTATTTCTACTTCAATTTTCTAACTTTGCTCACCACTTTCTAAACATAATGTTTATGATTTATAAAGAAAACAAATGAATAAAAAAGAGTCAGAAAGAAAATAATGAGAAAAGTCATGCGCACTCAATTACATGCAACAACAGCAAATGTTGGTGTTTTCCCTCTAAATATTTTCAGGGTAAGCCACGACACTCACTGTCTTGTCGCAAGAGATAGTGTGGCTAAAGAGCTAAAATAGCTAAATATCCATACACGTATCACTTGATACTTCAGTATGGCAAGCCACCAACAATGACTGAAACAAAATTATAATAAATTGGGTTACTGTGAGAAAGAGGAAAGAGTCTAACAACCCTTTTGATACTAACTCACCCAAAACCTGCCTCTGGTTCTATGAAACAAAACCACCCTTTTTAAAGGGTTCCTATTTAAATTAAGATCTTCCAGCATAATTTTATATAATTTGTTATGTTATGATACAAATACCATTTTAATGAAATAATTTTAGTAAATCCCTCCAAATTCTTCATTAATTTATTCAAATGCAAGGGGTAGATTATTCAAATCTAGGGCGGTAGATTGGCAGTATCGGTAGCGAGTCGGACACCATGCTTTCCAGCATAGTTACGTCCCTTTACGATCTGAGTTCAAATCCCGCCGAGGTTGACTTAGCCTTTCATCCTTACGAGGTCGATAAAATAAAGTACCAGTAATGCACTGGGTAATTGCTGGCCGTGTGCCTAAAGTAGAAACAATTAATTTATTCAAATGCAGTATGTTTCATTAGAAATATAGTAACAAAATGGTTAAAGCCACCCATTGCCAACATACAGTAACACTAGTTTGCTTGAATTCTACTTTTTATTTTAGGAAAATAATTGTTTCTACTTTTGGCACAAGGCCAGCAATTACCCAGTACATTACTGGTACTTTATTTTATCGACTCCGTAAGGATGAAAGGCAAAGTTAACCCCGGCAGGATTTGAACTCAGACCGTAAAGGGACGTAACTATGCTAGAAAGCATGGCATCCGACTCTCTACTGATACTGCCAATCCACTGCCCTTAGGAAAATATATAGGAAAATAATGGAATGAATTTTCATCGGTTTCAACAATGTGTGTTTCATTTCTTCTGTCAACAGAACAGCCTACTCATCTAATCAACATGTAAGTGACTGAGCATTCCACAGATTCGTGTACCCTTAACCCTGTAACACTTACATTACTCTATATATACTATTATATTTTTATGGTAAAGGCTTTATCTTACATAATCATCTCACATAATATCAAATCGACGAAATTTTGATATTTATTTTGAGAACAATACCTTAACATAAGTATAAGCAGCCAGCTTGAAAAGAAAAAGGTAAAAAGAATTCTGGCCGGATATGGCCGATTTAAAATCTAAAGGGTCAAGGTAATTTTCAAAGTAATTTAGCACAACACAGTGTGTGACAAGGCTGGAAATTTGAAATACAAGTCCAATCCATCTGATGGGCTTCCAAACAGTTTCTGTTTACCCAATTTCATTCACAAGGTTTAGGCTGACTTTGACACTTGCCCAAGATGCCATGCAGTGGGATTGAACTTAGAACCTAATGATTCTGAAGCAAACTTAATAAGCATTTAACCATGCATATGTCCACAGGAAAATATCTAGTTTCTTCTGTAATTTTATGACTCTCCACCTATCACAGATCATGTGCTAATATAACCAGGTATGGATGAATAGAATAGAATAAACAGCTCTGTTTTTATGTAACAGAAGGATTTGTTTGATTTCAATAGTAAAATATATGTATTATATATTCCCATTTAATGTCAGCTTTATTTGTAGTTTGTACTACCAAGTTTATTGAATTTTGGCAAACTGAATCAACTGTTGCTTTTATTTTCTATTTCTACTTCATTGGAACCTCTGGCTTATGTTTTCTTTATCTTTATATCTTCAACACTCTATGCATGTTGTTTATTTTATGTGTGTATATGTATTATTGTATGCAAGTATATATGTATTTTGTATGTGCATTTGAGAAATGTGCTTATTTTATGTGTGTGTATCTGTATTTCATATGTAAGTGCATATGTATTATTGTATATATGCATCTATATATTTGTTTTATGTGAGTGTGTAGGCATACATGTAAGACTATATTTGTGTAAGTGTGTATATATGCATGCAAACATGTATGCATTATTGTGTGTAAGTGTATATGTATTATGTATGCAAGTGTGAACATATAACTGAATGATTAAGTTCATTTCACAACCATTAGGTCCCATATTTGGTCCCACCACTTGGCATCTTCATAAGTATCATTTAACGTAGCCTCTGGATAACCCATGCTTAGTGAAACTGGGTAGAGAGAAACTGATTGGAAACCCATCAGATAAACTGTGCTTGTTATTCGCTTGTCACACAGTGTATCGCAGTGAGTTTCCCTAAAAATATTGTTAAGGAGTCATGTATCTATGGAATGCTTAGGCTGTTTTATCATCATCACCGTTTTATGTCCATTCTTTCACACTAGCCTGGGTTAGATGAGTTGTCCTGTTGTGGGCAATGCCAGGTCAGGTGACCATGTCTTGTTCATACAGAACTGAGTTTGGCTTCGTTTCTGTAGCTGGATTCCCTTCCTAACACCCAACCTTATTTACAGTGAGTACTGGGTGCTTTTTGTTGTGATGCCTACATGAAATGAACACTTTACAGTTTGGATTGGGTGTTTTTTGTCGTGATGCCTACATGAACACTTTACAGTGTGGATTGGGTGTTTTTTGTCGTGACACCTACATGAACACTTTACAGTGTGGATTAGGTGTTTTTTGTCGTGACACCTACATGAACACTTTACAGTGTGGATTAGGTGTTTTTTGTCGTGACACCTACATGAACACTTTACAGTGTGGATTGGGTGTTTTTTTGTCGTGACACCTACATGAACACTTTACAGTGTGGACTGGGTGTTTTTTGTCGTGACACCTACATGAACACTTTACAGTGTGGATTAGGTGTTTTTTGTCGTGACACCTACATGAACACTTTACAGTGTGGATTAGGTGTTTTTTGTCGTGACACCTACATGAACACTTTACAGTGTGGATTAGGTGTTTTTTGTCGTGACACCTACATGAACACTTTACAGTGTGGATTGGGTGTTTTTTGTCGTGACACCTACATGAACACTTTACAGTGTGGATTGGGTGTTTTTTGTCGTGACACCTACATGAACACTTTACAGTGTGGACTGGGTGCTTTTTGTTGTGACACCTATTTGACCAGTCATTGATAAAACAACTGGAACATGCATCAGCAAAACCAACAGAGATTTTATTCCATTTCTTCCTTCCATGTATGTAAGTGTATATGAATGTATGTAATTATATATATAAATGTAAGTGTATACAATTGTGTATATATTATTGTTATGTTATTGTATGTGCTGCATATGTATTTTGTATGTGAGTGTATGTATATTTTTAACATGAGTATGTATGTTTTATGTATATAAACTTCATTCAGTACACTCAATTAAGTTGGTACCATGATAAAATGCTCACAGTACACCCTATAAAGAGGCAGTGCTGTGTCACAATGAAATGCACCCAATACAGTCTGTAAACTGCGAGTGCAGGTGTCAATAAAATGTGCCCAGTACTTTCTGTAAAGTGGTAGGGCTGCTGCCATGATAAAATGCTTCTAGTACACCTTATAAAGAGTTAACGCTGGTGCTATGATAAAATGCACCCACTACACTCTGTAAAGTGTCAGTGTTCTTGACACGATAAAATGCAACCAGCGCACTCTGTAAAGCAGTTGGTGTTACAAAAGACATCCAGCCATAGAACCTATATAAAAAAATAAGGTCTCTCCAGTCCAACTGCTCTCAATCTGTAACAATTCAACTAACCCACGCTAGCAGGGAAAGCGGATATCAAATGTTGATGATGATGAAGATTTTTTAGTATGTTTGCAAGTTCTAGTTATATATCTTCTAATCTGCATTAATTATATTAACATCTAATCATACCTATTTGATAGTAAAATTTCAAAGATACAACATTTATGATAATCACTAAGACATTCGTAATAAAATCCATCTATTATTCTTTACAGATATTTTATTTTTACAAAAATTCCAAATACACATAAAGTTAGATTAGAAACTTACAGATAATCATTTTTATATATGGTAATATAGGTTTTTATATATATATATACACTGAGATAAGGTTTCCTAGGAGTAGCTATCAGCTATGTTTGTAGGATTATATACATAAAAGTCTCTATTATAACAAACTAATATAATGAAATTATAAACATGATAAATATTTTACATCATACATAGACATTTACATTTATAGGGCATTTACTTTCAGAACACATAACACACATACTAACAGATATATGTGTGTGTGTGTGTGTGCATTTATATGTGTGTATATATATATATACACATATAAGTGCATATATATATATATATATATACACATATAAGTGCACACACACACACACACATATATCTGTTAGTATGTGTGTTATGTGTTCTGAAAGTAAATGCCCTATAAATGTAAATGTCTATGTATGATGTAAAATATTTATCATGTTTATAATTTCATTATATTAGTTTGTTATAATAGAGACTTTTATGTATATAATCCTACAAACATAGCTGATAGCTACTCCTATATATATATATATATATACACTAAAGGTTAGAGTGAACTCTTCAGTCTTATTGACATGACAACTTCTCTAGAGCTGGTGTCATGATAAAATGCATTCACTTCATTCTGTAATACTCTACACCTGACCCTCAAAATACACAGAACCATGTCTCCGTATGAACCATGCAACATGGCTTCTTGAATACACGTATCATACAATCTGCCCTTCATGTAGTAGCAGCGGTAGTAGCTCCTTGTAATTTTTCCATCCTGTCCTCACTCTTGCAACTATACTTTCTGAACACCCACTTCCACTGCTAATTTGGTCACCCAGGTAACAGAAGCTGTCAACTGCTTCTATGGAAACACCCAAGAAATTGATAGCACATGTGAACGTTTGTTACTTACTGCTCCCATGCAATGCCCACATGTAAATATATATTCTTAGCTAACTTACTTTGGATCCCACTACATCTCTTGAGCACCCATTGTTTGCATTTAGGACAGAGAATCGAATTTCTACCCCTCCCCTTTCTTACACTGAACAGGGCCTTGTTTTCCTTACTACTTACGAGAACTTTGGTCCTTTTCCTAGTTGTCTTGAAGACCTTTTCATTCCAGGTTATGCTTCCATAAATATAAATATACAGTGCAGCCTGTATGACAACAAAGCACCCAGTCCACCCTGTTAAATGGTCACTTTGGTGGCACAATAAAAAGTACCCACATTGTAATATAGTTGGTAGTATCGCTAGATTGTCAGACAACATGCTTCGCAGCATAGAGTTACGGCTTTTTACATTCTGAGTTCAAATCTCGCTGAGGTTATCTTTACCTTTCATCCTGACACAGTCAATAAATAAAGCACCAGTAATACACTGGGCTCGATTTAATCGACATTCCTCTCCCCCAACAAATTTCTGGATCATTGTAGCGTGACACCTTCCACACCTCCATGCCAATATGGTCACTCGCTCATTCAGCTCCCTGTTTACACAAAAGATAGTCTTTGAATGTCCAATTCACATACCAACATGCATGCATGTACGCATGCAGACACACGTAAATCGTTACATGCACACACACACACACACACACACACATACATACACACACATGCATCAATATACGTGTATATATGTACGTGCAAAGTTGCCCTACCTATTGTACTCCAACACCCACATACGCCCACATACAAAAAAAATAGGACCAATGCTTATATATACAACCATCATCTCACAAATCACAACAAACACTATATTTTTTTGTCTCATCACCAGTCTGAAGAGCAGATCTATAACGGAGTCATGTCCATAACTTCTATGGGTGACCCTGAGCCAATCCTCTGTGAAACGCATACAACTGATTGATACACAATAAAAATCTAATACATATAAATGAAACTTTATTGTTTTTATTAATATATTCATTCATTCATTTCATTTTACGTCCGCTTTTCCCTGCTTGCAAGGGTGGGACGGGAACTGATTCTGGCTTGATTTCTACAGCTGGATGCCCTTCCTAACACCAACCTCATTTACAGTGAGTGCTGGATGCTTTTTTGCCGTGGCACCTCCACGACCACTTTGCAGTGGAATGATATGGACCCCAGTCCCTATCATCTCATTTCTACAGCTGAGTAAACTGGAGCAATGTGAAATAAAGTGTTTTGCTCAAGCAAACAACACATCACCCGGTCTGAGAATTGAACTCACAACCTTTCGATTGCAAGGCCAATGCTCTAACCACTAAGCCATGTGCCTCCATATACATATATATATTCTTTATAAATTTAAGATAGTTGATTCAGCTATAAGAAAAGAATTTGAAAACATCTGGCCATTATATTTTATCCACCAACGGTTGTCTTTTTAAATGGAACCAGCAGGAGGGCACTTTTACAACCCCTTTCTAAAACACTCTTCAACACCCCAACACCTCCCACATCCACTCCCAATCAATTATCTTGCTCCTACCATTCACTATTTTCTGTATATATATGCTTTAATTCCTTTAAATCTTCATCAACACTCCTTCACTCCCACACTTATTAACACCCTCCCCCACCCCAAACACACCCAAATCTGTTATATATAGAGTCACACATCACAACACAACCTGAGATCAGTTTGAAAATCGTTCTCCAGGAAAGTTAACCAGGAATCTTTAAAAAAACCACCCCACCGAAGTTAACAAAGAACTTACTAGATCTACAAACCGGATGGCTGGAACAGGTAAAAGAGTAAAAGAGTAACTACAAGTGAAATCATTCTCTTCCTTTTTTTAAATATATTTATATATTTATATATATCATCATCATCATTTTACGTCCACTTTTCCCTGCTTGCAAGGGTGGGACGCGTCCTATTCAGCACAGCATCTCTCCATTCGTCATGGTCCTTTGTCATCTCCTCTGTGAGCTTCAGCAATCTGAGGTCAGCTCTCACCACCTCCGCCCATGTTTTTCGTGGTCTTCCTCGACTGCGTCTTCCTTCTACTGGGATTACTTGGCACTTCTTTACCCAGTGTTGATGAAGATTTAGGTAAAAGTAAATACTGGAGGATCAATTAATTATGATTTTGTTCAACATATTTACTCTCAGATTCACGCACATATTGCAGCAGTCCTACTTCCCCTGTAATGGTAGCAATTCTACCCTTTCATGATACCCTTAAGCCAGGAACTTTTCAGAACCCCGGTATATATATATACATACAGAAAGAGTAAGAGACACATATAGATAGATAGAAAAAAGGTAGTGAAAGAGAAAGGGGAAGAGAGAGAGAGAGTCAGATATCAGATCAGCTGACATCAAATGAAAATAAATTGTAGGTAGTTAGTTAGAGAGAGGGAGACGTGGATTGAGTGAGAGCTGAAGTTGTATTTCATTTTCTTTTTATAGATAGCATGAGAGACGACCAGACAGTATCACTGAGCTAGAAATAGCAGTAAATTCTCCCCCAACTCTCCCCAACATTCCATTTTCAGAAAATGAGACGACAGTGAGCTTGATGGAGGTCAGATTAGTTGAAAACACATGTAAAGCCTTAATTATTATCGATTTTATTTAGTGTTATTAGCGATCAATGTACAAACAAACTTCTTTTTTTATAAGGATATACATTATATATATATCATCATCTAATATCCACTTTCCCTACAATGAGTGGGTCATCACAGACAGAGTCAGTACTAAAGCAGATCTACTGACCTCCCAGACAGGCCGAATGGAAACTCAACTAGTACATGTATTTTTATTGGCAGCATGACCCTCCCAAATCATATAATATCTGTTTCAACCCATGATTTAACATCAAGCAACTTCTAAAGTAATACAAAAACGAATATATATATATATATAAGAAATAAATTTTTGTTTGAAATCAATCTGATAAACCTTCAACATATTGTCAAAGGTATTGAATTACAAGCTGAAAAGATTTTCACAGATTTTCATCATTAAATTATATTTCGATTTATGTAGAAAGTGAGAAAGAGAGATTGTTATTTCCTAAAGTAAATTCAATAATAGTAAAACACAGAAAATTCATTGTAAGCTTTCATAACTGATGTTTCTGATAACTTATAAGAGAACCACATCTATAGAGAAACCATATCAATCTGTTTGAAAGAGAGTATGTATTGGATATGTAAGTGTCTATGCATTATTCTATATGTGTGTATACATGTATGTGTGAGTGTGTATATATTATTGCATGTAAGTGTGTATGTATTACAGTATGTCTGTGTATGTGGAATGTGGATATACTATTGTATATATATATATATGTGTGGAAGTGTATATGTATGTATTATTGTATGCAAATGTGTATATATATATATATTATTCTGTGGGAATGTGTATTTAAGTTTGTATGTAAGTGTGCCTATATTTTTATATGTAAGGGTGTATGTAAATGTATATATATATATTATTCTGTGTGAATGTGTATTTAAGTGTGTATGTAAGTGTATATGTGTTTGTATACATTATTGTGTATGAGTGGGTATTTAAGCATGTGCAGTATGCCAGCGTGTATATATGATTGTGTAGGAGTATGTATGTATGTATATTGTAACTTCCTTTGTATTCTGTGAGTCACTGATTATGGCAGTTGATCTATGTATCAATACAGAGTAGATAAAATATATTCTACAATTGCAATTCAAATTATTCCTGTTTTTATTTATTCATATAGGAAATTGAAAAGAGAAAAACATTTTAGATTTTCCCTATTTTATCTTTACGTATGTTGATTTTTTTTTCCTTTTGATTTTCTAATAATATGGTTTTTTTTCTCTTCAAAGAAATCAAAGAGAAAGAAAAAGAAAAAAGAGCAGGGGAAATTTGGGAGGGGGAAAACACTATATTAGCAGTTCCCACCTGGAGTATGAGAACCACAAGGGCCCACAGAGGTGGCAATGCTGATTTGTTAGTTAAATTCAAAATCTCAATTACTTTGTTAACTCATAATATACACACACTGTTGAGTATCCATTCTTCTCTGTGTATAAACATCTTAGGATTGTTATTCTCTCTGTGTAACCATATGGGAAAGGCGTCATTTTAGTGAGGTAGGGGTAAGGATCTGTGGAAAAATTCATTCCAATAAAAGGAGTGCTTGGTAGTGAAAAATTTGGAGCCACTGCTCTTCTTCCCTGGCTGAATGGTATATTTCTGCTGTGCCCTGCTGCAGACAAGATGGTGAAAATATTACCACAAAGAACAATCAGTGGTACCCACTGCATCAGCAATTCTATCGTGTGGGCAAGATTCTTTCTCAGGCATGACACCATCCTCCTAACTTGGCAGGGGAAAACAGTTGTCCAGGGGCTGAGAATACTGCTGGTCTCAATAGTGACTAGCTTAAAAAGAAAATAGTAATGGTGCATCAATACATGCTATTTTGTCGTCTTTCTATTTCCTTTTTATTTATTCATTTGGAAATTGAATTGTTAACATAACTTAACAAATGATTCTTATATAAAATTATGCAAGATGTTAATTTAAACACAAATAATTTTATATAAGAACAATTAAACGGGTGATTTTTCTTTTTTCATTTTATAGAACCTGGGGTGGTTTTAGGCGGTTTTGTATATTTAGGGTTAAATGACATTGCAAGTACCAGCTTATTCATGGTGTGACCATATTTGATACCTTGTGGTATCTATCCCCATCTATGCATTCTGAGTTCAAATCCTAACCCCAGTTTTCAGATAAAAGTAATATGATAGGACTCCTCTGAGATGCAGCCTCCTATAGGTCTGTGAGGGTCTGAACCATTTTCCTTGTAAAGTAGTGAGTATATTGTAACTAAGATGGCATTTAAAGTGACAGTACTACAATAAGAGTCGAAGTGTCAAAGCCATGAGAAAATGCACACAGTACACTCTGTAAAGTAGTTTTGTTGGTGCCATGATGAAGTACATCCATTAACTTTGTAAAATAGTTGGTGTCGGGAAGGGCATCCAGCTGTATAAATTATGATAAAAATAAAATGTATGAGCAAGACATGGTTTACAATGCTGTGTGAGTAAAATTTGGTAGACAGAAACTGAATGGAAGCCTGTTGTATATATGCATGTATATATATGTATGTATGTGTGGGGGGTGCACATGTGTTTGATAATGACAATGCTAAAGTGATTTAATCGATCATATTGACCCTCGTACCTACTTTTCAAGCCTGGTGCTTAATTTATTGATTTCATTTGTCAAACTGCTCTTGACACACATACACACACATGCAATCACATGCACACACACTCCCACATATATATATGAGATATTTTGCAGTACATTGTGGAGGGGGTGGGGAGTAAACAAGATGAGGGAGAGCTTTTTGGCAACAGAAACCTAAATGGCACTACACCTCTTGACTTCTTCACTACCATCCTCCTCATGGTCATTTCATCCTACTTGCTTGGAAAGGTGAATCTTCTGTAAGGTGGTAATGCTGATGCATTGCTAAAATCCACTCAGTACACACTGTAAAGTAATTGGTGTTAGATAAGGCACCCAGCCATAGAAACCATGCCAAAATGGAATGTATGGTCATCTGAACTGTTATATCTCAAAATGTGATGACCCATCTAAGCTGTGTCAGCATTGAAAATTGATATGAAACTGAATATAATAATTGTTTCTACTTATGGCACAAGGCCAGCAATTACTCAGTGCATTACTGGTACTTTATTTTATCGACTCCGTAAGGATGAAAGGGAAAGTTAACCTCGGCGGGATTTGAACTCAGTCCGTAAAGGGACGTAACTGAATATAATAATGATATGTGTGTGTGTGTGTGTGTCCATGCGCGCACACGTGTGTGTGTTTATATATATATATAAAATAAATAAGATGAAGATATTTAAGATATATTATTTGTCTTACACATCTTCTTCTGCTTCTTCTTCTTCTTCTTCTTCTTCACCCACTTATTCCTGAGAGGATCATGAGGGCAGAGTCCTCAAACACTCCTTCTAGCAGGCCCTGTCAGAAGCAACTGATCCATTTGGATCCCTAAGCGTGATCTGTCAAGCTCAAGGATGTTATCCAACCATCTTGCTCGGAGCCTACCTATGGTTCTCCTGCCAGCTGGTTTTGTCCAGCAATTCTTTCCTGAGACATTTTAACCACATGCCCATAGTATCGGAGCTGTAATCTCTCAATTCAGAGAAGTAGCCACTCTACCTTGAATGACTGGCAAAGAGATGTAGGGAGATTGTCGAGTCCAAGCTAGCTGATGAACAGTGTGGTTTTTTTGCCCCGGATGTAGCACAGCCAACTAAATATTCACACTTCGGCAGGTATTCGAGAAATTGTGGGAGTATTGCCAAGAAGTATATTCTTGTTTTTGTTTTGTCTTACACATGTTTCAACAGAAAAAAATATGAAACAAGGAAATGGCAAGAATTTCACTTAAGACCCATTTAATATATAGAGATATGTCTATATATTATAATCTGAGCATTAATTCGATAAATTTACTTTTAACACTTAATTTCACAGCCACATGTATCCTCAGAGACTTAAGCTTGAAATTTTGCTAGCATAACTTTACTCGCTTCATCTTTCAACTTTTTTTACATTTGTTATATATACATAATTACATATATATATATATATAGTTCAAAGAGATGACAAATAGGTACAAAAAGTCTTATTAGTTTCCCACTTTATATGGAAAAGGAGAAAGAAAGTTCAACATGTTGGACTTAAGCCCCTCTTCAGGAGTACAAAATAGAGACAGGATCACAATGGAGAAACAGAAAAAAGGTCCAATAAAGACAAAAAAAAAAAAGAAAATGAAGAGGGAAAACAAGTAAACTGTTACAGGACCACAACGGGTGAGTTCTTGCCATTTCAACAGCTAGTTCCAGACTATGAATAAGAGAATGAAATTTCACTTTAAAATATTTCTATTCATTATTGAATGTGACACATGCATCACAGATGCTCGATTTTAGGCCTTAATCAACATCATATTTTGATTATATATAATCAGAATATTTTGATTTTGATTTAAATCGACATGTCTAATGAACAGATCAATACTGGAGTTAGGTTTAGCATTTTTATTAAGACCTAGAATCGACAATATGCAAAGCACGTGTCATGTTCAGTAATGAATGAAATTATTTTGAAATAAAACTTCATTCTCTCATGCATAATTTTTATTGGAATCACCTTGTTTAAGTAGTAGCTTTGAGGGCTACAGTAATCAATAAATATGTACAACAACTACAGGAGAAGTACCTACTTAGTTTTTGTAGACCTGGAGAAAGCCTTTGACAGAGTCCCCCGCTCCATTATCTGGTGGGCTCTTAGAAAACTAGGTGTAGATGAATGGCTTGTGAGAGCTATACAAGCTATGTATAAAGAAACAGTCAGTAAGGTTAGAATTAACAATGAATATTGTGAAGAATTTAGTGTAAACGTTGGTGTTTATCAGGGCTCTGTCCTTAGCCCCCTACTATTTATTATTGTCCTTCAGGCTATAACAGAGGAGTTCAAGACCGGCTGTCCATGGGAACTCCTATACGCAGATGATCTAAGTCTCATAGCTGAATCTATGGCTGAACTAGAGAAGAAATTCCAAACATCGAAGCATGGCCTAGAATCAAAAAGGCCTTAAAGTTAACTTGTCTAAGACTAAAGTTCTAGTTTGTAGAAAGGAAAATAGGGCACAGGTGCCCTCAGGGAACTGGCCATGCTCTGTGTGTAGGAAAGGAGTAGGCAGAAATTCCATTTTATGTCCCAAATGCAAATTATGGGTACATAAAAGATGTAGTGGGATCACAGGTAAACTAAGAACGTAGACTTTATATGTGGCCGATGCTCAGGTGCAATAAGTAGCAAGTGCCCACAGGATACTAGCTCCTTCTATTGCCCAGATGGTTCTATAGAAATAGTGGACACTTTCCGTTACCTGGGTGATGAAATCAGCAGTGGTGGAGGGTATTCTGAATGTACAGTAGCCAGAGTTAGAACGGGCCACAAAAGGTTTCTCTCTAAAAATGAAAGGCAGATTGTATGATGCTTGTATACGAACAGCAATGCTACATGGCAGTGAGACATGGGTATTGCGTGCAGAGGACCTGTGCAGACTGGAAAGGAATGAAGCATGCATGCTCCGTTGGATATGTAATAGTAATATATGTGAACGGCAAAGCATAAATGAACTAAGTGAGTAATTAGGAATAAGAGGGATCAGATACTATTTACTTGAGAGAAGACTACGTTGGTATGGTCACGTGACTTGCATGAAAGATGACAGCTGTATAAAAAAGTGCAGAGCAATCAAAATTGATGGTAGTTACGGTGTAGGTAGACCCAGAAAAACCTGGGACGATTTGATAAATTCCGACCTTACACACTTGCACCTGTCTAAGACAATGTCACTGGACCGAGATCTTTGGCGCTTAGCAGAAGACCCGCCTTGCCTATGTACAAAGCGAAATATACAGTCAGTAGGCACCTCTTAACCAAATATACACCCCAATCCACTACCCCTACCCTATCCTCCCACTCCCACCAACACCACCCTCTCTCTGTAAATTTGGTACCACAACATTCAGTCCAAATAAATGAGATAATGAGATCGAGATGGAGATCATGTAGGTGTCACAACAAAAAAAAACACACAGTCTACGCTGTAATGTGGCCGTGTAGGTAACATGACCAACCTTGCCTCAAGTGGAACAACTCCCGTCTAACCCATGCTAGCGTGGAAGATGGACGTTAAACGAAGATGATGATGATGATGATTACTGACTAACTTACATTGGTGTCAAAGACATGATGGCCTCCGTAGTGTTGGTGATCCATATGATAAATGCACCTGGTACATGCTGTAAAGTGGTAGGTAATAGGAAGGGCATCAAGCTATATAAAGCTTGTCAAACAAAGGGTTAGGAGGGCCCTTCAATAGAGTCAAGTATATGACAACTTCCTTAGTGTTGGTGATCTGCAGGATAAACACTCAGTACATACTGTAAATTGGTTGATGAAAGAAAGGGCAACCAGCCATAGAAAGCTTGACAAACAAAGGGCTGGGAGACCCTTCAGTTGTGTCAAAGACATGACAACCTCCCCCGTTCACTCGGTAGAATATGAGACCGTACATAAGCAAGATGCAGAGACTCACCTCCTCACCAGCCTTGCTAGCAGGGAAAGTAGATGTTAATGATGATGATGATGTTATATATCAAATTTCCCTCACAAAGCTTTGCTCAACCCAAAGCTATAGTAAAATACACTTATCTAAGGTGCCATGCCTTTGGAGTGAACATGAAGCCACATGGTTGCAAAGTAAACTCCTTAACCACATGACTATGCCTGAGGAGAAATGAAATAGTTTATCAGTATTTATAATATAGCTTCTACTACTAAAAATCTGTGTTGAGCTTAAAGAAACCCCACATGTTGACATGGTGAACAACAACTACAAGCAATGGATTAACTAGCTATAAAACTCTATACAGAATTTAAATCAAGATTGCCAAGTACTCCTAATTTTGGAAGATAATTTATGAGCAAAAACAAACAGTAACACACACAAAAAGTGTTTTAAAGTCAATGTATTATGACATAAAGAAAAGGATATCAATAAGTTTTCCATTGTGGTAAACAAGATTAACAAAACTATTGGAGATAAGAAATGTGTGTGTGTGTTGTGTGTGTGTCTGTGTTTGTGTGTGTGTATGTTTGTGTTTGTGTGTGTGTATATATATACCTGTTTCTGTGCAAGTATGTGTATGTGTTATTGTGTGTGCTTGTGTATGTGTATATGTGTATGTGTATGTGTTATTGTGTGTGCTTGTGTATATGTGTGTGACTGTGTGTGTGTGTGTGTGTAGTGTGTGTGTGTGTATGTGTGCGTGTGTGTATGTGTATACCTGTGTCTATGTGAGTGTATCTGTGTTTGTGTGTGTATGTGTATGTGGTATGTGTATACCTGCGTGTATGTGTATGTCTGTGTTTGTGTGTGTGTATGTTTGTGTTGTGTGTGTGTATATATACCTGTTTCTGTGCAAGTATGTGTATGTGTATGTGTTATTGTGTGTGCTTGTGTATGTGTATATGTGTATGTGTATGTGTTATTGTGTGTGCTTGTGTATGTGTATATGTGTATGTGTATGTGTTATTGTGTGTGCTTGTGTATATGTGTGTGACTGTGTGTGTGTGTGTGTGTGTGTGCTTCTTAACCAGCTACCATTGTTGTCAAATGAAAGCATGTTCAGCAGAGAACTAACTTTGATGGGAACAAATATGGGTAGATGGCAGGTCAGTTTCTAAGAGCAGAGGTGATGCACTAAATGACACTGTCCTCCCTTTACTTTTCAATGGTTCATCCTCAGATTTAGAAAATAAAGTTTATAAAAAAGAAGTCCTGAAATTCACTCCTTGCAAAAGAGTGCCCACCTAGAATGTTCTGAAATTTTCCTGAGCTACAAAGCCTGGTGATAGGCCTGATGGATGGTTATGTCAATATTGGCAGCAGATATCTAACTGAATAGATCTATGATTTAATATGGCAACTACTGGTAACACTTAGTTTTCATTGAGGAAATCAAAATAGATGGGAAGATATCTTGAGTTATTACAGTATGTGCTTAGGATCAGATTTATTCCCCACTTCATGACCCCAGTCAAGCTCGTGGCAGTGAAGACTTCTGGTGTCGTTGGTCATAGGGCCAGCTGTCTGCTCACCACCATTGGCACAGATTTGGCTAGCCACAGGTGTGAGCCTCACAAGCTGGAATGTCTCTTCCAATGCATCTCCCTCACCATTCTCTGGGAAAATGTCATCTCCATTCTGTCCAGAAGGGCCGTGGGGCGGCCAGCGTGTGGGCCCTTATTTGCTCACAATAGTGAGAGATGGGGAGAGTGGGAGAGACGGAGGCAGTGACAGTGGAAGTTTGGTTCTTTTGTGTTTGGATCTGGTGTATATATATATGTTTCATGGACACACACACACATCTTAGTTAGCCATTTGAAAATGAAATAATTTGGATTATTTCTGAATTGTCTGTCTTAACCAGAATTGACCATTAAATCTGGCAATTTTTCTCTTCTATATGAGTAATAGAAGTAATTTTAATTAGTGAATACGTTTTTGGCATGCAGCATTAAATATATTAGCTCCCTTTTTAAAAAAGCGTCCAGCCTGTAAAGTGGTCATGTAGGTGTCATGGCAAAAAGTACCCAGTCCGCACTGTAAAGTGGTCGTGTAGGTGTCACGGTAAAAAGCACCCAGCACTCATTGTAAATGAGGTTGGTGTTAGTAAGTGCATCCAGCTGTAGAAACCAAGCCAAAATCAGTTCTGTACAAGCAAGATATGGTCACTTGACCTGGCATTGCTCACAAGATAATTCATCTAACCCATGCTAACATAGCGTTGAAAGATGGATATTAAACAGAGATGATGATGATGATTATATATATATATAGAAGTGCTTACACAACAGTTAGTTCACCATACCGAGAACCATTGTTTCACCTTAGCGGATCCTCAGCTCGGAATGGGCATGGTTATAGGAACCGGAAGGACGACCGTACGAACGCCCATGCGCAGAAACCCGGTCACTTCACACAGGCAATACCAGACTGCGTGCGAGAGGTGTAAGGGATATAACTGCGAAAGTCCGAAAAGTTTTTAGGTTGAAACTAAAATTACAAAGAATCAGTCCGGACCCTTGTAGTTATGCAACAGGTGTTTGGCGACGTGTGGGCAACGTGTGAAAAATTCATTTCTCATGTTTAGGCAATCATTATTGCGTAATCTGTTTAGAATAGTTATTCGTTCGTCAATACATAAGCCACACGTCGGATTTCCCCTTGCGTATGGCTTTCCATTGAATGGAGTAGTCTATA
>OZ024742.1:145756761-146099261 GCA_964016885.1 Eledone cirrhosa | reverse complement strand
TTCTTGAAAATGATTTTTGTATCACAATTATAATTTGATTTTTTTAAATTATTTTCTGTAACATACAATCATTTTTCTTTTGTTAAATGTTATTTTCTATAAGACAATTATAATTTCTTTCTTGAAAATATTATTTTCTGTGACATACAAATATAATTTCTCTTTTAAATATTATTTCCTATAACATACAATTATATTTTTTTGTTACATGTTATGTTATATAGCATACAAATATAATTTTTCTTAAGAATACTATTTCCCATAACATGAAATGTAATTTATTTTTATTTTTAATATTTTTTTTTTGTTAAATGTTATTTTCTATAACATACAATTTTAATTTCTTTTCGTTAAACGTTTTTATCTGATTAGTTCCCAGTATTTTCTGATGTCAATAATTTATTTTTCAGATTCTACTTTTCGTTTTATTATTATTCCAGAAAAACAGAATGTTAAGAAATTCAAATATATTTTCCAATGTTTTTTTATCTCTGTTCTCTACAGTCTTTAGTCAGTTTTATTCATGTCATTTTGGTATATAATGCTTCAGTTCTTTTACCATTGAAGTTTACTATATCTGACATGGATCAATGAAAGAATGGATCTTCTGTCAGAATCAATATTTACCAAAGTTTAATCCTGTTACATTTTAAATAGTTCTTAGTTTTATCTCCTTTTTTCTTTGATTCTTTAGTTTGGGTTTAGTTTTTAATCAACCATTTATTTTAAACCATGTTTTTTAACCATAAATTGCAGTCATAGCCATATGGTTCCAAGTTTGATCCCAAGGCATATCATCCTCAACAAGTGTCTTCTACTACAGCATCAGCTTCACCAATGCCTTTTGGGGTAAATTTGGTAGTCGGGAACTATGCAGATAGTTAGGATTGGCATTTTTGAATGAGTGGACCTGCTTGCAAAATCTTTTCTTGAATGAGTTGGCCATTGCACTGAAGTAACAGTATGTTCCCTTTACACTCATAAGTTGTTTTGTTAGATAGGCACTTTTGATTTAGTGGGGTATTTTTCAGGTTGTCTGCAGTTGCAGATCCTCATATCCTGATTATAGGTACTCCTTTTTTGCCTCTAGGCAATTTTGGGGTTAGATCCTGTGCTTAGCCCACTATTTTGTAGGTTCACAACAGGTGCTGTTACTGTACTGACTGCTGCCTGTTGCCCTTCCTCAGGTCTTTATGATTTAGACCCTCAGTTGCTTGTTGTGCTAACATTCCCTTTCAATCCTATTAAGTTGCCATTGGTTTTTAGTTATTAAATTGTTCAGTTCATCTCTGGAGGTTCTAAAATTTGATGTTTTTACATGATCTCTTGCAATTTATGAACGCAATGTAATCTATGAGATTTGGGGTAGTAGAATATGCAGTTAATAAAAATTTTTAAATACTTGTGAGAAGATGTAAGTTATCATTGGCAGTATCAGTAGAGGGTCAGACGCCATGCTTTCTAGCATAGTTACGTCCCTTTACGATCTGAGTTCAAATCCCGCCAAGGTTGACTTTGCCTTTCATCCTTACGGGGTCGATAAAATAAAATACCAGTAATGCACTGGGTAATTGCTGGCCTTGTGCCTAAAATAGAAACAATTAATTATCTTGAAGAAAATGTTTGGAATTTGTGACTTTATTTGCATTTTATAAGACATGAAGACGGGTAAGGTGGCTGGGCCTTCGGAAATAGTTGCTGAAATGCTGAAAGCTTCTGGAACGGTGGGACACACCATGGTCACCCGGATAGTAAACCAAGTCATACAGAATGGGGTTGTTCCGAAGGACTGGCGTAGCAGCATCATCATTAACTGCTACAAGGGTAAAGGAGATGCCCTAGATAGGAGTAACTATAGAGGCAATAAATTAATCGACCAGGTCATGAAGGTCACAGAAAAAGTAATAGCGCAACTAATCAGAGAGAGAATTGATCTAGATGAAATGCAGTTCGGGTTTGTGTCAGGTAAAAGTACCACAGACGTTCTTTTCATTGTACGACAACTACAGGAGAAGTAACTAGCTAAAAGTAAACCCCTATACTTAGCTTTTGTCGACTTGGAGAAAGCCTTCGACAGAGTCCCCCGTTCCATTATCTGGTGGGTTCTTAGAAAACTAGGTGTTGATGAATGGCTTGTGAGAGCTATACAAGCCATGTATAAAGAAACAGTCAGCAAGGTTAGAATTAACAACGAATATAGTGAAGAGTTTAGCGTAAAAGTTGGTGTTCATCAGGGCTCCGTTCTTAGTCCCCTACTATTTATTATTGCCCTTCAGGCTATAACAGTGGAGTTCAAGACCGGCTGCCCATGGGAACTCCTATACGCAGATGATCTAACGCTCATAGCTGAATCAATGGCTGAACTAGAGAAGAAATTCCAAACATGGAAGCATCGCCTAGAATCAAAAGGCCTTAAAATTAACCTGTCTAAGACTAAAGTTCTAGTTTGAAGGAAGGAAAATAGGGCGCCGGTCCCATCTGGGAAATGGCCATGCTCAGTGTGTAGAAAAGGAGTAGGTAGAAACTCCATTTTATGTCCCAAATGCAAAGTATGGGTGCATAAAAGATGTAGTGGGATCACAGGTAAGCTAACTAAGAACATAGATTTTATATGTGGCCGGTTCTCTGGTGCAATAAGCAGCAGCAAGTGTCCATAGAATACTAGCTCTTTCAACTGCGCAGAGGGTTCTATAGAAATAGTGGACAGCTTCCGTTACCTGGGTGACAAAATCAGCAGTGGGGGAGGGTGCTCTGAAAGTACAGTAGCTAGAGTCAGAACTGGATGGAAAAAGTTCAGAGAGCTTATACCACTATTAGCCGCTAAAGGGTTCTCCCTAAAAATGAAAGGCAGGCTGTATGATGCCTGCATACGAACAGCAATGTTGCATGGCAGTGAGACCTGGGCATTGTGTGCAGAGGATATACGCCGCTGGATGTGTAATAGTAATATACATGAACGGCAAAGCATAAACGAGCTAAAGGAAAAATTAGAAATAAGAGGTATCAGATCTTTACTCGAGAGAAGACTACGTTGGTATGGTCACGTGATGCGCATGAAAGACGACAGCTGTATAAAAAAGTGCAGGGCAATAAAAATAGACAGTAGCCACAGAGTAGGGAGACCCAGATAAACCTGGGACGACTTGATAAATTCCGACCTCACACACTTACACCTCTCCAAGACAATGTCACTGGACCGAGATCTTTGGCGCTACACAGTCATACAGAAGACCCGCCTTACCTAAGTACAAAGCGAAACCTACTACAGTCAGTAGGCATCTCTAACAAAATACACCCCTGTCCCACTACCCCCACCCCATCCACACCACCCCTTTCAATGTAAAGTTATGTTGGTACCACAACATCCAGCCCGAAACAAATGAGGTCGTGTAGGTGTCACGACAAAAAAACACACAGTCCACGCTGTAATGTGGCCGCGTAGGTAACACGGTAAAAACCTCCCAGTCCACACTGTAAATATGGTTGGTGTTAGGAAGGGCATCCAGCTGTAGAAAACCCGCCAGACAGTCCTATGAGAGCAAGACAACCACTCTTGCCTCAAGTGGGAAAACTCCCGTCCAAACCCATGCAAGCGTGGAATATGGACGTTAAACGATGATGATGATGTTGATGATGATACTAGACCATCCATGACCCGTTTGGTCACATCCATTTAAAAATAAATTTTAAATAATTAAAATATACACAGACATGTATATAATGTAAAATGAAATCGGAAGGCCCATATATATATATACATATGCATGTGTATGTGTGTATATATATATATATGTGAATCGGCATCTATGCCCTATATACACTTGGCACAGACACACACACATATATACACACACACTTATAAACCCTTCTTATTTAGCAGGAAATATTCACTAAGCTCTCAAAACCACTATCTCTTTCTCTCTAGCTTTCTATCTCTCTATTTATGAAGGTACCCAGAAAAAACCAGTATCTTGGGAACCTATGCTCCAATTTACGCGAAACTTGTTTTATTCCATTTGTATTCCTATTTCAGGGACAACTTCCTTTAAAAGTATGTTCCCATTATTCACTGTTTTAGGTGTATTAAATTACAGACAAGCACACAATCACAGGGTTTTAGTAGTATGTAGATAGATAGATAGATTCAAAATAAACAAACACCACCAACAATACCACACTACCACCACCACCCTCTACACCACCACTACTACCACCACACTACTACCAACACCGCCACACCACCACCAGTTTTAGTAAGTGTACATATATATATATATATATAATTTTTATTAATGTTCATTTACTCAACATGTATGTGCTACTTTAGGTTTCAGAGTTCAATTATGACTACCAATGTATAGTGGAGTAGCAATTCAAAAACTGGCCTCTCTCATCAAGCACAAGGACAATTTAAAGAAAAAAACATTACTTTACGATTAATATTCATACTTCATAAAGAGTTCCACTTAAAAACAAATAGGGGAGGTAACTCTCATTTAGAAATTTGGAAGAAAAGAAAAATTATATTTTTATATATCTGTATGTATAAAAAAGTTGTTAGATGGGAATCGATGTATAATATGTGTGTAAATTAAAAGTTTTTTTAAATTTATATATATATGCTCCCTTACAGTTGAGTAAAAATTTAGGCTAAAATAGACTGCTTCTTTAGCAGCTCTGTTACCCATCAATGATTCACCTTTTTTATTTTGCTGCTGTTCTTGATGACTTGGAAGATTTTTTTCTTATACTAAGAAGTCTCTTGAAAATCCATGATCTCACAACTATGGATATCGTAAAATATCTAAGCTGCAACTCACACGACAAAATGGCAGTCAGGACACTGAAGTAAAATTAGGTAACATTTTATCTTATTTGCTCTTTCCACTTATAATTATATGTGAATATATATATACTAAAGATGGTCAACATGCATAAAAGAATTTGTCAAAACTTTGCCTTCAAATGGAATGCATAAGAACACCTCCAGAAGTAAAACAAACTGTTAAAGTACAATGTAGGAATATTCTCAAAGGAAATCTTGTGAGTAGGAAAATAAATACACAGGATCTCTAAGGAAGTTTCTGGAATAAGAAAATGTGGTTAGAAAAAGCTATCTTACTTTCATAGGTGCCGCTAAATCCCATGGGTGGTTTCTCCTCGTCCACGTACGTCCAACTCATTAATACCCGGGAGCTGCCAAACTCGCGTCCACCACGTTTTTGATCACACTAGAGAGAGACCGATCTGCTGGCCCTTCCGGTCGAGCACTCTTCCAGCCAAGCACCCTTCCGGTCAAGCACTCTTCCAGTCGAGCACTCCCCAGCTTTTGGCCACTGCACACCATACCCACACGCCCCCCCCCCCCCCCCTGATCTCAAGGATCAATTTCCCCCTCGTCTTTCTGCATATGAAAGTCTGCTGTCCAGGTTGGTGGTTTGCGACTTCTTTGCGATCTCCGCAGTGTTGGGGCGGCACTTTGGGTTTCCTCTTCTTTGGAGTCCGTTGACAGTGATTCTACGGACATCCAGGACATGACGTGGTACTCCGTCCACGGACACATTGTTCTGGGAATTTACGGCCGTCACCGTTCCCCTTCCCCATTGAGATGTGCAACGTGCATCTGGGGGCTTAACCCAGACTTCTTCGCCCACCTGCACGAATGCATTCTCTCTCCCCACTGGCCGTTGTGGTGGCGTGCACAGGTGCCGCCACTCGTATCTGAATACTGCTCTGTGTGGAACCGATTCCTCAACCTGTCCCACCCGAGGGGACATGTTGTACCAGAACACTGCCTCCATTGGTGAGATGTGGTCCCGCTCCGCCATTGCCTTGATCGTCCGGTGGTGTCACTCCACAATTCCATTCCCTCTCGGCCTGTGTGCTGCTCTGAAGAAACGGTCCTCCTTCCATCCATCGAGCATCTCCCTCAGCGCCTCCGAACGGAACGCTGCGCTGTTATCCATCAGCAGTTCGTCCACAGGGCCCTGCCCCAAGAACACCTCTCTCAACGTCCGCATGATTTCCTCGGCCGTTCCAGTCTTCATCTCCCTCCATATCGCCATCCGTCCTGGTCCACAGTCGACCATCGAGAGGTACGTTCCCTGTTGGTAGTGCGTTACATCCACCGCCAACCGCGATCCACTGGGAGGCTTCCCGTTTCGTGCACACCTGGGGTGGGATCAATGGACTGACATCGGACGCCGCCTCTAACCACCCTTTGAACACTGTGTCGATTCTCCTGGCTAGGAACAGAGTCCTATCCACTCCCATGTGATGCATGTCATGCAACCCTTTCAGATCCAACTCGATCAGCTGACACACGGCAGCTATCTCCTCTTCTACCTCCTCCGGCGCTTCCATCCAGGCTTTCCTCACCCTGGTTAAGACGTCCGCCCTATTTTTCTTTGAGGGCACAAAAACTACGCTCAGCCTCAGGTCGGACTCAGTGGCCAGCTCTCCTAAAGTTCCCAGGCGGCGCTTTATCAGCATCTCCGCCGCCCCTCTCGTTCGCACTCTCTTCTCACTGGTGAGCACTGATCTCACCCATCCGAGTACAGTAGCCGGGACTTGCTGCAGTTCAGCCACATTTATGTGGTTGCAGTCGTCCTTCTTCGTAAACCAGGCTGCATCCTCGACCTCAGCACGTCCTATCTCCAATGTGACACCCAGCGCTATGCTGCTGGCATCGCACCATACGGTCACGCTCTGCGATTTGGGAACATACCAGCGTCCCCACACTGGGTCGTCGGCCTTCACCCTCTCCACGATCTCCTGCATCATAGCCACCATCCTCTCTCCCACTCTGTAACTCCAAGTCACCCCTCCCACTCGTCTCTTGACATAACTGCATGCCGTCCAGAGCCACCCAGCAATCTAGTAGTGACCCACCAACTTTCCACACACCGAGAAAAGCTCCCACCTACTCATACTTAGGCCCAGTTCTGGAACTTCATTTCCCCTCTGGAATACAAAGACGCCCGTCCTGTCTCGCCGTAGCCTAAGTCCCAGCGTGGCTCCTCCCTCCAATGCTTCTGACGGCTTCGCAGCCAGTCCATACCCCTGTAAATGGCTTGTGACCTCCGCCGCCAACACTACAGACTCGTCCACTAGGATGTCGTCAATGTAGGAATTAGTGGCCCTTTTCATCTTCGGCCTTTCCCAAAATGGTCTTGAGGACCGCCACCATGATCTTCAGTGCAGAGCTCAGCCCGAAACCGAGCCTGGTCAGGCAATATGTCTGGCCCTTATACCTGACCAGCTGATACTGCCAGAGCTTCTCATCTATATGCAATTGCAAGTATGCCAACTTTAGATCTACGATTGCAGAACCCCCCACCATGCGTCTCCACTCACGCAGGGTTTCCCCCACAGACATCCGTGTGGCATGACATGTGCTCGTTCAGCTCCCGAAAGTCCAGTACCGACCTCACCTTGTTCTTCATGGGTTGCGCCACCGCCATTAACGGCAATAATCTGCACTTCACCTCCTCTTTCCAGTGAAGCAGTATGCCCTCCTCAATCCATCTCTCTACCTCTCACTCGAACCTAATGTCTCCCTTAAATGTGTGTTGATAGCAGCCCACTTTGGTCTTCAGTGTTGGTGGTTCTCCCTTCCAGTACCACTCAACAACCCATCGCACACGGCCTTGAAGTATTTGTCCTGCACAGTGTAAGTGGGGTATTTCTCCTCGTGAGCCTTCTGGTTCTCCTGTCGGGTACTCACAGCGCCGCCAAAAAACACACCGACGTTGTTCACTGTGACGCCTCCTAGATGGCCAATTGCGTCCATGCCTATAACCACGCCAACCCCATCCACCACATTGCCAACTACGATGACAGAAAGTCTTATTTTCCTTCCCTGGACTGCCATCTCCACCTCACTGCGACCTCGGCATTCAATTTTCCTGCCGTCGACTGCCCTTATGCTGGTCTTCCCTCTCCACCTCTGCGCCACCCCCGCAGTTACCAGTGTCGTCGTACAGTCCGTGTCCACGAGGGCTCACTGTGGCTTTCCCCTCACGAAGACTTCTACCACGGGCAGCGCCTCTACTCTTAAGAGGGCAACTACCGGCGCAGTAGTTCCCCTTGGATCGTTTCCCTGGTCGCAGTTAGTAATAATGTGGCCTGGTCGCTTACACCAGTAGCATATTATTTCTGGCCTTGACTCTCTACAGTCTCTCACCACGTGCGGGCCCTGGCACCTAAAACAGCAACCTCTAAACGTTCGTGGGCGACCGCGTGCGTGGTTGCCTCCCTTTCACCATTTCGCTGCCAGCTGTCTTGAGCCTCTGTAGTTGCTATCACCGCGACACTCTTCTTGGCATCTTCTGCTAGGATGCGGGCTTGCTCCACCAGTGAACGCATCTCCATTTCTTTGTAACCCAGGACTTGCTGCAGTTTCACCGCTATGTCGTCTGGAAATCCATTTATGAACGCCAACCGCACCGTGCGTTCGCATTCCACCTGATATCCAGCCAACATGGCCAATCGCCGTATTTCCGCTGCGAAAATGTCAACGTGTTCACCGTTCCATCTAATTCTTGCCAGCTTAGCAAAAGCAGCTAACGCTTCCATCATGCGCCTCTCAATCTTTTGCGCATCTCTTTGGCTGTGTTCATCCAACTCAAGGAAGAGTACCAACGCGTCCCCCTCAAGGTACAATGCCATGAGGCCAGCTACATCTTCTATCTTCTGTAAGCTTGCGACCAGCCGGACTTTTCGCAGCCAGGAGGCAACATCGCCTTCACCGGTAAATGCCCTAATCGCTTCGCTCGTTCGTAGTCTCGTCGCCATATCCTAATTTTTCTTGAGGTACGTAATAAAAAAAACAACAGACTCCTCTCTGTTCTTCCAGTAGCTTTGTTTTCGAGAAAGTTTTTTTTTTTTTTTTTTTCAATCAGATCTCAGTTTCCAATGCCGAAAGAGCTTGTGGTTAGAAAAAGCTATCTCACTTACCGCTTTTCATAGGCGCCGCTAAATCCCATGGCTGGTTTCTTCTCTTCCACGTGCGTCCAACGCATTAATACCCGGGAGCTGCCAAATTCACGTCCACCACATTTTTGATCACACTAGAGAGAGACCGATCTGCTGGCCCTTCCGGTCGAGCACCCTTCCAGCCAAGCACCCTTCCGGTCAAGCACCCTTCCGGTCAAGCACTCTTCCGGTCGAGCACTCCCCAGCTTCCGGCCACCGCACACCACACCATACCCACAGAAAATACAAAGGATCTTACATGTGGAAAAAATTGTAAAGGATTCTAATAAACTGCCATTTGTAAATTCTATTATTTTTTATTAAATAAATAAATATATATATAATATAATACATATATGTATTATACACACACACACACATATATATATATATCATCATCACCGTTTTACGTCCGTTCTTTCATGCTAGCATGGGTTAGATGGGTTGTCCTGTTGTGGGCAGTGTCTGGTCAGCTAACCTTGTCTTGCTCATATGGGTACTGATTCTGGCTTGATTTCTACAGCTGGATGCCCTTGCTAACACCAACCTCATTTACAGTGAGTGCTGGGTGTTTTTTGGCGTGGTGCCTACACGTCCACTTTACAGTGTAGGCTGGGTGCTTTTTTGCCGTGGCACCTCCATGACTACTTTGCAGTGGGAGGGGACGGGGGCATATTGTCTTTCTGCTTCAGCTTCAGCTTGTACCCGTGGGAAGTCGGGTCTTCTGAATTACTGCATGACGCCAGAGGTCACGGTCTCGTATATATATATATATATACATATGCATATTATATATATTACATATATATGATGATTTTACATCCTCTCTCTCTTTCTCTCTCTCTCTCTCTATATATATATATATATATATATATATATATATATATATATATATATATATATATATATATTATATATATATATAAGAGGGTGTTAAAGTTTGCTTGAAGCATTGTGAAATGTGTAAAATATGTAGTTTAGAAAGCCACAACAATGCAGATGGGAAATCTCGAGGTAGGAAGTGAGTGAGAAATAGGAGAAAAGTGAAAATTGAGAGAAACGAAAATGAAAACAAAACAAAGGTAGAAGGGTTACCGTAGTGGAGATTTAATCCCAATATATATATATATATATATATATATATATATATATATATATATATATAAATATATATATAAACAAGAAGTGTAAGTCAACAGGTTAAAATTAATTTCATTTATTCATATTCGCTGCAATATATATTTCGGTGATAACCTTTATTGAACAGCTATAACCTGATCAGGAGGCTAGAACTTGAACAGAAAAAACAAGAAAACATAATGGTGGAACAAAGTTTACCACCATTATTTCGTTGATATAACCAGTTCCGAAGTGTGGTGTTGTTTTTTCAAAGAACTGGTGGCATATGAATTAGAATGAACGAATTCAAGTATCCGAAGAATATATCTTCCTCTATCTTAACAAGTCTATTGAATTTCTTAGGTCAGTTGTCCTTGAAACAGGTCAGTCTGCTAGTCTGCTAGTCCTGATTGTAAGAGATGTTAGAATTATAACTGTAGGTGTTAAAACTTATAAGTGTTAAAATTTGTAAGTGTTAAAAATTATAATCCATATTGTAAACAGTACACACCTGCAAACACACATCTACGTACCGCCACACATACACACAAATATATATACACCTGCACACATACACATATATCTATACCTACACATACATCCATACATAAACATATCTAAGTACACATATATACAGGGTGTGGACGATATTTGTTCGCAATTTTCAACTGCTAATTTTATGCAAATCTTTTTTACTTCCGTTGTCACTCTTGTCTTCATAAAAACAGCGACTATATTTCCATTATTTATTTTCAGAATAATTGATTATGAATAATTTTGAACCTCCAAATTTGTGGAAGAGACACGGAGTTCTTCTTGGAATCCGCGCCGGGAGGACAAATAAGGAAATTTCAGACTTTCTCAGCGTCAGCAGGAGATTGGTGGAAAAGATCAGAAAGGAATTGGAAGATTCAGGATTCGACTACGAAGCAACATCAGAGAGGAAAACACATGATCGACGACCTGACGCCTTCAGAACGCCCGAGTTCGTCGCTGAAGTTCAGGATATCATCAACAATGAACCTAACAAGTCAATGCATGCCATTGCAAGGGAGAAAGGCGTGGATGAAAAGCTCATTAGGCTGGTGGTACATGAAGACATTCACTACGTTTCATACAAGATGAGGAAAGAACAATTTCTGTCAAAGGTGATGCAAGAAAAGCGACTGAAGCACGCAAAGAAGTTGAAACACCCACTGGAGCCAGACATGCTGTGGTTTTTCTCCGACGAAAAAAACTTCTGCCAAGACCAGAAGATCAACTTCCAGAACAACAGCTGTCTCATCCAAAGATGTGCCCAGAGTTATGCAGACAAAGTTTCCAGCGACAACATTGGTCTTAGGTGTCGTCAGCAGTCAAGATGATGTCATGCCACCTCACTTCTTCCCTGAGGGCCTCAAGCTGAACACCGATGGCTACATCCGCGTTCTGAGCGAGGTAGTAAAGCCCTGCATCGACCAGATAGCTGCAGGTAGGCCGTACGTGTGGCAGCAAGACTCAGCACTCTGTCATACCAGCCGAAAGACCCAAGCCTGGCTGTCAAAGAACTTCGTCGACCACACTTCACCTGACATCTGGCCTCCCAGCTCGCCTGACTGCAACCCCCTCGACTTCTGTGTGGGGCACAGTGGAACGAGACACCACCAGATCTAGCTGCAATACAAAAGACGATCTGAAGGCCAGGATCACAAGTGCCTTTAGGGGCCTAAGTCGGGGGACAGTGGCGAAGGCCTGTAGCTGGTTCTGAGGCCGTCATCAAAGCCAATGGCGGGTTTATCGAGTGAGATCGAAAGAACAAGTCATGAAGACAAACTGACCCAAGTTTGATAAATAAATCTTAAAAAATAAAACTACTGTGTTATTTTTTTCCTAGACAGTAATCTTGCAAACAAATATCGTCCGCACTTGTATATATATATACATACCTGTATACATACACACATACACAGACACATATCTACCCTTTAGAGCGGTGGAAAAAGAAATAATAGGTACGTGTTATTTACTTATCACAGTTAGTACTGACTTTTATGTGTGAAAGGGATTAGGTTAGAGGTAGCTTGTCCTTTGGAAAACTGGATTGCAGACCAGGGGTGGATGGTGAAGCCCGGTGATCAGAAATGTGGGGTGCATGGAGATACCCAGGGTAGGACTCTACCGACGTATATTATCTTGCTAATTAGCTAGTGGCTGTTTACTTGGGTTAGAACTAAGAGAGTGAGATAGAAGGGTGAACCACTGCGATGTGAGGCATAGGCCTAACCACTAAGTGCGGATCTGGGGTGTTTTAAATGCTAGTCGAGACAAGAAGAGAGGAGGATAGAAAGGTAAGTACAGTTGGTGGGGCTGGAGTCTCTGGGACTCAGTGTAGTGGGGTTGCTATCCATATAGCTTGAGGAAAGTTCTCGTCCTTAGGTGTCGACATGTACCAATAAAATCTTCTCTGCGATTGATTAAATTTATTTCACCACTGAGTATCTCAAGTGTCTCACTTAGACAGAGGCTGCAAATATCAGATCCACCTCCGTCTGGAGGTACCGCCCTAACTTTGGACCAAACCAAAGAATATAGGTTCTTGTTCCAGATCAGTTCGGAAAGGGCTGTACTTACCCTTTTGTCGATCCTATTAAAGGATTGGTTGGTGTTACTCGGGTCAGTTCCAGGTCCACTGTTTACCCTGTCATGGCTCTGCCGGGTGTCTATAGGATCAACTGTTGTCTGTCTAAATGTCCTAATTCTATTTCTATTGATACTAGCTATGTGCTGGGCTATGCTGCGCATAGTGAAGTATGAGAGCTTCACCGTGTGCCTATTAAAGATTTTGTGGTACCTGTGAATCTTCGGGAAACGTATCCAATGCCCTAAAGAATGAGCGGGCCATGCTGGTCTGCAGACCCATGGAATATAGTGGATTATACCATGTTATTTTTCTAAGCTTAGTCCTATGTGAGTGCATTGAGTATGCACCAGGCCGTTGAGGAGTTGGGGTCCCACGGCCTCCAGCACTACTGTTGCCCCATTGCGCATTATGGTTTCTGCTTACTATTCTCTCCCTGCCGGTGGGGTGATGTTGGCCCGCACTGGGGTTCCCATGTTGGAGTATTCCACTGTCTATCCTGGTTGGTGTTATGTGGTTGGGGATGATGGGGCTTGATTGGTTTGTATCACCGCTAGACCTACCTTACTTATTGCATTTATTCACATGCCTAGGGGTATGTGTCTTTCCCGCAAACGTGATGGTGCTAGGTTCCGGGGGTTTAAGTGCAGTAGTTTCAACCCTTCCTGTATTACGTGGGTTTCCCCCCTTCCCAAGACTATAGGCTGGAAGTCCCCCTAGATCATCTCTATCATGGCCCCCTGTGTTTATAACAGAGAATGTGACCATGGGCACCTTAGCTACAGCTGTATTGTAATAAGCAGTATTACTATTGAAGATCTCCTTATTGGCAGACAAGTTGGAGATCCTGTCCAAGACACTCTTGACTACGACCTTAAAAATAGATCTAGGGTGGTTGGAGTTAGCGTTAACATACACTAGCTATATATATATAGGTTCACTGTAATTAATCTAATCTATTTAATTGCTACAGTCTCAATCTACAGAATCTAATCTATTTACTTGATTACTATTGAAACAATGTTGTGTTTTGTAAATCTCAATTTAGCTATAGAATAGATAACCTAGTTTAATTATATCAATAACTTCTCAGAAATATTGACAAGATCAGTTTTGTTGATTCCACTACTAACATTATCTATAGATAACATATTGATTGATTTCTTAGACAAAACACCAATTTTCACTGAAGAAACATATTCTTTTACTGGGTTTAATCGCTAGACTAAACTTGTGGAGGTGGTAGGGTACCATTAAGACCTGCATGACCACGGACATAGAGCTTTGAATCATACACTTCTGAACTGTTTTATACAAAGAAGAAGAAGAAGAAGAAGAAGATTTTCCTAAAGCCTTTGCTCTGTAGCAGTTTTGTGAAAATAGCCAAAGTGGTGAAGCAGACCACATGGTGTTGTGAGTTGTCATGTAATTTGACATGGGTGAGTATGGACAGTGTGGTAGAAAATGCAGGCTTAGTAATTTTTGTAACATTATCAGAGCAAGAATTATTAAAAAGTAGATTTATCGGCATATCAAACTATTTTATTTGGGAGAAGAAAGAAACACATTACTGGGAGAAGAGACTGCACATTATAGGCACTAATTACCCAGGGACTAGTTCTAGCTATGGTATGATCTTCAGGGATTTTAGTGAATCAACTGCCAGTATGTATTGCAATATATATTTTATTGATTTAGTTTTATCAAATGACTAAGTATTGTTTTTGACAGAACACTGGGATTTTTTAACTAATTGTCTTGTACCAAACACATATATATAAATACAGACATACTCACATGCACGCACACACACACATACATACATACAAATACACACACATACACACACACACGCACACATACATACAAAAACACACACATACACACACACATACACAAATTCATACAGACACACATACAGACACACATACATACACATACATGCACATATATATGTACATATTTCCTTGTAGTTGTTTTGATGTAGGATCAAACATAGTCTGAAAATTACTTCAAGGTGTTTATTATTTTTCCCAGGGAAATATATATATTTGGCATATTTACATGTCTATATACTAAAGAATGAAATTTATATACCAATTTATTCAATCATGGTTACTTCTATACTTTACTACCAATACATATACACACCACACACTACTACCACAGCTCCTATTCCAATCCCTCTTACACCACACACACACACCTTACTTTCACTCCATACCTCTTCTGTTCTTTGTGCACCACATGCAGCCTCTCCTCTCACCACTTCCTTCTCTAGCCACTTCCTGAAATAAACCAGCTTTTACCATATCAGCCATGATAGACTACAATCTTTATGAAACACCATTCACTCACACAAACCAACTCACTGATGTGTACACACATGCATATGTATATATATATCAAACAAAAATTCACTGATGTGTACACACATGCATATGTATATCATCATCATCATCATCAACGTTTAACGTCCGTGTTTCACGCTTGCATGGGTTTGGACGGGGGTTTTCCCACTTGAGGCAAGAGTGATTGTCTTGCTCGCATAGGACTGTCTGGCGGGTTTTCTACGGCTGGATGCCCTTCCTAACACCAACCACATTTACAGTGTGGGGCTGGGAGGTTTTTACCGTGTTACCTACACGGCCACATTACAGCGTGGACTGAGTGTTTTTTTGTCGTGACACCTACATGACCTCATTTGTTTCGGACTGGATGTTGTGGTACCAACATAACTTCACATTGAAGGGGGTGGTGTGAATGGGGTGTAGGTAGTGGGACAGGGGTGTATTTTTGTACTGACTGTAGGTTTCGCTTTGTACTTAGGCAAGGTGGGTCTTCTCTATTACTGAGTACCGCCAAAGGTATCAGTCCAGTGACATTGTCTTGGAGAGGTGTAAGTGTGTGAGGTCGGAATTTATCAAGTCGTCCCAGGTTTTTCTGGGTCTGCCTACTCCGTGGCTACCGTCTATCTTTATTGCCCTGCACTTTTTTATACAGCTGTCGTCTTTCATGCGCATCACGTGACCATACCAACGTAGTCTTCTCTTGAGTAAACAACATCTGATCCCTCTTATTCCTAATTTCTCCCTTAGTTCGTTTATGCTTTGCCGTCCACGTATATTACTATTACACATCCAGCGGAGCATGCATGCTTCGTTCCTCTCCAGTCTGCGTATATCCTCTGCACACAATGCCCAGGTCTCACTGCCATGTAGCATTGCTGTTCGTATGCAGGCATCATACAGCCTGCCTTTCATTTTTAGAGAGAACCCTTTAGTGGCCAATAGTGGTATAAGCTCTCTGAACTTTTTCCATCCCGTTCTGATTCTAGCTACTGTACTTTCAGAGCACCCTCCCCCACTGCTGATTTTGTCACCCAGGTAATGGAAGGTGTCCACTATTTCTATAGAACCATCTGTGCAATGGAATGAGCTAGTATTCTGTGGGCACTTGCTGCTACTTATTGCACCAGAGCACCGGCCACATATAAAATCTATATTCTTAGTTAGCTTACCTGTGATCCCACTACATCTTTTATGCACCCATACTTTGCATTTGGGACATAAAATGGAGTTTCTGCCTACTCCTTTCCTACACACTGAGCATGGCCATTTCCCAGATGGGACCGGTACCCTATTTTCCTTCCTACATACTAGAACTTTAGTCTTAGACAAGTTAACTTTAAGGCCTTTTGATTCTAGGCCATGCTTCGATGTTTGGAATTTCTTCTTTAGTTCAGCCATTGATTCAGCTATGAGCGTTAGATCATGTGCATATAGAAGTTCCCATGGGCAGCTGGTCTTGAACTCCTCTGTTATAGCCTGAAGGGCAATAATAAATAGTAGGGGCTAAGAACGGAGCCCTGATGAACACCAACTTTTACGCTAAACTCTTCACTTTATTCATTGTTAATTCTAACCTTGCTGACTGTTTCTTTATACATGGTTTGTATAACTCTCACAAGCCATTCATCAACACCTAGTTTTCTAAGAGCCCACCAGATAATGGAGCGGGGGACTCTGTCAAAGGCTTTCTCCAAGTCAACAAAAGCTAAGTA
The DNA here is from genome assembly GCA_964016885.1 of Eledone cirrhosa. Taxonomy (NCBI): domain Eukaryota; kingdom Metazoa; phylum Mollusca; class Cephalopoda; order Octopoda; family Eledonidae; genus Eledone; species Eledone cirrhosa. The sequence goes on along the minus strand of OZ024742.1, from coordinate 146,082,486 downwards.
TAGGGGTTTACTTTTAGCTAGGTACTTCTCCTGTAGTTGTCGTACAATGAAAAGAGCGTCTGTGGTACTTTTACCTGACACAAACCCGAACTGCATTTCATCTAGATCAATTCGCTCTCTGATTAGTTGCACTATTACTTTTTCTGTGACTTTCATGACATGGTCGATTAATTTAATGCCTCTATAGTTACCCCTATCTAGGGCATCTCCTTTACCCTTGTAGCAGTTAATGATGATGCTGTTACGCCAGTCCTTCGGAATGGCCCCATTCTGTATGACTTAGTTTACTATCCGGGTGACCATAGTTCCAGATGCTTTCAGCATTTCAGCAACTATTTCCGAAGGCCCAGCCGCCTTACCCGTCTTCATATCTTTGATTGCCTTACTTATTATACTACCTTCAACTAGCACTGCTGGTCCCTCTATTGGATCGATGTGGGGGAGACTGTCTTTCTCCCATTTTTTCTCCTCATTTAGTAGCCTTTCGTAGTGACACTTCCAGGCTACCTTCTTATCAGCATCAGTGATGACAAGTACACCATCATCATTAAGAACACACTTCTCCCCGACAATATCACGGTTTTCCTTGACACATTGCCTAGCAATCCTGAACACCTCACATTTTTGGTCCTCGCATTGTAGAACATGCTTGAACTTTCTTTCCTCTGCTTCCCTTCTTGTGAAGTACACTTGTCTCCTAGCTTCCCTCCTGGCCACTTGATAGTCTTCTCTACTTCCCCCATCCCGCCATACTTTCCAAGCCTGCTTTTTGGCTTTAATTGACTCCTCCACCTTACTGTTCCACCACCATGTTACTCTCCTCCTGCCTATAGGCCTGCTCCATCCACAGACTTCATCTGTCGCCTTCAGCAGGTTAGCTTTCAGGAATTCCCACTGTTCCTCTATATTGTACAACTCTAATTGCTCTTCCTTACTGTCGAAAGCATCAAGTAATATGCTTTTAAATTTATTACTGGCTGTGGGGTCCTTTAGCTTCCATATTTTTCTCCTGAGGATAGTCCTCATCTGTTGTCGAGTACGCCTTGTCCTGACTATGAGGTCGCTGACTATGAGGTCGCTGACTATGAGTCTATGTTGGGAGGTGCATTCTTCATGGGGGAGGGATTTAGTGTTTACAACAGACACTCTGTCACGTCTCCTGGTAAGGATATAATCTATCTGACTGGCGTGTTCCCCTGATCTATAGGTGATCAAGTGATTGTCTCGTTTTTTGAAGTTAGTGTTACAGATAGTTAGGTTATTTGCGTCACAGAATTCCAGGATTCTGGAGCCTTCCTCATTTCTAGTACCAAACCCATAGCCTCCATGGATTCCGTCATAGCCGTCACAATGTTGTCCAACATGACCATTTAGGTCGCCAGCAATAATTATGTAGTCACTGTCGGTTATTTGGGAGGTAGTGAGCATCAATGTCTCATAGAATCTGTCTTTTATAGCACCAGACAGTCCGGATTGGGGTGCATACGCAGATATTACTGTCACAGTAGTTCTATTTAGGACAAGTCTTATTTTAATTATTCTGTCGTTCACTCTATTTACATCTATTATCTTATCTACCCATTTTTTTGCTAACCTGATTCCTACCCCACCCAGCCCATTATAGCATCGTTTTTTACCCACAATGAATCTTGCAGACCCACCCCTCCACCTGGTCTCTTGGATACAGCAAACATCAACCTCCTTGCATTCAAGCATTTCTACAACCTCGTTAGAGCGACCTTTTAAGGTGCCTACATTCATGGTACCAACTCTGAAGTTTTGCATTGCGTTTGGTGGGTGGGAACGGTGGGGCGCAGGGAGGGTGAGGGTGATGGGGTTGGGGTTATGTTGGCCATCCGCGGCCGAAACAAAGAGGAGGAGTCCTTGCCTTTTCGTCCGGCAGCATGAGGTGAATTTGTCTTTATCTTTGGCATTGTCACTGAGTGTCCAGATTTTTCAGACTCTCCAGAATTCCTTAGTCCATCCATCATATCGAAAAGCAACCAGGAGAAGTGATAACATAGGCCGCTGAATTATGATTGGTCCAAATAATAATAGTGGAGAGTGTTGGCGGGTGGGAGGGGTATGGGGTAGTTAGCGAGAGGGTTTAAATAAAATCTTCGAATTTTGGGCACAATTGGACAAGCATATAACAGTAATAAGCGAATAATGGGATTTTAAAATGTATATGTCTATATGTCCACGTGTGTGTATGTGTGAGCATACATATACACACACATACACACACACCCATACACATACACACACATACAATTACATACAATTACATATACACACATGCACATAAAAAACAAAGAATTTCCAGACACACACACACACACAAATATGCACACTTACACACACACAAACAATACAAAAAAAGTCACAAACACACATGTATATACACATACACCCTCATAAATAAACTTGTACACACACATACTCATACAAAAATGTACATACACACATGCACGTGCACACACACGCAAACTACATAAAAAAATTCATGCATAAATACATTCACACATATGTATGTGTACACACATGCACACATAAAAAAACATTCAAAGACAAACACATGTATACATGCACACACAAACATGCACACTCATGCACACACAAACAATACAAAAAACTCAGACATACACGTATATATGCACACATACTTATACACACACACACACACACACACACACACAAATACAAAAGATTTCACAGCTACACACACACTTCTATCAACAATACACACACACATACACACACACACACAGAAGCAATAAGGCAGACCTACGAAATGCACTCCATCTGCACATAACAACACCAATGACAACACCTGGACTCTCCAGCTCAGCACCCATCCCTGCACACTGGACACACATCTACCCTCCCTAATATTCTTAGAACATTTTTTTTCCAAACTCCATCTTCTCTCTCCAAACATTCTATTTTCTGAAGAAGGATTTATGTCCTAAACGTCAAACACTCTTCTACTGCTTCCTCAGTGTGAAGCTAATAAGACTTTGTGTTTTGCATATCTGCATTTGTCTTGTCATTTCAAGAGATGTCAACATGAATGAATCTGTTATTTTTATCTAAAGACATTTTTTCCAATTCCAACTCGCCCGTTCCCTCAATCTATCTTATTTCTCATTCTTTCTTCTGATAAAGGACTAGCATCTGAAACGTTAAGACCCTCTTCCTGCTATATCAAGCATTACCCTAATATATTCCTTCCATATACTGTACCGATTGTGTTGTTATTTCTGTTTACCTTTTACATACATATATATATATTTATATATATAATTGCTTCTACGTTAGGCACAAGGCCAGCAATTACCCAGTGTATTACTGCTACTTTATTTTATCGACCCCGTAAGGATGAAAGGCAAAGTTAACCTCGGCGGGATTTGAACTCAGAATTGTATTATATATATTTATATATATAATGATTTTTATATATAAATATATATCATGATGGCTGACTGAATACGCACATGTGATTTTTTTTCTCCCAAATTTTTCTCTCCAACTTTCCTGCTATTTCAAGCGTTAAACTAATATATTTATTCCATCTACTGTGCTGTTTGTTTTGTTATTTTTGTTATTTCTGTTTACCTTTTACATACATATATATATATATTTAATATACATATATAATATATATATAATATATATTCATATATACAAATCAATTTATTAATTTCTGTCCATTTCGATTTAATTAACTAATTAATTAAATCAACAAACATTACAATCACATATCAGAAATCTCTTCAGGAAAGATATTAAATGTGTCGAAAGCAGGCGATAATCAGTAAATAACAGACATAAAGTGAAAAGAAGTTTTTTTTAAAAAGCCAAATGTGAGAGATAGATTCATAAGCAAGGCAGCAAAAAGCATTAATGTTTAGCATTATGCAACATGATTTAAGCAACAAATATATATATAGTGAAAATATGTGGCATAGTGGTGTGGATGCTGGGATTACAATTGTAAGATCATGATTTTGATTCTTGAACTGGGCAGTTTGTTGTTACTTTGAACAAGTCACTTTATTTCATGTTGCTTCAATCCACTCAGTTGGCAAAAATGAATTGTACCTGCAATTCATGAGGCTAGTTTTGTTACATATTGTGTGATGCTGAATTTCTGTGATTACTACATTTAGGATGCACCTGTCTGTAGAATGCTCAGCCACATACACATTAATTTCATGAGCATGCAGTACTGTTCAATGAATGGACTGGGGCACTCATCATCAGAAATAATGGAGATCCAACAACAATAATATATATTATCATCATTTTATGTCCACCATTCCTTACTCGCATGGGTATGTCTAATTTTCTTTCAGTATGAAAATATATTTTTCTCTTTTTTGTGCTGTGAACATTTTAACTTACCTTTTACCTCTTGCTCCTGGCCGACAAGTAGACAACTCGCTGGAACAGCCACCCCATATCGTAGAGCTTGATGCACCTGCAGGGAGCAGCCAACACCACTCTGATAATTTTTAGTGATGGAGACGGGAGGACAAGTCCCAACTATCTCAGTGCTGGTGGGTGAGTGTCACTGATGAGAGATTTATGAATCTTGAAACAGTTGTCAGGTATTCTAACTAGCACTCAGATGGCTGGCATGTTCACAATACAAGAAAAAAATAAAAAAATATTTTCATAGCGGAAAATCTGGCTAAGTCTTTAGAATATGAATTCAAAACATGAGGATGCACAGTACAAATACAATGGAAAAAACAATGGAGAAACAGACAATCCCATCTTCTTAGTCAACCTCTAGAAATGACTCTAGTTTCGATATATACATATATATATATACACTGACAAATTATTAAGAAATTGGGCAGGCGTGCCATATACCAGACATCTGTGGTAGATATTACATTAAAGTGTCCTGGCCAATCTTTCATTGTCTAAACAGAAGTGTTAACAGTTGACTGTAAGTAAATCAATAAGTTTATGAAGAAATTTTGCAAAGTTGAGAATTTGAAATTTATTTGCTTTTGTTGTGAAAAGTTGCCACGATTCATATGTTAACCATCAAATAACCAAATAAGTTAGTCAGGGTGTTGAATGTAATAGCTATCACAGCCTATAGACATATGGCAAATGTGTGGTTTGATATCTCTGTACACCTTTGTCCATCTCCAAAGGTAATTTAGACAACTTATTCAAATATTTTATATTCATATATGAATTATGGCAGCTTTTCACAACTAAAAAAAATAAATTTCCTATTTTCAAACATGCCAAATTTCTTCATAAACTATTTTGTTTACTGACATTTCTAGTCAACTCTTAAAACTTCTATTTAACTGGTGAAAGATTAGCCAAAGTGCTAATCTTTCACAACAGTCTGGCATATAGCAGATGTGTGGTTTGATTCCAGCAGGCATCTTTGTCCAACTCTTTCTGTCTCCAAGGGTAATTTAATCAATTTATTTTTTTTTAGTTTTAAATATAGAATTTGTTGCAATACATACTATTCAATATACATGGCAATAAGGAAACAAAAAAAAAGAAAAGGAAAAGAAAAAAAGAGTAAGAAAAAAAAGGGAATTAAGCAATGAAAGAAAGGAGGGGGTGACAGGCTCTACACCCCAGTCTGAACAGTGTTTCAGCTGTGGAAAAAGGTATTGCCATGGAGTATGGCCAGCAACACTCACTGCAACAACCATTCCACCTCAATTTACTTGATTATTTTAGGAATTGTGGCAAATGCAGGCATGGCTGTGCAGTTAAGGAGTTTCCTTTGTAATTACATGGTTTTCGGTTCAGTTAGAATGTGAGACAACTTTGGCAAGTGTATTTTACTATAACCGCAGAGTGACCATTTCCTTGTGAGTGAAACCTGGTAGATGGAACCTGTAGAAGTTTGTTGTATACATATATATGTGTGTGTTTGTGAATGTGTGTTATGTGTGTATGTTTGTGTGTATGTGTATGTCCTGTGTCTTTGTTTACATTTGTGTCCGTGTTTGAGTTTATATCCCATAACATATCAGTTTGACAATTCAGCAAAATGCGACTGATAAGATAAGTATAAGGCTTGAAAAAATAAATAATAGAGTTGATATGATCGTCTTTAACCCTTTAGTTACCAACCTGGCAAAAACTGGCTCTGGCTCTATGAAATAAAACCACCCATTTTAAAGGTTTCCAATTTAAATTAAAGTCTTCCAACATAATTTTATATAAGAACCTTACATTAAGTTACTATTTTAATAATGAAATGATTAATTATTTTAGTCAACCCCTCAAAATACTTCATTAATTTGTTAAAACAGAGTGTATTTCATTATAAATGTGGTCATGAAAGAGTTAAAACAGTGCTCCAGCATAGTCACAGTCTAATGGCTGCAACCAATAAAAGAATAAAAATAAAAGAGTGAATGAAGTGAAAATATTTAAGTTTTCTGAATCTTTTGACCTTGATTCCAATATTCAAAAAAATATTGATTAGTGAGAAAAGGAGGGGCAGCAGCTTTGAACTACATACACCATCACTTACTGGTGAGATAAATGAGGTTAACATTCAGTGTGAAGTTCTGTAGGTTGATGTCAGAACAGACTGGAAATTCAAGGGGGTGGCAGTTCTTGGGAGGAAAGATTGGAAAACTGTATACTATGGTGTTGTGAATGTGAGGGTTAAACATTTTAGGGATGTTGATGATGATGTTGGTGGTGGTGTTGGTGGTGGTGATAATGAGGATGATGATGATGATTATGATGAGTAGGGGGAGGAGGAGGAGGAGAAGGAGGAGGTTAGAAATGACAATAATGATGTTGTGTTGGTGATAGTGGTGGTGGTAGTGGTGATGGCATGGTAATGGGAGATGGATAATTTAGAATGAATTTAGATAGAGGCATGAAAATGAAATTAGGCGTAGGTGGTGTACAGTGAGTTAGCTTAGTGGAGCAAAGGATGTAGTAGTAGTTATAAAACTGTCAAGGAGTAGACATAGCATGTCTATGTGTCAGTGCCAGCGGCTATAGTATATTGTTGAAGGAATCTTTAACATAATAAAGATGTTTCTATGTGTGCAGTAGTAATAGCTGCAGCAACACTAGTAGTAAGAGTATTAGCAACAACAACACACCAACAACAGCAGCAGCAACAACAGTAGCAGCAACAACAACAATAGCAACAGTAATAGCAACAGCATAGCAGCAACAGCTGTAGCAGGAACAACAACAACAACAACAACAACAACAACAACAGCTGCAGCAATTGCAACAACAGCAATAGCAGCAAAGGCAATAGCAGTAATATCAACAACATCAACAGCAACAATAACAGCAGCAGCAACAACAACAAAATTAGCAACGACAGCAATAGTCACAATAGCAATCACAACAACAACAATAGCAGTAGCAGCAACAGCAACAATAATAACTGCAAAAGTAGTAGCAATTATATCAACAACAGCAACAATAACAGTAACAACAAAAATAGCAGCAACAACAACAGTAATAGATGTAACAGCAGAAACAACAGCAACAGCAACAGCAATAGCTGTAGCAGTAACAGTAACAGTAACAGCAGAAGCAACTGCAACACTGTTTGAAATATGTTCCCAAGTGAACAACTTTTGAGATTTGTCAGTATTTTCAGGTGATGAAAAGGAAACCCAGTCTTTGTAATATTTATTTAGTAGTGTTGTACACTATTAGAACATAAAAAATTACAAGGTCCAGCATTTATAATAATTTTGAAGAAGATATTTTCTAATTTTTCAGTTTTTGGCTGTTCCAACAAAATATTTGAAGAAGTGGCATTTGATCATCTTGAAAGGTGATAAAATAATTTCAATAGTCCTTCTGTGATCAGAATGTAACTATTGAAACAGCACTGTAACAAGTTTTTAAAGGCCATTTACCTTCCTGAAGCATGGTAAATGCATGGAGACGCCCATGACATATTTTATAGTCATTATGGAGACCTTTTTGAGGCAATAGTTTACAGTCAAATGCCTTTCTGTGAGCCCCTCTAAGTTTCCTCTTACAACACACAAAGTTATGATGTACCTATTCTAAACTGGATACTAAGAATATACTTTAACTATTGAAAAGAAAACAATATTTTAGCCAATTATAAATTACCATAGTTTTCAATTTATGTTACACACCTTTATTTTGAAGAAAAAGGGTTTGAGGAAAAAAAATCACAGTACACTTTATAAAGTGATAGTGGTGATGCCATGATAAAATGCATTCAGTACACTCTGTAAAATGGCTGGCATTTGAAAGGGCATCTAGTCATAGAAAACATACCAAATTATGAAATGTATGAGAAAGGCCAGTGGCAGATTAAGTGTGGTTGCTGACTGGGATATATCCTGGGATCCCACATTATTGAAAGGGCTCCAATGTTGTTGTTTTTTTTCCTGCTATCTTAAATAATATGCAAGAGTTCCAATTAAATTTTCATTTTGAAACTGACTTAATCTTCCCTCTCAGAATGGCTTGGAAAATGAACATAAAATGATGATGATGATATTATTTAACATTTTTTTCAGTGAATAAGCAAGTTTTGGGGTAAAAAAGTGCATCTTATATATAAAAGGATATAGTTAATTTCTTGCAAAAACAGCTAATTACTATAGAAAATTTCTAATATTTCCTTCCATTCTTTATGCATTTATTCTAGAAATTCTCTTTCTACCATTGATATAGCTAGCTTTATAACTATGCAAACAATACTCTATTTACTGTATCAGAGAAAAATCAATCATCAAAGCTAAAAATATCCTAAGGTTTGTAAACAAGAACTTATTACTCTATTTCATTGATTTCAATGTTTAATATAACCATCATATTATAAAAAAACAAACCCTCATCTGTACAATAATCATGTTGAATGCTGTGAATACATAAGACTGTTCAATGACTGACAATAAAACAATTGTTCAATATGCAAATTGTGTGCTATGGAAATATGAAATATAGTTTAACTATCTCAATCATTTCTTTACTGCAATATATAGAAGCAGTCATGGTTGTGTGGTTAGGAGTTTGCTTCACAGCCACAGGGTTCTGGATTCAGTCCCATTGTGTTACACCTTGAGCAACCATAGCCTTGGGTTGATTAATGTTTTGTGAGTGGAATTTGGCAGACAGAAACTGCAGGAGTCTGTTATACATATGTGTGTGTGTGTGTTCATATTTGTGTCTGTTTCTGTGTTTATGTCTCATAACTTACCAGTTTGAGAAAAAGAAAAAAAAAAGATTGATAAAATAAGTATCAAGTATCAAGATAAGTACTGGGGTCGATATAATCTACTTAATTCTCTTTAAGTTAGGGCTCCAACATGGCTGCTATCTAGTGACTGAAACCAGTATAAGAATAAAACAAATAAATTAAGTGAATTGACAAAGTATGTGCTCTATGTGCTCTGGATGATAATGCTGGTGATGATAATAATGTACAACAATATTTGGTTCCTGAATATATCAGGATTTTATCAATTGAACATTTCAAGATGAAAAATAATGCAAAACAGAAAGAAAGGAAAAGAGTTTATCATCAGATTTGGCTAAAGAAACTATGTTTCCATTGGTCTTTCCATTGTTTATACTTTCTGTCAGTCATAATTCCTGACAACAAAAAGCAGGATTTGAACAGAGAACAAACAGAATGATAATGTATACTGCAAAGTATCCAGTGCAATTCTTTAACAACTCTGCCAATCCATTGCCCCTGGACGGGTTCTTTATTTATCAACTCTGAAAGGATGAAAGGCAAAGATGATCTCAGTGAAATTTAAACTCAGAGCAGAGAGAGCTGAAATAAATGTCTAGGTATTCAATCTGACATCTTAATGAATCTGCCAATTAGCTAAACAGATAATTAATGAAAATTGAGTAACATAATAAATTAAATGTGTGTCAGCTTCTACATTTACTGTTTTTAATGTCCCTCCATCTATAGATGAACCAATCAAATGTCAGCATTTTATAAAAATGCAGTCTCACACACAATATGAATTGAAGTTACTCCAAGGTTATAAAGAAGGCAATGAGGTTGCCATTGATTTCAATTTTAGCTGTGTCGTAATAAATCAAGAACCACATATGGATTTATGTTGGCCCTAAGAATTCCATAAGAAGTTAATTTTGGATTGTGAGATCATAGAACAAAAGCTACACAGCCTGACCAGAAAACAAACAAGTTTATAAGAAAAATTCATTTTAATGTTTCATAACCATAACATTGTATTGATTGAAGTTGTCATAGCTAGTCACACACACACACACACACACACTGAGACACATATACACAAAGAGTCACACACTCATACACACACACACATGCACACACACACACACACACACTCACACACACACACACGCACACAATCACACATACACACACACTCATACACACACACATTCACATACACACACAAATACTCACACACATACACAATCACATACACACATACAAACAGTCTCACACACTTATATTTAGTCACATAAATATACACACACATATAGTCATACACATACACTTGCAAACATACACACACAGTCACACACACATTCACAGTCACACACCCACATAAACATACATGCACATACACACATTCATTATATTTCTCTAACCTATAACCTTTGAGAACTCAAAATAAAGATTTAACTGACAATATTTATGAGATTTCTTCCCAAAGCTATAGAATTTCTTTTAATTTTTTTTCTTTTCTTTTGCATTCCATAATACAGAATAAGGAAAATGATTGAATATATTTTGATGGGCATGGCTGTGTGGTTAGGAAGTGAATTTTGTAAAGTGGTTGGTGATAGGGAGAGCATCCAGTCATAGAAAACTTGCTAAACAAAGGGTCAGGAAGACTCTATATATATGGCATTCTCTCCAGTGTTGGTGATCTACATGACAAAAGATCACCCAGTACAATCTGTAAAGTGTCATAGAAAATCTACCAAACAAAGGGTCTGGAGGATTCTTCAGTTGGGCCATAGACATGAAAAGGTGTCACAATAAAATATGCTTGGTAGTGAGTGGGATTTTATTTTGGGCCCTCAGCCCACCTGGAGATCAGTGGCTCCAACTGAATAAGGAATGGTCTATAATGACATGTCCAATCATTGCTATTAATGAAAACAGACATTAAACAGTAGGAAAGGCATCTCCTCTGATGCTCTAACACTTCTGTCACTCCACCATTCTGGATTGGTATTTTATTTGTATGCATAGACCTGTAACTACTGATGAAGTTGTAGGGGCACACTGAGTGACATTGGGCATTTCAAATCTGGTTGAACCCATCCCCTCTCCAGGTCAGAGCACAGCAAATTTCTTCCAGGGAAGGAGAGAAAGAAAGCGTTTGAGAGGAAGTGAGAAAGAGATAAAGAGGAAGAATTGACCTCAGTACTGACTGGTATATTTTTATTGACCTCAAAAAGATAAAAAGGAAAGTTTACGTTAGTGGGTTTTGAAGTCAGAGCACAGAGAGCTGAAGCAAATACTGCATTCTTACAATCTTTGGACTTTTATCAATTGATCCTGAAATGATGGAAAGCAAAGTTGACTGAAGTAGGATTTAAACTCAGCATGCTGAGATCCAGATCAGACACTACAAGGCATTATTTCTGAACTTACCAATTTGCCACCTTCTTTTCAGAGCGAGACTAAAATATCCTTAACTATATCTATTCGTTTGTTTGTTTCATGTAGCATTAAATGACTTAGAGTACAAGACGCTTCCTTTAACCCTTTAGTATTTAAACCAGCCATATCCGGCCAGAATTCTCTCACCTCTTTCTGTTTACACCAACCATAACTAGCTGCTTATACTGATGTTAAGGTATTGTTCTGAAAATAAATAATATCAAAATCTCATAGAATCGATATTATGTGAGATAATTATGTGAAATAAAGTATTTACCATGAAAATACAATACTAAATATAGAGTAATGTAAATGATAAAGGGTTAAACAGAACACCTGTTCATCTTAAGTTTAATCGTCAGATGCTGATGCTGCTACTCCATTTTCAGTTGAGTGGCCTGGAGCAGCATGAAATGATGTGCCTGTCTCAAAGACACAACAAACTGCCTGGGAGAACAACACTGAAACCACTAGGCCACTTACCTTAACACGCACGCACCTATATTTCTTAAACAACGTCTTCAGAACATTGTTCATGATGAAATATTCAGTTTAAAAATAATTGTTTCTACTTTAGACACAAGGCCAGCAATTACCCAGTTCATTACTGGTACTTTATTTTATCGACCCCGTAAGGATGAAAGGCAAAGTCAACCTCGGCGGGATTTGAACTCAGATCGTAAAGGGACGTAACTATGCTGGAAAGCATGGTGTCCGACCCTCTACCGATACTGCCAATCCACCGCCCTCAGTTTAAAAATAATAAATGTTTGTTTTTGCTTTTTTTATTAAATATAACACCACTTTGCACTCACCATTTTTCTAGTTTATATGTAAATATTTGATGCCAAAATCTTTGGATATTTCGAACCAAATCTCTTTACAGTAGAGTACTACACATCGACAACACTAGACTACTTTCATTCTTTTTTTTTTTTTAAAGAGGTTCAAACCTTGAAATATCAGGAAAAGTTTAAATTGTTGTTTTGTTTTCTTACTTTTCTTTATTCAGCCTTTTGAAGGCAATCATAACCATCTATCTCACAATACTTTATGTTAACTAAAATATTAATGTTGGTTGTTAGTGGTTAATAAACAACAATATTTGTCATTGCAAAGGAAGACATTAATTCTTATTTCAAAAACATAGATTGCAACTACAGAGATCTCCAAAATTTCTTTCACATAATTATTTTTATTTTTTTTTTTTGTTTTCTTGTTAACCTCCATTGCCAAAGTATGTTTTGAGATTTTTCAATCTGTTCAAATCAACTACGGAGAAGAAAAAATGAAAATAAAACTGACTCAATGAAATTTAGATACAAATATCCAACATTTTGTTGAAAACATAAAAGAAGAATGAAGATAAAAAGTAAATCTGGAATTGTTATAGGAATATATATGTTTTACAAAATAACATTTTCACTCATTTATTTAGTTTTTAAGTCAATTTTCTGAGATTAGCTGAGGAAAATAGAAAGAATAAAAACAGCAACAAAAATTAACATTGAATCAAGTTTTTTATGTTTCAATACTTATATATTTAACAATATATACACACACACACACACACACACATATATATATATATACATCCATATATATATACATACACACGTATATATATATATATATATATATACACACACACACACACACACACATATATATATATATACATCCATATATATATACATACACACACATATATATATATATATACACACACACACATATACACACACACATATATATATATATATATCATCATCATCATCATCACCACCACCATTTTACGTCCGTGTTTCAATACTTGCATGGGTTGGATGAGTCTTTTTCACCACAGCATCCCTCCACTTATTACATTCTGTTGTCACCTCCTCTGTGAGCTACACTGATTTGAGAGCAGTTCTCACCACCATCACTTATGTCCTCCTTGGTTTTCTTTTACTGTGACTTCTTTCCACGGGGATTTCTTGGCACTTCTTCACCCAGTTATCATCATCCATGTCTATATCAGCACAGTATTCTCTCTTGTACATGACATGGGATTCTAAGCATTGAAAAAAAAAAACTAGAGTTAAAATGCCTAAAAGATGAAAGTTTTTAATAAGTGAGACAGAGGACTGGAAGTTGATACCATCAGGAAAGTAGCCTTGTAAAATATGTCAAAAAGGAGTGACTAAAAATTCTATAAAGGGCCCGCAGTATAATCTATGGACACACAAAAGATGTAGTTGTATTACAGGCAGGTTACAGAAGATCAATTTTGTATTCAGCAGATGCACAGGAGAAATAAGCACTAAGAGCTCATGTGAAATAGATTCTCTCAGTTGTTAGGGAGGATCCTTAGAAGTTGTTGACTGCTTTTGTTGCCTTGGTGGCTTAGCTGTGAGGGAGAATGTTCTGAAGGTGTGATAGCCAGAGTCAGAACAGGCTGGAAGAAGTTTAGGGAGTTGGTACCTCTACTGACAACAAGGTGTTTCTCTCTCAGAATAAAGAAGAAAGTGTATGATGCCTGAATGCGAACTTCAATATCTTATGGCTGTGAAACATGAACTTTGACTGCAGAAGACCTGCAAAGCTAGAAAGAAATATATCAAATATAAAACTAATAATGTATTTCTTGATTGTACTGTGTCGTTTGCCTTTTGCATATATATATATTTATTATATGCTCTGCATATAATAATTTTCCTGGACATAATTTCTACGAATTACTAACTTTTTTTTCATGTCTTGCAAATTATACGCAACAAGCACACTAATCCTCTCTCTACTGGCTTGTAATTTTCTTAACTAATCACTTTCCTCTCCTCTTTGATTAGCTTGCTTACTTAATATTTTATATATATATATATATATATATCAAACAGAGAATATAAAAGTTTTTGTCACTAATATACAGAACATCTCAATGAAAAGATAGCTAAAGATATCTAAATCAGGGACATATATAAACATAGTTTAACTTATTCCAAAGTCTCCACAGAGTAGAATACAAATAAAACTAATTAATATAAGAGAGCATCACTTGCATCTTCTCCCGAACTGAAGTTTCTAGAATTAACTATCTTAGGAAATTAAAACAACCAACATTCAAAGAAAATTCTTTCATTAGAGATTTTTGAAAGCAGGAAATAATATTCGTTAGTGAACTGGTTACTGTTATTGTTGGAGTGTTTCATTTCACAAGGGACATTTCTTCCTCTGTTTTTTTTTTAATTGGAAAAGGTAAGAAATTCTTCATATTTTTCATAATTTGTGTATCTATAACTTATTTTACTACTGAACATTCGTTTTTCATGGAATTTTCGTTAGTTGCTGAAGTTTATTTGCAATAAATTGGTAATACTTCTACAATATACAAAATATTTCAACGGTATTTTATACAATACCTAATAATTGTTTCTACTTTTGGCACAAGGCCAGCAATTATCCCAGTGCATTACTGGTACTTTATTTTATCGACCCCGTAAGGATGAAAGGCAAAGTTAACCTCGGCGGAATTTGCACTCAGACCATAAAGGGCCATAACTCTTTGCTGCAAATCAATGCGTTCGACCCTGTACCGGTACTGCCAATCCACCGCCCTATACAATACCTAATAATATTTAGTTATAAAAATGCAATAGGAATTTTTTAAACATCGAATGGCTATGGGAGTCTACCCAACTAGACTAAGAATATGAGGGGTCCATAGGTAAAAAAAGGTTGAGAACCACTGCTCTAAATGATGGGTTATCTTCCATTCATTTTGTTTGAACAATCATAGCTTTTCTATGTTATTGTTGATTTGACTGTCTTCATCTTTCGTTGTGTGTTCTTTCTGCGAGTTCATGAAATTTTTCCAGTTTTTTTCTGTTAGATTCGATAGTTTATACTGATTTCTTTTAGTCTTTTCAGGATTTCTTCATTTATTTTTACTGATTTTTCTAATTCAGGTGGCATTTTCATGAATTTGAATAGCATTTGATAGGGAAAAAATAAAAACACTAGAAGATTAAAGGTTTCTGTACAAATCAGATTATATAAGTAAAATAATAATAAAAATTTGGAGATGCACCTAACTGGATTGTACATATAGCAGATGAGTCACACACACCAGCCCCCAACTACCCCACTCACTAACGTGCCCATCGACACTGACCATACAATCAAGAGGTTTTGAGATTTTTATCAGAGAGACATTTTTTAAAACTCAGATCAACACAATACTCTTGTCTCTCTCTCAAAGTAGAATCCTCCACTTGTTGTAGCACTCCAGCCATTTATGGAAGACTCTCTTGTAGTCCTCCAAAGTAACAGTGTCCAGAGTGCTTGTCACAACCTCCTTCATCTCCAACACATCCTCAAAGTGGATACCCCTGAGCTTCTCCTTCAGTTTCGGGAACATCCAGAAGTCATATGGAGCTAAGTATAGAATGTAAAGAGGATGAAGGACAGTCTTGATCCCCACATAGTTGGTCACTAGGATGGATTTGTGTGAGGGTGCAAGTGCCACTGACCTGCCTTGAAGAATTCTGGTCTCTTGCAACAAAATCTCTTTTTGAACTGCCTCAAAACCTCAACCTAGTACTCTTTGTTGATTGTCTGACCACAGGGGACCCAGTGGATGTAGATGATGCCCTTGCTGTTAAAGAATGGAACATCGCGAGCTTCCCAGTGGACTTGCTTTGCCTGGCCTTCTTGGGTCTTGAGTAGTCAGAATATTTCCACTGGGCACGCTATCTCTTGGTCTCTGGATCATAACAGTTGACCCAGCTCAGGTTACCAGAGACTCAAAGATATTTGGATTTAAAGTGATCTACTCAACCACATACCTGCTGTCATCAGTGTACCTCTGCCTTTGATCTTCATTGAGCACTCTGGGAACAAACTTTTCACAAACTTTGCACATGTTCAGATTGACATGAATGACTCTGTGCACTGTGCTTTCAGCCACTTCAAATTGTTTAGCAATCAACAGAAAAGATGCACGACGGTCCTAGTCCAGAAATTTGAAAATTTTGTTGACTAACTTTGGCGTACTGATGTCTGTCTCCCTGCCATACCTCTTGTCGTCCCTCATCTGCTTCCTGCCCTCATGGAACCTCTTGTGGCAACAGAAAACAGTTGCCCAGCTCATGAAAGTTAGTCCATAAGCAGTTTTGACCATTTTATAGGTTTCTGCAGCATTTTTGCCAAGCTTGATACAAAACTTTATTGCATAGTGAGCCTCTAAGTTTTCTTCATGTCTCAACTGTATTGTGGAATCAGTCAGCTGTGACAAGACGTGTATGACAAGCAGTGTTTAAAGTGCTGTAGCAGCCCAAATCTTTAACCTGAAAAAAAAAGGATTTGAAAGGTTAGCTTATTATAATCATATCAAGAATGTTTTAGAGTGACAGTTACGAAGGTCAATTAAAAATGTCTGAAAAGAAAAGCTCTCACCATCACTACCATCACTTCTAGATTCCACATCTCTTGAACTACTACCTTCACTTGAGCATTGGTTACTGTGGGTAACCCAACTTTAGTCTCTAACTTCACTTTCACGTTCCATTTTCATTATTTCTCTATTTTTCATTCTTCTTCCTATTCTTCTTTCTTTCTCTCTCTCTCTCTTTCATTTGTACTTTTACTTTTCATTCTCACTTTCATTATTCCTATTATTCCCGTATGTCCATCATGTTCATCATCATCATCATCATCATCGTTTAACGTCTATCTTCCACGCTAGCATGGGTTATACGGGAATTGTTCCACTTGAGGCAATATTGATCAAGTGACCGTGCTTGCTCATATAGGACTGTATCTGGCAGGTTTTATACGGCTGGATGCCCTTCCTAACACCAACCACATTTACAGTGTGGACTGGGAGCCTTTTTACCATGTCTCCTACACGACCACTTTACAGCGTGAACTGGGTGATTTTTTTGTCATGACACCTACACAACCTCTTTAGTGTTGACAGGATGTTCTGTGGTACCAACATAACTTTACAGAGAAAGGGTGGTGTTGCTGGGATTGGAAGGAGGGAGTAGGGATAGTGGGTTGGGGTATATATTTGGTTAAGAGGTGCCTACTGACTATAGGTTTAACTTTGTACTTTCTTTAATTCCTAATGCCTTATTTGTCTACTTCTCATCTTTTCCAAACCTTTCAGCTTGGTACTACATGATTATTCCCCCCCCCCCTCCTCACCATAAGAAATAGGTTAGTCGTACTAACATACAATATAGTATGTTAGTACAACTAACCCATGCCTTACAACATTACATTTCATATCCTATACTCTCCATTCTGAACCTTACTCTATATTCTATATTATATATTCAATGTTATTTTATAATATATTATAGTTTTCATTTTTATTTTTTCATGATTTAAACATTTCTTCATATTTTCTCATATTTTTCATTTTCCATGTTTTTTAATCTTTATTTTCATATTTTCCTTTAGTCTGCCACTACCATCACCTAATCTATCTCTATAACTTCACTAACTTTGTCAATTTTACAAATCTCACTTGATCATCATCATCATCGCCATCACCACTATATATTCTACATCCATGTCTATTTCTATTTCTTTTTCTCTTTCGCTTTTTTCTTTCCTTTTTGTTGTTCCTTTTACTTCCTATGTCCTTCCCCTTTCCCCTTATTTTTTTCTTCTACTTTTCATATCCATTCCTACCTTCCATCATCACCACCAACCACTGACCGATAAATATTTACTTCATTCTGTTTTTCTCAATTCTATTTCTCAATAAATATTTTTCAGTAAACATCTTAATTCATCTTCACCCCACCTATTGATCATTTACCTTATTCATCATCATCATCAACATCACCATCACCATCACCATCATAATCATCACTCACACCATATCCCTACCTTCCTTATTTCTCTTCGAATTTCCTCCTTCTCTTTTCATAACTCCTCCTCTCCCTCATGATGCACCCATTCAAGATCTTTACCACCATCATTATCATCATACATATCATGTCTACACCTTCCTTATCTCTCTTAGAGTTTCCTTCTTCTTTGCCTTTCTCTTTTCATAACATCTTCCTCACACACTCATTCAAAAATATCTATCCACCCATCATTCTACCCCGCACCCTTCAGTCTTTCCCTATGTATACTGTCTCTGTTATTGAAAAATTTAGTCTTGTCTGATGATCCTGCAAGTGCACAGGTGAAACTCCGATATAACAAGACTCACTACTCAGCCATATTAAATGAATATATATATATTTGAACAGATTATAGGATTAAGCAAGAAATATCTGCTGTCACCTTAGAAAATTTAAACTCTGTGGAAGCAGATATAATCTTTTCAAAATATTACAGACAAATTTAAACATAAATACCATATTTGTTATAAGAAGGCAGGACAACCCATCTAACCCCTGCTAGCGTGGAAGAACGGACGTAAAACGGTGATGATGATGATATACATCATCATCATCATTTACGTCCGCTTTTCCCTGCTTGCAAGGGTGGGACGGGAACTGATTCTGGCTTGATTTCTACAGCTGGATGCCCTTCCTAACACCAACCTCATTTACAGTGAGTGCTGGGTGCTTTTTTGCCGTGGCACCTACACGTCCACTTTACAGTGGAATGATAGGGACCCCAGTCCCTATCATCTCATTTCTACAGCTGAGTAAACTGGAGCAATGTGAAATAAAGTGTCTTGCTCAAGGAAACAACACATCACCCGGTCTGAGAATTGAACTCACAACCTTTCGATTGCAAGCCCAATGCTCTAACCACTAAACCATGTGCCTATCCATATAGATACATATACATATATATACATATATATATATATGCATATATATAACCTAATGTTAAACAAGGTTCATTGATTATTCAATGAATATAGTTTTACAATAAATTAAAAGCACTCAACAAAGAAGTTTTCTGGAGTTATTAATATTAATTCAAAATATTAATAAATGGATACATTCACATAATCAAAATATATGTTTTATTATATATATTTCGGAGGTACTGTGTTGTTTTTTCAGTACGTCCTCGTCAGATAAAATACATAAATTGATGTATGACATACCTCAACTGTGCTGATGGTTCAATTCCAGTCTTGGCAGTGATTTATTACAACAAAACTCAATATTTATATACCACAAGTAAAAGTGTGACAAACTAAATATGATAGAGAGGGGTAAGTAGCGAGATATAAGTATTAGGAGTGGGTGAGTAGGAGAAAGTAAATAAATAAATAAATAAATAAATAAATAAATAAATAAAAAATAAAAAACACATAAGTATATAAATGTTAAATATTTAAATATGTAAATATCCGTGTTATAGAAAGGAAAAAAGAGAGAGAGAGAGAGAGTGCTAAATAGAAGAGAAAAGGGAAAAAGATACAAAAATGAAGATAAAAAGAAGAGAGAGGGAGATAGAGATGATAGAATATATAACTGCATAAGGAAAATAGATAAAAAAGAAAGAAAGAGAGACAGAAGAGAGGGACATGATGCGTGATCGTTTGTTTTTTTTTCAAATATTAAGTCAGGTAGAAGCGATCAATTAAATACCATGAAATTTTAATCTATTGTATTTGGTAAATTATACTATTATATTTCATCAAAATTGAACAATATAAAATATTTTCAATGATAATCAGGAGCATAATTAAATTAATAAATATATTCAATATTTAGTTACAAAATTCAAAGTCTGAAATATTATTAAGTACCAATGATGTTTATAAATATAGTAAATAAGTATGAGAGTATTTATCATAACTTAATTGCATATCAGCATCTGTATATGCATTTTATATAATGTTTAGAATTATAAATATTATAAACAATATTATTTAAAACAATAGTTAACAATTATTTAAAACAATAGTTGTCAATTACATAGCGGATTAATTATTAGTTATATTTACTCTTAAAAGTATTATTATTTCTATTCAACCAAATCTTATTGTATTCAACACTATAGATCAAGTTAAATACAGATTATTACAGATTACTAATCAATTTGGATAAAACAATAAATGTAAACAAAAGCTCCGTACAATATATCTAAACGTTTAAATTAACTAAAAGGTTTGAAAGCCTGAATGTAAACCTCAGTGTCACGTGATTGATTCTTTTGAATTTGCCACTGACCAAGTAGTGAATTTTTTCAATGTCCTGGAATTTAGTCCCCGCTCGCTTTTTTCCATCCACTGAATTATTTTTATATAAGTTCCCTGTGTCCACGCATTACCTAGGAACTTAGCTGAGAATAGACTCCCTGATGACGTAAGGATTCTCTATGGTTGCGTTCCGTAACCATATTTATTCCCTTACAGAAACTAATTAGTTGGAGTGAAATTTTAGTAAGTAAGTTTATTTTCATAATTTTCTTATTTTACGTCTTTCATATAATTGTTCTGCATCCCCTTGCATAGAACCACAAAGTTACTAAGACAAAACATATATATTTGCTAGCATAGGTATGCATCTGTATACATATGTTGGTAGTTATACTAATTCTTTATATATATATATATAAGATTTCAAACCACCAGCGCCAAGAGAATATAAGCTATATACATGGCTTAGTGGTTAGAGCATTGGCCTTGCAATCGAAAGGTTGTGAGTTCAATTCTCAGACCGGGTGATGTGTTGTTTCCTTGAGCAAGACACTTTATTTCACATTACTCCAATTTGCTCAGCTGTAGAAATGAGATGATAGGGACTGAGGTCACTATCATTCCACTGCAAAGTGGACGTGGAGGTGCCACGGCAAAAAAGCACCCAGCACTCACTGTAAATGAGGTTGGTGTTAGGAAGGGCATCCAGCTGTAGAAATCAAGCCAGAATCAGTTCCCGTCCCACCCTTGCAAGCAGGGAAAAGCGGATTAAAAATGATGAAAATGATGAAAATATATATATATATATATATATATATATATATATATATATATATATATATATATATATATAACACACGGCACTAACACGGCATGTCCTTAAAAAACATACCTATAGCTCGGTATGATACAGCGTACTAATGACTTCATCCGTCGAATCCGATGGAAGGCATATCATTACGATAAATGACATACTAATAACACTGAGGAATTTACTAGTGAAAAATACGGGTTCAAATCCTACAAAAATCCACCGAATAACCCCCAGCTTGATGCCTTCAAACTCGACCTCATGAACATGATAAACGGAACCAAATTCAAAAAGCGGACAGGTTACAACAAACTGCAAAACAACATCAATGCACTACTAAAACAACTACGGTATTATAGTAATAGCGGACAAAACATCAAACGTATACACCATGAGCCTTAATAACTTTATACTGCACAAAAAATACAGGAAAACTACAGAATCTACACTCACTAGCATTAATAAGGAAGGACTTAGCATAGTAAAAAAAATGAAAATATCTGATAGAACCGAGCCTCTGACCCCTTGTAACACCACATTTAATCTAAAAGATCATAAAAATAACTTCGAAACTGACCCTACCATTAGATTAATATGCCCATCGAAATCGGATATAGGTAGAATTAGCAAGTATATACTAGATAGAATAATAGCACAAGTTAAAGACAAACTAATAATAAGGTATTGGGTTACACTAACGAAGCAATAGATTGGTTTAACAAAATAGACAATAAGGAAACATCCAACTTCATACAGTTTGACATCAATAACTACTACTCCTCCATTTCTCCAGTCACCCTAAATAAGGCACTAACCTTTGCACAGAAAAACTCGGACCTATCCTCTGATGAAATTAGAATAATACTAGCTGCTAGGAGAACTATCATTAGGTTTGATAATAGTTACTGGGAAAGAAAAAACAGACAGAATAGCTGCGATATCACTATGGGATCTAGCGACTCAGCTCAAGTAACAGACATAGTTGGAATATATATAGTGCATAACTTACACAAGGAATTTAATATCCTCCAAGGAGGAATTTATAGAGACGATACACTCCTTTTAGCTAAAAACTTAAATAATCAAAACTTGGAAAGATTACGTAAAAACATTAGAATCTTCTTCAATAAACTAGGCCTAGGCATCACTTTCGAACTTAATTCTAAAAAAGCTAACTTCTTAGATGTATCACTCAACCTAAACACAGGACTAATAGAGCCCTTCAATAAAAATAACGAAAATCTAACATACATTAGTTATAACTCAAACCACCCTCGCTCCATAATTAACTCCATAGCACATAGTGTATCCCTCAGAATTTCCCATTTAACTTCTAACCTAGAGATTTTTAATGAACACGCGAACTACTATAACATAGTTTTACTTAAGGCAGGCCACAAGAAGAGGCTCAAATACATACCAGATAGAGACAACAACAACATACCTAACGACAGCAACACCACCCACACCTATAGAAATAGCAAATATAGGACTAAACATAGAAATAGACAACGAGCACCAGAAATAACTGAACCGAATACTAATATAAGGACCCCTAGGAACTATAGAAAATCCAGAGATAGGAAATACTTATGGTTCAATACAATATTCAACTCCTCTATAAAAACCAAACTACCTTCTCCATTCTTTAAACTAATTGACAAGCACTTCCCTAAACTTCACAAATACCATAAAATCTTTAACAGAAAAACTATCAAACTGTCTTACCCTACTGCAGCCAACATAGAATCACACATACATAAAATTAACTATAGAAGAATCTCTAATGAAAATAACCTACAAACAAACACCATAACACTAAATACAAAACACAAACACATAACAACATCACAACCACACACACGTCAGAACGCATCACAACAAAACATCAACAAACCTAAATCTCAACCCATACATAACAACATACAAAACCGCAACAGAGAACCTGCACACAGGAAGGCCTCCAAATGTAACTGCCACTTACCGGATAAGTGCCCACTACAAAATAGATGGCTGGAAACAAATATAGTGTACCTGTGTACTATAAATTCGGGCAACTTAGCATGGCACATCATAGGTTCTACGGTTAGGGAGTTTAAAAAAAGATGGTACGTTCGCAGGCATTCTATGGAGAACCATAAACTAGAGAACACAACAACGCTGGCCAATAAAATCTGGCAGCTTAAGGATACAAACAAAGAATACAGGATTAGCTGGTCGAAATTATCGGGAGCAAAGGCCTACGAAAATGGGATGTCCCACTGCAGACTTTGCAATATGGAGCTGCTCCATATTTTAAAGTATGACAAAATGCTGCTTAACAGCAAAATAGAACGATCAATTTTCTGTAGGCACAAAGCAGCTACAAAATTCGCAAATTTCAAACCAACATGATTCGATCCAACAATCCCATAATTCAAGCTGAACCACCCAGAGTCTATTATAATAACTACATACCAACCCACTATTATTAACTCTCAACAGACCAACTAATCACTAAATCAACATCATAAACCTCCTAATCTTTCTTTCACTCTCTCTCTCCTTAAAGCTATTTCACATCTTTCCTTGTATCCTATCCTGTATCTCTTAACCTAACTTCTAATTTAGTCATTTATCTTTTATATGTTATTTATCATTATATTCTTTCTTCCTACTCTAACCATCTGTGATTTAACCAATACATATGTATATATTTAATATTTATTTTCCTATTAATAATATTCCTACCCTCATCACATCTTTATACTTACACACACCCACCCCACCACCACCATCGCCACTATTTTCAACAATCATATTATGTTCATATATTTTGTTCACGTATATATTTTTTTTACTTATTTTTTATCATCTTCATTCTAACTTCTTTATTATTATTTTTTTCTTTTTCTTTTACTTTTTCTTTCTTTATTATTGATGTTGTTATTTGAATTCTCCATAGTATGAATACAAACACCGAGTGTAATTTTGTACACTGTATTTAAGGGTTGAGTGACACAACTTCGAGTGATTAGCAAACTTTAGACATCCTAATCAATGAAACAATTGTTAATACTGTAAATAAAACCCTCTTCACTCTTTCACTATTATTACTCCAAGATTAACCTGCATAGGAATTCCCGTGAACTCGTCACCTAACTAAGGAAACCTTTTGTTGAGTCAAACAACGCCATACGTTAAAACTATCCATAATACAGAGTACTCACAACCTCTAATTGGATTACCTATAATGATAATTTGTTATCCCATATATATATATACATTTATATATATATATATATATATATATATATATATATATATATATATATATATATATATATATATGTATATATGCATTCATACATATATATAGAGAGGAACAGTGGGAATTCTTGAAAATTAAACTGCTGAAGACGACAGATGAAATCTGTGGCTGGAGCAGACCTATAGGCAGGAGGAGAGTAACTTGGTGGTGGAACAGTAAGGTAGAGGAGACAATCAAGGCCAAAAAGGAGGCTTGGAAAGTATGGCAGGATGGTGGAAGTAGAGAAAACTATCAAGTGACCAGGAGAGAAGCTAGGAGACAAGTGTACCTTGCAAAAAGGGAAGCAGAGGAGAGAAAGTTCAAGCATGTTCTACAACACGATGAACAAAAACGTGACGTGTTCACAATCGCAAGACAATGTGTCAAGGAAAACTGTGATATTGTCGAGGAGAAGTGTGTCCATAATGATGATGATGTACTTGCCCTCACTGTTGCTGATAAGAAGGTAGCTTTGCAGTGTTACTACGAGAGACTACTAAATGAGGAGAATAAATGGGAAAAAGATAGTCTGCCCCAAATTGATCCAATAGAGGGACCAGCAGTGCAAGTTAATGGTAGTATAAGTAAGGCAATCAAAGATATGAAGACAGGCAAGGAAGCTGGGCCTTCGGAGATAGTTGCTGAGAGTTGAAGGCATCTGGAATGGTGGAACACACTATGGTCACCCAGATAGTAAACCAAGTAATACAGAATGGGGTCATACCAAATGACTTGCGTAGCAGCGTCATTGTCAACTGCTACAAGGACAAAGAAGATGCTCTAGATAGGGGAAACTATAGGGGTATTAAGTTAGTTGGAGAGGTCATGAAGGTCACAGTAAAGAGTTATAGCACAACTAATCAGAGATCGAATTGATCTAAATCAAATGCAGTTTGGGTTTGTGTCAGGTAAAAGTACTACAGATGCTTTTTTCCTTGTATGACAACTACAGGAGAAGTATCTTGCTAAAAGTAAACCTCTCTACTTAGCTTTTGTTGACCTGGAGAAAGCCTTTGACAGAGTCCCCTGCTCCATTATCTGGTGGGCCCTTAGAAGACTAGGTGTAGATGAATGGCTTGTGATAGCTATGCAAGCCATGTATAAAGAAACAGTAGGCAAGGTTAGAATTAACAATGAATATAGTGAAGAATTTAGCATAAAAGTTGGTGTTCATCAATGCTCTGTCCTTAGCCCCCTCCTGTTTAGCCTTCAGGCTATAACAGAGGAGTTTAAGACTGGCTGCCCATGGGAACTCCTATATGCAGATGATCTAACCCTCATAGCTGAATCTATGGCCGAACTAGAGAAGAAATTCCAAACATGGAAGCATGGCCTAGAATCAAAAGGCCTTAAAGTTAACTTGTCTAAGACTAAAATTCTAGTATATAGAAAGGAAAATAGGGCACAGGTGCCCTCTGGGAAATGGCCATTCTCAGTGTGTAGGAAAGTAGTAGGTAGAAATTCTATTCTATGTCCCAAATGCAAACTATGAGTACATAAAAGATGTAGTGGGATCACCGGTAAGCTATCTAAGAATATAGATTTTATATGTGGCAGATGCTCAGGTGCAATAAGTAGCAAGTGCCCACTGGATACTAGCTCCTTCTATTGCCCAGATGGTTCTATAGAAATAGTAGACACTTTCCGTTACCTGGGTGACAAAATCAGCAGTGGTGGAGGGTGCTCTGAAAGTACAGTAGCCAGAGTTAGAACGGGATGGAAAAAGTTCAGAGACTTTATACCACTGTTGGCCTCAAAAGGTTTCTCTCTAAAAATGAAAGGCAGATTGTATAATGCTTGTATACGAACAGCAATGTTACATGGCAGTGAGACATGAGCATTGTGTGCAGAGGACCTGTGCAGACTGGAAAGGAACGAAGCATGCATGCTCTGTTGGATGTGTAATAGTAATTTTACACGAATGGCTAAACATAAATGAACTAAGTGAGAAATTAGGAATAAGAGGGATCAGATGCTGTTTACTTGAGAGAAGATTACATTGGTATGGTCATGTGATGCGCATGAAAGACGACAGCTGTATAAAAAATTGCAGGGCGATCAAAATTGTTGGAAGTTACGGAGTAGGTAGACCCAGAAAAACCTGGGAAGACTTGATAAATTCCGACCTTGCACACTTGCACCTCTCTAAGACAATGTCACTGGATCGAGATCTTTGGCACCACACAGTAATACAGAAGACCCGCCTTCCCTATGTGCAAAGTTAACCTACAGTCAGTAAGCACCTCTTAACCAAATATACACCCCAACCCACTACCCCATTCCATCCTTCCACTCCTGCCAACACCACTCCTTTCTCTATAAAGTTATGTTGGTACCACAACAATCAGTCCAAACTAATGAGGTCATGTAGGTGTCACAACAAAAAAACACACAGTCCACGCTGTAATGTGGTCATGTAGGTAACACGGTAAAAAGCTCCCAGTCCACACTGTAAACATGGTTGGTGTTAGGAAGGGCATCCAGCCATAGAAAACCTGCCACATAGTCCTATACGAGCAAGACACAGTCACCTGACCAATCTTGTCTCAAATGGGACAATTCCCGTCTAACCCATGCTAGCATGGAAGATAGACGTTAAGCAATGATGATGATGAAGGGCACTCCATTGTAGAAACCATGCCAAACAGAGTTGAAAGAACCTTTCAGTTTTGTCAAAGACATGAAAACCTCCCTAGTGTTGGTAATCTACACAATATACACACCCAGTACAAAATAGTAACTTCAGAAAGACGGAAAAGATGGGCAAAAGAGCATGACACAAATTAAGGCTTCTAATTAAAAAGCGGTAATTATATCTACCTTATGTTTATCTTAAACTTTCAAATATAAGCTGTGTTCTACCATAAATATTTATTATTTATTTAGTTACATAGCCAAAAATATATGTGACATGCAAATTAGACAGACTATCTGACTATTTCAGTTATGTTATATATTCTGTATGACGTATATAGTGTTGCTATAGCAATGTTTTTATTCTCAGATGATGATGCAATAAGATTTGAAATGCATAAGAATAATCTTTTACAGTTTTCTATGTATGGAGAAATTGTTAAAATTTTTACACTTCACACGTCATTCTTTTCACACTTAAGGCTTCTAATTCGAAAACAGTAGGTATATCTGCTTCAAGTTTATACATAAATAATATTATCAATTCATCGTCATATATGTTTCTACAAATTCTTGTGTTGTAATTTCAAAGATTAACAATGTTTAGATGAAGATGAGTTGCTTAGAAAGGGATAAAATGTAGTCAGCATTCTTAGA
The DNA here is from genome assembly GCA_964016885.1 of Eledone cirrhosa. Classification (NCBI taxonomy): domain Eukaryota; kingdom Metazoa; phylum Mollusca; class Cephalopoda; order Octopoda; family Eledonidae; genus Eledone; species Eledone cirrhosa. The sequence continues at coordinate 146,054,336 of OZ024742.1, read as the reverse complement.
GAGGGTGGGGAAATATATTTGTCATTTGAAGAAGGGGAGAATATATATTTGTTGTAAGGAGAAACGATTTATTTGTCATTAAGAAAGAGGTGGAACGATACAACATAGATGCAGAAGCCATATTTCATCACACTTATAAAATAAAGCAAAAATACTAAAACAAAAATGAGATAGATAAAAGAAATAAAAATAAAAATAAAAATAAAAATAAAAATAAAAATAAAAATAAAAATAAAAATAAAAAGAGTTAAAAAAATGAAACAAAACAAAAATAGTTTTGCTGGGAATATTTTACAAGACAGACGTAATGGAAAATGAATAATGAGAAAAACAACAATATGTGAATTTTGTAACAGAGAAATTGAAGATACTTGAAAGGCATAGATCTCGTGAGAATGTACTCTACTGATACAATCCTAAGTGATAATGAAGGACATATTTGTGTATATACAAACGATATATATATATGTGTGTGTATATATATATGTATGTGTGTGTATGTATATATATATATATGTGTATGTGTATATATATATATATATGGAAGCACATGGCTTAGTGGTTAGAGCATTGGCCTTGCAATCGAAAGGTTGTGAGTTCAATTCTCAGACCGGGTGATGTGTTGTTTCCTTGAGCAAGATACTTTATTTCACATTGCTCCAGTTTACTCAGCTGTAGAAATGGTCGTGGAGGTGCCACGGCAAAAAAGCACCCAGCACTCACTGTAAATGAGGTTGGTGTTAGGAAGGGCATCCAGCTGTAGAAATCAAGCCAGAATCAGTTCCCGTCCCACCCTTGCAAGCAAGGAAAAGCGGACATAAAATGAAAAAAAAAAATATATATATATATATATATATATACACACACACACATATATATATATACAAACTATGGGTACACAAGAGATGTAGTGGGATCCCAGGAAGTTTAGTTAAGAATGTAGGCTTTATATGTAGCAGTTGCACCGGGACAGTAAGCAGCAAATGGCCACAGGAAACAAGCACTACCAAATTCTGGGAAACAATAGACAGCTTCTGCTACCTAGGTGACCAAATTAGGAGGAGGTGTTCTGAAAGTACAGTAACCAGGGTAAGAACGGGATGGAAGAAGTTCAGGGAGCTAATACCACTACTAGCTGCAAAAGGCTTTCCGTTCAAAATGAAAGGCAGATTGTATGACGCGTGGATACAAACAACAATGTTACATTGTAGTGAGACCTGGACATTGTGTGTAGAAGAAATGTGTAGATTAGAAAGAAACGAAGCCTGCATGCTCTGATGGATGTGTGATAGTAATATACGTGAACGGCAAATCATAAGCGAATTGAGATAGAGACTAAGCATAAGAGGAATCAAATGCTGTGTGCAGGAGAGTAGATTACGTTGGTATGGACATGTGATGCATATGAAGAGTTACAGTTGCATAAAAAGGTGCAGAGCACTAAAAGTTAATGGAAGCCATGGAGTGGGGAGACCCAAGAAGACCTGGGATGAGGTGATAAAAGCTGACCTTGCCCAATTGCACCTCTCAAAGGCAATGACACAGGACCGAGACCTCTGGCATTACGCAGTAATAGAAGAGACCCGACTTCACATCGGTACAAGCCGAAGCTGAATCATATAGACAGTATGCCCCCACCCTTTCCCACTGTAAAGTGGTTGTGTAGGTGCCACAGTAAAAAAGCACCCAAGATTCACTGTAAATGAGGTTGGTGTTAGGAAAGGCATCCAGCTGTAGAAATCAAGCCCAAATCAGTTCTGTATGAACAAAACATGGTCAATAGGACAACCCATCTAACCCATGCTAGCGTGGAAGAATGGACATAAAACAGTCATGATGATGATAATATATATATATCATTTATCCAAAATGGCTGTCTAGTTATACACATGTTTTCCTCCTGAGAAAAAAATATTTTCTGTTCCTTTCTTTTCTTACCCCCATCTATTTTTCTATTCCTTCTTCTATCTTTCATTCTATCTTTTAGTGAAAAACTAATAATCAAAATATTAAAACACTTTTAGTACTATATCAAGCATTAATCTAATATATATCTTCATTGTACTGTATTTTCCTCCCGTATATATATATATATATATATATAGCACACCATAATTTGCCTTGGTGGCCCTTGAAATATGTATAATAAAATAAATATGGTTTTTAAATATAGTTTCCATTTGTTAATATATTGTATATATATATATATTTATATATATATATATATATATAAATATATATATATATATATATATATATATATATATATAAATATATATATATATATATATATATATATATATATATATATATATATATATATATATATATATATATATATATGAATGTATATATAATTAATAAAGTGATTGAAGTTTCAGTTCCACATATTTTATTAGTAATCATGTGTTTCAGAACTAACCAACTAGGAGATTTAATCGTTACAATCAGCTCTTGAATTAGAATATGTTCATCTCTGATTTGAAAATCGATCCTAGAATCAAGCTGACCATTTTGTGAAACACATGTGAATACGAATAAAATATGTTGAACTGAAACTTCAATCGCTTTTTTAGTATAAACACTCTACATGTCAGTGTTAATCCACACTTTATAACACTGAATATCCAATTCACATAAAATCATTGAGTGGTGAACAGGCACCACTTGTAGTATGGGTGGGGGGATAACTTATATGAAGTAACCCATGGAGGTGGAATAGGGCAGATATGGACAATCATAATTACAACGTACTGATACACACACACATGTTTACATAGACTGATCCAAACCGATTATATCGTTGCTTTTTTAAAGAATTGACACACAAAAAAGAGTGCATAAATTGTAGTTCAATAAAGGCTACATCGGGAGATAAGTATTCAAAGATATGTTCATAATGTTCTATTTTATTTGCTGAATTATTGTATTTAATTAGACATTTGATGCTACATAAAAATTACGTTGAACAAAACATAGCAGTTAAATTCTCGTACATTAAGAAAGGTGATGAAGTTTATCAAATATGTATCAGTTTTGAAAAGTCTTAGGGTTAAGAAATCCTGATCCTGGCCCCGATCCCATCCCAAATCAAGATCCAGATCCCGATCCTCCTAATCCTGATCCTGATAAAAATCATGATCAGGATCAGGAGGATCAGGATCAGGAGGATCAGTATCAGGATCAAGATCAGGAGAATCAGGATTGGGATCAGGAACCCAATCATGATCAGGAGGATCAGAATCAGGATCAGGGGGATCAGAAACAGGATTGGGATTGAGAACAGGGGGATCAGGATCAGAAGGATCAGGATCAGGAGGATCAGGATCAGGAGGATCGGGATCAGGAGGATCAGGATCAGAAGGATTAGGATCAGGATCTGAAGGATCAGGATGAGGAGGATCAGGATCAGAAGGATTAGGATCAGGATCAGGAAGATCAGGATCAGGAGGATCAGGATCAGGAGGATCAGATTCAGGAGGATCAAGATCATGTGTATCAGGATTAGGGTCAGGAGGATTAGGCTCAGGATAGGGAGGATCAGGATAAGGATCAGCATCATGATGATCAGGATCAGGATCAAGATCATGAGTATCAGGATTAGGATCAGAAGGATTAGGATAAGGACCAGGAGTATCAGGATCAGTAGGATTAGGATCAGAAAGATCAGGATCAGAATGATCAGGATCAGAAGGATCAGAATCAGGGTCAGGAGGATCAGGATCAGGAGGATGGATCAGAGGGATAAGGATCAGGAGGATCAGGATCAGGAGGATCAGGGTCTGAATCAAGGTCTGGATCTGGATCAGGATTGGGATTGACGTCTGGATCAGGTTCAGGATGAGAATCAGGATCAGGAGGATCAGTATCAGGAGGATCAGGAGGAACAGGATCAGTATGAGTGTGTGTGCATGTGTGTGTGTGTCTGTGTATGTGTGTGTGTGTGTGTTTATGTGTGTGTGTGTGTGCCTAGGTGTCTGTGTGTGTATAAGATAAATCGTGTTAAGAAGATTTATTTACAATAACTTTAACGGTTTCACAGTTGTATGATGCCCACTTAACTTTCGAATGTCATCCAATTGTGAAACCAGTAAAGTTATTCTAAATAAGCCTTCTTAAACACTCCAATTGCATTTTCAACTTCTCTTTCCTATATTTTTACCCATGTGTGATGTTAAAATTTTCCTTACTTTCTTTTTATCAGGATCAGAAAGATCAGGAGGAACTACTAAGGTAATTACACACTCTAGTTACACTTAGGTGAAATCTTTGCACATCTTCACTATTATAAACAGTTCCTAATCTTCCTTAGGTTAACCCAGAATATTTTCACTCTTGTTACCGGAACCGGCTGAACACATAGCTATGACACCTTACTAGACTAGGGTTGATTTTTTGAGCGGGTGTATCATTATAAAAGAAAATACAAGTAAATTAGTGTATTGCGGCGCCCTTCCTGTTCATTAGAGTAATTGATAACTAAATTTCTTTATTAAGAACTGAATTAGTATTAACATCCAAATGCTTTGCTCTTTAGCTAAGTGTTAGATTTGGCATACTTACTTACACTCCCTAATTACCTTCCTTGAGTCTTACATGTGAAATTATATTCTTACCGCTTTGAATTGTAAGTTACCATCTCTATAAATGAAAGATAGTTATACAAATTTATCTCTTAATGCCTGACTGGCTTGGCACCCACAGGTCAGATTGTCCTCTTACTCCTTCCCCCCTGTTCTACAGGCCAGTTCACCCCACCACCCCACCCTACCCCCCACTCCCCCCGCCGCTATAAAGGAATTTAACCATGTACATGATATCCCAGAATATTGACCACTCCCTGTGACAGACAAGAAAAGCAACAAATTTTTTAGGATTATTTGATGTGATATTTCTGCTTTTTTTTGTTTTGACTGCATGCCCATATATGAACTATACCCCTTGATAAGTTCAGCTAGATTCCTACCATTCTAATAATGCTGGCTTAGTTCGGATCTAGCTGTCGAAATGGCCGGAGCTCAGCTGTCAGGGTCCTGACTTTTTCCTGTATATATATATACATAAATATATATATTAGCCGCTAAAGGGTTCTCCCTAAAAATAAAAGGCAGGTTGTATGATGCCTGCATACGAACAGCAATGTTGCATGGCAGTGAGACCTGGGCATTGTGTGCAGAGGATATACGCAGACTAGAGAGGAACGAAGCTTGCATGCTCCGCTGGATGTGTAATAGTAATATACGTGAACGGCAAAGCATAAACGAACTAAGGAAAAAATTAGAAATAAGAGGGATCAGATGTTGTTTACTAGAGAGAAGGGTACGTTGGTATGGTCACGTGATGCGCATGAAGGATAATAGCTGTATAACAAAGTGCAGGGCAATAAAGATAGACGGTAGCCACGGAGTAGGCAGACCCAGAAAAACCTGGGACGAGCTGATAAACTCCGACCTCACACACTTACACCTCACCAAGACAATGTCACTGGACCGAGACCTTTGGCGGTACTCAGTAATAGAGAAGACCCGCCTTACCTAAATGCAAAGTAAAACCTACTACAGTCAGTAGGCATCTCTAACAAAATACACCCCGTCCCACCACCCCCACCCCATCCACACCGCCCCCTTCTATGTAAAGTTATGTTGGTGCCACACCATCCACCATCCAGGCCGAAACAAATGAGATTGTGTAGGTGTCACGACAAAAAAACACACAGTCCACGCTGTAATGTGGCCGTGTAGGCAACACGGTAAAAACCTCCCAGACCCACACTGTAAATGTGGTTGGTGTTAGGAAGGGCATCCAACTGTAGAAAACCTACCAGATAGTCCTATGCGAGCAAGACAATCACTCTTGCCTCAAGTGGGAAAACCCCCGTCCAAACCCATGCAAGCGTGGAACACGGACGTTAAACGTTGATGATGATGATGATGATGATATATATATGTCCTGCTGACAACATTAAATTATCCCTAACAAGCTCATATGTCCCAAGGCTCGAAAACCATCATCGCCAAAAACCAAGAGCTGGCATATCTAAGAACTTACTAACTGCCTGATGAGGTCATAGCCATACAATGGCTATCATCGATATATATATAGCAGTAAATAAAGGATTATGAGTTCATGCAATTGACTTATGTTTCGCCACTATATATATATATATTAATAAAGATACACACACATATATATATATATAATATAAGATCAAAAGATGGTTAAAGGAGTTCCATGTATTTTATTATGCGCATTTCAAAAACAAACATCATCATGCAATAATATTTGTGTTTTCATCAGATAAAACAGGAGAACATGATATGAAGGCTAAAAAACACTTGTGGATAGTGCAGATAGTATATGTTGATTTAAAATTGCACTATCCACAAGCGTTTTTTAGCCTTCATATCATGTTCTCCTGTTTTATCTGATGAAAACACAAATATTATTGCATGATGATGTTTGTTTTTGAAATGCGCATAATAAAATACATGGAACTCCTTTAACCATCTTTTGATCTTATATTATGCATACTCCAGTCCTACAAACTGTAGAGTGCTTCTTATCCGATATCTGCATTGCTTTATTGTACTACAATAAAACTCACCTCCTACATATATATATATATATATATATATATATATATATATATATATATATATATGTGTGTGTGTGTGTGTGTGTGTGTGTGTACATGTGCGTGTACATATGACAGGCTTCTGCAATCTCTATCTACCAAATTCCATTCACATGGCATTGGTCAAACTGCAGCTATGGTAGAAGACACACAGCAAGACTGGACACAGAAACTGGACACAATTACCTGCAAAGCGAAACCCTTAACCACTTAGCCATACACATGTATGTATCTAGAAGAAGGTGAATGGTTGACAAGGCCATCATTCATCTACAAGCTACCATTGTTATTTGACATGAATACATCATTTTATTGGGGTTAATAAGTACCATATATACTAAAATATAAGTCGAGAAATATGTGGCAAAAAAGTCAATGGTAAAATGGGATCTACTTCAATATTTTGAAGATTTTCACCAACTTCAAATTCTAAGTAAATAAGGTGCTAAAATATAATTTGAACACTTTTTAATACATAAATATCCCATCCACACAAACATACATGCTTTTCTCTGACTTAATAATTGTTTCTAATTTAGGCACAAGGCTAGCAATTTGAAGGAGAGGAGGAAAGTCAATTAAATTGACTCCAGTGTGTAACTGTACTTTATTTTTTTCAACCTTGTAATGATGAAAGGCAAAGCTAACCTTGGCAGGATTTGAACTCAGCACATAAAGGGCCGTAACTCTATGCCGCAAAGCATCGTGTCCGATGTTCTGCTGATACTGTCAATCTACCAAATAATACTCTTTCTTTCAATCTTATGTAAGATTGAAATCTTACTTCTGATCTTATTTTATTACTCTCACTCTCTTTCCCATCTCACTCTTGGACTCTCTTTTTCCCACTTGCTGTTTCTCCTTCCCTCTTATATTCAAAGTACTCCTAGAATGTGAGTGACCAGAAACAGACAAAAATTTGAGAAACTTGTTGAAACTAAATTATATTTAGTGTAAAAAATTTAAATGTCTTTTATGGTTATGAAAATGGAAAAAGAAGGGAAACTTGTAATGGAAACTCATTACATGATGGAGTTTTGAAAAAAAAACTATATTCTAAATGACACATAAAGCATTTTAAACATCAAAATATTAAAACTTCATAAATATATTTTATACTCATGAGAATTTCAAAACCGAGTCATCTAAACATAATGTGTTGATTAGCTGCCGTGGCTTATAAATGGGGTTTGGACTTTGGCCCATTTCTCAGACATAAAATATGGTGTTGACTTATATTCGAGTATATACAGTAAATAAATCAACATATTAATAATGGGTTCTGCTTTAGGCATAAGGCCAACAATTTTGGGTGATGGGAAAGTCAATAAATCGACTCCTGTGCATTACTGGTACTTTATTTTATTGAACCTGTAAGAATGGAAGGCAAAGCTAACCTTGGCGGAAATTGAACTCAGAACATAAAGGGTCGCAACTCTATGAATCAGTATATTGATAACAGCAATAATTAATTAAATAATATAAATGAGGGAGCAAATGACCAAAAGGTGGCAGAGAAAATTTCGAAACCAGTAAAAGTATGAAAGAATATATATATATGTGTGTGTGTGTGTGTGTGTGTGTGTGTGTGTGTGTGTGTGTGTGTGTGTGTGAAAGTGTGTGTGTGCATGTATACGTGTGTGTATACACACACACACACATATATATATATATGTATATATATATATATATATAAATATATATATATGTGTATATATATATATATATATATAACAAAAAACAACAAAATCCTTTCCATTCTACTTCTTATAATTTACTTTAAATATATATATCATGCTACCTCGAAAGTCAAAAATCCCGCTCATACACCCCTCACCCACCATTTTCTTCACGAGGGGTTGCGGTCAGCCACTCTCTCTCTCTCTCTCTCCCCCTTCCCACTCTCTCTCTCTCTCTCTTAGCTACACACACACACACACACATATATATATAAGATAAATTCCCGTTCATGTTTATTCACTTTCGCCAAACAATTGCTGCTTCAACTACCCCTACTACGGTGTAACCATGTAATCGTAACGTTCACGTTTTTCCTATCTCCTCCACACACCACAATTTCGTACAAACATCCAATCCCGCAAAATCCGAAATCTGTATTTTTTGTTATTTATTAAGGTTTAAATACGGTGTTTTTGTCGTATTGAACAGAACAAATCTTGCAGTTTTGCTTTTTGTTACTCGCTGGTAAACATTCATAACCTTCCAGCTAGCTACCCCACATCCCTCCCATCCGCCCCCACACACCACCATTCTTAATACGTGGACCAATCATAAGCCAGAGACCCCCCCCCCACACGCATCACCATTATTACTATAAGCCAGAGACCCCCCCCCCCACACGCATCACCATTATTATTATTACGCGGACCAATCATAAGCCAGAGGCCTATACTATCGCTTGCACGGTTGCCTTCGATATATGATGGATGGATGGACGGACTGCGGAATCCTGGAGAGTGGAGGGGAGAGAAAAATCTGGACGCTCAGAGCGAAAATGCCAATGCTAAAGTCAAATTCACCTCGTGGACGAGAATGCGAGCACTCTTCTTTGTTTCGCCCGCGGATGGCTAACATAACCCCATCTCCCCCCGCCCCACACCACCCCCACCCTCCAAACGCGATCCAAAACTTCAGAGTTGGTACCATAAATGTAGGCACCCTAAAGGGGCGCGCTAACGAGGTTGTAGAAATGCTTGAACGTAAGGAGGTCGATGTTTGTTGTATTCAAGAGACCAGGTGGAGGGGTGGGTCTGCTAGATTCATTGAGGGTAAAAAACGATGTTATAAGCTTTTCTGGGTGGGAAACGACGATGGGCTGGGTGGAGTAGGAATCATGGTAGCAGAAAAGTGGGCGGATAAGATAATAGTCGTAAATAGAGTGAACGACAGAATAATTAAAATACGACTTGTCCTCAATAGAACTACGGTGACAGTAATATCTGCGTATGCACCCCAATCCGGACTGCCCGGCACTATAAAAGACAGATTCTATGAGACACTGATGCTCACTACCTCCCAAATATCTGACAGTGACTATATAATTATTGCAGGCGACCTAAATGGTCACGTTGGGCAACATTGTGACGGCTACGACGAAATCCATGGAGGCTATGGGTTTGGTACTAGAAATGAGGAAGGCTCCAGAATCCTGGAATTCTGTGATGCAAATAACCTAACTATCTGTAACACTAACTTCAAAAAACGTGACAATCACCTGATCACCTATAGATCCGGGGAACAGACAAGCCAGGTAGATTATATCCTTACCAGAAGACGTGACAGAGTGTCTGTTGTAAACACTAAATCCCTCCCCCATGAAGAATGCACCTCCCAACATAGACTGATAATTAGCGACCTCATAGTCAGGTCGAGACGTACTCGACAGCAGAAGAGGACTATCCTCAGGAGAAAAATATGGAAGCTAAAGGACCCCACAGCCAAAAATAAATTTCAAAACATATTACTTGATGCTTTCGACAGTAAGGAAGAACACTTAGAGTCGGACAATATAGAGGGACAGTGGGAATTTCTGAAAGCAAACCTGCTGTTGGCCACAGACGAAGTCTGTGGCTGGAGCAGGCCTGTAGGCAGGAGGAGAGTAACATGGTGGTGGAACAGTAAGGTGGAGGAGTCAATTAAGGCCAAAAAGCAGGCTTGGAAAGTATGGCGGGATGGGGGAAGTAGAGTAGACTATCAAGTGGCCAGGAGGGAAGCTAGGAGAGAAGTGTACTTAGCAAGAAGGGAAGCTGAGGAAAGAAAGTTCAAGCATGTCCTACAACGCGATGACCAAAAACGTGAGGTGTTCAGGATTGCTAGGCAATGCGTCAAGGAAAACCGTGATATTGTCGGGGAGAAGTGTGTACTTAACGATGATGGCATACTTGCCATCACCGACACTGATAAGAAGGCAGCTTGGAAGTGTCACTATGAAAGGCTACTAAATGAGGAGAATAAATGGGAGAAAGACAGTCTCCCCCATGTCGACCCAATAGAGGGACCAGCAGTGTTAGTCGAGGGGAGTATAATAAGTAAGGCAATCAAGGATATGAAGACAGGTAAGGCGGCTGGGCCTTCGGAAATAGTTGCTGAGATGCTGAAGGCATCTGGCACGGTGGGACACACCATGGTCACCCGCATAGTTAACCAAGTCGTACAGAATGGGGCTGTTCCGAAGGACTGGCATAGCAGCATCATCGTTAACTGTTATAAGGGTAAAGGAGACGCCCTAGATAGGAGTAACTATAGAGGCATTAAATTAATCGACCAGGTCATGAAGGTCACAGAAAAAGTAATAGCGCAACTAATCAGAGAGAGAATTGACCTAGATGAAATGCAGTTCGGGTTTGTGTCAGGCAAAAGTACCACAGACGCTCTTTTCATAGTACGACAACTACAGGAGAAGTACCTAGCTAAAGGTAAACCCCTCTACTTAGCTTTTGTCGACTTGGAGAAAGCCTTCGACAGAGTCCCCCGCTCCATTATCTGGTGGGCTCTTAGAAAACTAGGCGTTGACGAATGGCTTGTGAGGGCTATACAAGCCATGTATAAAGAAACAGTCAGCAAGGTTAGAATTAACAACGAATATAGTGAAGAGTTTAGCGTAAAAGTTGGCGTCCATCAGGGCTCTGTTCTCAGCCCCCTACTATTTATTATTGCCCTTCAGGCTATAACAGAGGAGTTCAAGACAGGCTGCCCATGGGAACTCCTATACGCAGACGACCTGACACTCATAGCGGAATCAATGGCCGAGCTAGAGAAGAAATTCCAAACATGGAAGCACGGCCTAGAGTCAAAAGGACTTAAAATTAACCTGGCTAAGACCAAAGTTCTAGTTTGTAGGAAAGAAAACAAGGCGGCGGTCCCTTCTGGGAAATGGTCGTGCTCGGTGTGTAGGAAAGGCGTAGGTAGAAACTCCATTTTGTGTCCTAAATGCAAAGTATGGGTGCATAAAAGATGTAGTGGGATCACAGGTAAGCTAACTAAGAACATAGATTTTACATGTGGCCGGTGTTCTGGTGCAATAAGTAGCAGCAAGTGCCCACACAATACTAGCTCTTTCAATTGCGCAGAGGGTTCTATAGAAATAGTGGACAGCTTCCGTTACCTGGGCGATAAAATCAGCAGTGGGGGAGGGTGCTCTGAAAGTACTGTAGCTAGAGTCAGAACTGGTTGGAAAAAGTTCAGAGAGCTTATACCACTATTAGCTGCTAAAGGGTTCTCCCTAAAAATGAAAGGCAGGTTGTACGATGCCTGCATACGAACAGCAATGTTGCATGGCAGTGAGACCTGGGCATTGTGTGCAGAGGATATACGCAGACTAGAGAGGAACGAAGCTTGCATGCTCCGCTGGATGTGTAACAGTAATATACGTGAACGGCAAAGCATAAACGAACTAAGGAAAAAATTAGAGATAAGAGGGATCAGATGTTGTTTACTCGAGAGAAGGCTACGTTGGTATGGACACGTGATGCGCATGAAAGTCGATAGCTGTATAACAAAGTGCAGGGCAATAAAGATAGACGGTAGCCACGGAATAGGCAGACCTAGAAAAACCTGGGACGAGCTGATAAACTCCGACCTCACACACTTACACCTCTCCAAGACAATGTCACTGGACCGAGACCTTTGGCGGTACTCAGTAACAGAGAAGACCCGCCTTGCCAGTAGGCATCTCTAACAAAATACACCCCGTCCCACCACCACCACCCCCACCCCATCCACACCACCCCGTCCTATGTAAAGTTATGTTGGTGCCGCGCCATCCGGGCCGAAACAAATGAGATCGTGTAGGTGTCACGACAAAAAAACACACAGTCCACGCTGTAATGTGGCCGTGTAGGCAACACGGTAAAAACCTCCCAGACCCACACTGTAAATGTGGTTGGTGTTAGGAAGGGCATCCAACTGTAGAAAACCTGCCAGACAGTCCTATGCGAGCAAGACAATCACTCTTGCCTCAAGTGGGACTACCCCCGTCCAAACCCATGCAAGCGTGGAACACGGACGTTAAACGTTGATGATGATGATGATGATGATATATATATAGAGAGAGAGAGAGAGAGAGAGAGAGAGAGAGAGAGAGAGAGAATGTTTCTATATACTGCAATGGATTGAATGAATCTACCATCCAGTTTAATGACATTTATTGTGATCTCTTGTATCTCCTCAACAAGGCCAAAATGCCTGAGATCTAACCTCACCACTTTCTCATCTTTTCTTAAATTTTACACTGCTGTGATAAGCTTTACCTGACAATTCACAACGTTTTCTCCTCTAGTACATCTTCATTCACATTGCGTTCACACCAGTCATAGTTGTCTCCCTTGCATAAATCAACAGTCAGAGCTCACATGCTTTAATCATAGCAAGGGTCGTGTGAGGTGTCAAGTAGACTTTCAATCTCACAACTACTTAGTCTTAATATCAGCCACATCCAACAATCAGGGAGCCATTTTACGTGGTCAGTCAACCTGCTAGAAATACCAATCAAATATCACTCAAATCACAGGTTGTTGCTCTTATGAAAGAAATGACACAGAATAATATAATCCTCCTATACATACTTCCATAAAATGGGATGATCACGACTGGAGTGGCTTTGAAGTTTTCTCTATTATGTATTTTCATGTATGATTCTCTTGACAGTGCTAATCAGTGTAACCAACAGTAAATTTCTCTAAATAGATAGTCAATGCTAGAATGTGATTCTAAGTGTTTTTTATTCTTTTTCATAGAGCCAAAGCTGATTTTTGCCATGTTGATAACAAAAGGGTTAATTCTCACATCACTGACAAACTTTTTCAAGATTTGATAGTAAACTTCAGCAGTAGTTTTTCCTAACAGGAGTTAATCCTAAAAATTGGAATAGAATTTTATTTTGGTGTTAATGGGAAAATTGTATTCACATTTGTATAAATAACATTACAAATTGTTTATAATTCTTACAGAATGAAAATATAAACACATATAAATACAATTAATTATTGCTAGAAACCTCACAAATATAATGCACAAAAATATATGATGAAAGTGAGAGAGAAAAAACAAGCAAAAATAACCATCAATTCACTACTAAGTGCAAAAATCATCCACACACCACAAGGGTCAACGAAAATGTTTGTGCAAGCCAACATACTCGCAGTGTTACTGCGGGTGATGGCGAGGCTAAGGTGCTGAAACAACCAGGCACCTTCATGGGCATCACATGACACCCCAGTGAGGTGAACCACTAACAATGACAAAAATGTCATTGTCAGCATCCCAGTTCCACCAAACATCTCAAATATCACAGGCTGCAAAAATTAGTTATTTGATAGTTCCCAATATTTTAGGATTTTATTCCATTCAGCAACGGAAGCAGTGACCCTAATATTTACCACGGCATCCATGATGTGGGAGGGAGCAAAAGAGTCACTGATTGTGGTGTCCCAGATGAGACATCTGCCTCTTAATCAGGGACAAAGGGTATGACCATCTGATCTCTTACCACCAATTTTCGATAATCAAGCCAGCTCCAGAACTGAGGGGATTAGGTTTGGCGCGGTGTGGTGGGTGAAGCAGCCAGCATTCACATGACAAGACATGACAAGACATGGAGGCCTGTGGAGTTGAGGGGCCTACCACAACAACATCTCAAACCCCAACAGACATTGGCATCCACTTGGAGTGCAATGGAGATGCGGAGCTCGTCCAGATTGAGAAGACCACCAATGTTAGCTACAATTAAGGCATTAACCCAGTCCCCTGAGTATTTTGCACTTGCAGAAAGTAAGTGACATCTTGAAAATTGATCAGATTGATCAAAGAAAGAGCAGATTTTCTGATACTCCCTGCTTCCATCTATCTGTGTCAGTATCAGGAACTGATAAACCCAGCTCTCTCCACTGTAGTAAAGCTTCATTCATCTCCCTGGTGGAACTAATCCATGTTGGAAACAAGAGAATGTCACCTACTAAAGTGGGGCAAGTGTGGGTGGAGGAAAGAAAGCATGGTAGAGAGAGAGACGAGCATTTATGCAGACCAAGACTTCCAAACTGTTTGGGCAAAGTAGTCAGGTCGTAGGACTCTGGAGAGAGTCTGACATTGACCAAGCTCTCAAGTTTACAGAAGTTAAGTTGTCAAAGCATTGTAGAGATGACAATAATCTGTAAGAGGGACTGACTCTGACGAAATACAACATAGAAATTGACAAGTAATTCATAAGTATAAAAAACCTTGGTGAGGCTCAATAGCCTCAAGATTTTTTAAAAGTTGCTTGAGGTTAACCAACTTCGATAAAAAAAAATGGACTTAAAGGCTTGGTCAGTAATTGGGGCTCCAAGGGAGCACCACGTTGGTGAGAGAGGAACTGTGATAGGAGAAAAGGACTCTGTAAACAGGTTAATAGTTTGCTGGTGGGAAGCTGGGTGTTTGAGGGACCAGCTGGGTGTTTGATGCAACAAGCATCATCCAGGTACCAGACATTCAAATCCAATTCAGCTCCCATCTTGGTGATGTGATCAATGCCCACTGTGAAAAGAGAAGATCTGAGCAGGTCACCTTGTTGGATCCCTTAAGCAGATAGGATGAAATAGTCGCTGAAGTTGAGGTAGGGGGCCCCTGATAAGCTTGCAAAGCAAAGTGGTAAAGCTGTGCAGTCCACTCCTTTACTGAACGAAGGATGAAATCCCAACTGATGGAATTGAAGGTGCTCCTGGGATCTAGTTTGAGGATAACTTTTGGAGTCTCAGAAGTTAGTAAAAGCTTTAGTGGTATGAGCAGCAACCTCACAGCCTAGCTTGGTATCCAGCCTTAGCTGAATAGGGCAAAATTCGGCAGACAGGCAGTCTGAAATTGAGGACAGACATACTTTTGCTGTGAGCCATTGCAGAGTACACACAACTGCTATGGGGTGGAGGTCACCATTGGGCTTTGTGAGGCCAAACAGTTTAGCCCCAAAGAACAGGGGGGAAATGTAAGGGAGGATACTCTCAGACAAGAACAGATTACAAAACTGACCAACAAAGAGATACCATCCTTGAGGTGCTGAAGTCATAGACCATTAATCCTTACACCAGTACCCACAAGAAAGGATATAATCACATTCCTGACATTATCTAGGGTGAAGACAGGTTGTAAATAACCTGGTGGATCAGGCGGGTGTAAGTGGTCATCTGGAGGGGCTGGAGAGAATCAGTAGTGCACTGGGCGAGGGATGATAGAAAAGAGATGAGGCGAACAGCCCCTTTAATGTCAAATTCATTGAATTTAGTATTGACAGCCTTCTTTAAGTTCGGTGATCGCCAATTGTTCAAAACTGAGTTGATCACCAGCCTGAGATGAGCAGTAGTTGGGATTGACTCAAACAGCTTAAACTGCTGTTTTAGGGAAGATATGAGGGTTCCAGTTTTCACGTTAGTCACGTGGAGAGAAACTAGAGGGAATAAGAACAGTTTCTGCCAATCCAAGATCTTGTTGGATGCACAGATATTCTTCAACAGCTTGGATAGAGGATGGGCAAAACAAGTCTGAGCTCCCTTTAGGATCCAGTTGACAAGCCCCAGAGGGTAACTGCAAAATCCTCAACAGGAATCTGAACATCAGAGCTAGGCTCTGACCTGCGAAGTAAGTCAGAGCTGAAATGGCATTGGTAGTACATCCAGTTTGAAAAGCTTTCAGCTTGAACCTTAGTAATGCTAATGCAGCTCCTGTGATAGCTTAGGCTACATGAGTGACATTAGGTGGTCTTCAAATATCAACTTTGATGGGTGCAAAGTACATAATTTGGTGGTGAATTGGCAGCATCAGAGGGATCGGCATTAGAATTAGGATTCATACAAGAGAAGAGGGTTTGGGTAGGTTAGCAATAGAGGTAAAGGAGGAACCGGGTGAACAACACTAACTCTGGCAGTGGGGCTTGGATAGGGGGCAGGTAGCATTGGAAGCAAGCTCGCTGTTGTGAGTGTGGTGGAGTGAATAATGGGATGAACAGGGCTAATTTCAACAGAATCTGACAATAGTGGGGGGGGGGGATACAAGTTAGCGCCCCTAGAATGAGGCAGAGGTGGGGGGAAACAGGAGGATGAAAGCTGATAGGATGTTATGAAATTGTTTAGACATCGGGTCTCCTGGTCACTCGGTGCATGACCTTAAAATAGTTTAGATTTAGATCTAAATGGTGACAGTTTTTTCATCCAACCACCAGTGTTAAATCTACCATCAGATGGGCATGTAAGAGGGATGTGTGGATTACATGGGAATAGGAGGTTGGGAGTGAGCTAAAACAGAGAAATGAATTCTGTGTTTGTGGGGAAATGTGTGTAAGATGTTGAGATGAATGTTGTGTGTGTGTAAACATTTAAAACAGTAAATTCAATTAAAAGTGCAATAATAGAGCAGTGATATATTAAAACTTTGAAAAGAGGAAGTTGAAACTGGAAAAAGAATTTTGAGATAGCAAAAGCGAGGTAATGTTTGTGAGATGTTGAGATGGATGTTGTATGTGTGTGAACATTTAAAACAGTAAATTCAATATTGAATTAGTAAGAATGGAACAATAGCAGTTTTTTGTGTAATTGTCGTACAATTTTAAATCAGCTACAATTGATGATGAAGGTATTCCTTTATAAATGAGTTCTAATTGATCAATGCTACAAATACTTGACTGACAAGATACAAATGTTGTTAACTGTACTTCTTGTGCTGTTTTGTTGCTACTGGAGAAACTACTGAGATAGTCTGTTGCAAATTTTTGTTTATTACAGCACTATTTTCTGTTTATGTTTAACTGAAAAAGGTTTTATGAGCCAGTATTTCAATGTTGCACAATTTACGTGAAGCTTTATTGCTGTAATATTCTACTTCTCTTATCTAATGTGAAAATTGTAAATCAGTTAAGAAAGATTTTTTTAACTTTTCATTGTTCCAGACACAATAATTCTAAAGTAGAGTTTTGGAATAAGCATACCATTGTAAATGTATCTAAATCTGAAGGCACCCTCCTCTCACATCCTTAATAATGGGCCCACTTTGATCATTGTTCATTGTTAGGATTATAGTTAGTTTAAAATTATTAAAAGAAATATTTAGCTTCATCTAACTTCAGCAAATGTGTCAAAATGAAAGTGATAGCTCATAGATTCAAGGATCACCAGTAATGATTGTGAAACACCACTCTTACCCTGTTTTGATGAATCTACTGGGACATGATCACAGCTTAACTTTTAACATCCAATAATGATTGAGCAGAAAATATCTAAAAACGGGTTTGTTATTTCAAATGTTTTTTTTTAATCTTTACTAGTGGATAGATTGTTGGGGAATTTTCAGTAAACTCAGTAAAAACTTTAATATTTCATGTGATGCTGTTTTGTATTTTTCAAGAATGTCTTGCTAATGCAGTTTCATGTGGACATTAAGAATTAAAATACTTACAGCAATACTAAATGTATGGTTATTATACTTAAACATTTGGTTATCATTTTTGAGCCAGTATTTCAATGTTGAACAATTTACATGAAGTTTTATTGCTATCATATTCTACTTCTGTTATCTAATTAAAAAACTTTTCATTGCACATTGATCCAGGTACAATAGTTGGGCACTTTAATTCACAATAATTCTAAAGTAGGGTGGTGGATTGGCAGTATCAGTAGAGCATCGGGCACCATGCTTTGCAGCATAGAGTTATGGCCCTTTATGTTCTGATTTCAAATCCCACCAAGGTTAGCTTTATTTTTCATCCTTATGGGATCCATAAAATAAAGTATCAGCAATGCATTTGGGTCAATTTAATCGACTTACCCCCTCTCCAAAAATTGTTAGCCTTGTGCCTAAATCAGAAACCATTATATTTAAACATATTATATTCAACTCCCATCTAGTAAGTCATGTTTGCAACCCAATCTTAATTTTTAGTACAACCATGAACACCATAAACTCACCTCAACATTCCTCCTTATAAATCTGGAATCTATTGTCTACATAATAGTATGTAAAGAGCTGTGCTTTATGTCCTATTTCAGAGCTAAATTTCTCATGCTTTTCCTGATTTATTATCAATCATTTTGAAAACGAAAATGTTTTATTCATGTAAAATTTAGAAGACCAGTAGAACATTTTATTATAAATTGCTAAATTGATTCAATTGCAGTAACTAAAACATTTTCTGAATATATAATTAAAGAAACACATGTTCAATGTTTCGAGTCTGAAGTTTCAGTTTTCTGTTTTAAAATGGATTTCTAACTCTAGTACAGACATTTGGGAAAAGTGCTACAGTCAATCAACTCAATAAAGAACCAGAAGTTCAAATGCTATTGACATTAACTTTGTCTTTTATCCATGCAAGGTCGATAACCAGTCTAGTACTGGGGTCAATTCTTCCTCTATATCTCTTTCTCACTTCTTCTCTATTACTCTATCATTCTCTGGAAGAAATTGCTGTATTCAGACTTGGAGAGGGATGGGCTCCACCAGGTTTTAAAATGCCCTAGAAACCCTTATGTCAATGCAGTTCCCCTACAACTCCCTCACAAATTACAGGGTCATATATACGAGGCTCATCAAGCCAGAGCTTATATCAGTTTCATGTTATTAAGTAACTGAAAGTACAATACCTTCGTCTGGATGGAATACTAGCCTGTTGTAAGGTTAACCCTACAGCTGCTGCTACTACTTCTGGTACTCATTCATTTCAGCTGAGTGGGCTTTATCAATGTGAAATGAAATACCTTGCTCAAGGACACAACAGATCGTTTGGTGTTGGAATAAAACTAATGACTCTAACTACTAAGCTACAAACCTTCACACGACTGTTACTTAATTGATCAATCAGAGAAGGATGAAATGTGAAGTCAGTGTCAGTAGGATTTTTACCTCAGTATGTAAAAAAATGTAACTAAATACTTCAACATAATTTTCCCAGTGCTCTACCGATTTGATCATCTATTTATTTCCTCTGTCAATCTTCAAAACTACAGTAAATTGGTTGAATCATTAGAGTATATGACAAAAGGCTTTGCAGTAGTTATTCTGGCTCTCCGTGCTCTATATTCAAATCCCACTGAGGTCAATCTTGCCTATAAAATAAAATACCAGTTTATAGTGGTAAATTGGCAGAATTGTTAGAGCATCACATGAGATGCCTTGTTGTATTTGTTCCAGCTTTTTGTGTTCTGAGTTCAAATCCCACTGTGGCTTAATTTTTAGATAGATTTAATTTGTCACCTGACTTAACCCCACCACATCGTTAAAAGTATCTTTTTAAAAAGATAAAAAGTATCCCAACAATCTGAGAGGACCTGAAAAATAAAGGTTCATAGGTGCTGGCCCTCTTTGACTAAGCCATAGAAAAAATATTGCAAAACAACCCCTCCCAGAGAGCCAGTGTGGCTTCTGTGTCAACAGGAGTACCACACACATAGTGTTTGTTCTTAGGCAGCTCCAAGAGAAGTGCCAGGAGCAAAATAAAGGACTGCATATGGCACTCGTTGACTTGACTAAAGTGTTGTCAAGAAAAGGAATGTGGCAAATCATGGAGCAACTCTGTTGTCCCCCAAAGTTCTTGAACATAGTCATCCAGCTACATGAAGACCAGAATTGCCAAGTCACACTTAGCAGTGACCTTTCAGACCCCCTTCCCAATCATCAACAGAGTGTAGCAAGGTTGCGTACTGGCACCAACTTTCTTTGCCATCTTCTTCAGCATGATACTTGAGCAGGCCACAGAAGATCTTGATGATGAGAATGGAGTCTACATCAGATATCGTCTTGATGGCAGCCTGTTTAATCTTCGTCGACTATATTCCTACATGAAGACCCATGATGACTACTACTACTACCTCCACCACCACTACCACCTTTACTACAACAACCTCTACCACCACCATTATTACTACTACAACTACTACTACTACATTTCAGAATTTTTAAGAAATTCTTTAAAAAATATAATTCTAAAATAAATAAAATAATGGTTTCTGAGTTAGACACAAGGCCATTAATTTCTTTTGGTGGAAGGGGAAAAGCAATTAAATAGCCCCTAGTGAATTACTGGTACTTTATTTTATTAAGGATGAAAGACAAAGCTAAGCTTGCTGGGATTTGAACTCAGAGCGTAAAGGGACACAACTCTATGCTGCAAAGCATATCGTCCGACGCTCTACCGATACTGGCAATCCACTGCCCTAAAAAGAATGAAATAATAAACTTCATTTTTGTTATTTTTGCTGTTTTCATTACACAAGACTTTGTTTTTTGTTGTAGCTTTTGTTGTTGTTATTGTTACTTTAGCTTTTATTGTTGTTGTTGTTACTATAGTTGTTGTTGTTGTTACTATAGTTGTTGTTGTTACTATAGTTGTTGTTGTTACTATAGTTGTTGTTGTTGTTACTATAGTTGTTGTTGTTACTATAGTTGTTGTTGTTACTATAGTTGTTGTTGTTGTTAATATAGTTGTTGTTGTTACTATAGTTGTTGTTGTTACTATAGTTGTTGTTGTTGTTGTTAGTGTAACCTTCATTGTTGTTGTTGTTGCTGTTGTTATTACTGGTGTTGTTGCTGCTGTTGTCATTGTTGTTGTTGTTGTTGTTGTTGTTGTTGCTGCTGCCATTGTTGTTGTTATTATTGTTGTTATTTTCATTGTTTATGTTGCTACTTTTGTTGTTCTTGTTCTTGTTCTTGCTGTTACTGCTGCTGCAGTTATTGTTGTTGTTATAGTTGTTATTGCTGTTGTTGTTGTCGTTGTTGTTGTTGTCGTTGTTGTTGTCGTCGTTGTTGTTGTTGTTGCTGTTGTCGTTGTCGTTGTTGTTGTTGTTGTGATTGTTGTTGTTGTCGTTGTTGTTGTTGTGATCGTTGTTGTCGCTGTTGTTGTTGTTGTCGTTGTTGTTGTTGTCGTTGTTGTCGTTGTTGTTGTTGTTACTAACACTGTTTATTGTTTAGAAAATATTACAGATTTTTTTGCTTTCTTTGATTTTCTTTTAATTTATTTTCTCTTTTTATTTACTTTTCACATGTTTTGTTTCTGTTTAAAAATGTATTGGTGTTGTTGTTACTGTTGTTGCTGCTGCTGCTGATGATGATGATAATGATGATGATGATGATGATGTTGTTGTTGCTGCTGTTGTTGTTGTTCTTCTTCTTCTTATTATTATTATTATTATTACTCTCATTCTTCTTCTTATTATTATTATTATTAGTATTATTATTATTATTATTATTATTATTATCATCATCATTTTATTACTGTTTATTTTTTAGAAAATATTACAGTTTCTCTTGTTTTGTTTTATTTAATTTTATTATCTCTTTCTATTCCTTTTTTTAAATGTTATTATTTGTTTAAAACTTTTTAAAACTGGATTGATTATTATCTGAAGAAACATGTTTTCTCAGATCACTTGATGGATTTTATTCTGGAATTTTCCAAAACAAAATTACTAAATTACAAATTCAATATCATTATCTGAGGTTAGCCGCTTTATAATTAAATAAATTATTATCTTGAAAAATCTTCTAAAAAAAAACCAACAAAAAACGAATTATTTTAGTGAAACTGCAGCACACGTTGCTAAAATTGTTGGAAATAATAAGCAGGTAGCTACTGTCTTTAATTCTACTTCTAACATCTTCCATAAGAAAACAAGTAGCTTTGATGATTCAGAGTATAATTCAATGGGGAATCTCACTAAACTAACAACAGCAACAACATCATCGTAGTAAAAATAATGGGTTCTTGTCAACAACAGGGATTGGAATTTTTTTTTTTTTCTTCAATCAGTACAATACATGCCCTTGATTTCTCCAATTCAGTCTACTCAAATTTTTTAAAACATATTTTTTTTAAAATGTCTTCTTAAATACATCTCTTTGGGTACTTACATTATATTTCCTGTTGTAACCATACTCAGTCCCCTTAAATATAAATAAGAAACATGGGTAGGCAGAACTAGAATGCTTAAGGAACATTATATAATTAATGGATGAGGTAATGAGCATCCATTCTATTACATTGTTTCTTTGAAAACCCTGTTTTGGAAACCCTTCTAAAGGATTTATAGAAACTCTCCATAATCTCAATAATCATCTATGTACTATTTCTTTAACCTTTTTGAGGCTAAATTGCCTGAAACTACTCCTGGTTCTACAATACAAAACTATTTATTTTAAAATGTTTTTATTTATTTCATGTAAGAAATTTAATTCAGTTATGTTCCAAACAGCAAATAAATAGTAGTTTCTAATTTAGGCACAAGGCCAGCAATTTTGAGTGGAGGGAAAAGTTTATCATATCAAACCCAGGATGAAAGACAGAGTTGACTGTGATGGGATTTGAACTCAAAGTGTAGAGTACTGGACAAATATTGTAAAGCATTCTATTTAATGTTCTAATAATTCTAGCAATCCACTAACAGATAAATAATTGTTTCTACGTTTGGCATTTAATTACCCAGTGCATTACTGGTACTTTATTTTATAGACCCCGTAAGGATGATAAATAATGAGAAGTTAGCTAACAGATAAATAATGAGAAGTTAACTATCTCACTAAATCCATCTAAATTCTTGATTATTTGAAAATCATAGGCAATATCTTTCATTACAGATTTTATAATGAAAGAGTTAAAGCTAAAGTTCCAATTAAAGATAGCGCTTAAAACTGCCCTTCACCTACATCACACCACTATATTTAACACTGAACAAGTTGAAGACTTCCAGTCACATATCAACAATTTGTTCACAAATGACCCAATTACAGTTGAGTTCAAGCAGGCTTCATCCAGCCTGAAAACTTGAATTGAAGATGTAGAAATAACTCATTTTGGTAGATATCAATTATGGATCATTGGCAGATGGATTTGGCTTTATTTACCTACAAACATGTTACCTGTTAGACTGGGTAGTTGGGTGGTGGAAATTGGTATAGTCAAATAAGATGGCTCCATATATCCTCAACCAATGTAGACAAGTTCTAATGCTGTCTCTTCTAAGGTACCATAGCTTTCAGTGTTTTTAACACATCCCTAACAGAAATAAGACACCCTTTTTATTTTTTATAATTGCAATATAAACAAAATATTTTAATGGATTGAATCATTACCAACTTATCGAAGTGGCATTGGATATCAGTTTAGCAGAGAAAAATTATTTTGAGTGTGGTAAAATCAGCAGTGCATTTCCAGCAATCTAGAAAGAGCAACTATCATCTTCATAAGAAAAATGGTGTTGGCCACAGAGAGTAATTCTTTTTGGACAATCTAAAATAAATTGAGAAATTGACAGGGCCATTAAAACATTGGATAGAATGTTTTGTAATATCTATTCTCACCCCTTTCAATGTAAAGTTATGTTGGTGCCACAAAATCCAGGCCGAAACAAATGAGATCGTGTAGGTGTCACGACAAAAAAACACACAGTCCACGCTGTAATGTGACCGTGTAGGCAACACGGTAAAAACGTCCCAGTCCCACACTGTAAATGTGGTTGGTGTTAGGAAGGGCATCCAGCTGTAGAAAACCTGCCAGACAGTCCACGCTGTAATGTGGCCGTGTAGGCAACACGGTAAAAACCTCCCAGCCCCACACTGTAAATGTGGTTGGTGTTAGGAAGGGCATCCAGCTGTAGAAAACCTGCCAGACAGTCCACGCTGTAATGTGGCCGTGTAGGCAACACGGTAAAAACCTCCCAGCCCCACACTGTAAATGTGGTTGGTGTTAGGAAGGGCATCCAGCTGTAGAAAGCCTGCCAGACAGTCCACGCTGTAATGTGGCCGTGTAGGCAACACGGTAAAAACCTCCCAGCCCCACACTGTAAATGTGGTTGGTGTTAGGAAGGGCATCCAGCTGTAGAAAACCTGCCAGACAGTCCACGCTGTAATGTGGCCGTGTAGGCAACACGGTAAAAACCTCCCAGCCCCACACTGTAAATGTGGTTGGTGTTAGGAAGGGCATCCAACTGTAGAAAACCCGCCAGACAGTCCTATGCGAGCAAGACAACCACTCTTGCCTCAAGTGGGAAAACTCCCGTCCAAACCCATGCAAGCATGGAACACGGACGTTAAACGATGATGATGATGATGATGATGATTCTGGCTATTTAAGTTCAATTCCTGTCAAGGTCAATTTTGTTTTTCATCTTTTTGATGCCAATAAAACATTTTTTAAATACCAATCTTGTACTGGTGTTGAGTCTTTCTCTATACTTCTCACTTCTTCTTCTCTCTCTCCCTCTCTCTTCTTCTTCTTTTTTTTCTTCTTCTCTCTCACCCTCTCTCTTTCTCTCTCATGTAAATGGCTGAGAATTCCATAAACATGTGTTCCCTAAATATAATTCACTTGGAGATTCCGTGTGATTAAAATTATCGCCCATCTTCTAAACGGTTTCCTTCTACACAGTTTCACTCACAAGGCATAAGTCAACCCAAGACTATAGGTCAACACTTGCCCAAGATGCTCTGCTGTCGGATTGAACCTAGGACCTAATTATTGTTAAGAAAACCTCTAAACTATTCAATCATGCTGAACTCAATCAACAGATAGTATCAGCAATAGAAAGACCAATGAAAACAATGTTTCCTTGGTCTGACCTGAAGATGAGTTCCTTTCCTTTACTCTAGAATAAAAACGATTTTCTCCATCAATCAATTACAAGAAAAATGTAGGAGCAACACAAACTGCTTTCTTTTTCATCTAAAAATGAAAAGTGAAGTTTATAACTCACACTTATGCACAGGTTTAGGTGGCCTACTAAAAGACTATATCTCATAAGAGATTTACTTGGTATTTCAAATGATAAGGACTCTTGTCCTATCATGAAAAGAAGCATTTTGCTCATGAACACAATGCACTGTCTAGTCCAGGAATCAAACTCACAACCTCATGATCATGAGTCCAACACTCTAACAACAAGGCAATATAACTTTTTCATTTGGGGAGGGAGCTATAGCAATAAAATTATATTGTTATTAGTAATGTAAAAACCATCACACAGCCCAATGACTCGGGAATGGGCCCATTGCCAGTTGAGGTGGGAATGACGCACTCTCTTTCCTAATTTTCAGTGGTGAGCCCTCAGATTTAGAAAAGTAGAGTTTATAAAAAAAACTCCTGAAACTTGTCTTTACTAATATTTCTTTTCAAAACAAGAACAAAGAACAAAAATAAATTTTGTAAACAAATAAAAAAGTTACCCAAACAAGCTGGTCAAACTATTCCTCATGGAATTAATGTGGCCACCCAGAATATTTTGAAGTCCTCACTCCAAGTACAAAAAAAGAACCTACCAATCTTGTACTGATGTCAAGTATTCCTTTATATTTCTTTTTCACTTCCTCTCTCTCTTCTCTCTCCTTCTTTGGAAGAAATCAGCTGTGTTCAGAGCTGGATAGGAATAGGCTTTGTTAGGTTTAAATTGCTCAAGACATGCTGCATCACTACAGCAGCCCTATGACTCCATTAGGAGTTACAGTTCCATACATCTACTTATATATATAACCAGCAATTTCTTTGTTTGTCTGTCTGTCTGTCCGACAGTGGAAACACGTGCGCGCGTGCGAATGTTTTTTGCGCACGCGTAGAGAGAGAGTGAGAGTGAAAGAAAGAGACAGACTACGAGAGGGGGATAGCGGGAGGGAAAGAGGGGGGAATTGAGGAGTGCTACAGAAACATATATACATTTCTGTGTGTGTGTAATATATATATATTTATATACACACACAGAAATATATATATATACACACAGAAATATATATACATTTCTGTGTGTGTAATATATATATATATACACACAGAAATATATATACATTTCTGTGTGTGTAATATATATATATATATATATACACACACAGAAATATATATACATTTCTGTGTGTGTAATATATATATATATACTAGCAGAAAACCACCCGAATGGGCGGTTTTCTGCTAGTCTATATATATAAAACTGAGGATGTCTGTCTGTGTGTGTGTGAGTTCGAATCCCTAAAACTCGAGAACTACCAACCGACTGTTTTCAAACTGTACATATGTAATACTTATATTTCGGCGAGTGTTCTGAGCAAAAGAAATTTCAAATTTTCTATGCCCCAGGGACCACATTAGGCGATTTAGCGATCTCGCTCTATAATTCTTAGTCTTTCTCTTTTTAGATAGATACATACTTATAACGTCGCGCCCTTATAATATCTGTCTGTATGTCTGACTGTCTGCATTACGTCACTTTGTTGAGGATGTCTGTGTGTGTGTGTGTGCGTGTGTGTGTGTGTGTGAGTTTGAATCCCTAAAACTCGAGAAGTACCCAACCGATTTTTTTTCAAACTTTACATGTGTATTACTTATGTTTCAGGGAGTGTTATGCACATAAAAAATCCCACTTTTTTTATCTCCTAGGGCCTGCATTAGGTGAAAAACTGCATTGTTTAACATTTTTAGGGGTTTTTTTGAGGCGTTACGTCAGACCGATTTCCTTGAAATTGTAACTATGTATTAATCAGTCTCTTCTTCATACCGTAAGAAAAGAAAATCCAACTTTCTTATGGCCTAGGGCCCGCATTAGGTGAAAAACTTCATTTTTTCAGCTTCTTAGGGCTTTTTGGAGGCATTACGTCTAGCCGATTTTCCTGAAATTTCAAGGTATATTATGCACATAAAAAAAATTCATTTTCTTGATCCCCTAGGGCCCGCATTAGGTGAAAACCTGCATTTTTCCTGCTTCATCGAGGAAAATCCTAAAGATTATCCAGCCATCAGAGTATTCGGTTTATTTTCTTTACATGTTGTCCAGGCATGCAGTTTTTAGGTCTATTGGCGGCCCGCGTTCCAAAATACTTTATCCCGTGCAACGCCGAGTACCACTGCTGGTACATAATAAATTGGAGAATTGACAGTCATTAACATTTCAGATTAAATGCCTCAGTATTTGTTTTAGCCACCTCTGATCTCTGTATTCTGAGTTCAAATCTTGCTGAGGTCAATTTGGTTGGATCTACTCAAGAATTTGATTACCTTTTCTTTCTAGTACACACTTCATATGTATTTATTCTGGGGGTTTGAAAGGCAAGTTTAAGCAATAGCATTAAAAATTATGTAAGACTTAACTCGCTACTCACTCAACCAACTCCATATGGCATGGAAAATGGTGTCCATAAAAGGAAATTTCTCGATCTTTTAAATAAAATAAAATGTAATAACTACAGAAGAAAAGAAATATTTATGACAAAAACAGACACATTAAAGATGAATGTGATAGTGGTGATGATGATGATGGATGTGGTGGTGTTGTTGGTGGTGGTGATGATGAGGATGATGATGATGATGATGATGATGATGATTATGTGAAACTTGTTCTAACTTTGTTGCAACAAAGAAATGTTACAGAAGTCATAAATCAAATCCAACTGAATGGTTTGACAAGAACATTCTGGGGAAATACATGGGAAGAAACCAGATCAGAATATAGAGAAAGAATCAAAGTTTTTTAATGTTCAAAGAAGAAAAACAAACAATTATAGTTTGTTATATATACATTTTTTGTATGTGGGTGTGTTTGCACATATATATGTATGCACATGCATATGTGTGTATATGTGCTTGTGTGCACACATTTGTGTGTTTATGTATGTGTGTGTATTTTTTTGGTAAAAATATGGATATGAATGATGCTCAATAGATGGATTTATCCAAAATCAATTCCAATATTTCAATCGATCAATGTTCAAAGACGGTGACATTATAGCAAAACTTGACAAGGTAGAAATATCGAACTATAGAAATCGAATACAGAAATGGGCCTTTAAAGAGAAGATCGATATAATGTGAATTTACAAATAAATAGAAAAGGGTGAGAAGTTTGAAGACAGTCGTGAGTAGAATGGATATTTCAATTGCTAATATCCTTATGTTAATTGCTTCAATGTTTTGGTATGTAGTAATTACAGTAGAAATTATTCATAAACATCACTGAATGTACATATTAATACTGTATGTAGTATAAATATTGATACTACAATATCAATATAATCATAACAACAGCAATATTATTATCATCATTATCATTATTTGTCCAGTTCCCATGATGGCACACATTAGATTGGTCATCATAGTCTGAGACTAGATTAGTCAGAGAACCAGAGCTTAATCATACATTCCATATTTAGCATGATTTCTATGGCTGAATGTCCTCATAACACTATCTACTTTACAAAGTGTACACTCTGGAAAGTGATAGTGCTGGGTGCTTTTTGTCGTATCACTTACATGACCAATTTAAAGTGTGAGCTGGAGACATAGGTGGAATTGGTGTTTGGGGATGGGGAGGTGGGTATATGGATGTGTGTAAGGGGTGGAATTTTAGGACATGAATGGAAGGGAGTGGAGGTACTGAGTGGATTTTATCTTTTATCATACTACCAGCAATATCACTTTCCAGAGTGTACTGGATTGATTTTATTGAGGCATCAACACTACCATTTTACAGAGTGCACTGGGAGTATTTTATCATGGTGCCAGCAAGTACCACTTTTCAAAGTGTACTGGGGAGATTTTATTGTTATACCGGTACTACTTCTTTACAGAGTGCACTGAGAGTATTTTATCATGGTGCCAGCCAAAGTGTACTGGGGAGATTTTATTGTTACACAAGTACTACTTCTTTACAGAGTGCACTGGGAGTATTTTATCATGGCACCAGCCAAAGTGTACTGGGGAGATTTTATTGTTACACCAGTACTACTTCTTTACAGAGTGCACTGGGAGTATTTTATCATGGCACCAGCCAAAGTGTACTGGGGAGATTTTATTGTTACACCAGTACTACTTCTTTACAGAGTGCACTGGGAGTATTTTATCATGGAACCAGCCAAAGTGTACTGGGGAGATTTTATTGTTACACCAGTACTACTTCTTTACAGAGTGCACTGGGAGTATTTTATCATGGCAACAGCCAAAGTGTACTGGGGAGATTTTATTGTTACACCAGTACTACTTCTTTACAGAGTGCACTGGGAGTATTTTATCATGGCACCAGCCAAAGTATACTGGGGAGATTTTATTGTTACACCAGTACTACTTCTTTACAGAGTGCACTGGGAGTATTTTATCATGGCACCAGCCAAAGTGTACTGGGGAGATTTTATTGTTACACCAGTACTACTTCTTTACAGAGTGCACTGGGAGTATTTTATCATGGCACCAGCCAAAGTGTACTGGGGAGATTTTATTGTTACACCAGTACTACTTCTTTACAGAGTGCACTGGGAGTATTTTATCATGGCACCAGCCAAAGTGTACTGCGGAGATTTTATTGTTGCACTACTACTACTTCTTTACAGAGTGCACTGGCTATATTTTATCATGTCAGCAACATTACCACTTTGCAGAGTGTACTAGGTGTATTTTTTCACCAATTCTACTACTTTCCAAAGTGTACTGGATGGATTTTATTGTTGCAGCAGCACTAACCCTTTGCAGAGTGTATTGAGTACATTTTATCATGGCACCAGCACTGCCATAAAATGTACCCATTCCACATAGGATAAAAACCTTAAGGAGTAGGTATGCTATGGTCCCGTAACTCCTGACATACAACGTTTCTTGGGCATTTTAAGCCTCTTGGAGCCCATCTCTTTCCAGGCCTGAGTACAGCAGATTTCTTCCAGAGAGAGATAGAAAGTGAAACAGATAGAAAGTGAGAGAGTCAAAAAAAGAATGAGATATAGAGGAAGAATCAACTCCAATACTAGACTGGTACTTTTTTATCGACCTCAAAAGGAGGAAAGACAAATTTGACTTTGGCGGTATCTAGCCTCAGAGAGCTGGAATAAATGCCATAAAGCATTCTACCCGACATTCTAACGACTCTACCAATTCGCCGCCTATAAGTAGTAGGTAGCGCCAGTTAAAAAAAACAAAATAATAGTAGTGTGCAGTAATGAAAAGTAGCAAAATTCAATATTTGTAGGCTCAATCTGGTGAGCCTGATCTTTACAATCTGAGTTCAAATCCATCATGGTCAATTTACCATTTATTATACAGAGATTAATAAAGTCAAGTATTGAGGTCAGTTTAATCGATTATGCCCTACCTCCTCCAAAATATGTACCAATCAATAATTTCTCAGATGTAAATAATATCAAAAGATGATCACAATTATGGTATCAGTGACCTTAAAATTGAAATTATCTTACTCTTTCTTACATCATACAGTTCAAAGGGAACTTTATTTCTAGCTGGAAAGATGAAACACTTTGAAGGTCACATATTACTGTTACCATATCCACTTTCTTCCTCCTTTTACATCCTTTCGCTCTCTCTCTCTCTCTTTCTCTCTCTTTCTCTCTCTCTCCAAACACATACACACATATTTAGAAATATATAATAGATATATGTGTACATGCAAACATAAATACATACATATGTATGTGCATGTGTATATATATATATATACATATTTATGCATGTATGCATATACACATGTATGTATGTTTGTATGTATGTATATATATATATATATATATATATAACATTATCATCATCAGCACTGTTTAACATCTATTTTTCTATGCTAGCATGGGTTAGATGAGTTGTTCTGTTGTAGGATATGCCAGGTCAGCTGACCATGTCTTGCTCATACAGAACTGATTTTGGCTAGGTTTCTACAGCTGGATGCCCTTCCTAAAACCAACCTCATTTACAGTGAGTACTAGGTGCTTTTTGTCATGACACCTACACAACCACTTTACAATGTGGGTTGGGGACTTTTTGTTGTGTCACCTACATGACCACTTTACAGTGTGGGCTGGGGACTTTGATGGGATAAATGTTTGGGGATAAGGGAGGTGGGTATATATGGACAAGTCTGAGGGGTGGAGTGTTAGGACGTGAATGGCAGGGTGTGGAGTGACAGGGGTGCACACTAGATGTATGTTTCAGCCTGTGCTCATGAGAGATGTATGGAAGGGGGGTGGAGGTGAAAGTGGTAGCCAGGCTAGCATGGACAAATGGACATTAAATGATGATGACGATGATGATGATGATGATGATGGTATATATGTATAAGTCAGAATGCATGAGGCAGAATGGTTACTGTAGAAACCCCATGTATGCACATGCATGCACATACATTTTACAAACACATAACTCCTGTATATCAACAACCTACTCGCCCTTGTTAGGGAAGAAAACTCTGATTGCTCATTTGTTTTGTCTTGGACTGTTTCAGCTTCACATCTGAAAAGAGGGTAATAGCCCTGAAATATCAAGCTGGGTAAAACATTACTTTGTTTTGTTTCATTTGTCATCATTTTCCCTTTGTATTTTTCTAGCGTATTGTAACGGCTTTAAAAAAAAATTATCGGTCTTTTAATATATAATTATACTTTGGGAAGGTCATGGTGCCAAAAACAAAACACTAATACCTGTTGGATTTCACTTCAATTTATTGTTATAATTTCCCAGTCAGTTAGTTTAATAACCGAAAGGTTGTTTAGTTCCTGATTGTCATCAAAGCTCTTTCATCACACATTCTGTGACCTCCTCAGTGACTACTTTTGTTGTTATTTTGTGTCCCTCCTTTGTTCTGTCCTACACCATCTTGTTTTTATGAGATGGAAAAGTCATAAAACGGTGATGATGATGTTGACAATGATGAGGAGGATATTACATATACACACACAGCACACACACACATGTTGATTTCTATATTGTACAAACAGTTGCACCTTTTTTGTTTCCTTCAATCCTACAAAAGTAAACTCCTGAAAGACACAGAAAAGATGTGTGTAATAACATAATGTAGAAAGTCACTTAATTGAAATAATTATAATTAATCATTTCAATAAAAATATTTAGCGCAATAGTCTAATTCCAATTTACAGTTTGGTAAGTTAACAAACCTAGCTTTTGACAATTCTTGCTCTCACTAAGAAAACTACTAAGCCTGCATTTTCTATTAAACAAACACTTACTCAAACAAACACTTAATCAAGCCAAGTCAGAGAGGCTGACAAAGAAAGGCAATGTGTGAAGGGATGCTATGTTGGAAAAGACCTGTCCAACCCATGGAAAAATGATTATAAAATGATAATGATATATATATCATCATAATGATATATATATCATCATTTTACATCTGATTGTTCATGCTTAGGTCCTGTCTCCCTTCCTACTTATCAAAACTTTAATTTATCCCATGTTTACTGCAAACCCTTTTGAATTTCAGTTTTGTTTTCAAAGCCAGAATTTCTTCTTTAGTTCTTCCACAGATTCAGCTATAAGAACCATGTCATTAACATACAGATATTCCAAAGGACTGCCTCTCTTAAACTCCTCTGTTATGGCCTGAAGAACTATAATAAACAGGAGTGGGCTGAGAATGGAGCCCTGATGAACACCTATGTGCACATTGAATTCCTCACTAAATTCATTTCCTACTGTTATCTAACAAACAGCTTCATTGTACATGACTTGCATTTCTCTCACAAGCAATTCTTCCACACCTAGTTTCCTTAGAGACCACCAGATGACAAACAGGTGCTCTCTCCAAGGCCGTCTCCAGACCAACAAAAACTAAATATAGTGGTTTAAACTTAGCTAGGAACTTCTCTTGTAGTTGTCTCACTAAGATGAGGGCATCTGTGGTGCTCCTCCCTGGCACAAAACCAAACTGCATCTCATATAATTTAACTCACTCCCTAATTATCGTATTTGCTTAAATATAAGCTGACACTTTATTTTATGTCTGAGAATTGGGCAAAAATCCAAACCCCAGCACATAATGTGTTTAAATGCCACACTTTTGAAATTCTCATGAGTAGAGAATATATTTATGAAATTTTAATATGTTGGCACTTAAAATGTTCTAAGTGTCATTTGTAGTATAGTTTTTGTTTCCTAACTCCGTTATGATTTTTTTTTTTAACAATTTCTGACTGTTTTGAAGATCATATTCATTCAAAACATCAAAAACAATAGGAAATCGAATTTCGCATTGGAAACGAAACCAGAGCCATATTCACCTCCAAAGTGAAACTGGTATAATATTCACCACAAAAGCGAAAATATTTTAACACCTCATTCATGTAGAATTTTGAATTTGTGAAAATCAGCAAAATATTGACTTCAAATATAACCCGACCCCCATTTTACCATCAATGTTTTGTCACATATTTCTCAGTTTATATACAAATATATATTGTAGGTGTGCTAAAATTCTTCCTGTCACTTTCATAACTTGATGAATCAGTTTTATACCCCTATAGTTGCTCTTTTCTAGCACATCACCTTTTCACTTGTAACTATTAATAAGTATACTACTATGCCCAGTGGCAGACTGGGTCTAAAAATATTGGTTGCCAGGAGATGAAGGGGGCCCACCTACATATAGAATGCTCTCATTTAATTTTTATAATGTATAAATAATTTTTTCAAAAAATACATAAGTGGAAACAAAACAGTGCAATCAAATTTTTGTGGAAAAATATCTTACCTTCTCCAATAAAAAATATGATGTATTTTGCGAAATCCAGAGACTTACAATAATAACCAGAAGTCAACCTTAAATATTACTAATAGCTTTAGGAAAGCCATGAACGACACCACATCTTTTTAACTTTGATTTTGAAAGTAGGTTTATAATTATCCATTTTCATTATACTTTTGTAGCTGTCTCAGTGGCCTAGTGGTAGGTACTACAGATGGTGGAGATCCTGGTCTTGTGTTCAATCCTGGTCAAAGGTACATGTAGCCTTTTTCAGTTTTTATTTTACAATCCATAGAAAAAAAATGAAAAGGCTTATTGGGTACCCTACTCCCGACCAGGATCGAACTTCAGACCAGGATCACCACCATCTATGATTCCTCCAACTAGACCACTGAAACTACAAAAGTATAATGAAAATTGATAATCATAAACCTACTTTCAAAATCAAAGTTAAAAAGATGTGGTGTTGGTCATGGCTTTCCTAGAGCTATTAGTAATATTTAGGGTCAACTTCTGGTCATTATTGAAAGTCTCTGGGTTTCGCAAAATACATATTTTTATTGGAAAAAGTAAAATATTTGTATTGAAAATTTTGAAAGTAGGTTTATAAGTATGAATTTTCATATGACTTTTGTAGCTGTCTTGGTGGTCTAGTTGGAGGAATCATAGATGGTGGTGATCCTGGTCTGAAGTTAGATCCTGGTTGAGAGTAGGGTTCCCGGTAAGCCTTTTCAGTTTTTTTCTATGGGTTGTAAAATAAAAACTGAAATAGGTTACAGGTATCTCTTGACCAGGATTGAACCCAAGCTCAGGATCTCCACCATCGCTAGTACCTACCACCAGGCCACAGAGACACATATAAATTTTTGAAAATTCATACTTATAAACCTACTTTCAAAATGTTCAATACAAAATCATATATATGTGTATGTGTGTGTGTGTGCATGTGTGTGTGTGTGTGTGTATCTATACATATATATATATATATTTGTACACCACCTTCACCACTAATTGATTTGACAGATGTCTTTAACCCATTGATACCAAACATTATTTGGGTCAGGGCGGTGGCTTGGTAGTATCGGTATAGGGTTGGATGCCATGCTTTGATGCATAGAGTTACGGCCCTTGCCATTCTGAGTTTCAATTCCGCTGAGGTTAACTTTGCCTTTCATCCTTACGGGGTCAATAAAATAAAGTACCAGTGATGCACTGGGTGATTGCTGGCCTTGTGCCAAAAGTAGAAACAATTATTTGGTCAGTAGTTGTAGTGTATGTGTAAGTAAATATATATATATCATCATCATCATCATCATCATTTCATTTTACGTCCGCTTTTCCCTGCTTGCAAGGGTAGGACGGGAACTGATTTTGGCTTGATTTCTAGAGCCGGATGCCCTTCCTAACACCAACCTCATTTACAGTGAGTACTGGGTGCTTTTTTGCCGTGGCACCTCCACGACCACTTTGCAGTGGAATGATATGGACCCCAGTCCCTATCATCTCATTTCTACAGCAGAGTAAACTGGAGCAATGTGAAATAAAGTGTCTTGCTCAAGGAAACAGCACATCACCCGGTCTGAGAATTGAACTCACAACCTTTCGATTGCAAGGCCAATGCTCTAACCACTAAGCCATGTGCCTATATATATATAGCAATAAGTAGCAGCAAGTGCCCACAGAATACTAACTCATTCCATTGCACAGATGGTTCTATAGAAATAGTGGACAGCTTCCGTTACCTGGGTGACAAAATCAGTAGTGGGGGAGGGTGCTCTGAAAGTACAGTAGCTAGAGTCAGAACGGGATGGAAACAGTTCAGAGAGCTTATACCACTATTGGCCGCTAAAGGGTTCTCTCTAAAAATGAAAGGCAGGCTGTATGATGCCTGCATACGAACAGCAATGTTACATGGTAGTGAGACCTGGGTATTGTGTGCAGAGGATATATGCAGACTGGAGAGAAACGAAGCTTGCATGCTCCGCTGGATGTGTAATAGTAATATACGTAAACGGCAAAGCATAAACGAACTAAGGGAGAAATTAGGAATAAGAGGGATCAGATGTTGTTTACTCGAGAGAAGACTACGTTGGTATGGTCACGTGATGCGCATG
Source organism: Eledone cirrhosa (assembly GCA_964016885.1). Taxonomy (NCBI): domain Eukaryota; kingdom Metazoa; phylum Mollusca; class Cephalopoda; order Octopoda; family Eledonidae; genus Eledone; species Eledone cirrhosa. The sequence goes on along the minus strand of OZ024742.1, from coordinate 146,018,118 downwards.
AAAGACGACAGCTGTATAAAAAAGTGTAGGGCAATAAAAATAGACGGTAGCCACGGAGTAGGCAGACCCAGAAAAACCTGGGACGACTTGATAAATTCCGACCTCACACACTTACACCTCTCCAAGACAATGTCACTGGACCGAGATCTTTGGCGCTACACAGTAATAGAGAAGACCCGCCTTACCTAAGTGCAAAGTGAAACCTACTACAGTCAGTAGGCACCTCTAACAAAATACACCCCCGTCCCACTACCCCCACCCCATCCACACCACCCCTTTCAATGTAAAGTTATGTTGGTACCACAATATCCAGCCCGAAACAAATGAGGTTGTGTAGGTGTCACGACAAAAAAAAACACAGTCCACGCTGTAATGTGGCCGTGTAGGTAACACGGTAAAAACCTCCCAGTTCCACACTGTAAATGTGGTTGGTGTTAGGAAGGGCATCCAGCCGTAGAAAACCCGCCAGACAGTCCTATGCGAGCAAGACAACCACTCTTGCCTCAAGTGGGAAAACTCCCGTCCAAACCCATGCAAGCGTGGAATATGGACGTTAAACGATGATGATGATGATGATGATATATATATATATATATATATATATATATGCTTGAGAGTGTGTCTCTATACATGTATGTTTGCATGCATGAATGAATACACTGAGCTTTAGATTTAGTAGAATGTACAACCACTGATTCCAGCTATTTGCACTATCATATATTTTGGTTTATATTAATTCCCTGGGGAATTAGTTGAACAAATGCTTTGCTTAATTGTTCTATTTATTTTTTAAAAGATTTTATTCTTTCTCTTAGATTTCAGGTATTTTTTGAAAGCAAAGCATTGGCCCCTAAAATACTACAGTGGGCCCTGCAATGCTACTGTGGGATCTTGCAATGCTACCATGGGCCCTATGGGGCCCACTTGCCATTGAGCAACCTGGCCAGTCCACCACTGACTATGCCATTCATTGAGTATGACCCCATCATTTATTACCTGATTTGTGATGCAGGTGACTTATTTGATTCCTATTTCCCCAGAAGATTTCAGCATCTCAGCAACTATCTTTGAAAGAATAGTGGCTTTATCATTTTTCAACTCCTTGATTATTCTTTCGCGCCTATAACTGTCAATTTTGATAACTGATCCCACTATTTGGTCATCTGGAGGATAGACTCTCTTCCTGCAACTCATTCTCTACATTCACCAACCTCTCATAATAGCATTTACTGGTCTTTTTCTTTTGAGTATCAGTGATGCTAAATTCACTAGCATCATTTCAAACACACTATTCCCCAACAACATCCCGGTTTTCATGGACACACTGTTTAGCAATGCAGAGTACCTCATGTCTTTGATCCTCAGGTCTCAAAACATTGGCAACCTTCCTGCTTTCAGCTTTGCATGCTATGTACACCTGTTTTCTAGCTTCTCTTTTAGCTACCTGGTACTGATATTTGCTGCCCCATTTTTCCAGCCTATTTTTTAATAGCTATATCCACAGTGCTGTTTCACCATGAGGTCACCTTCCGTCTAGAAGGTGCTTTGTTCTAGCCTCAAGTCTCGTCAGAAACCTACAGTAGGTTGAGTCACAGAAACTCCTCCTCCCTCTTGCCATATGTATCCTATAGAGCTTTTCAGAATCTATATTTAACAGAGAGGTTCTTTGGCTTCCATACTCTTCTTTTTCCTCTTTTCCAGTATTTCTTGTTCTGTTGTCACTAACAATTTATGTTGTTTGGTGCATTCTTTCCCGGGGTAGCATTTAGCATTCATAAACATCTGCCTATCCAAGTAAAAAGTCAATCTGGTTTGTGTGTTCACCTGATTGGTAGGTGATCAGGTGGCTGGCCAATTTTCTGAAGTTAGTGTTGCCAATTATGAGTTCCTTCGCATCACAGAATTCTAAGAGCCTTGCTCCCACTTCATTTTGCACGTCATAACCATAACCACTGTTTTGTGGATCTGAGCTGGCAGCAGAACGGGAGGATTTCCAGTTCTGTAGGCAGAGGCGCAGTAACGCTGATCAGGAAAGATGAGAACAAGGGGGATGAGATAAGCAATTTCAGGCCCATAACTCTGCTCAGCTCAACACAGAGTTAAAGATTTTAGCCAAGGTGTTAGCAGCAAGGCTGTTACTTGTCGTCGAGAACCTGGTAGGGGAAGCCCAAACGTGTGCAATCCCGACCAGGTCTATACACAACAACCTCCACCTCATGCGATACATCATAGAGAGGGTAGGATGTAAACCTTGGCTCTGTTCAATTTAGATCAGTCTAAGGCATTTGATAGGGTCGACCATCAATACTTGGAAGCATTTCTCAAGGCGGCCGGCTTCGGTCCCGTCTTCAGAGGCTGGATTGCTGCCATGCACACCAGCATCTGCTCGGCAGTCAAGGTGAATGGTTACCTATCAGAGCCATTCCAAATCATGCGTTCCATCCGTCAGGGATGCCCTCTCTCCCCCGTTCTGTATGTACTGAATCTTGAGCCGTTACTGCAGAAATTGGAGCTGTTACAGGGCATCCCTATCGAAGCAGGACTGCGGAAAGCAGCGTCGGCCTATGCCGACGACATAACCGTAATGGTGTCGAAAACCTCGGAAATCGGAGTAATCGGCAACCTATTACAGTAATACGAAACGTTGACAGGAGCAAGACTAAACCCAAACAAGTCTGTCGGTTTGCAACTCGGCACATGGAGAGGCAAACCCAAGCCTTCCGACAGTGTCGTTGGACGCTGGACGGAAGGACCAGTGAAATTGCTCGGGGTCTGGTTCGGTCCAGACCTCCTGGTGGACAAGAACTGGAACGAGGTCACGGCGAAGTTGCTTGCACTCACCCAGAAGTCGGCTGAGTGCAAACTCTCCTTGAAAGGTCGAGCGGAGGTGGTGAACACTTACATAGCGTCCGTCATCTACTACCGCTTGACAGTCGTGCCTTTCCCTCGCGAATACCTTACCAAAATGGAATGCCTACTCTTCAAGTTCCTCTGGAAGAAACAGACTCCATTGGTGAGGAGATCCATCAGCTGTCAACACCCTTCTAACAGAGGGCTGGGCATGCCGTGGCTGATGATGCACAAACATGCGCTGAGGCTACGCCATCTTTAGGTATTCCTGACTGGTGAACTGGTGTGGCTGTCGTTTGTGAGACAAGCTCTTCCACAACTCGTCTCACTAACAGAGCTGCAGTCCTGGGTCAAGCGAAGACCGAAAATGGGTGCCTGGCACCTCGAGTGCCTACAGGCACTCACAGCCCTCTACCAAGCAGAAATGGCAATCAGCAGAGACTCCACTTCGACATTCTAGGGGATTAGTGGAGGATAAGTGCGAAAACGTTCTCGGGGAAACTCTAGGCATCGAGGAGGATGAACTGACCAGTCTGTTCGGGAGGACTTTCCGTCCAGGGCCTATGGATAACTTCCAGAGGTCTCTGGCCTGGCAGTGCTACCGAGGAGCTCTACCAGTTCAAGACAAAATCTACAGGCGCGGACGCCCTGGCAGAGATCCTGCCAAAAGGACCTGTCCAAGATGCGAGCAGGACATCGAAACTGTTCTGCACGCAATTGTTCAGTGCCCAGGGGTGACCGACCTGTGGAATTATGTCAAACAGCTGCTGTCACGTGTGGGACGCATCCAGTTGTCAGCCGAGTCCATCGTGAGGATCAGCCCACCGCCTTCATTTAAGAACGAAGGAGAGGCGGTCTTCCTCTGTCTGGTGGCTATGGCGAAAGAGGTAATATGGTGGACGAGGTTAAAAGGACTGAGGGCAAACACCTTTCTCTCCGGACAACAACTTATCCCCTTCTTTAAGTATCACTTCAGAAGGAAGGTGAGAGTGGAGAGAGAGGTGTTACACCCCAGCAAATTCGCTGAAAGGTGGGTGAATGTGGCAAAAATAGCCCAAGTGAATGGGCCTTCTCTGTATATAAACCTGTAGGTTGAGGAAGATAAACAGAGGGAAGACAGGAACACCTACAAAACGTGTTCCTGGTGTTGAGGGTTATTCTATCCACGGGGTGTAAAACAACCCTGCAGTAACGTTCCCCCCTACTGGGGATTTCAATTGTTATTTTATTATATATAGTTTATTGTTATTTATTAATGTTAAAGTTATTTTTATGTAAAACCCCCGCCGTCACGTCTTGTAATGTCCCATATTGGTACGCCCCTGTGGCAAATAAAGAAAGATATCTATGTCATAGATTTGTTGGATCAGAGCTGACCTAGGACTAAACAACTACTTATCTATGTCATAGATTTGTTGGATCTGAGCTGATCTGGGGCTAAACAACTACTTATCTATGTCATAGATTTGTTGGATCAGAGCTGACCTAGGACTAAACAAGTATTTATCTATGTCATAGGACTGTCGGATCAGAGCTGACCTGGGGCTAAAATAACTATTTATCTATGTCATAACTTTGTTGGATCAGAGCTGACCTAGGGCTAAACAACTATCTATCTGTCATAGATTTGTTGGATCAGAGCTGACCTAGGACTAAACAAGTATTTATCTATGTCATAGGACTGTCGGATCAGAGCTGACCTGGGGCTAAACAACTACTTATCTATGTCATAACTTTGTTGGATCAGAGCTGACCTAGGGCTAAACAACTATCTATCTGTCATAGATTTGTTGGATCAGAGCTGACCTAGGACTAAACAAGTATTTATCTATGTCATAGGACTGTCGGATCAGAGCTGACCTGGGGCTAAAATAACTATTTATCTATGTCATAACTTTGTTGGATCAGAGATGACCTGAGGCTAAACAACAACAACAACAACAACAACAACAACAACCTGTATGTGTGTCATAGGTCTGTTGGATCAAGGCTAATCTAGGCAGGGCTGCCAAGAGAAATTTTGCAAGGTTGTACAAGACCCCTTTGGAGCCAGAAGCAGGCAAAGATTTTTCTCAAAATGGATGTTGCATGGTTGCTGTGGAGCCTTCTTAGTTCTTGGGCCCCAGAACAATGTACCGGCTGAACCCCCTCTCATAGGCCCTGAACCTAGGGCTAAACAACAATTAAATATGTGTGTATCATAGATTTATTGGATGAGATTTAACCTAGGGCTAAACAACAATCAATAACAACGTAGGAAGGGCTGATGGCATTTATTTAAAAGTAGAATCCCTATTACCTTGGTAGATTTGAAAAGTCAGCAAGGTCATAAAAATCAGAGACTGGAATTGACGTAATTTCACCTCCTGCCACGAATTTTCCCTGTCCTTCGCCTTCCAGAAACAACATCCTCGTTCTTTTGCCAAGACCATCGTTTGTTAACTGCTACTTGTTGGATCGTTCTCAACAACCCCCCACCCCACCCCACCCCCACACACATACATACATCCACGCACACACACACATATATATACGTTCCCATGCACACATACATTCACGCACACACACATATATATACACGTACACATGTATACATACATCCACGCACACACACACATATATATACGTTCCCATGCACACATACATTCACGCACACACACATATATATACACGTACACATGTATACGTACATTCACGCACACACACACATATATGCATGTACACATACACATGTATATACACATATAAACACACACACACAAACAAACGCGCATATACACACACATACATACTTGCACAAACAGATACCCATGCATACGTACACAAGCATACCCACACACATATATAAACACATAATATCATTATTTTAATAATTTATGATAATACGGAATATTTTTATATTTAACAACACAGATCGACCTGCATTTGATAACATGAATGCTCGAGAGTGCGTTTGTGTGTGGGTGTGTATGTTTGCGTGTATGTATTTACATGCATACATGTACTTGCATGCGCGCCTGAGTGGGTGTATATGTGTGTGCTTGCGTGCGTGCATGCGTGTGTGTATATGTGTGTTTGCGTACGCGTGTATGTATGCATGTGTACGGTCGCGTGTGAATGTGTGTTGGAAGAGCAATGGTAGAATGTATCAACTAAATCCTATACCACTCTATGTACTGGTTTCAATTTTCGCCAGAGCCAACTGTGTCATTCATCTTTCTGGGTTGATAAAATGTTTCAGACTTGTTCCAGAGGTAAGGTTCAAATAAACCAGCCACACCCTTACATGATTTAATATACAATTAAATAAGCTACCATTGTGTATGCAGCTTCTGATGGTGATTCCAACAAGCAGCGAAACTCGAATTAAACTATTCATCTTTTTCAAGGGACAAAGAAATATGTAAATAATACGTGTTTGGGGGAACTGGGCCGCTGACAACGAGGTTTTTGTCGGTGACTCACCTTACCAAAGTATCCAATGATGCCCACTAGAGTGCTTCGTTATTTCAACGTCTTAGCCTCGCTATCAACCGTGGCAATGCTGCGAGTATGTTTACTTTCCTTAAGAATTAATTGAGGGAAACTACTGCGCCATTTGAGGCGTGTGATTGAGTGGGCTGATCTTCTCCCACTTTTTATTATCTTTTTGTTTCTTTTTTATATAGATTTTTAAAAAACATAAATTGTTTATATACTAATATTTAAACGTGTTTGCATACATATTTCTCATGGCTTATGTTAAACAATGCACTATGTATAGATATGCATACATAATTACTGACATAAATACATAAATAAGTATTAACTTGGCTAATTTGAAAATATATATTCCCCAAGGACTGCGTTGATCTGTGGTGATGAAATAAAGACAAGCTAGTCAAATTGACTTAAATACGCGAATCAATGTTTTCTTCTCTGTAGTTTAGTTTGTAACACGACTAAACTAAAATATTGTTATTGTCTACTCGACTGACAACATTTTTCGTTAATTGAATGAGAATAAATATTGGCAAAATCTTTTGAGCTTTCTATGTAGAAATGAAAGTAAAGCAGCCGATCCAATGTACCGGATATTTTGATTAATTGAAGAAGTGGATGAAAAAAAATGTGAAAACAAAAGCGAAAAATGTGTAATTAACAGCAAATATAAAGCTTATTTACGGAAGAAATTAAAAAAATAACATATACTGGCCCATCGTTTCACGTTAAATATGAATGTCATTTTCATCAGAATTAACTTTCACTTCTATATAGAAGGTTACTAGTATTTTGTCTAAATATTCACATATTGAATGAAAATTCTAATTACATTTTGATTTTCCACAAATTACATTTAAACTACTGTTTTCTGTTATACGAGTATACGAACAATGTTTTGAGTGATAACAAGCTTTTATTTATATAAACATATTCTCTTCAGAAATGTTTTGGCAAAAACCGAGTAGATAGAATGTGGGTAGCAGGCTGGCTAACGGAAGAACGGATGAATGAATTAAATGTTTAGCAGGTTCTTGTTTATTTAAAGAACAGAATAAAGGATCTACAGAATTATAGGGTTCACTGACACTGTCATTCTGTCTCATGACGTCACTGTTGAGGTTGGCCAACCACTACTACTGTCACTGCTCATCTCCTTCCCCTCCTATAGAAACTATCAACATCTCTATTGCCATACAACTCTCTCTTTCTCTCTCTATTCTTAATCCTCTATCTAGCTAATATGTATATGCTTTTTTTTTTAATTTTAAATTAACCCTTTTTGTTTTGTGAAAATCCTCTCTTCTTCTCCTTCTTATCGTCTGCCTATATGAACTATCGTTACACGAGAGTTGATAACATGCAACAATATAAAAACACGCACAAGCAGCAGTAACAGCAATGATGGAGGGTGGTATTGGTCTGTAATAATGTCAATATATGTCAATAATAATACTAATAACGACAATAATGCTGCGCAGAGCTGATGATAACTGCTGCTGTAAACAAACTCCTGCTTCAAAACATTGAAAAAAACAAAATACAAGAACGACACATGTAAGATGCATTAAATGTTGCTGTTACCCTGCGAGAGAGCTCAGTGATCCTAAGGTACGTGGGATACACACACACCTGCTTGTGGCTGTCCCGCCCATTTCTCATTGATATAAGAGTGTGCAAAGGAAGGTGACAGTAAGTTTAACTTAAATGCTCTTCATTTACATATAAGTTCCAATGAGAGATATACCTGAACCAAGAAGGCGTTTAATGTTCAACATAATATTGATGTTGTTGTTTATACGTTTTTCTTTCTTTCTTTCTTTTTGTTGTTGTCATCTACATACTATCATTCGTTTTTCAGCCAGTGGCATTTAAAACATTCAGGGGAGTTGGGCCACTGATAACGAGGTGATGTTCTTGAGGATGCTTGGCTATTCCAGCACCTCAGCCTCACTATCAGCCACGGTAATGCCAGTGTGTCTTGACTTGACAGAAAATGTTTACAGAGAAACATCAACATTCTCTGTTGCAATATATGATTGAGGGCCCCTCAATCACCTGCGATAATGTCGTGAGTGTCTTGCCTCAATATTTCTTGAGGGAAACACCAACATTATCTGTAGCAGTGTCATTGAGTGTGCATTCCTTCTCTCGTCCTTTTTTTTTTTTTTTTTTTTTAAATTCTTTTGCTCTGATTAATTTCTCTTGATTTGTTTCCCTTCTAAATCATATTCATTATATAATTTATACATATCTTAAAATATATAATTCACATACTTTACTTTCAACGGTCCCCGTCATATGAGGCTATGGATATCACATGGCTATTTGACAATTCATTCATACTTCAAAATACCGCCTTGTCTTCAGCTACACTTCACAGTTATTTGTTTAAACGATGTTCTTTATATTCCATGAGAAATAACAAATCAGTTTTCTTCTCCGTTCCTATACAATTGAGAATGTTTCTCTAGGATCTTTTATTTAAATGTACAGCGTGTTTATATTTTGTATGTGTCAGTATTGTTAGGTGAATGAGTGTATATATATATATATAGCTATTTAACACAATCACAAACTCAATGCATTTTTTATTCCTTTATACATAGATTATATACACATACATGCATACATACATACATACATGCATACATACATACGCAGATACACTGAAGTGGGTGTTTTGTGTGTAAATATCCATAAATTCGAAATACACACACAAATGATTTTAAAGCTTGTATTTGTTTTAGTTTTTATTGATATTGAATTGTTTTTGTATATATTCAATATAAAATTAATGACAAAACTTATTATTTTGCTTAGAATTATAACATAAAACATATGTGGTTGGATTGTGGATTTTATTTTAACACAGTTGCAATTGTGTGTGTGTGTATGTTTGTAGTTTTATGTGTGTGTTATTAATTGTGTGTTATTAATGTCACCATATCATATTTAGATCCACATAGACGAGACACTGATGGGCGTTAATATATAAATTTTAATCCAAACTTGATTCATATAACCATATAAACCTCCCATCTCTTCACATATAGTCAGCATTTTGTTATTTCCTGTCTCATTAAATTGCCAGAAATGTTTATTTTCTTCACTTATATGTGTTTATTGGGGCGGTGGATTGGCAGAATCGCTAGAGTGTCGGACAAAATGCTTTACATATTTGTTCTGGATCATTACGTTCTGAGTTCAAATCCTGCAGAGGCTTTCTTTGCCTTTCATCTTTCCCAAGTACTCCTGCCGATATGACTGATTTTCCTTTTCAACCAAAATTGTTAACCGTCTGCTTAAGTTAGAAATACTATGTTATTAGTGAATGTATTAAAATCTATCCTATTTTAAATAGTAAATATTTACCAGTATGTTAGTCTTTCCTGGTTCCACTCTCTGTATTTAGTTTTAATTGATAATGGTTTCTAATTTAGGCACAAGGCCAGCAATTTGGGTAGAAATGAACAGTCAATTATATCGACCTCAGATCTTAACTGGTACTTAATCATATGAAAGGCAAAGGTGGCCTTGGCGAAATTTGAATACCAACCATAAAGGCCCTAACAAAATACTGTAAGTTATTTTGTTCAACTCAGCCAATAATGCAGGTCATATCATAAAAAATATGTGAAATACAAATGTGATGTACCTTGTCAAGCCTAGAAATTAGATACATACTAATCTGTCTGTGTGTGACTTCACTGTTATACATGCCTTATATTCCACTCAAGACACCCAATTTAACTACTATATATAATATTGTATGTAAATATATGTTTGTGCGTTGCTATATATGTGTGTGTATGTGTGTGTGTATGTATGTGTGTGTTTCTGAATATAAAACATTTATAGTTAAACAATTCTCAAACAAGATATCGATATTTACACCTACAGTTTTTGTAGTTTCACATCCCATTGGTGGTTAGACTTCAGCCTGCACCAGATTTCAACCACTTTTGAAGCATATAAATCCATAATTGGCTACCATATCATCATCATCATCATCATCATCATTTTACTTTCGCTTTTCACTGCTTGCAAGATGAACAATAATTGTTTCTGCTTTTGGCATAAGGCCAGCAATTACCTAGTGCATTACTGGTACTTTATTTTATAGACCCCGTAAGGATGAAAGACAAAGTTAACCTCAGCGGGATTTGAACTCAGAACGTAAAGGAACGTAAAGGGACGTAACTATGCTGGAAAGCATGGCGTCCGACCCTCTACCGATACTGCCAATATGAATAATAATAATAATAATAACGGTTTCTGATTTAGGCACAAGGCCAACAGTTTGTGGGGAGAGGAAAGTCAATTAAATATCCCCAATATGTTACTGGTACTTTATTTTATCGACCCTGTAAGGATGTCAGGGAAAGCTAACTTCAACGGGATTTGAACTCGGAAAGTAAAAGGTCGGAACTATATGCTGCCAAGCACATTGTCCAACACTCTACTGATACTGCCAGTTCATCGCCAATAATAATAATGGTTTTTGATTTAGGCACAAGGCGAACAATTTTGTGGGATGGAAAGTAAGTTACTGGTGCTTTATTTTATCGACCCTTAACTCAGAATGTAAAGAGACGTAACTATGCTGCAAAGCATGATGTCCGACGCTCTACCAATACAGCCAATTTGCCACCCTACTGCCAATATTAATAATAAGAAGTAGAATAATTCATCAATTAGATGTCTTTTAGTGGACGCGGCATGTCCAAATAGTTCAGATCACTTTACAATCATAATGTCCTAGGTTTGATGCTACTGTTGACATCAACCCATGGCCTTGGGTTGATCCAAGCATTATGAGTGAAATTGGGTTGATGGAAACTATTTGGAAACCCATTCGATAGACTGTACTTTTTAATTCAAAGAGCCTGCATGGTCACACACTGTGTCATGCTGAATCTCCCTGAGAATTATGTTAAAAGTTCATGTACTTGTGAAATACTCAGCCACTTACATTATAATACAGGATGGCTGGTGCCTATAATTCAAAGCATCAACCTTGTCACACATAGTTTCTTGTTAAATCATTATCATCTTCATCATTTTACATCTGCTTTTCCATGCCTACATGAGTTAGATCAGTCCTTTGAATCATTTGCATGTTAATGTCACGAGCAGGCTTTTCTGTAGTTTGAACAAATGGAATATACATTGTTGAAACTGATAGAGATCTATTCTATTCTAGATGTCTTTTACTAATATTTAACCTCTATAATGTTAACTGTCTTTGAGTCATGCATTAACCCTTTCATTACTATATTTCTCATGAAATTCACTGAATATGTTTCAGATAATGTTGAAAATAACCAACAAATTGGAGGGTTTAATAAAATAACATAATAAAAAAAGTTCTTGTATAAAATTATGTTGGTAGGTTTTAATTTAGATATAAACACTTTAAAATGGACAGTTTTATCACAGAACCAGGGTCAGTTTCAGGTGGGTTGGTATCAAAAGCATTAAAGCATGTAATGTTTCCTACTCAGGGATTTGATACTGTAAACTCAATAGATGATCTAAAGTCCCTGGCAAGCTGGATCCACAAATTGTTTTCCAGTTTAGGCCATTTCACTTCATAATTACTAAAAGATGATTTGTTTCTCTTTTATAAATTCTGGCTCATCAGCAGATCTAGGCCTTTACCAACTTTGCTGTTAACAATCAAGATGTTAAATAAAGACTCTTCTAAAGCTGTTAATGATTGTTTCTACTTTTGGCATAAGGCCAGCAATAACTCCAGTGTATTACTGGTACTTTTATTTTATCGACCCTGTAAGGATGGAAAGCAAAGTTAACCTCGACCGGATTTGAACTCAGACCATAAAGGGCCGTAACTCCTTGCTGCAAAGCATGGTGTCTGACTCTCTACCAATAATGCCAATCCACCACCCTCTAAATTTGTTAAAAATACCAAGCCATATGTAAAAAATAGCTCATGATAGTTTCAGACTAGATTTGAATTGAGAGCTCCATTTCAAACTGTTAGATGATAAATGCTGGATGAAGAAGTGCCAAGTAATCTCTGTAGAGGGAGGCTACAGTAGAGGAAGACCAAGAAAGACCTGGCTGGATGTGATGAGAGCTGATCTCGGATCGCTAAAGCTCAAGGAGAAGATGACAAAGGAACATGTCAAGTAGTGAGATGCTTTACTGAGAAGGACCCATCCAACCCATGCAAGTGTGGAACAATGAATGTAAAATGATGATAGTAGGTAGTTGGCTCATACTAACTAGTCCACCTGCCCCATTTCCCCTCCCCTCTTGTCTGGCTTACTCATCAGTAATATAGTTTGCTTTTAAAAAGGAGAATGTGATTATAAAGTATAATGAGCTAGTCTCTCAAGTGTCCAAAAGTTGATCTAATCAGCAGTAGAAGTGGATTTGTGAAAGTACAGTAGCCAAAATAATGACTATATGAAACAAATTTAGGGAGCCATTACCTCTGTTAATAACAAAAGGATTAGTCTTTCTACCAGTGAAGGGTAGACTGATGTTTGTGTATAAAATGTTGTACTATATGATAGCAAGAGATGGACCTTGAATGTGGACATCATCATCATCATCATCATCATCAGGTTTAGCGTCCGTGTTCCACGCTTGCATGGGTTTGGACGGGGGTTTTCCCACTTGAGGCAAGAGTGGTTGTCTTGCTCGCATAGGACTGTCTGGCGGGTTTTCTACAGTTGGATGCCCTTCCTAACACCAACCACATTTACAGTGTGGGGCTGGGAGGTTTTTACCGTGTTGCCTACACGGCCACATTACAGCGTGGACTGTCTGGCGGGTTTTCTACAGCTGGATGCCCTTCCTAACACCAACCACATTTACAGTGTGGGGCTGGGAGGTTTTTACCGTGTTGCCTACACGGCCACATTTACAGCGTGGACTGTGTGTTTTTTGTCGTGACACCTACACGATCTCATTTGTTTCGGCCTGGATGTTGTGGGGCCAACATAACTTTACATTGAAAGGGGCGGTGTGGGTGGGGTGGAGGTGGAGGTGGTGGGACGGGGGTGTGTTTTGATAGAGGTGCCTACTGACTGTAGTAGGTTTTTACTTTGTATTTAGGTAAGGCGGGTCTTCTCTATTACTGAGTACCGCCAAAGGTCTCGGTCCAGTGACATTGTCTTGGAGAGGTGTAAGCGTGTGAGGTCGGAAATTATCAGCTCGTCCCATGTTTTTCTGGGTCTGCCTACTCCGTGGCTACCGTCTATCTTTATTGCCCTGCACTTTGTTATACAGCTGTCGTCTTTCATGCGCATCACGTGACCGTACCAACGTAGCCTTCTCTCGAGTAAACAACATCTGATCCCTCTTATTTCTAATTTTTTCCTTAGTTCGTTTATGCTTTGCCGTTCACGTATATTACTATTGCACATCCAGCGGAGCATGCAAGCTTCGTTCCTCTCTAGTCTGCGTATATCCTCTGCACACAATGCCCAGGTCTCACTGCCATGCAGCATTGCTGTTCGTATGCAGGCATCGTATAACCTGCCTTTCATTTTTAGGGAGAACCCTCTAGCGGCTAATAGTGGTATAAGCTCTCTGAACTTTTTCCATCCAGTTCTGACTCTAGCTACTGTACTTTCAGAGCACCCTCCCCCACTGCTGATTTTGTCACCCAGATAACGGAAGCTATCCACTATTTCTATAGAACCCTCTGCGCAGTTGAAGGAGCTAGTATTTTGTGGGCACTTGCTGCTACTAATTGCACCAGAGCACCGGCCACATGTAAAATCTATGTTCTTAGTTAGCTTACCTGTGATCCCACTACATCTTTTATGCACCCATACTTTGCATTTGGGACATAAAATGGAGTTTCTACCTACGCCTTTCCTACACACTGAGCATGGCCATTTCCCCGATGGGACCGCCGCCTTATTTTCTTTCCTACAAACTAGAACTTTAGTCTTAGCCAGGTTAATTTTAAGGCCTTTTGATTCTAGGCCGTGCTTCCACGTTTGGAATTTCTTCTCTAGTTCGGTCATTGATTCAGCTATGAGCGTTAGATCATCTGCGTATAGGAGTTCCCATGGGCAGCCGGTCTTGAACTCCTCTGTTATAGCCTGAAGGGCAATAATAAATAGTAGGGGGCTAAGTACAGAGCCCTGATGGACACCAACTTTTACGCTAAACTCTTCACTATATTCGTTGTTAATTCTAACCTTACTGACTGTTTCTTTATACATGGCTTGTATAGCTCTCACAAGCCATTCGTCAACACCTAGTTTTCTAAGAGACCACCAGATAATGGAACGGGGGACTCTGTCGAAGGCTTTCTCCAAGTCGACAAAAGCTAAGTATAGGGGTTTACTTTTAGCTAGGTACTTCTCCTGTAGTTGTCGTACAATGAAAACAGCGTCTGTGGTACTTTTGCCTGACACAAACCCGAACTGCATTTCATCTAGATCAATTCTCTCTCTGATTAGTTGCGCTATTACTTTTTCCGTGACCTTCATGACCTGGTCGATTAATTTAATGCCTCTATAGTTACTCCTATCTAGGGCATCTCCTTTTCCCTTATAGCAGTTAACGATGATGCTGCTACGCCATTCCTTCGGAACAACCCCATTCTGTACGACTTGGTTAACTATCCGGGTGACCATGGTGTGTCCCACCGAACCAGATGCCTTCAGCATCTCAGCAACTATTTCCGAAGGCCCAGCCGCCTTACCCGTCTTCATATCTTTGATTGCCTTACTTATTATACTACCTTCAACTAACACTGCTGGTCCCTCTATTGGATCGATCTGGGGGAGACTATCTTTCTCCCATTTGTTCTCCTCATTTAGAAGCCTTTCGTAGTGACACTTCCAAGCTACCTTCTTATCAGCGTCGGTGATGGCAAGTATGCCATCATCGTTAAGTACACACTTCTCCCCGACAATATCACGGTTTTCCTTGACACATTGCCTGGCAATCCTGAACACCTCACGTTTTTGGTCCTCACGTTGTAGAACATGCTTGAACTTTCTTTCCTCTGCTTCCCTTCTTGCGAAGTACACTTGTCTCCTAGCTTCCCTCCTGGCCACTTGATAGTCTTCTCTACTTCCCCCATCCCGCCATACTTTCCAAGCCTGCTTTTTGGCCTTAATTGACTCCTCCACCTTACTGTTCCACCACCATGTTACTCTCCTCCTACCTACAGGCCTGCTCCAGCCACAGACTTCGTCTGCCGCCGTCAGCAGGTTTGCTCTCAGGAATTCCCACTGTTCCTCTATATTATACGACTCTAATTGCTCTTCCTTACTGTCGAAAGCGTCAAGTAATTTGCTTTGAAATTTATTTCTGGCTATGGGGTCCTTTAGCTTCCATATTTTTCTCCTGAGGATAGTCCTCTTTCGCTGTCTAGTACGTCTCGTCCTGACTATGAGGTCGCTAATTATCAGTCTATGTTGGGAGGTGAATTCTTCATGGGGGTGGGATTTAGTGTTAACAACAGACACTCTGTCACGTCTTCTGGTAAGGATATAATCTACCTGGCTTGTGTGTTCCCCCGACCTATAGGTGATCAAGTGATTGTCTCGTTTTTTGAAGTTAGTGTTACAGATAGTTAAGTTATTTGCGTCGCAGAATTCCAGGATTCTGGAGCCTTCCTCATTTCTAGTACCGAACCCATAGCCTCCATGGATTCCGTCATAGCCGTCACAATGTTGTCCAACGTGACCATTTAGGTCGCCTGCAATAACTATATAGTCACTGTCGGACAATATGAGAATACTAGAAAGAAATGAGGCAAGCATTTTCTACTAAATGTGTATTGTCAGTGTGTGTGAATGATATAGCACAAGTGTTCTGAGAAAAACACTGGGCATCAGAAGTATCGTCTGCTGTGTACAAGAAAGGAGATTGATGTGTATGAAGAATGCTTGTTGGCTGAGAAAATGAAATGATTTAAGTAGGAGGAGCCTGAAGAAGAATTTGGGAAGGCAGGTCCCTGGATAATGAGTATCACAAAGGAGATGACAAATGACTGCACAAGTAGAAAGATGCTGTGTTGAAAGTGACCTCATCCAATTTATAACACTGTGAAAATGTAATTTTTAAAATGTTGATGGTGATGACCAGGGCCAAATTTAGACCTGGGGGAGGGGACACTTTGGACTTAGGGGGTCCTTCATACACAAAATAATTAGAATACACAGCAAACCCCCAATTTTACATATCAAAGTCAGTTTGGTGCAAGTAATTGGAATATATATATTCTATTGGAATCTCAAACAAGTAACTGCTAATAAACTTGACAGTTGTTTATAAACGTGGCTAGGAATTTTTCAATTCTAATATTTTAATCAGTGTTAGGCTTCAATAGATTGTCTCTCTTAACCCTTTTGATACCAAACTGCCTGAAACCACTTTAGGTTCTATGATACAAAATAATTTAAGATGTTCATATTGATCTAAAATCCTTCAATTATAATTTTATGTAAGAACCTTGTAAGTTACGCTCCATAAAGATTAATAAGGAAGTCAGTTATATCACTAAATCTGTCCAAATTCATTATTTTTCAATATATTTTTGAAAATCATAGGCAATGACATTCATTTTAAATATGGCAACAAAAGTATTAAATGTCTTTCAGCTTAGTTTCATGAACCCTTGAGTTAATAAATTTGAAGATTAGAGAATTGTTTCTTGGCAGATGCAAAAGTGTTAAGTCATATCCTGAAAAACAACAAACTCTTTAACAGTCCATGATACTTTTTAAAATATTTTGTTATTGCAGATTGGTGTAATAAAATTTATCTCCCTTAGATACAATATATCATTTATTTTATTCATGAAAGAAATCACAATGTTCACCTTTCATCATCATTCATCATCTTTCCTTTTCAGCTATTCTCTATCCACTACAAGACAATGACCTCCCCAAGCTTGTCTCAATTGTTCTTATCCTGTGCCACTGTCATCTCGATGTTCATGTTGTTTTAAGTCTTGAAGTCATCAATGGTTCTATGATACAAAGCTGCTTATTTTAAAGTGTTTATATTTATATAAACCTTCTATTATAATTTTATGTAAAAAACCTTTATCTTCCAAAAATTAACTCAATAATGAGAAAGTTAATAATATTACTAAATCCTTCCAAATTCTTATTTTCAAAATGATTTGAAAATTATATGTAGTATCTTTCATTAGAAAGATACTACCTAACAAAAAGTGTTAAACAAAGCTTTTCTTTTTTTATATTTTTTTTTTTTTTTTTTAAATAACATTGATTGAGAATTCTTTTAACTAACAACTGAAGCTAAAGATTTTAAAGTTTTACCCAAAATACTGCATTTAACTTCTCTTCAATTCCTTGAAACAGTAGTTCTAAAATCTAGGTTAACCATTAGCAGTATTGCCCTCAACATTTCACTCTAATTAACAATTGTCATTGTAGCTTTTTCCATTAAAAGTCACCTTGCTTCAGTTCAGCTTCTAGTATGGGTCAGGTGTTGGACTTAAGACAGCAAGCTCTGTCCTATTGCATTGCTCACCTAACCATTTATATATAATGTGTCTCATTAGTAGTCCAAAATTACTGCAAATCATCAGTATGTAATTAGGCTGTGTGTCTGAATGAACTAATAGTTACAGCAAACACTTGTTATAGTCATTCTCTTTGGGTGATATTACCTTGACTAGTAATTAATTTGCTAAAACAGACTACTTGAATTCAGCTTGTTCCATATTTAGTAATAGCTATTTTCTATTGATATAAAAGCCTTGAATGCATGACATTCACATATATCCAAACCACTGATATCTCTGATAATTTAGTTATTTTTTTATTCTTTTACTGTCTTCACTCATTTGACTGTAGCTATGCTGGAGCACTACATTAAAGGGATTTAGCCTACAGTCAAAGTTTAGCCATTTTTCACCCTCATTTACCATATCATGAAGAACTGGCAGGACAATTAGAGCACAAGACAAAATGCCTTGTAATTATTCTGGCTCCTTACATTCTGAGTTCAAATCCTGCAATGACCAGCTTGGCATTTCTGCTTTCTGGAGTTAATAAATAAAGTACCAGATGAAAAACATGGGCTGGCTGAATCATTAGAGCATTAGATAAGATGTCTTATGGAAATTGTTCTGGCTCTTTGATTTCTGAGTTCAAACCCTACCGTCACCTATGTGGGTGGTAAACATGATCCATTGCTCAGTTTACTACGACTTGACCCTTTGATGCCTTTAGCAGAGTTCACTCTGTTGCAACCATTTGGACCAGATCTCTGTTTTGAAAATACTTCTTTCCATCTTTTCCACCTATAAGGAAAATGCTCCATTGAAATGGGGTTATGGGCACAGCTCTTCTTTCCTAACTAATTAAAAACAAATGCCTGGAGCAACATGAAATAATGTGTCTTGTTCAAGGACACAACATGCAACCAGTTTCAGGAATCAAACTAACAACCTTATCATTGTGAGCCCAATACTATAAACACTAGGCATTGTGCATTCACAGAAATGAAATTAGTATTGAGCCATCAGATTCTAGAAAATGTATTCTATATTTATATTAAGCAAATTCTAGAACAAACAAAATCCATTTTCACAATTGAATCAATAGTTGGTAGACTTAATCTGTCATCTGATTAACACCACCACCTGGCACTTGGGTGGTAGACAATCTGTCATTCTGTTTTACACCGCCACCTGGCCCTTTGACATAGACTTAATCTATTAGTTGATTTAACGGCACCACCTGGCACTTGGGTGGTAGACTTAGTCTGTTATCTGATTTAACACAATCACCTGGCACTTCAGTGCCTTTAGCAGACTCTACTCTGTTGCAAACATTTGGGCCAGGTCTCTGGGCTGAGGAGACCTTCCTCCCTCTTACCATTCTTGGAAGCCTAGAGAAAGCTCATTTGCATTGCTTTCCCTCCTTGACTAAACACTAAAAAAAAAAAAGGAAAAATAGAACAAAAAACCAGCAGGGTCACATGATAAAAAGAAATAGTACTTTGTCACATGTTAGACCTTCATCAGTTCTGAGGACGAGTGTCCTAGTTGTTTGATACATGGAATTACCTGCTTGTAAAATTAACATGCAAGTGGATAAGCAATCCACAGACACATATACCCTCTCAGGGAGATTCAGCTTAACACATTTTTTCCAACTGAATGAACAGGAGAAATGTGAAATAAAGTCTCTTGCTCAATGGTGCAACTCACCAGCTGGAATCAAACTCACAACCTTATGCTCATGAGTTGAACATCTTAACCACGAAGTCATATGCCTTCACTTTGCCATATTAATCAGAAGAAGCCTCAATGCAGACAACTTCCCTCACATCTGATTTTAGCCAGCCTTGACTGCAGTAATGGCAAACACCCAGACAGAATAACTCACTTCACATTCTTGTTGCTTTTGCCACAAACTTAGGTACTTCCACCTGCAATGCAGAGGAGAGCAGTACCTCAGGTGTCCTCAGTCCCCAAACTACTGTTTTCCTCTATAAACCTAGAAAGAGTGCAGCCCGCTTGAAGGAACTCTGTGAGATAGGGTGGCTGTTGCACTGAGTGTCTCTGCTCATTCTCTATACCAATGCTTTCACTATTTTGTCTGCTCAGTGCAGCTGAATTATACAATACAAATCGGAGTATAAAGTCTGTCACTCCCTCACCCTTTCTTTTGTTGGTTAATTTCTTTTCCCTTTTTCTTCCTTCTCTATATTTTTTGCTTCCTTATTGTCATTTAGTTTTAGATTAACCCTGATGAAGCAGGCAGTGATTTAACAGAGTTGCTTAACATTCCATACATTTAACATTGTATGGAATGCTTATTGGTATTCATTCTGGCTCTCTGCATTCTGAGTTCAAATCCTGCCATGGTCAACTTCACCTTTCAAAATTGATAAAGTACCAGTCCTTCTCTCTCTCTCAGCTGGGTCTAGGCCAAGATGGTGCCTCTATGACTCAATCAGGAGTTAGAGGTCCATAACTATTGTCTGATCAAGTAAAAGAACCTACTTTGTGTAAGAATGTTTAAGTAATGTTCTTAACATCAACTCAATAACGGGAAGGCTATTTATCGTTACTAAGTACCCCCAAATTCTTGATTAGTTTGAAAATCAATGGCAATCTCTTTTATTTGAAATTGGTAATAAAAGAGTAAAAACATTTATATTTATCTAGAAACCTTTCATCATAATTTTATATACGAACCTTTAAGTTATATTCCAAACACCAGTTAAATAACGATGAAGTTAGTTAGGTAACTAAATCCCTCTTAATACTTATATATTTTCAAAATTATTTCAAAATCATAGGCTGGGTTTTTCCTGAGAAATATAGTTATTTGCTGCATAGTTGTTTAGTTTCAGCTCTGCTGTTATCAAGTTATAGACTGATTTTTTTTTTTAGTTATAGCCTGTTTTTTTTTTTGTTTTTTTTTACACAAATGAATGGTGTAACTAGGACAAATCATAATAGGAATATAGCCAGTAGTATAGTTCATACTTAGTACCTAACTATATCATATCATATATGTCTATGTATGTATATGTATGTGTACATGCATATATGTGTGTACATGCATATGAAAGCATGTATTTGTATGAGCATATGTATGTGTACCTGCATATGTGTGTATATGCATATGTGTGTATATGCATATGTGTGTGTATATGCATGTGTGTGTGTATATGCATATGTGTGTGTACATGCATATGTGTGTGTACATGTATATGTGTGTGTGTGTGTGTCATGCATATGTGTATATGTACCTGTGAGTATCTTGGGATTGTAACTGTCACAGCATTAAGATTAGAACAAATTCATGACTTGAAATTTCAAACTTTCCATTGCTTGCTTTATTGGGTTGCAAAGACAAAGTACGAAGTACAACATAGGCTAATCAGCATGAACCAGATTACAGTTCTCAACATTTAATCTCGACACCATCTGTAGTGCAGAAGGAAGTTTCTCATTATGAAGTTTTCTAATCAATGTTAGACCCAAATGTAAGGTCATTTAAATTCTAAATCTTGTTACTCTGAACATCATTATCATCATTAACCTAATATCTAATATCAGCCGTGACCAGGAGAAATTGTTGAAGATGATGCATAATATTGGACAGATTTGTGATTTTTTTTTTTTTTTTTTTTTCTGTAGAAAATATACTTCATTTTTTTCCTTTCAAACTCACTCTCTCTCTCTTCCATATTTCTCTCTACCTATTTATATATCGATACCACTATTCCTATCTATTTGTGTATCAATCTATCACTATTTTTCTTCCTACCTATCTATCTATCTATTTGTCTCTTTCTCTTTCTTACACTCTTGCCATGTGTGTATATATATGTATGTGCGTGTGTGTGTATGTAGGTATGTGTGTGTATGAATGTATATATGTGTGTATATATATAAATGTGTGTGCATGCGTGTGTATGTATATATATGTGTGTATATATATAAATGTGTGTGCATGCGTGTGTATGTATATATATATATATATATATATACATACATGTGTGTGTGTGTAAGTATGTATATATTTATGTGTATATATATATATATATATATATATATCAACCCCTTTCTTTATTAGTTTCTCCCCTTGGGGTAGAAAGAAATCTGTACAGCTGCCAATGCAATACCCTCTAGTCTACAGATTATATTCTTTGTTGCTCTTCATCTAATTATCCCTCAACATCACACTGACGCACTATACACTCTACTATATAGTCTCTCTCTTCTTTTCTCTCTCTTTCTCTCTCTCCTACTTCATTGATATATTACCATCATTAATTATATCCTCTTACTGTAGTAGTAATAGTGGTATAGTGGTAGAGATGGTTTGGTGGTAGTAATAGTAGTAGAAGCAATAGTAATACTAATTGTCCTATTTTAACAGTTTTTACTTCCCCGTCACCTAGGTTGGAACCCCTAATCATGCAAACACATATGTCATTATCATCATGTTAAATGCTGATGATGATGATACATACATACATACATATATCATCATCATCATCATCATCATTTTACGTCCACTTTTCCCTGCTTGCAAGGGTGGGACGGGAACTGATTCTGGCTTGATTTCTACAGCTGGATGCCCTTCCTAACACCAACCTCATTTACAGTGAGTGCTGGGTGCTTTTTTGCCGTGGCACCTCCACGACCACTTTGCAGTGGAATGATATGGACCCCAGTCCCTATCATCTCATTTCTACAGCTGAGTAAACTGGAGCAATGTGAAATAAAGTGTCTTGCTCAAGGAAACAACACATCACCCAGTCTAACCACTAAGCCATATATATATATATGGTTGGTGTTAGGAATGGCATCAAGCTGTAAAAATTGTGGCCAACTTTACAGTCCCGTCAGAACAAGGTACGGTTGAACAAACCTGGCCACACCTGTCTCTCGATGTGGACGACCCATGCAAGCATAGAAAAATGGACATTAAACGATGATGATGATATATGATGGACTCTGCCATCGATATCTGACATATGAGTGTCCAACAAAAGTTGAAATGTGAGAAGGTGAACTGATGTTGAACTACCCACTCAAAGTTTTGTTTTAAGTGGTGAAGGTCTGTGTAGGACCAACCACACTTTGGTGCAAATGTTTGCCACGGAAAATACGACAGCCCTCATCATTTTATGCCTCGGAGTTTAACCTCTCTGTATAACTGAGTATTTTTTCTTTCTTCCTTTTATCGTAACACAAAAAAAAAAAAGAAATACTATTTGGATGGCCATTGACTCTGCTGAGTTCCTCCGCCATTTGCGGGGTCTTGTATTTCATCCTGCAGGGTGTCCAAATATCACCCTCCTCACCAAGCAAGCTTGGTGGAGTTGCCGGTTTAGTCACCAACGACCCGACCGTGAGACATGTTGTACTGGGTTACATGTTACCAGTAGCACTCGAGAGCAACCTGACATAATATGTATGATGATATATATATATATATAAAAATAATATATATCATCATCATCATCATCATCAGGTTTAGCGTCCGTGATCCACGCTTGCATGGGTTTGGACGGGGGTTTTCCCACTTGAGGCAAGAGTGGTTGTCTTGCTCGCATAGGACTGTCTGGCGGGTTTTCTACAGTTGGATGCCCTTCCTAACACCAACCACATTTACAGTGTGGGGCTGGGAGGTTTTTACCGTGTTGCCTACACGGCCACATTTACAGCGTGGACTGTGTTTTTTGTCGTGACACCTACACGATCTCATTTGTTTCGGCCTGGATGTTGTGGGACCAACATAACTGTACATTGAAAGGGGCGGTGTGGATGGGGTGGAGGTGGTGGGATGTATATATATATAAGTATGTATATATATATAAGTATGTACATACATATATGTATACAGACGTACAGTAGTATATATATATATATATATATATATATATATATATACATGCATGCATATATATATGTACGTATGGATTCACCAAACATTTATTATAATGCTCGGTGTGTTTGTAAACAAAGATCCCGAATTAAGCCATACAGTGTCTAGCAACCATCGTTGCTCATTTGTTCAACACTGACAAAGGAACTCTGTACTAGTTTCAAGCTTATTAGCTATCGTCAGCAACGTGTACCTTCCTGCCAGATGATTGAACGTCTGAAAGTATATACTTTCCTTATGCATATTAACGGCTGAGCAGCCTAATTTGCATATTGAGTGAGTTAATCGGCCGGGGTACCGAAAACGATAAACGGAAAAAATGAAACGAAATTTCATTTCTCACTCTTAGTACGGCTGTTACTTAAATATAAGTATGTATACGTACATACATATATGTATACAGACGTACAGTAGTATGTATATATATATATACATGCACACATATATATATATATATGTACGTATGTACATATATATATACGTGCATATTTAACTGCTGTGATTTACTGATTAATAGGTGAAATATATTTCTTACTTAAAGAAATATATACAAAGGAGATTAATCATTTTAAAAGGTATCTATATTTGAAGTTCTAGTCAAACTTTAATTAGTTACCTACCTAGCTATGTGTGACTACATTCTTTACAAATTATTCCCTGTGATTGTTTCATGTATTTATTTTATATATATATATATGTCAATCTATTTCTAGTTGATATATATATATATATATATTGCAACTACAAGAGGGATACTATGCTGGAAAAGACCCATACAAGCATGGGAAAATGGACATAAAATGGTGGTGATTATGATATAGACATTAAATATGTATATGATTAGTACATATGTATGTAAAATATATATATAAGAATATGTGTGAAATGCATTGAGAATTCTCTGGATTTTTCTTATACGCCTGTCATCTTCCATACAAATCACATGTCCAGACCAATGCACTCTTCTCTCTTGCACACTACTTCCCATTAGTATGCCTAGTTGTTCTCTCTATTTGCTCATGCTATGTCACTCATGCACACCAACATTATACGTCCATCGGAGCATACTCACTTCATTTCTTTCTAGCCTTCATGTGTCTTCTGCAGTCAAGGTCCATATTTCACTGCTATGTAGCATTGCAGTTGGCATGCAGGCATCATACAGCCTACCCTTCACTCTGAGAGAGAAGCCCTTTGTTGCCAGCAGAGGTAACAGTTGCCTAAACTTCTTCCAACCTGTTCTGATCCTGGCTATCAGACTTTCAGTTCATCCTCCCCTACTGCTGATTAGGTCACCTAGCTAATAAAATCTACCAATGACTTCTATGGAGCCTCCCTGACGACTGAGGGTCTCTATTTCACATGCTCTCTTAGTCTTTATTTCTGTGCATCTGCTACATACATAGTCTGTATTTTCCATTAACCTACCTGCAATCATCTACATCTCTTGTGTGTCCATATATTGCACTGTTTTCATCTCCAAGTCTAACTAGCTCTCTTCGTCACATAATGTTCAACATACATACATACATACATACTAAAAGCAAAATCCATTAATGGAACAGTAAAAATATGTAAAACATTCCAAAAATTCTGCATGTAATAACTGCATGTACACGTGTACAGATACGAGACATATACACATGTACTCATATAACTCATAACATACACATCCACACATACAATGACATCCATACTGCACACACACACACACATGCATGCAGACATATCTTGTGTCTATGTTAGAAACCGATTCTCTCTCTATTGGTAAAAATTTATAAAATTATAAAATCAGAACATACATACACACATGCACACTGATTACATAACACTTAATTATATCAATTGTGTCATTGTGACATATGGTGTATCTTGAGTATTTTTAAACCTCAGGTTTGATTATATCTGATTTCTTCTAGAGAGAGGAGGGGTGTAAGAAAGAGAGAGAGAGAGGAGGAGGAAGAAGAAGAATCAACCCCAGTATTGGACTTGTACTATATTTATTGACCCCAAAAAGATGCAAGACAAAGTTAGAATTAGCAGGATTTGAACTCATTTGCATATAAGAAATATAAAAACATGAGCTGGAAATGCTCATTTGCATATAGTACAAACTTGGCTGGTTATATTTAATTGGCAGTAGCACTAAGATAGTATTAAACATAATAGTGGTGTATATGAAAGCATATACTATATGTTTATGTTTATGTACAATAAACATATGAGAGCCTTGCTATCAAAGAAGAAATATTTTTTTCATTATGAAAAAATTATTTTTCTCACTTTTACTCGCTGAACATGTCACAGATATCTTAGTAGCCATTGAGAATGTCAGTCAAGATTTGTTTCAAGATTTGTTAATCTCTCATCAGTGACACTCACTCAAACAGTACTGAGATGAAAATAAGCTAGAGCTTATATTGAACATTTGCTGGAGATGCTCATTTACATATAGTGCAGAATTGGCAGTAGCACTAAGATAGCGTTAAGCATAGTATGGGTGTATAAAAAAAAGATATATATGTATGTATGTATACAAACCCCCACACATATATGTATATGATGATGATATGCATATATACATATATATATATATATTATATAGATGTATGTGTGTGTATATATGCACACACACACACACACACACACACACACACACACACACAAATACATGCTTATATAAACTTCTTCCAAGTATCTGCTTTAAAAATACAGTACTTTTCTGCCCCCCTTCTCACTCTCTCAATGGGAGTTTTGACATGAGAAATGTCATTAATTGTTAACAGATGTTTTACCAAAGTAAGTACTATAAGTATTAGCTAATAATGTTCAATCTACCTACAGCACAACCATTAATATTTTAACATACATGCTCACTCCATCATTGAAACCACTCATGACTGACAATTCTCCTCGTGGCAATCTTCCAAGACAACCAGAAACTGCCTTCTTTAATTTCCATTACTGAATGAATGGAAATGTAGCATGGCCAAATGGTTAATAAAGTTGATTCGCAATTGTTAAACCCTAGGTTCTCTCTCACTGCATGGCCTTTTATGCAAGTATATTATATATATATATATATATATATATATATATCATCATCATCATCATCATCATTTTACGTCCGCTTTTCCCTGCTTGCAAGGGTGGGACGGGAACTGATTCTGGCTTGATTTCTACAGCTGGATGCCCTTCCTAACACCAACCTCATTTACAGTGAGTGCTGGGTGCTTTTTTTGCCGTGGCACCTCCACGACCACTTTGCAGTGGAATGATATGGACCCCAGTCCCTATCATCTCATTTCTACAGCTGAGTAAACTGGAGCAATGTGAAATAAAGTGTCTTGCTCAAGGAAACAACACATCACCCGGTCCGAGAATTGAACTCACAACCTTTCGATTGCAAGGCCACTGCTCTAAGCCATATGCCTCCAGATATATATATATATATATATATATATATATATATATATGAGAGAGATATGTGAGAGATATGTGTGTGTGTATACCTGTCTAAAGTCTGTCTTAAGCTAGAAGGCTCATTTGGCTGGTGCTTATTCCGGTTTCATGGCGTGACGCAACTGAGAGTACAGGACACCAATCCATCGCAGGATTAAACACCCAGCTATTGCTGATACTCATTTTCAGCTGAGTATACTGGAGCAACGTGAAATGAAGTGTTTTGCACAAAAACACAACATGCAACCCAGGAATCGAACCCACAACATTATGATTGTAAGTCCAACACCCTTAACACTAGGCCACGTGCCTCCACATATATATACCTATACATACATGCATATTGGTGATCTACATGATAAACACACCCAGTCATACTGTAAGTTGGTTGGTGATAGGAAAGGATAGGAAAGTCATCCAACCATAGAAAGCTTGCCAAAGGGTTGGGAAGACTCTTCAGTTATATCAAAGACATGACAACCTCTCTTGTGCTCTCAGTAGAACATCATACCTTATGTAAGCAATATGTAGACCCTACCTCTTCCCCCGGCCTGTCTGGGAGGTCAGTAGCCCTGATTTGGTCAACGTAAATCCATCCAACCTTTGCTTAGCAGACATTAAATGATAATGTACACATATACATACATTTATATAATTATTTTATTTTTTATTCTTTTAATGGTTTCAGGCGTTAGACTGCAGCTGGTGCACTGCCCTAATTTATTTTTTCTGTTTTGTTAAAGTTTTATGACTAGGTGAACCCTAATTGTGTTTGGACCAGCTGATCTTCCTGTAGTCTATCCTTGAATAGCTGGCTGGTTCAAATATTTTATTTCTGATTTATTTAGGGACACAGTTGAACACTTGAGGTGCTCTAACTTATACAATAGTGTTTTTAATTGCGATTTCAAAGGTGGCATATTTCGAAATTGGCAATATCTACCAGTTCAAGCATTAAATTTTTCTTTAAAACTAAAGCTTGGAATATGATCCTCCATAATCTTCCATACATATATAACCATATATATATATATATATCTCCATTGTTCATGAGAGTAGATTTGCAGAATTTTCAGATGTTCCCAGTAATTAAGACTTTTTGACCAAAATTATTTTATGGGTGAACACAATCTGTAACTCTTCAATTTCTTCAGTGAGACCAAAGCTGTGAACAGTAATCTAATCTGCTCAGAACTAAGATTTTCCATACAGTCAGCATAACCACTGGTTCTCTTGTTATGGAGGTTACTAGGATCCATCCTATGAGATGTTTGCCATTAGAAGTCAGTTTGGTGGTGTATTTAGTGATAGATGCATCATTTGACAGGATTATTTCTACTTGTCACTAGTTGGTTACTTGTTCTATTTGTGTTTGTGATGGGGCAGGGGGATTTGACTGACTCCGCTGCCACGTCACACACAAATACGGATATGTATATATATATATGTATCATAATCACCATCATGTGTATATGTATGTATCATCATCATCATCACCATTTTACATCCATTCTTCCACGCTAGCATAAGTTAAATGAGTTGTCCTGTTATGGGCAATGCTAGGTCAGGTGACCATGCTTTGCTTATACAGAACTGATTTTGGCTTGGTTTCTACAGATGGATGCCCTTCCTAATGCCAACCTCATTTACAGTGAGTACTGGGTGTTTTTTGTTGTGACGCCTACATGACCACTTTACAGAGTGGACTGGGTGCATTTTGTCATGACACCTACATGACCACTTTACAGTATGTATGTACATATATATATATATATATATATATATATGTGTGTATAGGTATATATGTGTATATCTATACAAGGTGGTATCAAAAAGTTCCCAGACTAGTCATGTTTAAAAAAAATATATATTTACCTAAGTTTTAACATCATCGCCTCATCTCCTTCAAAATAGTCACCTTATACCAGTCTCAGCGTTCCTGCCACTTTTGGAATCTGGCCAGGAAGTCGTTTTCCGTAAGCAAGTTGAGGACCTCTGCAATTCACTCTGGATCGTAACAACAGTGTAAAAATGGCAACCTTTGAGCTGCATTTTCAGCTTGGAGAAGAGATGGTAGTCTGCAGGTGCTAAATCTGGTGAATAGGGTGGGTGCAAAAGCGATAGAATGTTGTTTTTGGCAAGAAACTCATGAGTGAGGAGAGCTCTGTGACTGGGTGCATTGTCGTCGTGAAGAATTCAATTTTTTGTGCTCTGCAGATCTGGTCACTTTCACCGAATGTCCTCCCTGAAATACCTCAACACAATGCAGTAGTAGAACTCTTGATTGAGAGTCTAGCTCTGGGGGATGAATTCTCGATGCACAATACAATGGATGTCAAAAAAAAATGATAAGCATGCTGTTGATTGAGTGGCAGTTCTGTCATGCCTTCTTTAGTCATGGAGATGATCTTTTCCACTGTTTGCCAGGGCTTTCCCTCAATGTCTCTGTAGCAGACTTCCCAAGTTGAATCCAAAATTTTGGTTGGCTCTTTGTTCCAACTTCCTGTTCATGACAAAATTGCAGGTTACAGCATGGTCACAAAAACACAAATTTCACAACTTGCAAAGTGAACAAAGCAATGTCACTCAGCATACTGGCGTATGAAGGTCACTGCTAGCTGTCACTGCACGTGCAACTGGATGTTGCCATCAGTTGTCATGATACAGAACCTGTCTCAAATGCTTGCAACAGATGGGACCGCACTAAAAGCATCCCAGGGCCAGTTAGGGCTGTTAAACCAGTCAATTGATTATGTCTAGCATGTATGTAGGCTGCAGTGGGATTTGAAACTCAGAACACAAGGACTTAGAACAAATAGCACAAGGCACTTCATTTGATATTCTAACAATTCTGCCTATCCACACTCTGGACATGTACTTCATTTTATTGACTCTGAAGGAATAAAAGGCAATGTTGAACAAATACCTCAACATATTTTGTCCTATGTTCTAGCAATTCTGCCAAATTGCTGCCATTCAACATCATTTAACAAGTTTTAGCAATCATTTATTTTTTAGGTAAGTGAGCAAGTCAGACCTGATTCTCTATCTGTCGGTACAATTGAAGAAATGTATGATTTGATGAATGGAGCTATAATTAGAAAATAGCTTCTAATGGTTGCTATGATAACCACATTGCTCTCAAAATATGTTGTATATATTGACTGAGACATAGATACATATATATATATGTATGTGAGTGAGTGTGTTCTGTTATTAATTCTGGCAATATTATTACACAAATATGACCCTCCCCAAGTATAACGATATATATATATATATATATATATATATATATAATGTGTGTCTGTGTATAGGTATGTAAAGATATATATAGAGGTGTGTATATATATATATATTATTATTACTATATATATATATATGTAGGAGTATATATATATATATGTAGGAGTATATATATATATATGTAGGAGTATATATATATATATGTAGGAGTATATATATATATATGTAGGAGTATATATATATATATGTAGGTGAATATATATATATGTAGGTGTATATATATGTAGGTGTATATATATGTAGGTGTATATATATATATATGTAGGTGTATATATATATATATGTAGGTGTATATATATATATATGTAGGTGTGTATATATATATATGTAGGTGTATATATATATATATATATATATATATGTAGGTGTATATATATATATGTAGGTGTATATATATATATGTAGGTGTATATATATATATGTAGGTGTATATATATATATGTAGGTGTATATATATATATGTAGGTGTATATGTATATGTGTAGGTGTATATGTATATGTGTAGGTGTATATATATATATGTGTAGGTGTATATATATATATATGTAGGTGTATATATATATATATGTAGGTGTATATATATATATGTAGGTGTATATATATATATGTAGGTGTATATATATATATATGTAGGTGTATATATATATATATGTAGGTGTATATATATATATATGTAGGTGTATATATATATATATGTAGGAGTATATATATATATATGTAGGTGTATATATATATATGTAGGTGTATATATATGTAGGTGTATATATATATGTGTAGGTGTATATATATATGTATGTAGGTGTATCTATATATAAATATATATATAGGTATGTAGGTGTATGTGTATGTATATATATATATATGTATATATATATATATATATATATATATAATGTAGGTGTATATAAATATATATAAATATATATATATATGTATGTAGGTGTATATAAATATATATATATATGTATGTAGGTGTATGTGTATATATATGTATGTAGGTGTATATAAATATATATATATGTATGTATGTGTATGTATATATATATATGTATATATACATATATATGTATGTAGGTGTATGTGTATGTATATATATATATGTATCATCATCATCATCATCATCAACGTTTAACGTCCGTGTTCCACGCTTGCATGGGTTTGGACGGGGGTAGTCCCACTTGAGGCAAGAGTGATTGTCTTGCTCGCATAGGACTGTCTGGCAGGTTTTCTACAGTTGGATGCCCTTCCTAACACCAACCACATTTACAGTGTGGGTCTGGGAGGTTTTTACCGTGTTGCCTACACGGCCACATTACAGCGTGGACTGTGTGTTTTTTTGTCGTGACACCTACACGATCTCATTTGTTTCGGCCTCGATGGCGCGGCACCAACATAACTTTACATAGAACGGGGTGGTGTGGATCGGGTGGGGGTGGTGGTGGTGGGACGGGGTGTATTTTGTTAGAGATGCCTACTGGCTGGAGTAGGTTTTACTATATATTTAGGTAAGGCGGGTCTTCTCTGTTACTGAGTACCGCCAAAGGTCTCGGTCCAGTGACATTGTCTTGGAGAGGTGTAAGTGTGTGATGTCGGAGTTTATCAGCTCGTCCCAGGTTTTTCTAGGTCTGCCTATTCCGTGACTACCGTCTATCTTTATTGCCCTGCACTTTGTTATACAGCTATCGACTTTCATGCGCATCACGTGTCCATACCAACGTAGCCTTCTCTCGAGTAAACAACATCTGATCCCTCTTATCTCTAATTTTTTCCTTAGTTCGTTTATGCTTTGCCGTTCACGTATATTACTGTTACACATCCAGCGGAGCATGCAAGCTTCGTTCCTCTCTAGGAATATACATGTATATATACATATATATATAATGTAGGTGTATATAAATATATATAAATATATATATATATGTATGTAGGTGTATATAAATATATATATATATATGTATGTAGGTGTATATAAATATATATATAACGGCGATGAATTAGTTTTGCAAGGTTTTTGATATGAAATCGTGTGTCGAAACAAATATTGTTATACATGGGGAGGGTCATATTTGTGTAATATTGCCAGAATTAATAACAGAACACACTATACGAACATGCTAGACAACAACACGACGGTAACATAGACAACATAGAAATGACCCAGCAGGTAGGCAATCAGAGAGGCCAGTGAAATAGAAATTAGAAGACCAAGGCTAAACAGACAGAATGAATGGAATAACAACAACACCCAAACAAACAACACTGACCTAAGAGAAGTATAAATAAATAACTAGATAAATAAATAAATAAATACATACACAAGCACAATAACAACAAACACATATAAACACACACTAGTAAAGATAGAATATATTAATCAATACACAGTCACCCAATCACGAACACACATCAAACAAAACACTATACACACACACAAACGCATGTGCAAAGAAGACAAAATAAAATAAACAAACAAACAAACAAATAAATAAATATATAAACAGACTAAATAAAAATGGCGTAGACATACAATGTAACGGGAGGAAACAATAGCACCACTGACGATGTTGCAGATGTGCAACGAAAGAACTTTGATAAACTATATATATGTGTTTGTGTCTATATTGTATCTGTATTATTTTTTACCCTTGGTCAGTCAATGGCAACATTGAGGACCGAATAAATTAGATTACCGTATAAAAGACACAGAAGCGAAAACCAACCAAACAGTGAGTGTGTTCTGTTATTAATTCTGGCAATATTACACAAATATGACCCTCCCCAAGTATAACATTATATATATATATATATATATATATATATATATATGTATGTATGTAGGTGTGTATATATATATGTATGTATGTAGGTGTGTATATATATATATATGTATGTAGGTGTGTATATATATATATATGTAGGTGTATGTAGGTGTGTATATATATATATATGTAGGTGTATATATATATGTATATATATATATATATGTAGGTATATAAATATATATATGTATATATATATATATATGTGTAGGTATATAAATATATATATGTATATATATATATATATATGTAGGTATATAAATATATATATGTATATATATATATATGTGTAGGTATATAAATATATATATGTATATATATATATATATGTGTAGGTATATAAATATATATATGTATATATATATATATATGTGTAGGTATATAAATATATATATATATATGTGTAGGTATATAAATATATATATATATATATGTAGGTGTATATATATATGTAGGTATATATGTATATATATATATATATATATATGCAAGTGTGGAAGATGGACGTTAAACGATGATGATGATGATATATGTAGGTGTATATATATATGTATATATATATGGAGGTGTATATATATATATATATATATATAGGTGTATATATATAAATATATATATATATATATATATATGTAGGTGTATATATAAATATAAATATATATATATATAGGAGGCACATGGCTTAGTGGTTAGAGCATTGGGGAGGCACATGGCTTAGTGGTTAGAGCATTGACCTTGCAATCGAAAGGTTATGAGTTCAATTATCAGACCGGGTGATGTGTTGTTTCCTTGAGCAAGACACTTTATTTCACATTGCTCCAGTTTACTCAGCTGTAGAAATGAGATGATAGGGACTGGGGTCCATATCATTCCACTGCAAATTGGTTGTGGAGGTGCCACGCAAAAAGCACCCAGCACTCACTGTAAATGAGGTTGGTGTTAGGAAGGGCATCCAGCTGTAGAAATCAAGCCAGAATCAGTTCCCGTCCCACCCTTGCAAGCAGGGAAAAAGCGGACGTAAAATGAAATGATGATATGATGATGATATATATATGTAGGTGTATATATATATATATATATAAATATGTACAAAATACTAGCTCTTTCAATTGCGCAGAGGGTTCTATAGAAATAGTGGACAGCTTCCGTTACCTGGGCGATAAAATCAGCAGTGGGGGAGGGTGCTCTGAAAGTACTGTAGCTAGAGTCAGAACTGGTTGGAAAAAGTTCAGAGAGCTTATACCACTATTAGCTGCTAAAGGGTTCTCCCTAAAAATGAAAGGCAGGTTGTACGATGCCTGCATACGAACAGCAATGCTGCATGGCAGTGAGACCTGGGCATTGTGTGCAGAGGATATACGCAGACTAGAGAGGAACGAAGCTTGCATGCTCCGCTGGATGTGTAACAGTAATATACGTGAACGGCAAAGCATAAACGAACTAAGGAAAAAATTAGAGATAAGAGGGATCATATGTTGTTTACTCGAGAGAAGGCTACGTTGGTATGGACACGTGATGCGCATGAAAGTCGATAGCTGTATAACAAAGTGCAGGGCAATAAAGATAGACGGTAGTCACGGAATAGGCAGACCTAGAAAAACCTGGGACGAGCTGATAAACCCCGACATCACACACTTACACCTCTCCAAGACAATGTCACTGGACCGAGACCTTTGGCGGTACTCAGTAACAGAGAAGACCCGCCTTACCTAAATATATAGTAAAATCTACTCCAGCCAGTAGGCATCTCTAACAAAATACACCCCGTCCCACCACCACCACCCCCACCCCATCCACACCACCCCGTTCTATGTAAAGTTATGTTGGTGCCGCGCCATCGAGGCCGAAACAAATGAGATCGTGTAGGTGTCACGACAAAAAAACACACAGTCCACGCTGTAATGTGGCCGTGTAGGCAACACGGTAAAAACCTCCCAGACCCACACTGTAAATGTGGTTGGTGTTAAGAAGGGCATCCAACTGTAGAAAACCTGCCAGACAGTCCTATGCGAGCAAGACAATCACTCTTGCCTCAAGTGGGACTACCCCCGTCCAAACCCATGCAAGCGTGGAACACGGACGTTAAACGTTGATGATGATGATGATGATGATATATATATAGATGTAGGTGTGTATATGTGTATATATATATATATATATATATATATAGGTGTGTATATATATATATATATATATATAGGTGTGTATATATATATATATATATATATATATAGGTGTGTATATATATATATATATATATATATATATATATATAGGTGTGTATATATATATATATATATATATATATATAGGTGTGTATATATATATATATATATATATAGGTGTGTATATATATATATATATATATATAGGTGTGTATATATATATATATATATATATATATATATATATAGGTGTGTATATATATATATATATATATATAGGTGTGTATATATATATATATATATATATATATATAGGTGTGTATATATATATATATATATAGGTGTGTATATATATATATATATATATAGGTGTGTATATATATATATATATATATAGGTGTGTATATATATATATATATATATAGGTGTGTATATATATATATATATATATATATATAGGTGTGTATATATATATATATATATATATAGGTGTGTATATATATATATATATATATATATAGGTGTGTATATATATATATATATATATATATATATAGGTGTGTATATATATATATATATATATATATATATATATAGGTGTGTATATATATATATATATATATAGGTGTGTATATATATATATATATATATATATATATAGGTGTGTATATGTATATATATATATATATATATATAGGTGTGTCAAAGGGCAAAGGAGCTTTTAAGAGTCAATGGCCATCCAAAATCACCGGGAGAGATGAACCCTTAGCCTTTGTCAAGGCAGAATTCTAGGAGAAGGAAAACTTTGATATAACACCTGCAACCCTGATGGTATCCAATGATGTTGACTTGTTCTTCTTTTTGGTAAATATCATCTTGGTTAAGAGAGTGGGACTGGCTTTGTGCTGTGCCTTTGCTCACTATAAAAGCTTCACGGCACAGGCATTGCTTTGTATCTGGGGATCTCTCTGCACTTGTCGTCACATGGTACCATGGGCCTAGCACTATGTGTCAATAATTGTCACAAGTGTAGTGTTTGTACCAGAGTTTTCAAGTCGCTGGCTGGACTAAAAAGTCACACTCGTTCAGCGCATCATGGATATAAAGTAGTGGCCGTACTCGAAAACGAGTTGACAGCCACCATATATATATGTAGGTGTGTGTATATATATATATATATATGTAGGTGTGTGTATATATAGATAGATAGATGCAGGTGTATATATATAGATAGATGTAGGTGTATATATAGATAGATGTAGGTTTATATATATATAGATGTAGGTGTACATATATATATGTAGGTGTATATAGATGTAGGTGTGTATATATATATATATATATATACATGTAGGTGTGTATATATATATATATATATAGATAGATGTAGGTGTGTATATATATATACATGTAGGTGTGTATATATATATATACATGTAGGTGTGTGTATATATATATACATGTAGGTGTGTGTATATATATATACATGTAGGTGTGTGTATATATATATATACATGTAGGTGTGTATATATATATATACATGTAGGTGTGTATATATATATATATACATGTAGGTGTGTGTATATATATATATACATGTAGGTGTGTGTATATATATATATACATGTAGGTGTGTGTATATATATAAATACATGTAGATGTGTGTATATATATATATATATATACATGTAGATGTGTGTGTATATATATATATATATATACATGTAGATGTGTATATATATACATCTAGGTGTGTATATATATATATATACATGTAGGTGTGTATATATATATACATGTAGGTGTGTGTGTATGTATATATATACATGTAGGTGTGTATATACATGTAGGTGTGTGTATATGTGTATATACATGTAGGTGTGTGTATATATATATATACATGTAGGTGTGTGTATATATATATACATGTATGTGTGTATATATATATGCATGTAGGTGTGTATATATATACATGTAGGTGTATGTGTATATATATATATATATATATAAACATGTAGGTGTGTGTATATATATATATATATATAGGTGTGTTTGTGTGTATAACCATTGCTAGCAGGGAAATGGACATTCAATGATGATATATATACGCATATATCTTTATTTCTCAATAGATTTTGTTTGTCGTCCTTCTCTCGAGTAATTTCTATGCTGGAAGCTATAAAACTGGCCGGAATATTAATATATACAAAAGAGAAGAGGGGTTTCAGAATAACATGAATAAATTTCCATTGAATTAATTGCTGAAAAAGGAAGCTTGCTAATAAATAACATCTTCCTCCTCCTTAATATTATTATCATCATTATTATTATTAATTGTATGTCCTGTTTTTTTGTATCCATCCTACCACATATCTAGGTAGAATATAGCATCATTATGTGTTGTAATGTTTATACAAAAGCTACTTTAACTCTTAACATCCTGTAATGATTTAGCTGAAAACATCTAAAAATGAATTTTGTAATGATATACAAAATGAATATGGTCATGATATAGCAGAAAATATCTAAATGTGGATTTAATTCAAATGTTCTCAGTATCTTTACAAGTGGACAGATCATTGTATACATTTCAGTATTATAGTAAAGACATTAATTTTTAATGTAAAGCAGTCATAGAGCTGTTCAGTACTTTTCCACAATGTCTTGCTAATGTGGCTTCGTGTGGTTCAGGACATTAAAAGTTAATTTGTTGTAAGGAATTATATCTTCCCCATTCTTCTACAGAATTTCAATATGGTATCACGAGAAGTAGGCAAGATAGAAATATTATAATTAGAATCTGGCAAAATGGAGTATTGGAGTATTCCTATTTAGTTTGGTTGTTATTTAGATGTGATTAACTTTTCATTTCAAGAAGTTCTTATACATTAAAATTATGAAAGAAATCTCAATAATTCAATGAAATTATTCCATACTCTTCAACCATTATCATCATCATCACTATCATCTTTGAATTCTTTATCACTATCATCATTTTATGTACATTTATCTATGTTGGCACAAATTGGATGTCTTGTCTCTTTTCTATTTGTGTCACAACAAAATACACCTAGTATACTCAGTGAAGTGGCAGTGCTAGTGTCACAACAAGATATACTCAGTACATCCTGTAAAGTGGGTGATGTCTAAGAATGTTGGTGTTCTGACAGTGTATCAAATTCATTTGACTATTTAGTGTTGCTGAGGACATCAACTCCTCTAATGCTGCTGCCACAACAAAATATACCCTGTACACTCTGTGAAGTGGCTGGTGATAGGAAATGCATTCATTCATAGAAAACCTGTCAAAATGGATCATATAAGTGAAATGAAGACTTAGCAAGTAACCTCACACACTATGTAGCTTGGACAGCACTAACACTAAATAAGAACTGATACAGGTTAGAGCATATTCTTTAATCCTCCTTAGATTGGATAACTTTACTAGTATGATAAAGATTCTGCAGACCACATCACAGATTACCAATCTAGGCAAGCACTAACTCTGAATAAGAGTTAATAGTACATGATAGAGGAGATTCTTTAGTCTATAGGGGAATGAGGAGTCAATTAATTACTTATACCTTTTTACAACTACAAGTTGAAACATCCAAGGACCTTGTTATCACAAACAATTATAATAAAATACCTTGGTTGATGTGTTTGTTGCTTCGTACTTGCTGTGACAGGTTTCTGATATCCATGGTATAAATAAATGTCCCTTTAACACTCAATTCTCTATAAATATAAATGTATTGTCGAAAGCTAAATTTGTGTACATACAATAGAATATCTTGTATAGCAGATAAGAGGATTATAGTAGGAGTTATCCTGTAGTAGATTTTTTCATCTTTTTGATCTCAGTTCTTCTTTTGGTGTGCAGTGGTTTTCACTAGGAGACGACAATGTATTCATACGTGATTAACCATTGGTCTGTTTAACCAACTTGCTTATGAAATGTTGCTATTACGAGGTATGACGTAGTTCCACTACAAGTCCTAAACATTTAGGATGATTGCTCTAGAAACACCCAGTCCACACTATAAAATATACATAACAAAGTTGTTAGGGCAGGGAGGGGGGTTCTTGCTGTGTATGTTAGATGACACAGACAATGAAAACATATACAACCCATACCACCATTTGAAAAAAATTATAAAATTATGACAATAATGATGATGAATGTCCACTGTTTTCCATCTCCAGAGGTACTTTATCCAATTTTCTCAACTATTGTTTATAGTGATTCACTATTACTATGTTCATTTTCATTGGGATACACTTATTTTGAATTTCTCCAATGTTTCTTAATTAAATCAACAACTTTGTTTGTGTATGTATGTATATATATAATAGTTTTGCGAGGTTTTTTATATGAAATCGTGTGTCGCAACAAATATTGTTATACTTGGGGAGGGTCATATTTGTGTAATATTGCCAGAATTAATAACAGAACACACTCACTGTTTGGTTGGTTTTCGCTTTTCGCTTCTGTGTCTTTTATATCGGTAATCTAATTTATTCGGTCCTCAATGTTGCCATTGACTGACCAACGGTCAAAAATAATACAGATACAATATAGACACAAACACATATATATAGTTTATCAAAGTTCTTTCGTTGCTCATCTGCAACATCGTCAGTGGTGCTATTGTTTCCTCCCGTTACATTGTATGTCTACGCCATTTTTATTTAGTCTGTCTATATATTTATTTATTTGTTTGTTTGTTTGTTTATTTTATTTTGTCTTCTTTGCGCATGCGTTTGCGTGTGTGTATTTGTTTGATGTGTGTTCGTGATTGGGTGACTGTGTATCGGTTAATGTATTCTATCTTCTCTAGTGTGTGTTTATATGTGTTTGTTGTTATTGTGCTTGTGTATGTATTTATTTATTTATTTATCTATTTATTTATTTATTTATACTTCTCTTAGGTCAGTGTTGTTTGTTTGGGTGTTGTTGTTATTCCATTCATTCTTTCTGTTTAGTTTTGGCCTTCTAAGTTCTATTTCACTGGCCTCTCTGATTTGCCTATCTGCTGGGTCATTTCTATGTTTAGATATTATTCTAATTTCTATGTTGTCTATGTTACCATCGTGTTGTTGTCTGGCATGTTCGTATAGTACTGACCCGTTTTTTCGTCCTTTTAGTTCCCCCCAGTGTTGGTCTATCCTTTCACCTATGCTACGAGCTGTCTCGCCTATGTATGTTGTTGTCATGTTTCTGCAAGTACCCTCTGTACATCTTATGCTATAGACTACGTTTCTAGTTTTACAGTTTATCCGGGGGTTTACCTTACATATGATACATTTCCTATTAGTACAGTGGGTTTTCTTAAAAGGGTAGGTTTTGCTGATCAGGGATTTTATGGTGGTTCCTGGCTTTTCTACCACCTTAATCTTTAAGTGGGTCTTTCTCAGGGCTTTTCTACACTGGTTAACTAATTTCCCTCCAGGGGTAGCGTCCACAAACATGACACTCTGGTATCTCTGGTTGTCGTACCATGAGGTGGCTTTCCCTATCTTATGTCCCACTTAAAGATTAAGGTGGTAGAAAAGCCAGGAACCACCATAAAATCCCTGATCAGCAAAACCTACCCTTTTAAGAAAACCCACTGTACTAATAGGAAATGTATCATATGTAAGGTAAACCCCCGGATAAACTGTAAAACTAGAAACGTAGTCTATAGCATAAGATGTACAGAGGGTACTTGCAGAAACATGACAACAACATACATAGGCGAGACAGCTCGTAGCATAGGTGAAAGGATAGACCAACACTGGGGGGAACTAAAAGGACGAAAAAACGGGTCAGTACTATACGAACATGCCAGACAACAACACGACGGTAACATAGACAACATAGAAATTAGAATAATATCTAAACATAGAAATGACCCAGCAGATAGGCAAATCAGAGAGGCCAGTGAAATAGAACTTAGAAGGCCAAAACTAAACAGAAAGAATGAATGGAATAACAACAACACCCAAACAAACAACACTGACCTAAGAGAAGTATAAATAAATAAATAAATAGATATATAAATAAATAAATACATACACAAGCATAATAACAACAAACACATATAAACACACACTAGAGAAGATAGAATACATTAACCGATACACAGTCACCCAATCACGAACACACATCAAACAAATACACACACGCAAACGCATGCGCAAAGAAGACAAAATAAAATAAACAAACAAACAAATAAATAAATAAATAAATAAATATATAGACAGACTAAATAAAAATGGCGTAGACATACAATGTAACAGGAGGAAACAATAGCACCACTGACGATGTTGCAGATGTGCAACGAAAGAACTTTGATAAACTATATATATGTGTTTGTGTCTATATTGTATCTGTATTATTTTTGACCGTTTGTCAGTCAATGGCAACATTGAGGACCGAATAAATTAGATTACCGATATAAAAGACACAGAAGCGAAAAGCGAAAACCAACCAAACAGTGAGTGTGTTCTGTTATTAATTCTGGCAATATTACACAAATATGACCCTTCCCAAGTATAACAATATATATATATATATATATAAGAGGGTGTTAAAGTTTGCTTGAAGCATTGTGAAATATGTAAAATATGTAGTTTAGAAAGCCACAACAATGCAGATGGGAAATCTCGAGGTAGGAAGTGAGTGAGAAATAGGAGAAAAGTGAAAATTGAGAGAAACGAAAAAAAAAAAAAAAAAAAAAACGAAAACAAAACAAAGGTAGAAGGGTTACCGTAGTGGAGATTTAATCCCAATATTTCGGGCTCACGCCCATCAACGGGGGGAAAGTTCCAAAAGGGGGGGAACAGGCTAAGCCGGAGAAAGTTGTATTGTCGTTAAAACATAAGAATGCCGTTATGGGGGAAAATTCAAACGAGGGAAAGAATGCGCGTGCGTGTGATAGGCTGTGGCAAAAGCTACTGACCAATTGGGTTAAATCAATAGGGTGCGCTAGCGTATGAAAGCCGTAAAATATGTGTGTAAATATATATGTGTGTGTATATGTGTATGTGTGTATGTATGTGAGTGTGTGTGTGTGAAAGATAGTGGGCCGTAGAAGCTGGAATTCAAAGGGTGTGAAAGGTGGTAGGTTGTATAAACATGTGTGCATGTATAAATATAGATGTGTGTGTGTGTGTGTATGGGTATACATATAAGTGCGTGTGTGTGAAAGATAGTAGGCCGTAGGGGCTGTTACTGGTCACTATGGTTAGATTAGCCATGTCAGCTCATTTCTCTCAGCCCGGTTGTTAAGTGGTGGTCTGAGGTTCTTAATAACAAGTGCTTCCTTTATCCTTAAGGATCCGATGCTGCGTTCAGTCGCTAGGACTGTGACCAAGGGTCTGCCCTGTGGGTTTCCGCATTTAAGGATGTGTTTACGGAAGGAAGATGCGTTGGTGTTGACATGTTCCTTGATACGAACATGTAGGGGTCGGATGGTGCTACCTATGTAAAACTGGTTACATTTTTGTTATCGTTTTTTTTTTTTTTCGTTTCTCTCAATTTTCACTTTTCTCCTATTTCTCACTCACTTCCTACCTCGAGATTTCCCATCTGCATTGTTGTGGCTTTCTAAACTACATATTTTATATATATATATATATAATATATATATATATATATATATATATACAAATATAATTTCAGCGAGATCGTATTTCAACGGGGGCCAAAAACAAAACAAAACGCAATCCTCAAGATATGTGGCAAGCGCTCAATGGACTAAAAGAAAACCAAAGCAATTAACATACGTTATAAAGGCCAGATAAAATGAAAACAGTGGTCGTGAAGCCATCAGCCACCGGAGCCAAAAAAACGAAGCAAGCTAAACAGGTTAACAAAAGAATTTACCTGGACCTCTTGGAAAGTGTTTGTAAAATCTAGTGGGAGGTTTCTGTGACTCCTAAATCAATTATTCTGCCTGCTTTCGTTGTATAACGATCGAACAAGGTAGCCATTTCGTCAACAGGTATTTTGTTCTCAGCCAGCTACCGGGTTCTAATGCAGTAGTAGTGACGTGATTACTCTAGTGTTTACCCTGCAAGGGAGGTAACCCCCTTACACATCCAACGGAGCATGCAAGCTTCGTTCCTCTCCAGTCTGCGTAGATCCTC
Organism: Eledone cirrhosa; assembly: GCA_964016885.1. Taxonomy (NCBI): domain Eukaryota; kingdom Metazoa; phylum Mollusca; class Cephalopoda; order Octopoda; family Eledonidae; genus Eledone; species Eledone cirrhosa. Next base: position 145,974,507 of record OZ024742.1, on the reverse strand, counting down.
TGCACACAAGGCCCAGGTCTCACTGCCATGTAACATCACTGTTCGGATGCAGGCATCATACAGCCTGCCTTTCATTTTTAGAGAGAAACCTTTAGCGGCCAATAGTGGTATAAGCTCTCTGAACTTTTTCCATCCCGTTCTGACTCTAGCTACAGTACTTTCGGAGCACCCTCCCCCACTGCTGATTTTGTCACCCAGGTAACAGCTGTCCACTATTTCTATAGAACCATCTGTGCAATGGAATGAGTTAGTATTCTGTGGGCATTTGCTGCTACTTATTGCACCTGTGCACCAGCCACATGTAACATCTATATTCTTAGTTAGCTTACCTGTGATCCCACTACATCTTTTATGCACCCATACTTTGCATTTGGGACATAAAATGGAGTTTCTACCTACGCCTTTCCTACACACTGAGCATGGGCATTTCCCAGATGGGACCAGTGCCCTATTTTCCTTCCTACATATTACAACTTTAGTCTTAGACAAGTTAATTTTAAGGCCTTTTGATTCTAGACCATGCTTCCATGTTTGGAATTTCTTCTCTAGTTCAGCCATTGATTCGGCTATGAGTGATAGATCATCTGCGTATAGAAGTTCCCATGGGCAGCCGGTCTTGAACTCCTCTGTTATAGACTGGAGGGGGCTAAGGACGGAGCTCTGATGAACACCAACTTTTATGCTAAACTCTTCACTATATTCGTTGTTAATTCTAACCTTGCTGACTGTTTCTTTATACATGGATTGTATAGCTCTCACAAGCCATTCATCAACACCTAGTTTTCTGAGAGCCCACCAGATAATGGGCGTGGGACTCTGTCAAAAGCTTTCTCCAAGTCAACGAAAGCTAAGTATAGGGGTTTACTTTTAGCTAGGTACTTCTCCTGTAGTTGTCGTACAATGAAAAGAGCATCTGTGGTACTTTTACCTGACACAAACCCGAACTGCATTTCATCTAGATCAATTCGCTCTCTGATTAGTTGCGCTATTACTTTTTCTGTGACCTTCATGACCTGGTCAATTAATTTAATGCCTCTATAGTTACCCCTATCTAGGGCATCTCCTTTACCCTTGTAGCAGTTAATGATGATGCTGCTATGCCAGTCCTTTGGTACGACCCCATTCTGTATGACTTGGTTTACTATCCGGGTGACCATAGTGTGTCCCACCGTTCCAGATGCTTTCAGCATTTCAGCAACTATTTCTGAAGGCCCAGCCGCCTTGCTCGTCTTCATATCTTTGATTGCCTTACTTATTATACTACCTTCAACTTGCACTGCTGATCCCTCTATTGGATAGATGTGGGGGAGACTGTCTTTCTCCCATTTATTCTCCTCATTTAGTAGCCTTTCGTAGTGACACTTCCAAGCTACCTTCTTATCAGCGTCAGTGATGGCAAGTACACCATCATCATTATGGACACACTTCTCCCCGACAATATCATGGTTTTCCTTGACACATTGCCTAGCAATCCTGAACACCTCACATTTTTGGTCCTCGCGTTGTAGAACATGCTTGAACTTTCTTTCCTCTGCTTCCCTTCTTGCGAAGTACACTTGTCTCCTAGCTTCCCTCCTGGCCACTTGATAGTCTTCTCTACTTCCCTTATCCCGCCATACTTTCCAAGCCTGCTTTTTGGCCTTGATCGACTCCTCCACTTTACTGTTCCACCACCAAGTTACTCTCCTCCTGCCTATAGGTCTGCTCCAGCCACAGATTTCATCTGTCGCCTTCAGCAGGTTAGCTTTCAGGAATTCCCACTGTTCCTCTATATTGTACGACTCTAATTGCTCTTCCTTACTGCCAAATGCATCAAGTAATATGCTTTTAAATTTATTACTGGCTGTGGGGTCCTTTAACTTCCATATTTTTCTCCTAAGGATAATCCTCCTCTATTGTCGAGTACGGCTCGTCCTGACTATGAGGTCGCTAACTATGAGTCTATGTTGGGAGGTGCATTCTTCATGGGGGAGGGATTTAGTGTTTACAACAGACGCTCTGTCACATCTTCTGGTAAGGATATAATTTATCTGACTGGCGTGTTCCCCTGATCTATAGGTGATCAAGTGATTGTCTCGTTTTTTGAAGTTTGTGTTACAGACAGTTAGGTTATTTGCGTCACAGAATTCCAGGATTCTGGAGCCTTCCTAATTTCTAGTACCAAACCCATAGCCTCCATGGATTCCATCATAGCCGTCACAGTGTTGTCCAACATGACCATTTAGGTCGCCAGCAATAATTATGTAGTCACTGTTGGTTATTTGGGAGGTAGTGAGCATTAGCGACTCATAGAATCTGTCTTTTATAATGCCAGGCAGTCCGGATTGGGGTGCATACGCAGATATTTTTGTCACAGTAGTTCTATTGAGGACAAGTCTTATTTTAATTATTCTGTCGTTCACTCTATTTACGTCTATTATCTTATCTACCCATTTTTCTGCTTGCATGATTCCTCCTCCACCCAGCCCATTGTCATTTCCCACCCAGAAAAGCTTATAGCATCGTTTTTTACCCACAATGAATCTAGCAGACCCACCCCTCCACCTGGTCTCTTGAATACAGCAAACATCAACCTCCTTACGTTCAAACATCTCTACAACCGCGTTAGAGCGACCTTTTAAGGTGCCTACATTCATGGTACCAACTCTGAAGTTTTGGATTGCATTTGGAGGGTGGGAAGGATGGGGCACATGGACGGGTGAGGGAGATGGGGCTATGTTAGCCATCTGCAGCCGAAATAAAGAGGAGGAGTCCTTGCATTCTCATCTGGCAGCATGAGGTGAATTTGTCTTTATCTTTGGCATTGTCACTGAGTGTCCAGATTTTTCAGAATCTCCAGAATTCCGTAGTCCATCCCTCATATCGAAAGGCAACCAGGTCAAAACTTAAGAAGTGATAACATAGGCCGCTAGATTATGATTGGTCCAAATAATAATGGTGGCGAGTGGGGGCAGGGGGAAGGGATCTGAGGTAGTTAGCGAGCAGGTTATAAAATAAAATCCACGAATTTTGGCCATAATCGAACGAGCATATAACTGTAATAGGAGAATTATGGGATTTTAAAATACAAGAAGATTATTTTGAACGATCAGACAGAATTATCGAATAGCATTGAAAAAGAAAAGATTGGATTCTGGACGATATGATACAGATAGATGAATGGACCGGGGAACATGGAGAGGCGAGAAAAATAGGATTTGTACATTACATTACACAGAAGACCGAGTGAGCAATGTAGCCAAGAATAAGGGGTCAACAAATTTTGAGTTTCGTACCCCCGCAACAAGTTTATTTTATATTTGAAGAGAGAGGGGATGGAATTGAGAGAGGGCCAACAGGCGCGTATACGATGTATAGGGGGGGGGGGGAATAGTAGGGAACAGGAAGGTTATTTTATAAAATCCTAGAATTTCGACCATAATTAAATGAGCGAGAAGGTTATTTTATAAAAATAAAAATAGAATAAAAATAGAATAAAAATTGAGAGGTTATAGAATAAAATCCACGAATTTTGGCCATAATTGAACGAGCATATAACTGGGGTAGTTAGCGAAAAGGTTATAAAATAAAATCCACAAATTTTGGCCATAATCGAACGAGAGTATAACTGTAATAAGAGAAGAATTATGGGATTTTAAAATACAAGATGATGATGATAATTTTAGCGAGATCGTATTTAGGGGGGGGTAAAAAAAAAACGAAACGCAATCCTCGAGATATGCGGCAAGCGCTCAATGGACTAAAAGAAGACCAGAGCAATTGACATATGTTATAAAGGCCAGATAAAATGAAAACAGTGATCGTGAAGAGATCAGCCACTATATATATATATATATGTGTGTGTGTGTGTGTGTGTTTAAATTTAGTGGTTCACCACTGGGTAGAATTGGTCGTGTTCTGCAATGTTAATCCTGATGTAATGGTAGGAAAGCAATCAACATTATGCAACTCCTCCATCTTTGGTATTGAATCCTGCTGGTGGTGCGGGAACGGAGTTAAATATATTATAAAGTAAAATGACGGGAGGCCGGGCAGGTTGAATTCACTTAATTATTTATTTCTGCAGACACTAAAGCTTCTTGGAATGTGTTTACCATCATTCCTTAGAGTATACAACTATTATGCAATATACACCTGAAGATGTCACCAGGTTCCTATGCAACCTGGCCACTGAAATGTACATAGTGTTTGCAGAAATAAATAATTAAGGGAATTAAACCTGCCCGGCCTCCTGTCGTTTTACTTTATCATATATATCCATTTTTCCACACTGGCATGGGTTGGATAGGATGGTTTGAGGCTGTTTTACAGCCAAATGCCCTTACTGATGACACCGTCTTTTAATTACCCTTTATAACGGCTAAGGATATGGTGTATCTATTCTTCAGTAATGCTTACTTACTATGAAATACTGAAGTCCTGAAGTTAATAACTTCTTATAGATTTTGTAAATAAATAATTTTTTATGATGGCTTATTTACATTTAGTGCAAGCTTGATGAGCTAGTAGAAATTAGCAGTGTAATTAATACAGTAAGGTTCCAAATGGAGGTATATGTGGATCCAAATACAATGTGTTTATGTATAATAAACATATATAAACATATATTTAGTCTGAGTATTTTAAGCTGTGATTACATGACAGCTACTCCTGTATTTATGTAAGGGTGTTATATATGTATTTCGGAATTTTTATCCATCTTCAGTAACAGAGGTTAATAACTTCTTATACATTTTGTAAATAAACCATTTTTAATGATAGTTTATTTACATATAGTGCAAACTTTACAGGCTAGTAGTAATTATGATAGTTATTAATTTCTGTACCACAGTGTTTTATAATAAGTAGGCATTACTGAAAATGGATAAAAATCCTGAAATATGTATATAATACTCTTACACAGATATGAGGACAGCTTAAAATACTCACAGCAAGACTGTGCATGTTTATTATACATACTAAACATATTGTATATGGGTCCGTATATGCTTCAATTTTGAACCACACTTATTAGTGCCATGTATATATGTGTGTGTGTGTATATATATATATATATATGAGCGCGAGAGAGAGAGAAAGAGGGGGTAACAAATCGTCCTTTTTAATATTATATATGTATGTATGTGTGTGACGTTAACATGTGTAATTATATGTAGTGTAGTCACTCTCTCTTTACACACACATCACAAAACTATATAATGCTATATACATAACAATATATCTAACATTCTTATGGATGTATGACTCAATGAGATTGTTCCTAGATATAATAGCTTTGACATATTTATCTTAAACAAGGGCAACTGTTGATTGTGGGTCATGTGTGTGTTATATAAAATGAACAGTTCAAAAGTAAAAAATATTTTTTTTAATCTTCAAAAAGTCTTAGAAATAAATTGTATGACTTACTGAGATGTAAGGTAATTTGAAATGTAACAACACCCAATTGTTTAAATAATAGCTTTCAAAAATCTGGTAAAATACCTTTAGGGACAAATCTGATTTTCTAAAGCTATTATTTATGGTGATCATCTGTAGTTACAGTTATCTTTTGCATTTGGATTACCACGTTTCAAATTATTACCCAAAATGTTTGTTTTAAGTGAACAGTAGTATACAGGTAATTATTGGGATTGTGATAAAACAGCAGAAGCTGTTAAAGTATTCCAGCTATTTCCTGGTTGCAAGAACAATGCAGGGAGGTAAGCCTGTTGAGGTTCTGACCCAATTTTAGGATCTTCATTGTAACTATCCCTACTTCACTTAACACTTTCTAAACCATATTCCTTATCAAAGATGCTGCCTATGATTTTCAAATTATTTTGAAAAAATGGAAAGGGGTAAGGGAAGGGCCAACATTACAGCCCTGTCTAGGTGGTGCATCTCAATTGTGCCTCACAGACAAGATGGCAAAAACAATGCTACAGAGAACAGCCATGATACCCACTGCATCAACCACCCCACCTCAATGAGGCTCCATCCTCAGGTGGAATGCACTTCAGGGACTAAGGAGAGCAAATGTCTCGATGGTGATTGGCACGGAAAGGAAGTGGTCAGTTAAATCCTGGTATTTGGATATCTTCCATTCTTCTGCAGAATTGGGAGTGATATAATATTATAGCTAGCTCTCCCTTTATGTTCCAAGTTCAAACCCTGCCTAGGTTAGCTTTGCCTTTCATCTTTATGGGGTCAATAAAATAAAGTACCAGTCGTGCACTGGGATCAATTTAATAACTTTGCCCTCCCCAAAAATTTGCTGGCCTTGTGCCTAAATCAGAAACCATTATTAAGATGGTGTTTGGAGCATAATTTAACAAAGTTTTCTTACAGAAAATTATGATGGAAGGTTTTTAGATAAATTTAAATACTTTAAATCAAACAGTTTTATGTCATAGAAACAGGGGCAGTTTCAAGTGATTTGGCTTCAAAAGCGTTAACATTTCAAAACCATATTCCTTATAAAAGACACTGCCTATATGTTTCAAATAAGTTTGAAAGTTATCAAGAGTTTGGAGATATTTTTATAACTTTGTCAGAACATATTTCATTTATATAAAATTATGATGGAAGCTATTCATATTTAAAGAACATTTTATAACGAGTGGTTTTCTATCATACGAACTGAAGTGGTCTCAGGTGTTAAAAGAGTTAATGTTATTTGGGAATAGCATGAATCTCAGATTCCATATACATTATAACTGTGTAAGAAATATCTATTTAAATATCTACTAATAGATATTTAATTTTCCTCATTTTTAAGTAGTGTTCAAACTGTTAATGTGTGTTATTTATATACCTATAAATCTACATTCCAACACACATATATATATATATATATATATATATATATATATATATATTCTCTCTCTCTCTCTCTTATACTCACACAAACACACACACACACACACACACACACACACACACACACACACACACGCACACAAGTATTAGTGAAAATCTTTCCAATAATAAAAAGGACAATGTCCTCTCCAACAATGTGACAACACTCTCGACAATTACAAACAAATTTAATATGATCTTCATTATTTCTGACTAATGGAAATGGGACAATTCAAATAAAATACACAGAAAAACAAATGTAGTAGTAGTAGTAGGAGGAGAAGGTCAGAACGACACAAAAGAATGGGGGAGCAAAAATAAAACATAAAAAGGTTAAGAACAGATAAACAAAAAGTGAAAAAGAATTGTGAAAAAAAGAAAACATGGTTGAAAAATATTTGCACAAAAATTAGAACAATGTGTGTACAGTAGAAATGTTTGCACTGAAGAGAGAGGGGAGTTGCAGGTGAAACCCTTTATCAAAGTAGAGTAAGAAAAGAAAAGATTAAGAAATAGGAAAAATATTAAGAACACTACCAAGTTGAAGATATGATGTATTTTGAATTATTACATCATGTGGTGTATATACTAGTGGTGGATGTAGTTGCTCTGAATTTACAGTAACTAATGTTCAGGGAGCTACTACTTCTGCTGGCTATAAAGAGGTTCTCTTTCAGAGTGAAAGGCAGATTATATTATTCCTGTGTGTGAACTGTGATGCTGCATGGAAGTGAGACTTGAGTCTCGAGGGCATAGGATTTGCAAAGATTGAAAAGAAATGAGATGAGCATGCTCCAAAGGATGCATATTAGCAGTGTATATAAAAGATGAAGCATCAATAAGGTAAGAGAAGAACACAGCATAAAAGAGACTGGATGTAGTGTACAAAAGAGAAGACTGCATTGTTATCAACATGTGATGCATCTGGATGACAGTTGCATAGAGATGTGCAAGGCACTTAAAAGGATGGAACATGTGGAAGAGGAAGATCTAGGAAAACATGGGATGACATGGTGAAGGCTGAAACTCTCAAATGAGATGACAGAGGATCAAGTTGACTGTCAATTTTTAAGCAGGATAAAACATGTGAAAGGAAGATCATAGTGTAGATGCTTTGAGATATATCAACATATAGATTATCCCACCCCTGCAAATATGCCCATTCCTCCAACTACATCTTCCCTAATTGCTAATATACCCCTTGCTCTTCCTGCTTCTCCCCCCACCCCTTGCCAATTTAACCCTTCTCCCTCCCTCTCCTACCTTGATCTATCTCCTCTGCCCTTTTACATCCTTGATTTTTCCCCCATACTATCTAAATTAATTCCTCCACCCTCTCATGCTTGCTGTCTACATATAAGATGATGTATCTTAGCCTTTCCCCCAACACTCAACTCAAAAATACCAGCTGTCACCCTGACTCTTCAAGGTCACCCTGATAATCCAACACTTGCTATAACATTCACTCTGGGTACGTCAATTTATTCAACCTATGCCAACATGAGAAATTGCCAAAAATCTGTGTTGATGATGTATAAAATCAAAATTAACATGCTGGTCAAAGGAAGGATACTAAAAACTTAGAGAAGATGGACATAAGGAAATGTCTCACTCACCAGCTGTCTATTGGGTGTCTTTGTGGTTTCAAGTGCTAAGACAGTACTACTTTTCCCAGCATACCAATAAGACAAAAAAGATCCGAAAATCAAATTCAGCAAAAGCACAACAAATAAATATAACCACCTACATTTACCATATTTCTTATCATAGGCCTCCTTCAGTCTTGATTGACCATGTGTTTGCACTGAGAAAGTTCCTCTCTGAGACATAAGCACAAGCAAAGTGGATTTGTGAAAGACCAGCAGTCAACCATGTTTACCAGTCTCTTCTCTCCATGCCATCGATGTTATCCATGGGAAATGCAAAGGCTGGCACTGCTTGGCACTAGTGACATCACAACTCATTCTTCCCAGCTGAGTGAACTGGAGTAACGTGTAATAAAGTATCTTATTCAAGGATAAAATGAACTGCCTGGGAATCGAAACTCACAACTACACAATCATGAACCCAACATTTTAACCACTAAGCCAAGTGCCTTCACTTTCACCATCTTTCTATAGCTTCTATATCTGCTATATCTCTAGATCTTCTGTATCTACTATGTTTTATGTTCGTTTTCTTTTATTTATTTCAGTCAGTAGACTGTGGCCATGCTGGGCACTGATTTTATGTAGTTGATCATATTGATCCCAGTTCTTATTTTTCAAGTCTGGTACTTACATTATCGATCACTTTTTGTTGCATCCCTAAGTTACTGGACATAAACAAAAACATGAACACACGCATATATATATATATATCATCATCATCATCATCATCTTTTAACGTCCATCTTCCATGCTAGCATGGGTTAGATGGGAGTTGTCCCACTTGAGGCAAGATTGGTCGGGTGACCGTGTCTCGCTTGTATAGGACTATCTGGCAGGTTTTCTACGGCTGGATGCCCTAACACCATATATATATATACATATTATGTGCTTTATATAAATGTACTAAATACTATGTGTTTCTCAAACAGTATATGGCTCTTTCTCTCGTTATATATATACATATATCTTTTCATTTGAATTTATATATCATTGTTTAACATCTGTTTACTCTTCTTTCAAGGGTTCAGTGTGTCATCACAATCAGATCAGTATCTCTCTCTCTCTATATATATATATATAATCATCATCATCATTTTACATCCGCTCTTCCCTGTTTGCAAGGGTGGGACGGGTCTTATTCAGCACAGCATCTCTCCACTCGTCATGGTCCTTCGTCATCTCCACCGTGACCTTCAACGATCTGAGGTCTGTTCTCACTATATCCGCCCATGTTTTTTGTGGTCTACCTCTACCACGTCTTCCTTCAACTGGCATTTCCTGGCACTTCTTCACCCATCGGTCATCCTCCATGCGCATCACATGTCCATACCACCTCAGTCTCCTCTCCCGTACACTACATTCTATCCCTCTCAGACACAGTTTCTCTCTCAACACATTCATGCTGGGTCGTTCACGCACATTGACACTGCACATCCAACGGAGCATGCTTGCCTCATTTCTCTCCAGCCGTCGCATATCCTCTGCAGTTGCTGCCCATGTCTCACTACCATGCAGCATCGCGCTCCTCACACAGGCATCAAATAACCGGCCTTTCGTACGCAGGGAGAAATCCTTCTTCGTCAGCAGAGGAAGCAGCTCCCTAAACTTCTTCCAACCCATCCTTATTCTAGATACTATGGCCTCGGAACACCCCCTCCCATGCTAATCTGATCTCCTAGGTACGGGAAGCTATCCACCACTTCTATAGCACCCTCCTGCATTTGAAAAATGTGTCTATTAATGCGACTTCTACTGTCTAATTTACCTGTACATCTACTGCATACATATTTCTCCCTACCTGTTAGTTTGCCTGCTATCCCGCTACATCTCTTGTGTACCCAGGATCTGCATTGTGTGCATTTTATAGAATTTATGCCAGTTCCTTTTCTGCATATCGAACATGGCCATTTCCCTGACGGAATCAGTTTTGTCCTCTTTTCTACTCGTCAACACTTTTGTCTTAGCTAGGTTCACTCTCAGTCCTCTTGATTCCAACTGCTGTTTCCATAGCCAGAATTTATTCTCTAGCTTCTCTACTGATTCTGCTATAAGAATCAGATCGTCCACATAGAGAAGTTCCCATGGACAGCCAGTATTAAACTACTCTGTTATGGCTTGGAGGACTATAATGAACAAGAGCGGGCTGAGGACCGAACCTTGATGTACTCCTACTTGTATCTGGAACTCCTCACTAAACTCCATTCCTACCCTGACTTTACTGAGAGTACCTCTGTACAAAGTTTGCACTGTCCTCACAAGCCATTCCTCAACACCTAGTTTCCTTAGGGACCACCAGATGACAAATCGGGATACCCTATCAAAGGCCTTCTCTAGGTCAACAAAGGCTAAGTATAGTGGCTTATTTTTCTCTAAGAACCTCTCTTGCAATTGTCTTACCAAGAAGAAGGCATCTGTTGTACTCTTCCCAGGCACAAAACCAAACTGCATCTCATCTAGTTTGACCCTTTCTCTAATTAGTTGTGCTAGTTGTGTATAACCAGGGAATACTACACCCGATTAAGAAAGATCTGGTCATCAGAACTCTCTGCGCAAAACAAAACAGTGGCTCACAATGTGTTTGCTGTGCCTGTCCTAACACCAACGTTTGGAATACTCAATTGGACGATAGACGAAATCCGAGCAGTTGATGTTGGAACTCGAAAAATACTGAATAACACCAGAAACTTCCACATCAACAGTGACATAGACCGCCATTACTTGAAATGTAAGCAGGGAGGCAGAGGCCTAACATCGGTCCAGACAACATTTGAATGTTGCATCATATCTCTCCAACAACATCTACGAACCTCGAAGCGTAGGAGCCTGTTTCTCGAGCAAGTCTATCTGCATGAAACAGATAAGATCATGAGAGTTGGGAAGGAACTCCTCGAGAGATATTCTCTGTGTGATAATCAAAAACTCACACCCAGGGATGTCGCTCAGCAGTATCACAGTGAATCCATGAATGAAAAACCGCATGCCTATCAGCAAAAAATCATGCATGGATATGTTGCCAGGAAGCTCCAGAGTGAGAGTAATATAGATAAGGAAAGTAGTCTACCTTGGACCAACAACCGCTATATTCACTCCCACTTTGAAGGATACGCTTTTGCAATCCAGGAACAGGAGATTAACCCGAAATATCTGATTCACAAAAGAGATAGGAATGCAGGCAAAACACCTAGATGTGATAACAAGTGCAGACTCTGCAGAACTAACATCGAGGATATCACCCATGTCATCAGCAGCTGTCCAAAGATGTCATCGCGGTACTATCTACCTATGAGGCATGATGTAGTGGCCAAAACACTGTACAATGCAGTTCGTAAAAAAGATAGCCCCGATAATAAACACATTAAAAGCTACAGCAATGTGGAAGACATCCATGTACATAATATGAAAGAGTACTGGTGGAATGTTCCAGTAAAAACCCCAATAAAATGCAGGCATAACACACCAGATATTATGATATGGGGACAGGGAGAAGAAAGCATGCACAGTAGTGGAAATTAGCTGCCCAGCAGATGCCAATATAATATCAAAGATTAGTGAAAAGGAGAATATTTATGCAGAACTGATGAGAAATCTGCAGATACTCCACCCTGATTACACCTTCAGATTTATGCCTGTGATTATTGGGGCACTGGGATATGTTAGTAACTGCCTCAATACAATTCCTGAGAAACTAGGCATCACAGGAACAGAAAGAACACAACTAGTTAGGAAATTACAAGTACAATCCATTAATAGAACAGTAAAAATATGTAAAACATTCCAAAAATGTTGCATCTACACATGTACACATGCACACATACAACTCAAAACATACACATCCACACATACAATAACATCCATATCTACACATGCAGACATACATACATATCTACCTAGTTGATGTTGTGTAAATTCCAATGAGAGAGTCTTGTGCCTATGTTAGAAACCGACTCTCTCTCTCTATTGGTAAAACTTTGTGAAATTATAAAACCAGAAGAACATACATACATCCATACACACACACATGTCTTCTACAGTTTCTGTCTTCCAAATTCCAGCCACAAGGCACTAGTCGATGCCTATGGCTGAGGACACATGCCCAAACTACCACTCAGTGGGACAGAACCTATATCTTCTATAGCTACCAACTTTCACTATTTCTTTGTATTAATCTGATGATTGTTTCTTTTCAGCCTCATGGAAACCAGCTATGAACTGAATTACTGACATCCTGTTACAGCTGGATATTGCTGGACTATGTTGAGCTCAGCATATATTTATCAACTGTAAGATCATCCCCTATCTTCTTCTTCTCCTCTAGAATGTCTTATTAACCTACTATTGTGTTATAGAAGATATTTCACACCTGTTTTTTAGCTTCTTGTAATATCTTCTTGTATAAATGTTAATGTATGTGTATGTGTTTACATATGTATATATATGTGTGCATTTGTATGCTTGCATACATACATTCGTCTGGTGACACACACACACACACACACACACACACACACACACACACACACACACACACACACACACACACACACACACACACACACACACACACACACACACACACACACACACACACACACACGTACGTACGTACGTACGTACGTATGTATGTATGTATGTATGTATGTATGTATGTATGTATGTATGTATGTATGTATGTATGTATGTATGTATGTACGTACATTCATGAATGTATGTTCCAAGTTGGAGGTCACAGTTTTGCACCTAAGTATCTAAAATTCAGCTTAGAAGCACATTATTTCAAGAAGAAAGTCATTTGGCTATGTCACTTTTTCCGATCCTTTCTATAAACCTGGGCAAGGTATTGCTGCTGATTAGAAATAAACTATACTTTGGTTATCTCCTGGAGTGTGGGGCTGTGGGGCCTTGCCGTAAGGGTGACTGATGTCATGGGACTAGAGGCCCTTGCCGGAAGCAGAAGGTCGACTGATGTCAGGTAAGCAGAAGTAGCAGGAGCATGGTGTACCTCTTTGATATTCTGGCCAGAGCTTTAGTGGGTAGAGTGCTCCTGAATATACCCCATTCTAAACAAGATCAACCAGTGAGACATCCTGTGAGGTAGGCAGGCTATGATTTTTTTCCCCCTTTACCACTTGGAAAGGTAAAGTCATAAATTCTTGTTTACATATTTCTCAAACATTCTAATACTTGGCTCTTAAGTGTTTTTAGGGTTGTCCACTTTGTTTCAAGTATTCAAACCAAGTCTCTGGTCTGAGAATAATTTCTTCTCTTTGGCAGTATCGGTAGAGGGTCGGGCGCCATGCTTTGAAGCATAGAGTTACCTCCCTTTATGATCTGAGTTCAAATCCCGCCGAGGTTAACTTTGCCTTTCATCCTTACGGGGTCGATAAAATAAAGTACCAGTAATACACTGGTAATTGCTGGCCTTGTGCTAAAAGTAGAAACAATTATTTAACATATATCGATAGTCATACTTTTGACACTGGGTTGGAAGCAAGGGAACTTCAACATGGCATCAGTAATGGATGTGTAGAAGAATAAGAATATCTGTAGAAAATACTGCGTACTTACAGCTCTAAATTTTTGTGGTTATATCATATCCATTTATACAAAATACAATGTACCCACAGTTCTATATTTTTATGGTTATATAGAGGGTGGTGGATTAGCAGAATCGGTAGAGCATCGGACAACATGCTTCGTGGAATAGAGTTACGGCCCTTTACGCTCTTGGTTCAAATCCTGCCAGGGTTAGCTTTGCCTTTCATCCTTATGGGGTTGATAAAATAAAGCACCAGTAATGCACTGGAGTCAATTTAATCAACTTTCCCCTCCCCTTCAAATTGCTGGCCTTGTGCCTAAATCAGAAACCAATTTCTAACAGATATTTATAAAAAGCACTATATGTTTATGGTTATAACATACATACATCTATCATTTAACATATCTTTGTAGAAAACACTATATACCTATAACTTGATATTTCTGTTATATAATATGCATTACAGTGATAATCCCCTAAAACGTCAGCTATCATTTCACATATATTATAAACACTATCTTCCTTATCTAACAGCCATTTTCCTGACTGTTATATACTATATATATATATATATATATATATACACACACACTCATGTTTTCTCTATTAGAAATCAATGCCTGAGTTGTCTTGTTTGAGAAAGTGAAGTAAAGATTTTCAATGATAATTGATCTAAATTTAATCGATAATCTAGGACAGTGATCAGCAGTTTCTTTTTGTGATGGCCCACTTTTGATTTTTCTTGGTTTTTCTCATGACTGTATATATCATATCCAGAGTAACAGTTGTCAAAAAAACTTCCAGTTAATTACCTCATAATTTCTGAATGTACATCATTGTTGTTTTGTATTTTTATTTCAAGTTGGATCATTATCAGGTGCATACTTCAAATTCATTTTAATTAGTTTATTGAATCAAATAAATCACTAAACTATGAATTAATAATTGATATACATGACAGCCTCTCTTGTGCTGGTGCCACAATAAAATACACCCAGTACACTCTGTAAAGTGGTTGATAATGTAACAATGTGTAGTAGAGGGTACAAAAGAAGGCATGTGACTCCTATTACACACTTCTACAGGGAGATATGATCTTTCCCTCTTAAAATTTGTGAGGCAAGCCAAGACACTCACAGCATTACCACTGGTGATAGTAAGGCTAAGATACTGGAATAGCCAAGCATTATTGAGAAAATCACCTGATAGTTCAGTAGAATGGGGTAATAGCGAGGCTAAAAAGCTGGGATAGTCAAGCACCCTCACAAGCATCACCTGATACTTCAGTAAAGTGAGCTACCAGTTAGATATGCTATTTTAGGAAAGAAGTCAATTGACTTTAACCAGATCTCTTGTATATAAATTTACTCTATAGCCTACAAAAAATTTACTTTTTACCTTTACGACAAAAAGCACCCAGTCCACACTATAAAGTGGTCGTGTTGGTGACATGACAAAAAGCGCCCAGTTCACACAGTAAAATGGTCGTTTTAGAGCCATGATAAAAAGCACCCAGTAGACACTGGAAAAGTGGTTGGCATTAGGAAGGGCATACAGCCATAAAAACCAAGCCAAAATCAGATCATCTGATCTGGCTTATTTCACAATGGGACTACTCGTCTAACACATGCTAATAGGGGAACATGAACATTAAACGGTGATGATGATAGCCTATGTAGAATTTAGTTCTTACTTTTCTCCTACTATCTTGGTGTTTTGTAAGCTCCTACATCTAACAAATACATTAGTTTGATCATGTTTATCTTTTAATCATGGAAAATGATGATGATTTTCCAGTTTCTTATTAATTCTATAATGAGAACCAAGTCATCTGTTTTTACTATCACCCAGTTATTTTCTATTTTATTGGCACCATCAACATATGCAATACTGTATCCTAGGTGCAAGTATGTGTGATAAAAGCATTAATTGCACAACCACTTAGTTTTGAGTTAAGTTGCACTGTTTGGCAACTTGGGCAAGTGTCTTCTACTATAACCTCAGGATGATCAATGCTTTAGAAATAATGTTTGGTAAATGGAAACTACAGAAGCCTGTTGATGTGTGTGTGTTTTTTTATGTTCTGTAAGAAATCGATAAAATAAGTATCAAACTTGAAAAAAATAGTACCAGGGTTGATATGATCAATTTTAAAGCAGTGCCCCAGTATGGCCAGTATAAAACAAGTAAAAGAATCATGTTCATTAATTTCCACCAGTTTTTCAATTAGCTGCATTTAGGTTTCATAAAATAAAACATTTTTTTTTTCTGCTGTAAGATATGAGAAATATCAACCAACTAATAGATTTCTTCATAATGGCTTCTCTGACAAATTTGAAAGGAAAAAGCTGGTTGTTTCAACATGTTACATTAGTATCCTTAATGGAGCCCTTTCAGCATTAGTGCTATGTAATTTTAGAATCTCATTTAGCCAAATCCTACAAGGGAGACCCTTAAAAGGGATATGGATGCTGTTCACTCAACAAATAATAATGATAATGATAATAATAATAATAATCAAAGCTTACTTCTACCTCCTGAGATAAAAAAGATACTGTGTGATATGATTGCAAAGCAGCAAACTGGACATTGATAAATAGATTTCTAGTTTACTGAGCCATTGACGAATTCCCTATACTATTAGGTCAATCAATCAAAATCGCAACATGAAATAGGATACTTTCTCTACATAATTTAATACTATGCTGGGATAATGGAGAATGGGAATAGAGCCATTTATGAATGTTGGGAAGAGAAATGAAATGAAATGGTTGGGTCATGTATTAAGGAAGGATGAAAGTGAGTGTGTGAGAGGAATATAGTTAGTGATAAATGTTGTAAAGAGAATGAAATGAGATGGTTGTGTCATGTGTTGAGGAAGGTTGATGATGACTGGGTGAGAGGAACAGAGCTGGTGATTAATGTTGTGAAGAGAAAAGGAATGAGATGGTTGGGTCATGTGTTGAGAAAGGATGAAAATGACTGGGTAATAGTAATAGGCCCAGTGATGAACGCTGCAAAAAGAAATTAAATGTAATGGTTGGGTCATGTGTTACAGATGGATGAAAATAGTTAAGTGAGAGGAATAGGGCTAGTGATGAGTGTTGCAAAGATAAATCAAATGCGATGGTTGATTGTGTTAAAATAAAGATGAAAGTGGCTAGGTGAGAGAAGTGATGGAAATGAATGTGGAAGGAAGTAAAGGAAGGGGTAGACCAAGACATAGCTAAAGATGATGGAAGAGGAAATGAAATCCAAGGGTTTTGTGAGAGGCGATGCAGACAGTAGGACAAAATGGAGTAGCTTTTTGTATGGCCTGCAATGCTAAACCTTGCTTTAAAAGGTGAAATGGTCTTAAATGCAGGCTGTCACTTACTGTGGCTACTGAAGCATGTATTACTTATATATTATACTCTGTTGCTGCTTGGGTAATGGAGTTAGATATGTATGCTGGCTGACTGACCATTCTACAAAGGAAAAATACAAAATTGTAAATATTTCCATAATAATCCTGATTTAACCAAAAAATAACTGACATTTTTTCTTCATTCTCTCATAAAGCTCTCTAAAATAGACTGTTTCGCATGAAACATACGTACAACAATAACTGTTGTATCCTGCTAAGATGACTGTGAGTTAAGCAATGCAAAGAATATTTCTACTTTCATAAATTCTTGGTTCTTTTCTGGGTACAAAACTGTTTTTACGAGAGAGACAAAGTAAAAAAAAAAGAGGAGGGGGAAGGGAGAATTACATTTATCCCAGTATCTTTCTGATAGTTATGTTATCTACTGAGGAGAGATTAATGTTAAAGTCAATTCCTGCAAGATTTGAACTCAGAACATTACATACCAAACTAGATAAATGGAGTCAGTACATAGTCACATGACCTGCTAGAAATACTAATCAAATCTCCCTCAAATCACACACGATCTTAAAAAAGGGAAGTGCACGTATTAGATAATGTAGTCATAGGCAATTCTAAAAAGACAGGATTTAATAACTCTGACCATAGGCCTGCTGGATCAGAATTGACCTGGGGCTAAATAGCAACCACAATAGTAACAACTAGAAAACACAAGTTAGTAGACTGTTTCTCTAATTTATATATACAAACTTGGTGGCCTTGTCTGTTTTTAAATAAAAATATTTGGATGATTTCCATCAACAAGATTATAATTTGCTGCTCGTGTTGATATAAGTTAACATCCCAAATATATTATTATACACCCACCATTATAACTACTACCATTCTGTTATCTAATTCTCCCTGTTAGCAGCATCAATCATTCTCATTCAAAGTAAGGAACTTTATCCTTAGATTCACTGTGCACATTTCATAAATCATTTTTTTTTTTTAAACACTTCATACCTTTTCTCTTTACTTCCTTAAGCCACCTACTATCTAGTGCAATCTTTAAAGCACATTATATCATACAGTCAGGGTGGTGGATTGGCAGTATCGGTAGAGGGTCGGACGCCATGCTTTCCAGCATAGTTACGTCCCTTTACGATCTGAGTTCAAATCCCGCCGAGGTTGACTTTGCCTTTCATCCTTACGGGGTCGATAAAATAAAGTACCAGTAATGCACTGGGTAATTGCTGGCCTTGTGCCTAAAGTAGAAACAATTATATCATACAGTCTACATTACTTCAGTTATGAACAAGAAACTACATGGAATATCTGCTCCATCTTCTGCTCTCATATTATTACACTTCTCATAGGGTTCTTGATTTGTGAGAGGGAGACATCAGTGCATACTTGCTTCATTTTTTTTTTGTTTAGCCTTTGTAGGTCTTCTGCAGTCAAGGCCCATGTCAGGCCATACTTGCTTCATTTTTTTCTAGCCTTTCTGACCTCCTGAGGTCAAGGCTCATGTCTCACTGCCATGTAGCCTTGCAGTTTGAACCCAAGCATCATATAGTTTACTCTTCACTGTAAGAGGGAAACCCTTTGTTGTCAGAAGAGGTATTAGTTCTAAAAACTCCTTCCAGCTTGTTTTTACTGTGACTAGCTCACATTCAAAGCATCCTTCTCAACTACTGATTAGGTCACCTAGGTAACAAAACCTGACAATGAACATGGAGCAGCAGAGAAAACTGGAAAGAATGGAAATGAGAATGGTTTGGTAGATGAGCAGTGTATCATTCAGAGAGAGGACGACAAACAATGAGTTATGGAGAATGTTGGGAATAGAGCCAGTAATGAATGTTGTGAAGCAAAATGGAATAAGATGGTTGGGTTATGTATTGAAGAAGGAAGAAAGTGACTAGGGGAGAAGAGTGACGGAAATAAATGTGGATGGAAGTAGAAGGAGGGGAAGTTCAAAAAGGAATTGTTAAAGGAGGAAATGAAAGGTATGGTGTTTATTAAAGAGAATGCAGATGGTAAAACAAAAAGGAGAAGCTCTTCATGGAGCCTCACATGGTTAACCCTTGCTTTAGCAGGATAAATGACCATAAAATACTGTATCTCTGCATGTCATATGAGGTGACTAAAAGTGTTGGCATCAAGGAGGGCATCCAGCTGTAAAACATTGCTTCAAATCATCTCATCCAACTCTTACTATCATGAAGAGGTGGACGTGAAAGTGATATATACACACACACTGATGGTAGACTAATATATCATACAACAGATACCACTTATTCATGTCACACATCAATAATTCTTTCTATTTCATATATCTTCTCTATAAATATAGTTGACTATCATTTAGCCAAGAGTATAATATAACAGTAATACATGCTTCAGTAGACACAGTATGTGAATTATGTAATTCATATTTAACCTCTTTGATACTAAACAACCTGAAACGAACCCTAGTATTATGATACTTAGCTAGATATTTTAAAGTATTTATATTTATCTACAAACCTTTCATCATAATTTTATGTAATAACCATGACATTATGTTCCAATTACCAACTAAATAATGAGGTTAGCTTGATTATTTTCAAAATAATTTGAAAGTTATAGTTAATGATTTACATTAGAAATATGGCAATGAAAGGGTTATGGAAGTGGACAGCTTCAAAGATACTAGATTACAGAGATTTTTAACTTGAAATAACATAGAAATTATTTAAGTAAACAGTTATGTAAAAATAGGTAAGAATGTTCACGATAAAGGACTTTATGTGAATATTTTTCATCCTGTTGCTTTCTTATCCAATATTAATTCCACTGAGCTAGCTTACACAACATTTCACCATGTTTTTCTCTCATCATCCATGACTAAATCTGCTTCTCAATTTCTTATATATAATTACTAATTTCTAAAAGATATGTTTACTCTTAAATCGTACACTCAGTACTTCTGTGAAATCTTGCTACCTCATCATATTTCCTTTGAAACTATGCAAGGTTAAAGCTAACACAGCTACATCGTTTCTGGTAAATTTACTCAGTTATTTGTTTTTACTGGGAATAAATTATATTCAGTTTGGATGAGAAAACCACCAACAGATACCTATACTCCAAAAGAGTTAACACACTAATCTCTAGGTGATGCTACTACACATACATACCTCTTAGAACACAGCTAACACAAACTTACACTGCAAAAGAATTAACTCATACACAAGCTGTTTCTCTTGTTTCAAACTTCATAACTTGCTTTGTTCAACACAACACACAAGTGTTTGAAGGCCATTTTCCTTGTTACAGCCGGGGCTAGCCATGTGGGCCCTATAACAGGATTTAAACTCATCAGGTTTTGGTGGCTGCAATATTTTATAACCAAATTACTTTTCTTGTATCAACCCTCTTAGTCAGCTCTTACAACATTCAAAGCTAGATCCCCACCTATAACAGTAATTGTTTCTAATATAAGCACACGATCAGACAATTTGGGAGGAGGGAAACTGTTGATTATATTGACGCCAGTACTTGATTGGTACTTTATTTATTGTCCTCTGGAAAAATGAAAGGCAAAGTTGACCATGGCATAGTTTGAATTCAGATTGTCAAGATCCAGGACAAATACTGTAAAGTATTTTGTCCAAAACTAATTATTCTGCCAATCCACATGTTATAATAATGGTGCTGTTACTACATATACAGATATCCTATAACATAGCCACAGGATTGATTGGCATGAAGTCAATCACCAACACAATCCAACTTTCAAACCCATAGACATGTTATCTCCTTACACAGCCTTCTCTACTGTTATTTTGTCTTTTTAATACCAGATCTTCCAGATTGTTCATCAGTATCCATTAGAGAGTAGGACAGAACACTACAGTATTTGGTCTGGCTTTTTGAGTCCGAGTTCAAATCTGCTGTTATTTACTTGATTGGTAAACTTAATCCATTACCCAGTTTAACACCATGTCCTGATACTTGAGTGTTTTTAGTAGAGTTCATTCTGTTACAAACATTCAAACCAGGTCTTTAGTTTGAGGATGTATTCCTTCCACCCTTCCAGCAGTCTTTAAGACCCAGTAAAGGGTGATAGACACTAAACAATAAAAGAAGAAAACTATGGAATGTTAGGTAGATCCTTTATTAACCTTTTTGATACTAACTCACCTGAAACCAGCCCTGATACAAAACTACCCATTTTAAAGTGTTCATATTAATATTAAAATTTTCCCTTATAATTTTATATTTAATGAATATTTAAGTTATGTTCCAAAAACCAGCATACTAATGAAAAAGTTACTTATTTTATTAAATCCCACTAAATTTTTTATTATTTTCAAAATTAATTGAAGCATATAGGCAGTATATTTCTTTAGAAATATGGTAACAAAAGTGTTATAATATCTATCACATAGTGGGTTAGTTAAGGATGATTATATAGTTTAGTAGGTAGCATATATTTTATATTTTCATTTTTGGGGACTGGAGAATAGTTGAAACTTGAGGACAAAGAATAAAATCATTAATATGATGGTCATAATGGGAGGGTTGGGTAATCCAGTGACAGAATGTTCATTGTCAAAATCGATGGTGTATCTATCATAATATAATATCTTGGATTACATTGTCACATGTTTCCCTTTTTTATATATTTAAGATAGTGGAAAGTGTTTTACAAGAATTTGACTGAAGTTTCTAACACATCAAACTAGTGCATTGATGCATAGAAGCTCCCTCGCCTATTCTTTTGGTTGGTATATTTATTCTCTGGCAGAGGTGTTATCTCTGTATATCACTTTGGCTGGTCTTGAACTTGAAAACTTTTCAGTTTCAATTATCTTATCCATTTTACCAGAGTCCAAGTTGTTGAACCACAAAAAATATTACAGTCTGATATGGTGAACCTGATGATTTTATTTAATCAAGACTATATATGTTTATAAGAGAGGTAAACCTTCTTGAACAATACTTAAGTAAACTACACAAAATCAAGGGAGACAATTTAAAATATCTTGGAAAAACTTATCTAAGGAGTATAGATATTGTAGTGAATGCTGTTATAGTTATGGTACCCTAGTGACTCAAACATAGATCCTCAAATTGTTTAGTTAACCTTTGTTGGCACCATTTGACACCAGACAAACTGATGTCAACAGATGTGCCTACATCATCATTTTTTACTCCAACAGCTATCCCTATCCCAGACACAGTTTCCACCAATGCTTCTGAACCTTTTTACTAGTGTATATACTTTCTTCTCCACACTGAGCAAATTCACTCATATGCAGATATGCTGCATGTAACTATATCCTGATGCAATACCTTACAGCAACAGTCATTACGGTCTCTTCAACTTTAATAATGCACCTTCCCTATTATTACAAGTTACACACCTTTTAACAGGCTGCATGCACAGGCCTTTCTACAGACACACATCTAATATATATGTATATGGTATGTTCAGGGGGGCATCTTTACAAATAAACTTGTAGAAGGCTAAGTTTATATGTAACATTTACCTTTATTTTGAGTATTATTTTCTTGATATTGAAATTGAAGCCTCAAATCATTTGTACTATTTATAAGAGCCAATATAATATATTACAGCTACAGTGATATATTAACCAGTAGAGTATGTAAATAAAACCATTGTTAAATGTTATCCTTTAATTTTGTTTATCATGGACTGAATTATGTAATTTGTTTAAAATGTCATCATCACCATCATCATTTTACATCTATTTTTCCATGTTGACATGGTGGGTTGGATAGGTGACATGGCATCTCATGACTTGTTCACATACCTTCAATCTAGATTTACAATGAACTTCTTCACGCAGGGAAAGATCCAATATAGACAGTTGAACACTAGTCTGTGTAGTTGAGCCTCACTTGACGAAGGAAGATCAAATATTGACAGTTGAACCCTAGACTGCATACCTCACTAAAACTAGTTTGAGCTTCACCACACAGGGAAAGATCAAATACAAATAGATGAACTCAAGACTGCATACTTCACTGAAACTAATTTCAGCTTCATCACACAACGAAAGATTAAATGTAGGCAGTTGGACCCTAGACTGTGTACTTCACTGAAACTTGTTTGAGCTTAACCACACTGGGACAGATAAAATATAAACAGGTGAAACTTTGATTGCACACTCCATTCACTTCAAGTGATTGGAACATTTTTATATACTTCTCACTGACCTTATGCATAGTATTGTCTATACTAGCACAATTGCCTCTCTTGCAAGCTACGTTCAATTCCTTTTATGCTGAGTTTTTCTCTCAATTCACTTGTATTCTCTCCTTTATGCACACTAACATTACACATCCAACCAAGCATACATTCCTTATTTCTTTTTAGCTGCTACAAATCTTCTGCACCCAAAGCCCACATCTCACTACCATGCAACATGGCAGTTTAAACAATGCATCAGGTAACAACTCCTTGAACTTCTTTCACCCCAGTCTCATCTCAGTACAACATTTTCAGTACATCGACTTCCACTTCCAGTGAAAATTCTGAACAATTGAGAAAATTAATATCTTGATTACACTATGTATTGGCATATGTACATGTGTGTGTGTGTACATATGTATGTATATATATATGTGTGTGTGTGTAACTGTATGTTTGTATATACATGTGTATGTGTATATCTATTTAATACTGTAACTTAATTGTAGCTCAAACAACCCACAACCCATTATACACAAAAATGTTTTGATTTAGGTACTTTTAAACATATTCTCTTTTGCATCAAATATTTTTTGGCAAATTTCAGCAACTAAAACTCATAAGAAAAGAATACATATTTATTATATTAATCAGGAGAGAAGGGTTTCACCACCATTACTGCTATGACAACTATTTCTTTTACAAACACAAACATATGACAGCAGTTACACAATAAAAAATGTACTGGTAATAAGTGCATACATTTAGAGTGGGGAAGCACAAGTTGACAGATGCATCCAATAATAGTCACACATACACATACATACTGACAATATGTACAGACACAACAAAAACAACGAATGTGGAAAAACAAATAGACATAAAAGTTAGTGACAGCAACACCTGGTACTCCACCATGTAGCGCTTAAAAAAAGAAAACAAAACAAACACTTCGATTTTTACATACTTTGAATTATAAGTATGGTTGGATATCTCTGACACAATCGAGATATTAAATAGACAGATTTAAACATCTATTTATTTTCTATATTACCTTCATGCTCTCACCCTTCGAGAACGATCTTTTCCACCTGGTCAAGAGCATTAAATTCAAACCCAGACACAACAGATTCCTACAACAACTCCGTAGCAAAATAACAGAGTATGAAAACACCAACAACATCATGGTGCACTCGAACAAAACTGGAAACCTCTACTTCGTCAACCCTGACAGATACCACACACTGATCAGGAGCAGCCTAAACTCCACCTATAAAAAGGCTAACCATTCAATTATCGAGGACATAAATCGAGATGGACAACAAATTACCTCCAGCCTCGGGGTCGCCGACCGCACTGAACCCCTAGACCCACGGACTCCCTACTTCACACTGAAGGACCACAAATCCGACTTCGACCGCAAACCATCTATTAGGCTTATAAACCCAATGAAGTCAGACATAGGAAGAATCAGTAAAAAGATCCTAGACCGAGTTATACCAAAAGTTAAGCAAAACGTGAAACTTAGCCTATGGGTCAACACCCAAGAAGTAATCTCATGGTTCAGGAATATGGAGGACAAATGAGACACAAAATTCATCCAGTTTGACAGAGAGTTACTATGCATCTATTACCTTACCGCTCCTTATGGCCGCCTTAGACTTTGCTGAAACACTCACACCCATCACTGACCAGGAAAGAAATATCATTCTCCACGCCAGGAAGACAGTCCTACTTTTCGACAACTCCAAGTGGATAAAGAGAGCTCCCGACTCCCCCTTCGACGTCAGTATGGGCGCGACCGATTCGGCCGAGGTCACAGATCTTATAGGATTATTCCTACTATTTAAACTCACCAAAATGTTTCCTGCATTCAGCAGTGGATTGTACCGGGATGATGGGCTCCTCACCCTCAAAGGGTACAACCCCAGTAGTACAGACCGGGTCCGTAAACAACTAATCAACTTCTTCCGGGACTGGGGATTTAAAATCACCCTACAAACGTCCCTAACCCGAGTCAATTTCCTGGATGTTACCCGTAACCTCGAAAATGATATGTACTACCCATACAGGAAACCAAACGATAACCTGCACTACATCCACCGCCACTCTAACCATCCTAGAAACATCACCAATAACCTGGTTAAAAACATCTCCCTCCGCATATCTCGTTTGTCCGCTAATGAGCAGATATTCGACGAACATGCGCCTCATTACAACCAGGCCCTTTTATCCTTTTATCTAGCTTCCCTTAGCAGAACCAGTAGGTGACACCGCCACTCACGCAACGTAACGTGGTTCAATCCTCCCCATAATGCCGAGGTGGCAACACCTATTGGGAAAATCTTCTTTAGACTCCTCGAAAAACACTTCCCACTACAACACCGCTACCACAACATAATCAACAAAGACACCATCAAACTCTCCTACAGCACCACACCTAACTTCGCACAAAACATCGTCTCCTCAAACAACAAAAAACTCAACCGCTATGGAAGAAATAACCTAGACATCAGTGGAGAGCCGACCAGGAGGTGTAACTGCCCTGATAGATCTACGTGCCCCCTCAACAAGTGCCGAGAATGTAAAGTGATCTACCAGTGCAACGTGAGGACGGACACCTCCAACAAAGCTTATATAGGATTAACCGCGTGTGACTTCAAGACCCAGCTCTACCAACACCGACATACTTTCCGAAACCCGGTCCGGCGACATGCCACTACACTTTCGGGCCACATCTGGGACCTCCAAGATAATAATATAACCTACAATCTCACTTGGCGCTTACTGTCCAGAGCTAACTCTTACATGGGAGGACGCCGTCTGTGTAACTTATGCTCAGAGGAAACATTACAAATACTGTTTTCGAAGGACCAACTCCTAAACAAGAAAGACGAACTGGTAACCACATGTAAACACAGATTGCGTAGGACTTACCTCGCCCTTAAAACCCATAACGACCCGGGTGGGTAGACAAGGGCTAATACCCCCCCACACACACACACTTGCCGAATAAGTTAGGGGAAACCCCAGCTTACTTAGGTAGATATATCTCTTTTCTTTTCTTTTCCTCTTTGTCTTCTTCTTCCCGCTGTCTCATCCTATCACTTCCTTCCACACCCTATTTTCTTCCTCGTCTGCTTTTCCCCTTTCGCCTACCCCGATGCAGCCCATTGGGCCTCTGTAGCATCAGTTCCCCACCCCTGTAATTTTAAGATAGAATTGGCCGAATACGTTTTACTAACTACTTATAGCAGACGTGTTAAACCCCTTTAATTTTGTATCAGTTCTGGTACTACTCAATTTCTACAAGTTTTTTCTATTCTCAACTTATTAACCTGTAATTGTAAGATAGCCTTGTGATTTTTTTTATTCATTTCTCACTATCTAATTTTATATATTTTTTTATTTCTTTCTATTATCTTTTATTGTCTCCTACTCTCATTCGATTTACCTATTCTATAACCTCCCTCCTCCACTTCATACACTATCCTTAGAATCTGCTGTATACATATCACTTTCAACGCTTGACCGCTCCACTCACTCCCCTATTGTTCTACAGGCAAGTTCAGCCACCCCTACCTCCCACCAAATGCCATGATAGACTTATTTGTGTTTACAACAAAG
Organism: Eledone cirrhosa; assembly: GCA_964016885.1. Classification (NCBI taxonomy): domain Eukaryota; kingdom Metazoa; phylum Mollusca; class Cephalopoda; order Octopoda; family Eledonidae; genus Eledone; species Eledone cirrhosa. The sequence goes on along the minus strand of OZ024742.1, from coordinate 145,947,301 downwards.
TTTAATCAATCCTCTTGACAACTACAATCTTCCCATATAAGGAAGTACCTCCTTGAAAAGTTCGGCTATTTATTCACCAGGCTAAAAATTCTAATTTAGTCCAGAAATAGCCGTCGAAACGGCTTGAGCTCTATCGTCGGGGTCATACTTTTTCCTATATATATATATATTTATATATATATTTATTTATTTATTTATTTATATATAGAGAGAGAGATAAATCAGGATGTATTCAGTTTGAAACTGGTTAGACCATTATTCACCAGAGTACTCAATGCTTGGAGTAGTAGGGTATGGTTATATTATAAAGAGTCGGGACTCCGACGACTGAGTCTGGAATTAGCTGTTGAAACAGCAAAAGCTCACCCATCAGGATCCCAACTCTTTACAATATATATATATATATATATATATTGAAGTTTCCGTTGAAAATTGAAAAAGTCATAGGAGTGAAGAGTGCTCTATGTAAGTACCAGAGCAAAATTTAATGTATAATAAACAATACAATATAATTACCTCATTACCAGAGGTTTCCCGAATAAGACGAATACGAAAGAAACATCCTCATTCATTCGTCGGACAAGGCAATATAAAACATAGTGAAATATTTGGAAAGTCTCCTCAAGAAATGCAAAAAAATATATATATATATAAATAAAAGTAATGCAATAGACATATAAAATATATAAAAAAAATATAAGGAAATATAGTTAGGTGTGTGTATATGTGTGTATATACACTCACAAATGTACATATGTATGTATGTACAAATGCATGTGTATGGTGAAAATGTGTGCGTAAATACATATATGAGGGCAAGTATATTTGTGTATATGTAACCACAAATACGGATATAATATGAGTTGAAAATAAATTGATAATCTAGTTGACACGTATCCATATATATATATAAATATATATATATATATATATAAAAATAAAATTAAAATTTTATTTCTCGCCCTAGCACAGCTGATACATAAATGTAAGTATGCACACATACACACACACATATATATATATATATATATATATATTTATTAAAATAACAGATTAAAGTTTAAGCAAAGAATCGCTGCTTTCACCCTTAACGGGATCTTCTGAAACTAACAAAGTCAATCTGTAAACGCAGAACTGGATATTTCAAAAAACGTTGCAACCGGAGGAAGACAGGAAGACGATACTTTGGTTCATGGTGACGTTCGCTGGCAAAGAACGGGAAAAAAAACGAATAATACGTCATTAATAGGAGCGGTGAAAAACAATTACGTGCAAGGACAGAACCACGTTTATGGTATAAAAGAGGTCGTAGACTAATGTTCTCTAAGTGGTGCATAGAGACGTTCTCTGGCAATGAACGAAAAAACGAAGATAATAAGTCATATGTGGAGCGTGGAGAACAATAGCGTGCAAAGACAAAACCACGTAAATATGTATATATATGCACACATATACTTATGGGTTATATCGAACATTAATAATAATGTTCGATTCGTTTGTAAACAAACAGCCTGATTGCAGCATCTTTTCTTTTTAAATAAGAGTGTAGAAGAAAATTTAGTTGTTAGCCCAGGTGAACTCTGATGAAGTACACCTATGACCAAAGATATTCTAACCATGATAATCACATTTTCTAGTGATGTGTGTATATTGGAACTGTCAGTCACAATGTGCGGTCCAGTTGTTTGATCAAGAAAACAGCCTGCTTATAAAATTAACATGCATGTAGCTGAGCATTCCATTGACACATGCAACTTTAACATAATTCTCAGGGAGATTCACTATAGAAATGTAAAACTACATTAACAAATCTGTACTTTCCTGTGCTAAGAAGGTATGATGTGTTTTGCGGAAGATGTGGCTGCTATATCTTGCTGGTTAAGTGACCATTTAGAGGCTACCAGAGTAGCTTTGTCTGGGAGTGCCCCCCCCCCCCTCTTTTTTTTTTTTTTGCTACCAAACTGCTTGAAACCACCACTGGTTTTATGATACACTGTTGTTTATTTTATATTATACTAAATCCTTCTAAATTTTTGATTATTTTCAAATTGATTTGAAATTTATAGGCAATATCTTTCCTTAGAAATATGGTAAAGAAAGGGTTAGAGTGTTTATAATTTATCTGAAAACCTTCCTTTATAAATTTATGTAAAAGCCTTGGTTATATTCCAAACACCAAATTAATAAGAAAATTATATTTCTAAATCTTTTGAAATTCTCGATTATTTTCAAAATTATTTGAAAATCATAAGCAGTGTTTTTTTTTGTTATTAGAAATATTGTCAAGAAAAAGTTAACAATTGACGATAAAATAATAAAAAGGGAGCTAAGTCAATAAATTAGGAACCTTTCATAGACCTCTCTCTCTTTCTTGCTCTCTTTCTCTCTCCCTCACTCTCAAACAGAATGATGGCTAGGCTGTATTAATCTGAAGTTAGTGAGCTTCATTGCTAAAATATATTCCTACTGAGATCATCATCATTTAACAAAGGTTAAATGATGATGATGATATGTGTGTGTGTGTGTGTGTATATATATATGAGAGAAAGAGACATACAGACAGACATCAACAGATGGGTAAAAGTAACTGGAACATGTTTAGTCGCAAAAGTTATTCTTCATTCAAGTGACTACTACATCAGCTGACCCAGAGATTTCCTCACAGTTGCTAAGGTCCCCTCCCCACCTCTCACAGTTGCTAAAGTCTCTCTCTCCCACTCCCCACCCCCACCCTTCACACAGTTGCTAAGGTCTCTCTCCCACACCGCACCCCTTTCTTGCACTTCCTGTTGCTTCTCTGGCGTACCAGTCTGTGGAAATACCAGGTTGGATGGAAACTTTACAGCAATGTTCTCCTCCTCATCCTCCCATTGTAAGTAGCACCATTTTATATCACAGTAGACAGATATTGCCGAAAATACTAACAGAATTCTCATTTCTGTCTGATCGACATAAACTATTGCACCTGTACAGTCAGGTAAACTAAATTAAAACTCCAGCGTTTAGAATCTGTTTATACCAGTGGTTCCCTACTTTTTCACTTCCAACAACCCCTTTTATTTAAATTAACCCCACCCACCCTGCTACATAGATTGTATCCATTCATAATAATAATCAAGAGAGAAAGGATTATACTTAGACAAAAATGGATAACCAATAATGTGTGTGTATTATGTTTATAACAAAGTATTTGAATTTTGAATTTACTTGTGATATCAACAACAACCAACAATGTGGGCGCTCAGCCTGCTAGAAATAGCAGCTTATTATCCTCCAATCACACCCTTACAATAACTGGAAGGAAATATTAGTCCCAGATATACAGAATACTGGGTGATCATGGCTAAGATGCCTTCAATGATATGTCTGTACATCTGCTCTATCAAGGGTGGCCTGAAGCTAAATAACAACAAAAATATTCATGTTATTATATTTTACATCTGATGTTAGAGTTAGGGGTGACCATTCTTTTGCTTTTACTAACTTCATAAAGCAACATAGCTTAAGGTTAAAGTATTCAACTCGGTCATAAGGTTGTGAGTTCAATTCACAGACAAAGTGCTGCCCTGTATCTTTATTTCCTGTTGTTCCAGTCCACTCATCTGGAAAAAATAAGTTTTTATATTACTGGTGCAAAGCTTTATCGGATTTTGTACTTCCCTTGAATATCAAAGACATAGAGAGGGGAAACTGTCCTGTATGGGCAACTGCTGGTCTTTCACGAAAAAACCTTGCTCTGGCCTTTGCTTTACAAAAGAATTTTTCTGGTGTAAACCCATGGTCACTCAAGATTGAATGGGTCATCAGTTAACTAACTTTATTAACTACAAATACTTATTTATTACTAACTTTAAAGTCAGTTCTTTTTTTTTATATTAGTGTTGCATTGGCTTATTAATGGTGATAAGTCATTAAAGAGTTGGATATAATTAATGCCTTATGCTATTTCTTCTGGTTCTTTGTAATCTGAGTTCAAATTCTGTTGAAGTCACCTTTGTTTTTTAGACATTCAGGGTCAATATATAAAATAACAATACAGGGTGCTGGATTGGTGAAAGTATTAGTGTTGGATGATATACTTTTTGGAAGAGCACCCAGCTGTAGAAACCATGAAACATTTAAGCAAGGCATGGTTTCCAAACCATCTTATCTTGGACTATGATGACCTGTCCAATCCATACCAGCATGTTAAATTACTGCTATCTACATTAATCGAGTATCAATGCAGAACAAACAGGACTTTGTGGTTAGGGAACTCACTTCACAATCCTGCTGACCAATACCTTGTGAGAATTTGTTAGAGGTGGAACTACAGAATATATATAAATATATATCATCATCATCATCATCATCATTTAACATCTGTTTTTCCCTGCTAGCAAGGTTTAGACATATCATCATAGATTGGTTTGACTACCAAGTAAGTCAGAGCCCCAACATATAATCCCTTGCTCTACCAAGTAAACTCTATAATGTAACCAATACTAGAAAAATCGTCATGTCTATGGCATGGCTTTCTATGGCTGGATGCCCTTCCTATCACCAGCCACTTTACAGAATGTACTGGTGCACTTATCATGAGACCACCAACACTCAAGAAGTTGTCAAGCCCCAAACACAACTAAAGAGTCCTTTTGACTCTTTTTTTACATAATTTCTACAGCTGGTAGCCCTTTCTATTACCAGTCACCTTACAGTGTGCACTGAAAGCATTTATCCTGGCACTTTCTACTTTACAGATTGTGATGTATGTCATTGGCAGTTGCCAATTGTGGAGTAATTTCATAGGCTGAGGGAAGACCTCTGATAATGGTACAGTGGTGATAACAAGTACTAGGCAGGATGTAGGGGAGTGATATAGAATAGAGTGGGAGGATGGGTTGGCAGTGACTCTGGATAGAATGTGGATGTTAGGATTTAGGAGGAGTAGAGATGATCCTTGATAAAGTAGGAGTGAGAATGTACAGTGATGCTGAAAATAGGTACTACAGGAGCATGGGTGGTGGTTTGTGAGTGACGGTGTATTGTGGGTGGGGAAATTCGTGGATGGTTCAGGTCAAGTCAAGTTTTAAGCTGGTAGATGAAGGATAGCTCTAGTGGTCATTTGTCATCTCTGTTGTGAGGTTCAGCTTCTTACAGTTAGTCCTCACTATCTAATCCATTCTCTTCCTGAGGCTGTCTCTTTCATGATTTCCATCCACTGAGATTTCTCTGCAACCCTTTATACCATTGTAATCTTCCAAATGCACCATATGTCTATACCAACGCAGTCTTCTCTTTTACACATAACATCCAATTCCTCTCATGACAAGTTTTTCTCTCAGTTCACTTAGACTACATCATTCGTGTACACTAACATTACTCATCAATCAGAGCATACTCGCTTCATTTCTTTCTAGCCTTCTCAGGTCTTCTGTAGTCAAGTTTCATATCTCACTGCTATGTAGCATTGTAGTTTGCATGCAAACATCATACAGTCTACCCTTCACTCTGAGAGAGAAGCCATTTGTTGTCAGCAGGGGTACTGCTTTTTCCAGTCTGTTCTTATCCTGGCTATCACACTCCCTCTTCCACTGCTGATTTGGTCCTTTGGTAACAAAAGTGGTCAATATTTCTATGTAGCATCCCAAGTAATTAATGGAATCTATTTCATATGTGCACTTAATGCTTGCTTCTCCTATGCATCTGCTGTTTATAAAATCTGTCTTTTCTGTTAACTTCCCTGCAATCACACTACATCACCTATGCTTCCATAGATTACACTATGTGCACTTATGAAGTTTTTGTCCACTCCTTTTCAACACATCAAATATGGCCACTTCCCTGATGGTATCAGCATCTTGTCCTCCTTACTTATAAAGACTTCAGTCTTTGCTAAGTTTCTTTTATGTCTTTCAATTCTAGGTTTTTCTTCCATGCCTGGAATTTTGCCTCTAACTCTTCCCTTGATTCAGCTATAAGGACTTGATCATTAGCATACAGTGTTCCCATATCATGCCCATTTTAATCTCCTCCATAATGGCTTGAAGGACAGTGATAAACTGAAGTGGGATTAGGATTGAGCTCTGATGGACCTCCACCTTCACTTCAAATTCATAATTGTATTCACTTGCTGGTTGCACCTCTATACATGGCTTGCACAGCCCGTATGAGCCTTAGTACCCACTAGATTACACAATAGAAAACTTTGTCAAAGGCCTTCTCCAAATCCACAAAAACCAGGTTACTCTTAGCTAAGTATTTTTGCTGTTTTCTCACCAGAGAGACAACACTGATTAGTACCTCTATCTGGCATAAAGCTGAACTACATTTCACATACCTTAATTCTGTCTCAAATTAGTTGTGCTATAACCCTTTTAGTAAATTTCATGGCCTGGTCTAGCAACTTGATGCCTTTGTCGTTACATCGCTCTAATGTGTCCCCCTTACCCTTGTAGCAGTTCACAATGATACCATTATGCCAAGCATTGAGTATGACAGCATTTTATACAAATTGATTAATTGGTCTAACTATATCATAACTTGGCATTCCAGATGTTTTTAGCATATCAGCGACTAAATCAGATGGTTTAGCTGCCTTCCTTCCCATCATACCCCTAATTGTTTTGTCTATTACCCAGCAATCAAATTTATGGCTGGTCTTTCAGTTGGGTCAACATAAAATTGGCCTTCATTGTCCTATTTATTTCCTTAATTCATCTCTTTCTCATACTAGGACTTCCATGACTCTTTCTTGAATCATGATGTCAGACAAGGTAAGTGATCCATTATAATATTGGACACATTTTTTCCCAACTATGTCTTGAATTTTCTCTAGCACACTGTCTTGCACTGTGGAACATTTTGCACCTCTGATCCTCATGATATAAAATATGTTCAAACTTATTTTTTGCTTGTTCCCTGGCTAAATATACCTGGTACCTACCTGTTAGGTTTTACTCTCTCTTTCTCCTTTTCCTCCAATTTTTTCAGGCTTGTATTTTTGTTTTTATGGCTCCATCTACCTTGTCATTCCACCACCACACCAATATCCATCTTACTGGGAGCTTGCTCCAGCTGCAGATCTGATCCAGGGCTTTGAGTAAGCTGTCTCTTAGGAATTCCCAATTTGCCTCCATACTATTGGTCTCCAATACCTCTTCCTTACTGTCATAAGCTTCAAATAGCATTATCTCTGAATTTGTTGCCAGCTGAGGATTCTGTCAGCTTCCAAGTCCTGCTTCTCCAAACTGGCTTTTGTTTCTTTGCCTGTCTAGCCCTTACTTTAAAGTCACTGACAACTAATTTATATTGGCATGGTGCATTCTTCCCCAGGGAAAGACTTGGCATTTATGACTATTTACCTATCTTACTTCCTCATGAGAACAAAGTCAATTTAGCTTGCCTGTCCCCAATTAGTGGGTGATCAGGTGGCAGGCTGATTTCCTTAGGTTTGTTTGCAGATGGTTAGGTCAAGAGCATTGTGATGCTCTAGAAGCCTTTACCCCATCTCATTTCTTGTACCATACCCATATCCTCCATGTACTCCAGGTAATTTGTTGCAGTGTTTCCCGACATGGCCATTGAAGTCACCAGCTGTGATAATGGTGTCACTGTCATTTGTTGTTGCGTAGTCTGATGAAGGCACGTGGCCTAGTGGTAAGGGTGTTACACTTACGAGCGTAATGTCGTGGGTTTGGTTCCTGGGCTGGGTTGTGTGTTGTGTTCTTGAGCAAAACACTTCATTTCACGTTGCTCCAATATACTCAGCTGAAAATGTGTACCAGCAATAGCTGGGGGTTTAACCCTGCGATGAAATGGCATCCTGTCCAAGGGGAGTCTTGTACTCCCAGTCGCTTCACACCATGAAGCGGGGATAAGCACCGACTCAATGCGCTGCTTACATGCATGCAGTCTGGTTTGCAGCAGATCCTCATAGAAGTGGTCCTTCTGTTTGCAAGCCCAGTTTGTGGAGCATATTTAGATGTTATGACAGCTACAATATTGCCCTAGGCTAGCCAAAGCTTAATTATCCTATTATTCACCCTGACTAATTCAATTATGTTATCTACCCATTTCTCTGGCAGTAACATTCCTACCCCCACCTATTGCTGCTCTACATTTAATATTGTTATTATTTGGGTATGTATGTCCATATGTAAGTGTATGTGTGTATCCAAGTGTGTCTGTGTGTGTGTATGTGCATGTCTTGTATTGTTTCTTTTCCAAATACAAAAATGAAGTGTATGTATATATATATTATAGAGAGAGGGGGGAGGAATACATTTATACACATATATACAGACAGACACATACACGTGTGTGCTGATGATGATGATAATGACAATTAAAATAGTTGTTATCAATTAGTGGTTGTTATTAGTCACTGACTTTTATCAATCAGTGATTGTTAATAATAATCAGTGAATGTTAACAATCATTAATTGTTTCTGGTGTAAATTATGCATTTTTGTTAGAATTAGTGAAATTGTTATCAATGGTGATTTACTTTTACAGCATAATGTTGGTTTCTTTTCACTAATTTTAGGGGTGTTCAAATAAGATGTGAAGTACATGCCTTTCCTAAGGGCATTAATGTCATACATAGAATGATAAGGCTTCGACCAAGAATAAAACCTATGTCGCAGACTCAATTTACCTCTTCTACTATAGGAGTTTGTCACTTTAAACTGTAAAATATTAAGCTATAATTCAGACTCCAAGCAGATGACTGACAGCTATGGATCTGTCCCTTCCTTGGTAAGCACAACAACATTGAAATATAATAATAAAGTGTTTTATCTTGGTTACATAATGTTAATGACCATTATATGTTTGTGTGTATTGTTGTTTTTGTTGTTGTTTAGCTCTAGCTCTAATTGAGTAACCTATAGTCAAAAATATTTCAGCTGTAACTATCTCATCATTTTATGGATAGTGGTTGATGTTAGGAAGAGTATCCAATTATAGAAACCATGCCAAAATATGGTATGTATGAGCAAGATATTGTTCTTCAACCCTATTAGTCAGACAGGGGTGACCTGTCCAGCCTAGAAAATGGACATAAAATGATGATTAAGACAGTAAAATGTGATCTAAGGGAAATTCGGCTGCTTTTTTTTACAAGGTTGAGAAACCACATAAAGACTCCTTCATTGGCTCATATCTTTTTGTCTGGTGTCCCTTTTCAGTGAATACAGGATTTTGAGAAGCCTACACTAGGCTTGTGAGTTCCAGCTGGTTTTGCTATAAAGATAGACAGAGAGATTTTTAAAAATATGAGCCATGTGTCTTGTCTATATCTGTACTTTTTCCAAACAAATGACTTAATCTCAATTATAATTATAACACAAAATAATACACAACTATGACAGATCTAGCGCCTTTCATACAAGCTTTTCCTCATTTCTTAGTACCTAGTGACTCATGCTAAACCACCATTGGCACTGAACCCTTTTTCATGTTTGAAGAGTTTGTTTGAATATTTGTTACTACTATCAAAATCTGCACTGGTGGCTGGTTTCACCTTCATGCATAACATAACACCTTCCTACTCAACCAAGCATCAAAAAGTCATCTGGTCCATCACCTATACCCTGACTGGTCAGACACCAGTCGCTCACCATAGTGCCATCCATTTTTGAGGCCTGTCGATTCAGCAAGCTAGTTATATACTCCTTAATGAATGTAATAAATTATTTCAAAATCAATTTGTCGAACCTTTCCCCTCCACCAATGTTCAATGAATTTGGCTCAACTTTGACTTTACCCTCCTAACACACAAGCCACATCCATTGATATTTCATTTCATGTCTTTAACCCATCCCTGCTATCCAGACAACATACTTTATACTCCAAATTATTTTTAAAGGATGTGCATGTGTGTGTGGTTTAATGGTTAAGGTATTCAGTTTATGACTATAAGGTCACGAGTTCAATTCCTAGTAGTGTGCTGTGCCCTTGAGCAAGACACTTTATTTCATATTACTTAGTCCACTCAGCTAGTAAAAATGAGTTATACCTGTAATTCAAAGGGCTAACTTTGTCATAAACTGTGTTTTGACAAATTTTCCTAAGAATTATATTAAAGGAACATGTAGAATGCACACTAATTTCACTGGCAGGCTGTTCCCACAATCAAACAACTTAAACACTCATCATTGAAACCAACACGCACACACACACGCACACACACACACGCACACACCACACCACACCACACCACACCACACCACACCACACCACACCACACCACACCACACCACACACCAACACGTGTGTGTGTGTGTAAGAATCTACTCTTCCTGCCACTCATTTCTTCCACCTGGATATTTATTGGTAACAAATATAATCAAGCTCCTCTCACTCTAAGACAGTTTCTCCATTCATTTATGTTGTCTCAGTCCTCTTCAATCTTCTGCAACTACCAGCAGTTGTTTAAATAGCTTTTTTCCTTTTCTCTGAAATTGTTGTTTAGCCACAGGTCAGCCTTGATTCAACAAACCTATGACACATGCAGGTAGTAATCGTTTTTTTTTTTTTTTTTTTTTTTTTTTTAGCACAGGTCAGCCCTGATCCGACAGACTTATGTCTCACACATAAGTAGTTGTTGTTGTTGTTTGGTGTTTTAACCCCAGGCCAGCTAACTTTTAACTTAATAACAAAGAATATATATTTAACTACTGAAATATAATATTATATGTCATACAGTAATGAAATTTCAGTCTAAAGTTTTGAACACTTTAATAGAGGCAGTTTTTTGGTGGATTAGTGTTTAAAGGGCTAAAGCTATTTGTGATATATTACAGTATGTTTTTTTTTTTTTGTTATGTTTATGGGGTTTACTTCTGTGTGTTAAGTTTTGGAATTGTTTTTATATATTCTCTGTATGGCTGTTTTGTCTGGTTTAATCTGTTGTCATTGTTGTTATGGTTTGTGAAATATGGTGTATTTATATGAAGTTTTGGTAGTTAGTGTTGTTTCATGAAACCATTAAAATCAGACTTGATTTTGCATACATGTGTGTCAAACTTTTCAGTATATGATATAAAACAATAAGTATATATTTGAGAATCCACAAGTCTGATGAACTATCGATTCCAGAGTCAGGCCCAATCGTGACTGATTATACCTTGAGCTAATTGATTGCAAAACACAATCAATGTTATATTGATACTTCAATCCTACTTCATATTTTGATTAACATTCTGTTTGTTACGGATTCCAAAACTGGTGAAGACACAAGCATAAAATCCTGCATCAATAGCCAGATCCACATAACATTAAATGCTCAAATTGGTGAACCATCAGTAACTGAACATTATACACCAATATAATATATATATATATATATATATATATATATATATATATATATATATATATATTGTATTGGTGTATAATCTTCAGGGAATATATACAAGGAAGATTAATCATTTTATAAGGTATCTATTTTTGAAGCTCTAGTTAAACTTTATTTAGTTACCTACCTTTTACAAATTATCCCCTGTGATTGTTTCATATGTTTGTTTATATGTCAATCAATTTCTAGTTGATATAAAATGCTCGGATCTATTCATTAGAATCTTGGAGCATATTTTACGGGTGATATGGCGCATGTCTATCCGGCATGACACCCTTAATTTAATTTAATTTAATTTAATTTATCTTAATTTTGGATATATATATATATGTATATATATATGTATATCGACAGACTATCGACTTTCATCACAACCTCACAATTGCAAATCCAATTCTCTAACCACTCAGTCATGCACATATATATATATATATATATATATGTATATGACCTGGGAAGAAGTAATCAGGGATAATCTGAAAGCCTGGACCAAAACCTATCCCTGGAATGAATGCTCTGGAAAGATGTTTTGAAAGAGGCTCCCAAAATATCCAATACTTATGACAAGTAAAGAAGACATTAAACCAGATGATATATATATATATGTGTGTGTGTGTGTGCTGTATATGTGTTTGTGTGTGTGTATATATATATATATATATACAATCACTACTGCAAGGCACAAACAGCCTCATGGTCCCAGTGGTCCAGTGGACAGTGAAGAAAGTATTATTCTGGAGGATGGCAAAGGAGACAACATGAGATAGCCATTCCAACTTGCAAGGCTCACTCTTGTGTGTGATCAACTCTACTCTGATATCAATGAGTAGGGAAATGGTAAGGGGACTAAGAAAGCCAAAAGTCTTCATTGTACTTGTGTGAATATTATGTTGGAAAACACCTTTATGCAATTTTTTATTCTGTTTTATGTATTTTTGTTGATCTCATATTTTCTTAACGTGTCATTTTTGACTGTGTTTCGTTTGGCAGAAAATATAATACTAGAATCATTAGAGCATCAAATGAAATCCCTGTAATATTTAATTACTGACATTTATGTTCTTAATTCAAATCCTACCTAGGTGAAATGTGCCTCTCTATGGTAATTAATGTATAGTGCCTGTCAAGTACATGACTTAATTTAATATTCTCATAAAGTATCTGAGATGTGAATGGAATTATAATTGAAGAGTGTTTCGAAGTCAAATTTTCACTATTCGACCAGTATACCAGGCATAACCAACCTATCTTCTTTTCTGGCACATATTTATCCAGTATATTCATCCATTTTTAGGATGATTGAATTAACCTTTACATCATAATATTTCTAATGAAAGACACTGTCTGTAATTTTTAGATCCTGTTGAAAATAACCAAAAATTCAGAGGGGTCTAGCACTACAACTAATTTTCTCATTATTAAGTTGGTGTGAGAGTTTTATATTAAAATAAACACTATAGAATAAGCTGTTTTGTATTGTTGAAACTAGAGGAGTTTCAAGTGGTTTGGTATCAAAACAGTTAAATTAAATTTGGCTGTTATTTCTAACACATGTAGTAACCTCAGAGACTTTTTTTCATTGGCATATTTCTCTAAAGTTATCATCATTGGTGACTTCACTATACCATTGACGTCTTCAAAGCCTCCATTGTGCTGAGATAGCTTCCTCTCATCCACAATTTAAAAGGTAACACAAAGGGTGCATTATCATGAGTGGTGGAAGGCAAGAGACTGAATTAAATCCAAGAATTGCTGAAGCTAGTAAAATTATGTACCAGCTTCAGCATTTGGTCATCAGAAGGGAGGTAAGTGTAAAAGCCAAACCACCTATCTTCAATTCAGTATTCATACCAACCCTTATTATTGTCATGAATCTTGAATAAAGACCAAAAGTATACAATCAGGAATACTGGAATACAAGTGGTTGAAATGGGATTCCTGTGAAAATTCACTAGAGTAATGTTACTCGATAGGGTGCATAGCTCAGAGATCTGGCAGTCACTCCAAGTAGAGCTGCTACATCTCTGAATTGAGAGATCAAAGCTCTAATACAACAGACATATGGTTAAAATGTGCAAGCAAAGACTCACTAGACAGTTTTTATGGACAGAATCAACCAGCAAGAAACTCGGAGGTAAACCATCTGCAAGATGGTTAGATAACATCCATGAGCTCGTTTGGTCTCATTTGAGGATCCAGCTGGATCAATTGAAAATGGTTGCTTCTGATAAGGCTCTCTGGAAAGTGTGTCTGAGGAATCTGCCCCTGTGACTCTCCCAGGAATAAATGGGCAAAGAAGAACATAAAGGTAAATGAGCCTCTGTTGATTTCGACAATGAGTATTCCAGTCATTGATCAAGAGTACAGCTTTCTCATGAAATTAACATATAAGAGTATTCCACAGTTATGTATATCCTTAACAAATCTCAGGGAGATTCAACATGCCACAATGTCTGGTGAGCCTGGTTCTTTAAATTACAAGTACAAACCATCTTGTATTATAGCGCAAGTGGCTTGGGTGATGGATTGGCAGAATTGGTAGGTGCGTCTGATAAAATGCCTTTGCATTATTTATTCTGATGCCATGCTTTGCAGCAAAGAGTTACGGCCCTTTATGATCTGAGTTCAAATCCCGCCGAGGTTAACTTTGCCTTTCATCCTTACGGGGTCGATAAAATAAAGCACTGGTAATACACTGGTATAATTACTGGCCTTGTGCCAAAAATAGAAACAATTATTTGTTCTGGCTCTTTACACTATGAGTTCAAGTCCCACCATTGTCAACTTTGCCTTTCATCCTTCCATGGCTGGTAAAATAAAGTACCAGTCAATTACAAGAGTCGGTATGATAGACTTTCCCCTCCCCGCAAATCATTGGCCTTGTGCCTAAATTAGAAATCATTATAGTGTAAGTGGTTGAGCATTCTACAGACATGTGTACCATTAATATAATTCTCAGATAGATTCCACATGATACAGTGTAAGATGAGACTGGTCCTTAGAATTACATTTACAGTCTATCTGACAGGCTTCCAAACAATTTCTGTCTTCTTAATTTCACCTACTGTGGTAAATGATACTTGCCCAGGATACCACATAGTAGGGTTGAACCCAGGACCTTAAGATGGCAAGGCAAACTTCTTAACCATTCAGTCATGCTGTGCCCACACCCCCACTCTAACAACTCTGCTATACCACAGTGTTTGGCTATGTAGCTCATATTCTCCCATATTCTACCACAGTATTTGCTTATGTACTACCAATTCCCTCAACTCTGCTGTCCTACATTATAGGGTTAAACCGATCAGGTGACCACTTCTTGCTCATACAATCTATTTACACACACACACCACCACCACACCACACCACCACACCACACCACACCACACCACGACACGACACGACACGACACGACACGACACGACACGACACGACACGACACGACACATATTTTGCATCCACTTTTCAATAGTGAGTGGTTGAATAAGACATTTTGAAAGCAGTTTTTCTACAGCCAGATGTCCTTTCTGATGCCAACTCATACTTTTAAGTATGGTGTATGCAGCTCAATTTTGCTGAACCAGTTAGCTGCAAGTATCACCATTTGTTTTAAACTGTTTTATGAAGATGCTCATAGACAGATACTCATACACATAAATATATGCACCGGACTTCTAAAAAAATTCTATCTACCAAATTCACTCACAAGGCCTTTGTTTGTTGTTGTTTTTGCTTTTACTGTGTCCAAGCCATGATTCCATGGAAAAGTTGGCATAAAAAACGATTATTATGATGATTATGACACACACAATATTATTTGAAAAATAAATAATATTTCTTCATTAAAAGAAAAACATTTATGTAGCTGTATTTTATGAAACAATATTTAAGTGCATCTTATTAAATTATAATGATCTATTCATAATTTACAAGCACTCTTTCTCTCTCAATATTATATAATTGTTTCTACTTTTGGCACAAGGCCAGCAATTATTCCAGTGTATTACTGGTACTTTATTTTATCGACCCCCGTAAGGATGAAAGGCAAAGTTAACCTCGGCGGGATTTGAACTCAGTCTGTAAAGGGACGTAACTGTGCTGCAAAGCATGGCGTCCGACCCTGCCAATCCACTAGGGAAAAGGATGGTACAGTTGGGGGACAATTTCTTGGAAAAGAATATCAGCAATTCTGCATGAATATATTATTCAAAACACAATTGTATTCTTGATAACAAATATATATTTTCAAAAAGTCTCGATATATATAAATAAATATACATTTATATATTTGGTGTAGATGTTTTTCGAAAATTAAATACAAAAAAAAACTGAAACTTAAGGGATTACCAAAGTGAAAAAATAATAGTATTTACCTTAAAAAATGAAGTGAAAACTTTTCCTGGACAGTAGAGTGCTAGCTACATGCTGTAAAACATTCTGTGCTACGTTGTCATTATTGAAGTTTTATCCACCAAATGTTATTATTATATTTGTAATTAATTGTTTCTACATTTGGCACAAGGCCAGCAATTATCCCAGTGTATTACTGGTGCTAAGCAGGCAAAGCAGGTCTACTATTAACTACCCAAGTGTATTGAATGTCAATAAAAGAGTGCTAAAGTGTTTAACATCAAATGTATGAAACAAAATTATTTTTCATGTCTTTCCCAATAATGGATTCGGATAATTTATTTAAGGATATCAGAGTTATGAGTCTTTTGTTAATTATATCCTTTAATGGATGCCATCCATGTATTATTTGCATGAAAATATTCATAAAAGGAATTAAACGGTACACATATTGATGGCATTTGTTGTTGAAATTCCTAAATGCAATCATCCTTTGTACATCTCACCTATGGAATTCTCTTCCAGCTTCTTACTAAAATTCAAAAGCAACATCATCTGTCATCTTCTCTCTCCTTGAATTATATTCTCTCTGTAACCCCTTGCATTTTAGTGGTTTTATTGCCTTGCTTGGAGTGAGCAAAGAAAAAAAATTGGAAAATACATTCACATTTCTCTTTCATAAAGTATTTCTCTCTTGCCTGAAAATCTCCAAAATCAATTTGGAAACAAACCACTCGAGTCAACTACTTAGAAAACAACTATAAAACTACATGATTTTATAAAACAATTACATTTAATGTCTCTACCTAAATGTTGCTGGCAAACAATGTTTTTAACTTTCCCATAATTTGATAATTTGATATGTAATAGCATCCTCAATTTATTCATTACATAAAAACCAATGCAATAATAATTAAATAGCAATTTCGTTATTAGCTACTACACTGAATACAAAATAGCACCATTAATTATCCTGGTAAAAATCTGGTTATTATAAAGTTATTAAAAAAAATCTGTAAACTTAACCATTTCTTTTATTATATTGAACAAATAAACAAACTTCTTGTATACATATAGTTCATTAGTTGCGAATATTAGTAAGTTTTTTACCCTATTGTCTTGATTTTAGTGAGTACAGTTTTACTTTAGGATTATGAAAATATCTTCATGTAATGTTATGATAATCAACAAACATGTTGTCATAGATATTTTTTCATTTATGCTTATTCTGCCTCTTGTTAGCCTTTCCTATTAATTTTTTTTTATTTTTATATTTAGATCTCTCTATCTTGTTTTGTTTTTTTTGTGTGTGTCTCAACTGTAAGAAGTACTAGATACTTCCCCTAGTCTGTCATGGGTTACGAGCTCTATACGGACGTTTAAATTGATTAAGTAAATAAATAATGTTTACTATATAATATTTACTACTGTATAATAAATGAAAATATCAAAGTATATATAAATATGTAAGATGAAGCTGTATATTAACCCATATACAATAATCCTGGTAGCAGTGATATGATCACAGCAAAACTCTATGTTAATATAAACTAAAGGTATTTTATATGGATCCATATATATACACCTTTATTCTGAATAATTGTTTCTACTTTTAGCACAAAGCCAGCAATTACACAGTACATTACTGGTACTTTATTTTATCGACCCCGTAAGGATGAAAAGCAAAGTTGACCTCGGCGGGATTTGAGCTCAGAATGGCAAGGGCCATAACTCTTTGTGTCCAAGCATGGTGTCCGACCCTCTACCGATACTGCCAATCCACCGTCATTTATTCTGAATAATGTTATTTGGTTATATATACTGGCTATTTGGTTACTTTGTTATTATTGTTTTGGTGAGGAGGGTGTTGTTTAACCCTTTTAATCAGGGCCAGACTTTGACCTGCTAAGGCCCTAAACTATATGAAATTTGAGGCCCTTTTCTAAAAGAATATAATTATTACTTTTTATATTAATGTTAATGATAAAGAATAAATAATGTATGTATATATACAGGTTGTCCCCAAAAAATATATACACACTTCAACAGCATACTAATAAATATTGCCTGTACAGGTAATCAAAGTGTGTATACATTTTTGAGAGGCCACCCTGTATATATATATACATATATATGAGTGTTAGGTATTTCCATAGAAAAGGTAAAGGAAAGAAGAGTACAGAGGTATTTAATTTAGATATCCATAACATAACTATTTCATCTGATGAAAGGGATGGACGTTTCTGTAAGGATCACCTAGTTTCTTAAAACCTTTGGTAATGGAATAATTATATTGTGTTGTTTATTATGTAATTAAATTAAATATATATATATATATATATCACCATCATCATTCATTATCATTGTTTTACGTCCATTCTTCCACACTAGCATGGGTTAGATGGGTTGTCCTGTTGTGGGCAGTGTCCGGTCAGCTAACCTTGTCTTGCTCATACGGGAACTGATTCTGGCTTGATTTCTACAGCTGGATGCCCTTCCTAACACCAACATCATTTACAGTGAGTGCTGGGTGCTTTTTTGCCGTGGCACCTCCATGACCACTTTGCAGTGGGAGGGGGTGGGGGCATATTGTCTATATGCTTCAGCTTTGGCTTGTACCCGTGGGAAACCAGGTCTTCTGTGTGACGCCAGAGGTCACGGTCCTGTGTCATCGCCTTTGAGAGGTGCAATTGTGTAAGGTCAGCTTTTATCACCTCATCCCAGGTCTTCTTGGGTCTCCCCACTCCACAGCTTCCATCGACTTCTAGTGCTCTGCACCTTTTTATGCAGCTGTCATCCTTCATATGCATCACATGTCTATACCAATCTCCTCTCCTGCACACAGCATTTGATTCCTCTTATGCTCAGTCTCTCTCTCAATTTGTTTATATATATATAATACAATTTTTGATAATATATATATATATTATACAATTTTTTGATGATTCAGTATTAAGGAATAAAAACTAATGATAAAATAAAAATATATTTTTAAGAATGAGTTCCAAAGGGTATGTGGCCCTAGGCTATAGTTCATTTAGCTTATAGGTAAGTCTAGCACTGCTTTTGAAACTAACCTGGCCAAAACTGGCTCTGGGTTTATGGAACAAAACCACCTATTTTAAAGGGTTTTTATTGAAATTAAAATCTTCCAACATCATTTTATACCAGAACCCTATGTTCAGTTACTATCTTAATAATGAAATAATTAATAATTCTAGTAAATCCTTTAAAATTCTTCATTAATAAAATGAAATAAGGGGCATTTCATTGGGGTTATTATATTTACTGATTTTTATGACATTGTTATATATTATGATTTCTTTTATATTATAACATCATTATATTAATGATATTGTTTAATATTATGACATCACTGTATATAATGATACTGTATTATATTATGATGTCATTGTATATTAGGATATTTATATTATGACATGTTATGACAGTTTTATATTATAACATATATTATGATATTGTTTTATACTATGACACTGTTTTATATTATGACATTATATTATGATGTTTTATATTATGACATCATTATATACTATGACACTGTTATATATTATAAGACTTTATCATACTGTAACACTGTTTTATACTGTGATTGTTTTATATAATGACTTGTTTCATACTGTGATACTGTTTTATATATCTGTTTTTCTTTTGTTTTTGTTTTTTTAATGTTGGCAATATATTTATTTGTGTTTAAATGTTTTCATTTTCTTACTAATCGTGCTTTATGTAAGTAAATCTAATCCACATACCACCATCATATGTAAAACTTAAGCATCAGTCTGGTTTTTAGTCTTGGCCAACAGAATGGAAAAGACATTGCCCCAGAGGACCACAAAGGAGACGCACTAAAACAACCACTCCACCTGATGGAGCTCACTCCTGCAGGCAGCCAACTTTGCTCCGATAGCAGTAAGCAGTGATATGGTCCAGGGGCCAAAAATGCTGGGAATCTCCACTGCCAGAAGCTCAACCACAAACTTATTATAACACTATTTGCTTTCGTCAGATGTAATTTACAAGTGTCAACCTTTTATCTCTGTTTTATTAGGTTATAATGGGAAACAAGGTAGACACGGAGCAGGCATCAGAAGGCATCAATGATGAAGCTTCCAACAGTAGCAGGGATACTGTTGCTGCTGTACAGACAACAAATGGAGATGGAGATAAATGTACATCAGCTACAACAACTGAGCTGAAACTAACTGAGGATGACTCCTTAAAAGCTCCTGTCCTCAAGGAAACAAATGAATGTGATATTGATGATGACTTTGACTCATGTGAAGACATTTTCTATGATGCTGAAGAAGCAGACAAAAGCCAACTGGCTTACGTGGACTCAAATGTCCAGGCAGAGGAGGAAGAAGAAGAGGATGATGAAGAGGAAGAGGAAGAGGATGAAGATGGTGATGATGAAGATACCAGTAGTAGTTCACATGAACTCTTGGCTGAAACATTACGTTCGATTCGCGAACGAAAATTGTTAAAAACAAAACAAATTGAAATAAAACATCTTAATCTACTGAATACATCATGGGTAGATGGATCAACCCAAACTGATACAAGTCACGAGGCTAGCCAACATTCTGCTGATTGTGTTCCTGTTGAAGTATTAGCCAATTTGATAACACAAGTAGAAGAATTGTTGTCACATATCTCTGATGGTGGCCAGGATTACCAATCGGCGCTTTCATTAACTTTACGTCTACAGTTACAGAATATGGCTTCTCCTGCTTGTAAGTAACATCTGTTTTATTTATCATTGTTTTTAATCAGGATTTAGCTCTAAACAAGCAGACCTATGATCAGAAGCATTCCAGCCGTGACCATCCCAAAATATTTTCAGACACAGTGTTAAGCTGGAATTAACATGTCTTAAATCAGTGGTTTGAGGGATTACCTAAAAGTCTTTCCTCATTAGCTTTATTAATTCTCAAAATGGCGGTGAATTGGCAGAATCGGAAGAATGTCAGACAACATGCTTTGCAGCATAGTTACGGTCCGTTACAGTCTGAGTTCAAATCCTGCCAAGGTTAGCTTAGCCTTTCATTCTTACGGGTCGATAAAATAATGTACAAGTAATGCACTGGGGTAGATTTAATCGACTTTCCCCTCCCCTAAATTTGTTGGCCTTGTGCCTAAATCAAAAACCATTAATTATCAAATGGTTCCACTTACTCATCAAAAGCAGACTAATATTTCCACACCCAAATCTCTGACATTGTCTTTCACTAATATTCAAGGTATTTGTTGTAACTTTTCTTCTGTTCAGTATTTCATTCTACAATATTCTCCTGCCCTCATTGCTCTTTGGGAGACTAACTTGAGTCTTGGTATTTCTAGTTTGGATTTCTGTATTAGTGGTTATCTCCCTTCTTGTCGAAAGGAATCTATCTGTCAAATAGCATTGGAGTCTACATTTGCAATAATATTTCATTTTCTTTTGGTCATTCCTGTGTAATTCCACTTGCCCCATCCCCAAAATGCTACCACTCCTTTTTTTTTTTCCTTTCCATCTGAAAAAATTGACCATGTCCTTGTCCTCGAACAAATAATTGTTTCTACTTTTTGGCACAAGGCCAGCAATTACCCAGTACATTACTGGTACTTTATTTTATTGACCTCGTAAGGATGAAAGGAAAAGTTAACCTCAGCAGGATGTGAACTCAGATCATAAAGGGACATAACTATGCTAGAAAGCATGGCGTCTGACCCTCTACCGATACTGCCAAACAAATAATCTTAGGTGATTTCAATGTTCATTATTAATTTGGTTTAATTTTTAAATCTCTAGTTTTGCTGGAAGCCATGTCTTTATCTCAATATCTTTCTCAGATAATCACCTTTTCTACTTGTTATTCAGATCACTACAAGTATGACCTTTCCTTGACCTTTGCCCGTCAGATCCTAGCATTTGTTTTGTCTCTTCTCATACTCCACTTGGTTACTATGACAGTGATAACCATGAAAACCAAGATCCTTATTTTCTTGATGTTTGCCTCTTTTCTGATCCTCAAATTTGTTCTTGTTCCTCTCATACTCTACCTAGTCACTATAACAACCATGATCCTTCCTTCCTTGATTTTTGCATCATGTCTGATCCTAGCATTTCTTGTCGCTTCTCAAACTACAACAATGATTACTAATGCAACTATAATCTTTGCCTCATGTCTGAGCTTAGCCTTTCTATCTCTTCTCATGCTCCAGTTGATAACTCGGACCATACTGAAAATATCTGTTAACCCCTTTCCTTACACTTATCCTCCCTCTTGCCATTTTAACAAGGTGATTGGGATTCTTTCAGTGATTTTCTTCATGATACTCCATGTGATTTTTTTTTTTTTTTTCTCTTTCTGCTAATCTTGTACTTCTGAAGTAGTATTTTGAACTCAGAATGGAACTGATGCTTTCATTCCTCATCATGGATATTTAGTTATACCACATTCCTATCGTTGGTTTTCTCCTATTTGTTACTTTGCTATTTTTCATAGCAACATCTTGTTCTATTTTTATCAAGAAAACTCTTTAGAAAATAGATGTTATTTTGCCTTGGCTAAAAGGTCCTTGCTCTTCCTAGATCTCAGTATATGGATCAAACCAAGTCTCCTAGTTCTCCTCCTTTTGAAAAATCTATAATAGTATATTGAATAATTGTAAATTATACACACACACACACACACACACACACACACACACACACACACACTCTTACCCAAACTGGCTGACTCAACACAAACATGCTTTTCTTCTGTAATTGTTTTCTGTTTGCTCCTTTTCTTGCTCTCATATATTCTATTCCTCCTTCTATTTCTCATTCTATCTTCCAATGAAGGACTAATGTCTGAAACATAAAGACTTTTTTCCTACTATAACAAGCATTGAACTAATATATATCATCATTGTAGTGTATTGTTCTCTTGTGTTGTTTTTCACACACGCACACACACACACACATATATATATAAAGGGAAAGGATGTAGAAGAGATAAGTGAACAGGACAAAACCAAATAATTAAAGAAAACAAAGTAAATAATAACCACATCATATGTGATTAGTTATTGTCAAAGATAACATTTCAGATTAAAGTGTGTCTGTAATTTTATTTACTTAATATAATATAGTAATTATATTGATATAATTAATTTTATCTGCTCTGCAGTGTTAACAAATGTTGATTCATCAAGTACTTTAAAGCTTAGACGAAAGTCTGAAGAAGTGGAACATGCAAAATCTTGTGAGACTGAAGGTAGTATGGAGTCATATGACATCACATGGGATGTTGGAAACTCCGAGTGGGATCCTGTTAAGAAACAACATGCACGTATGTTATTCATTTAATTACATATAATCTGTTTTTATTGGTCTGGGCATTGCTCCATGTTAATATGTCTAAATGTATTTCTCACTCAAAAGAAAATACACAACATAATCAATTTTTTTCTAAATTTCTGTATGATGCCTGTGTGTGATGTGCATTGTTGCATGCTAGTGAGACATGAGCAGGGAATGCAGAGGCTATGCGAAGGCTGAAGAGAAATGAGGCAAGCATGCTCCGATGGATGAGCAATGATAATGTGTGTGAATGACAACAGCTGATATTGGGTGTAAGTGATATCAGATGTAGTGTGCAAGGGAGGAGATTGCATTGGTATAGACATGTGATGTGCATGATGATGATTGCTAGGTGAAGAAGTGGCAAGTAATCCCACTGGAAGGAAACTGCAATAGAGAAAAAAAACAAAGAAAATCTGAGCAACAGTTGGGAGAGTTAATCTCAAATTACTGAAGCTCTCAAAAATAATGACAACAGACCGCAATGAGTAGAGTGATGCTGTGCTGCAAAAGACGTTAAACTTGCCAATTTACCTATTTTTCTACTTGTACCATTTTAACCGGTGCCATTTTTACCGTTCACCATATATATATGTGTATATATATATATATATATATATATATCTTCTTCGCTCATTTATTTCTGGAAGGGTCATGAGGCAGAGACTTCAAGCATGCCTTCCAGCAAGTCCTGCCAGAAGCAACCATCTCCAATTGATCTAACTGGATCCCCAGGCAAGACCAGCCAAGCTCATATATGTTATCCGACCATCTTGCTCGGGGTCTACCCTTGGGTCTCCTGCTGGTTGTTTTTGTCTGTAAAATCTGTCCAGTTTTTCTTGCCTAAGACATTCTGACCACATGTCGGTAGTATCAGGGTTGTGTTCTCTCAATTCAGAGAAGTATTAGCTCTACACTGAGTGATTGTCTAATCTCCAAGCTACACACTCTATTGAGTAACATTACTCCAAGGGTCCTTCGGAGAAATCTGATTTCAGTCACTTTTATTGTGATAGTATTCTTTCGGTCATTACCGAAGATTTATGACCATAGGTAAGAGTTGGCACAAATACCGAATTGAAGATAGCAAGTTTGGCTTATTCTGATGACAGAATGCTGATGCTGGCACATTACTGCACCAGCTCATGCAATTCTTGAACTTAATTCAGCCTCCTGCCTTCCATCACTCATGAACACAGCCCCAAGATACTTGAACTTATCTACCTGCTTCAGTAGAACTCCACTCACATGTAGAGTGCATAGCACAGGCTTCCTTGAGAGGACAAGTGTCTCAGTTTTCACAGCACTGATTTCCATTCCAGCCATGCAACAATCAGCATCAAACCTATCAAGTGCATGTCGGAGATCACCTTCTGACAAGTTAAATAATAATACCATGGCGTCTCCAAATTCCAACCAGCTGATCATGATATCACTTCCAACCCAACTGCGCATGCCAATCCTATTCATGAAGACTATGAATGGGAGACGTGACAGTATGCAAAATATGTGTGTGTGTGTGTGTGTGTGTGTGTGCGCGCGCGCATATATTTTCACTAGCTCTGATAGTTTGGCAGGTGAACAGTGAGCTGTACTGATGAAGGGTGATACCCAGAAACATTAGTGTCTGCAGTTCTGTTCGCATGCCAACATAAGAGCAAGAATGAAGTGTTTATTCTCCTGACATGGCTATAAAATTGAGGCTTGTTTGCAAAATTGGAAACGAATCGAATGTTATTATTAATATTTGGATTGGCAGTATTGGTAGAGGGTCGGACGCCATTCTTTCCAGCATAGTTACGTCCCTTTATGATCTGAGTTCAAATCCCGCCGAGGTTGACTTTGCCTTTCATCCTTACGGGGTCGATAAAATAAAGTACCAGTAATGCACTGGGTAATTGCTGGCCTTGTGCCTAAAGTAGAAACAATTATTAATATTTGAAAAACTCAGATTACATTTATATATATATGTAAATTGTAAACAATGAGATTGAAATAACTTGATATCAGTCTAAACCATTATTATTATATACACACACACACACACACACACACACACACACACACACACACACACACACACACACACACATTACAATTTTATCTTTGCCCTTTTTTTTGTTTCATTGTAGTTCTATCACCAATGACTGCTGAGTCCTCAGAATATTCCTTCCTTAATGATGATAATAGTCTATCTCAGATAATTAATCTCAGAAAGAATCTCGACATTAAACGATGGTAAGCTTTACCAAGTTGTTGTATTTTATTTCTTTAAAATAGTTGATTAATGGTTGCTTATTTATGATTGCTTAACCGTTTAGCATTTAAACCAGCCATATCCAGCCAGAATTCTCTCACCTCTTTCTGTTGAAACTGGCCATAACTGCTGCTCATATTTATGTTAAGGTATTGTTCTAAAAATAAATAACATCGAAATCGTCTATATTTGATATTATGTGAGATAATTATGAGAGATTCAGCCTTTACTGTGAAAATACAATATTATTTATAGGCAGTGGATTGGCAGTATCGGTAGAGGGTCGGACGCCATGCTTTCCAGCATAGTTACGTCCCTTTACGATCTGAGTTCAAATCCCGCCAAGGTTGACTTTGCCTTTCATCCTTACGGGGTCGATAAAATAAAGTACCAGTAATGCACTGGGTAATTGCTGGCCTTGTGCCTAAAGTAGAAACAATTATTTATAGAATAATGGAAATGCTAAAGGGTTAACTCACAGAGCATGTTATTATTATCATTGTTGTTGTTGTTAATAGTAGTTGATTAGTAAAATCATTAAAGCATCAGACAAAATGCTTTGACCACAAATCCTATCGAGGTCAATTTTGCCTTTCATCCTGCTATGATTGATAAAATAAAATACCAGTAAAGTACTGGGGTTAATTTAATCAACTTTGCCCTTCTCTTATAATTTGCTGGCCCTGTATCTAAATTAGAAATCATTGTTAGAGCAGTGAATTGGTAGAATCATTAAAGTATCAGACAAAATGTTTTGTGATATTTGTTCTAGTTCTTTACATCCTGAGTTCAGATCCTGCCAAGGTTATTTTTGCCTTTCATCCTTCAGGAATATATTCAGTGTCACTTGGGTTTCACCACAGTACTCCTGTGATAGCAGCATCCCTCTCGTATTATTAACTTAAAAATACATAATGATGGGAAAATACACACTAACCTTGTAATTAATGTTATATGTGACATGTTTATCATCATGTCTGATACAAGTTGACAGAAGACATTTGTTTGCCAAATTTTTAGTTTTAACCCAAAGTATAATTGTATTTGAATATACAGGATGACCACAAAAGCACTCATTAATTTCAAATATTTATTATATGAAAACGTAAATGAATATTCTTACAATATTGGTGGCTACAGTTACATAAACTAACAGTTTCATGTGGTATTCGTTGATATCATAGATACCCAGTATGTGTCTCTTTTGTTGCTCAGCAAACATCAATGCGATAATCAAGCTCGGTCCAGACTCAAGGAGTGTTTTTGTGGTCACTTTGTATAATGTTTCTACAAACAATTTAAAAACTTGTGCAGTAGAAATAAAATTGTGCTTATTGTCTTTACCCTAGTACAATCTCTTGTCTTCCTGGTTTAATGAAGCAGTAAGCTGCAGTCTCTCTGTGTACCTGTATATTTGTCTATCTGGTTAAAAAAGGTTGTAGTCTGTGTACCTATTTAACTGTCTACCTGGTTTAATATAGTAATATGCTGTGTACTATGTAAGTACCTGTATAGCTGACTACCTGGTTTAATAAAGCAGTAAGCTGTAGACTGTCTCTGTATCTATATATCTGTCTACCTGGTTTAATACAGAAATATACTGTAGTCTGTCTGAATACCTACATATATAAAACAGCACAGTTCCCATGACTTTCGGAAACATTTTTCACGCTCAAAGTTGCTGAAGCATGGTACAAACTACCTGCATCAGTTGTTAGGTGTCGAGACACTGCATCCTTTAAAACCTCCATGCTTCTCGAGATTCACCACCACTACACCTAATGTTCTCCCTCCATACACATACCCACATGTATTTCATGACTCATACACTATTCACTTCCCTGATATTTGTATATTATTCTATATACTATACATGTACCTTTGACGAGTTGTAGTGCACCTGAGCACTTTACACAATAATTTCATTATTATTATTATTATTATTATTATTATATCTGTCTACCTGGGTTAATACAGAACTATACTGTAGTTTGTCTGTGTACCTGTATATCTGTCTACCTGGGTTAATACAGAACTATACTGTGGTTTGTCTGTGTACCTGTATATCTGTCTACCTGGGTTAATACAGAACTATACTGTAGTTTGTCTGTGTACCTGTATATCTGTCTACCTGGGTTAATACAGAACTATACTGTAGTTTGTCTGTGTACCTGTCTATCTTTCTACCTGGGTTAATACAGAACTATACTGTAGTTTGTCTGTGTACCTGTCTATCTGTCTACCTGGGTTAATACAGAACTATACTGTAGTTTGTCTGTGTACCTGTATATCTGTCTACCTGGGTTAATACAGAACTATACTGTAGTTTGTCTGTGTACCTGTATATCTGTCTACTTGATTTAATAAAGAGCTGTATGCAGTAAATACACAGTTATTCAATACAAAGACAATATTCTTCTCTCAGCATACATTTAGTTGAGCAATCTATGATGTCTGTGTGACTTAAGTGAGCTGATAGTGAAGCAACTTCATAATGATTGATAATGACAGCCAATCATCCTGCCAACATTGCTACTTCTACAAAATGTTACAACTGAAAAGATTTTCACTTTCTTTTTTTTCCTTTTCATGTTTTTTTGTTTTTTTTGTGTGTGTGAATAAAACTCTATAGATCTAGTTGTTTCTTAGCAAATTCAGGTAATTAAGTAAAAGAAAATCTATTTTTATACAATATTCTGAGGAGCTGATATGGGTAGAACTTAAAATTAAGTTGGAATTATTTTACAGAATGAATAAGTTTTAGTAAGCGGATTTCTGTATTTTTTTTTTTTCTGTTTTTTTTTTAGGAGGGGGGGGGGGTCCATTAAAAACCTGTCTGTGTGTTTCTCTAATTATACCATCTTCCATGATTTGAACTGACATTCTAGGAATTTCTAACACAAGACAGAAGGCTACAAATTTTGGGTGGAAGGTTATTGTCAATTTTATCAACCCCAGTACATAACAGATACTTATTTTAGTTACCTCTGAAGGATGAAAGGCAAAGTTATCCTTGGCAGGATTTGAAATCAGATTATTAAAAGAATGTAACTAAATATTATTGTCATCTACTTCTCTATGGACACAGACCTTACTGAGTGGTGAAGTAGTTTGTTTCACAATCATGAGATCATAGATTTGATGCCACTACAAAGTATAATGTGGATAAATTTGAATAGATAAAAGCAAATATTGGTTAAATAGCCTCACCAACCTGTAATTGGCCAAGCATGGGGAGTATGGCTACAACCCTGACATGACCAAAACCAAATAGAAAGTGGTGGAAGTCAGCTAAGGAGGGTTTCCTCCAACATGAGTGAGAAGGCCCTGGATTAGATTGTATTAGATTTAAATTGGAAATTACTTTGGAGTTACATGTGCCTGTGGAATATTTGGCAACTTAACACATTAATTTACCAGGTTGACGTTTCATTTGGTAGAACAACTGGGAGAACATTGTCAAAATCGAGAGAGGATTAATTATCATATAGATGTCCTCCGTTAGAAATTTTAATTGAAACTTTTATTTTTTTTATTGCAAATTTAATAAAACTAAGATTTTTTTCATATTGCAGAATTTAAGGGTGGTGAATTGGTAGTATCATTAGAATGACAGGCAAAATGTTTTGCAGCAGTTGGTTAAAATTTTCTACATTCTGAGTTCAAGTCCTGTCAAGGCCAACTTTATCTTTCATCCTATCAGGGATTGATAAGATAATTTACCAATCAAATACTGGAGTTGATTTTATCGACTTTTCCCCTTATTGGCCTTGTGCTTAAATTAGAAATCATATTACAGAATTTATGAAGAAAGGATGTCAAATAAAATAATTTTTGTAACTGAAATTGAAATTCAAACTCAGAAAAGTTTGGAATTATTTTCCACTTCAAATCTCAATTTATTTATTGAACTTTGACATGAGATAATTTTTTCATTTCTAAAAATTTTAATTTCTCATATCAGTTTTGTAAAATGGTGATTCAGTTCTCACATCTGCCCTATTTATAATTTATAAAACAGTTCAGATTTTGTCAATGGATGCTTTTAACAGAGTTTACTTACTTTGTGGGAAGAATTTGGACGAGAGATCTCTGGTCTGTTAGTGACTATATCGCAAGATACAATGTGTCAGGGTTATCCTCCTCTCTTCACACACATCTCTATCTGTTTTGTTTTGGAATCTCTGCAATATCAGAGGTGCTTCCCCTCCACCTCTGACTAAGCTATACACATAGTATATATGTATGTATTTGAAAACGACTCACTCATCATCATCATCATCATCATCATCGTTTAACGTCCATCGATGATGATGATGATGATGAGTGAGTCGTTTTCAAATACATACATATATACTATATATATATATATATATATATATATAACTACATATGGGGCAATCATGTATGGCTTCATAGTAGCTAGGAGTCTTTACATGATAGGACTCAGACCCCTATCGTTAAAGCACCCAAGAAACCTCCTATGAGATGTAACCTCATTGGAGTACTGCAAAACCTACATAGGTGTGAGCTATAACAACTACATGGCTTCATAATATGTACCATGCTTTTGTTAAGGCTTTTAGGCATCCATATATTCATGAACAGACATAGATATTCTCCTAACCTTGATCCAGTGAAACATTCAGTGCATGACAGCTGGGAGGTGAGAGGGCTGTACCAGCACTGGGCTAGTGCTTTCTTTATCAATCCTGAAAGGGTAAAACTCAATATAAACTTTAGTGGGATTAGGATTTGAACTCAAATGGCAAAAAGCTGGAATAAATATTACAATACCTCTTCCCCTATGTATGTATGGACCCATAACTCCTGATGAAGTACTAGGAGTGTCATATTGACTTATTAAACATGGTGGAGCCCATCACTCTCCAGGTCTGGACACAGCCAATTTCTTCTGGTGAAGTAGAGAAAGAGAGTGGTGGGGAGGAAAGGAGAAAGAGATATAGAGGAAGAACTGACCCCAGTACTGAACTGGCACTTTTATATTAACTTTGAAAGGAAGAAAGGCAAAGTTAATCTCAGTGGGATTAACTATAGAACAAAATCAAAGACATAATAGATAATATGAATGCAGGCATGGCTGTGTGGTTAAAGAGTCACTTCACAACCAAGTAGGTTTTGGCGTGATCCCACTGCAAAGCATTTTGAGCAAGTATCTTCTACGATAACCTTATTCTGACCAATGCTATGTAAATGAAATATAGTTGACAGAAACTGTACAGAAGCCCATTATGTGTGTGTATCTGTGTCTATATATTTACGCCCCGTAACTTACCAGTTCGATAACAGTAAAATAAGTACTAAACTTGAAAAATGTATACTGCAATCCATATGATCAGCAAAATCTCTTGAAAGTAGTGCCTGAGCATTACCACATTCTATTGACTGAAACCAGTAAAAGAGTAAAACATTGGATATGGTGCCCCAGCATGGCCATTGTCTGGTGACTGAAACCAATGAAAAAGATGAAAGGCTGAAAACTCAATTGTAATTAACCATATTTAACCTCTTCAGTTATATTGTTAATATTTAACCTCTCCAGTCATATTAACATCATGTTATATTATCTCTTTAACAGGTATTGTATGTCTAGACCCCAGTACCCTTCATCAGCAGGGATTTCAGCTCTAGTCTCTTGTTGGAACTACCTTTACAGTACCCTTGGCCAAGGAAAGTGAGTACATCTTATTATTTCTCAACTTCACTCTTTCTTTCCTTGCCTCTCTGTTTCTAAAACAGTTTTTGTTTAGCTTTGGATCAGCTAATATTGGACAGACTTTGGGTTAAAGACAGTCGAGTCATGACAAACCTGTTTTTTTTATATATATATATATGGGACAACATTATTCAATGTATCTTTCCTTCTTTTATTTTTTTACTCTTTTTCAGACAGGTCAAACTCTGTAATTAGTTCATCTAAACCAGAGGTTCTCAAACTTTTTGAGCCCCCCCCCCCCCCCCCCCACCTCATGACCACATAATACCCTCAACGCCCCCAACCCTATTTCCAGTGAAACCTGCCTACACACAAATTGTAAATAATATATTATATATAAAATCGTTAATTTTATATATAATAAATAATATATAATAAATATATTATGTATAAATAAATATTATATTTTTTATTTTACTATATTTTTATATATGTATCATTTGATATCTAATATACTATTATATCATCTCTACTGCCCTCCAGTGCCCCTTTGGACCTTCTCAACGTTCCCAGGGTAGGGGTAGCACCCACTTTGAGAACCTCTGATCTAAAGTAATTTTAAACTAAAGTTAACATTTTAAATATCAACATCACCTACCAGCAGCTTTATCCTAGTTTTCTGTGGTCTATTTAATACAGTATTTGTATATCTAAGTGAGCACATGTCATTTCAAATTGAGAATAGGGATTTCAAAGTGAATGTATATCACTTCAAAGTGGAACATATTATTTCAATATGAGAAAAGTGATTTCATAGTGAGCTCATGTTATTTAAACAAAACCTAAGCTTACTTAATTTAATTAGCCAAGAATGCATAACATATCTTCTCATAAAATAAGACAGAGGAGACTTTATCAAATGAAGAATACAATATTATAAACAAAACCAAATGCCTGCACTTTTTTAACCACAGTTGTAATAGCTTGTTTTCTATGGATGTTAAAATTTAATGGCATAGACAACTTTTAAAATTATTACACAGATTGATTTTTTTTAGGCAGTGTATTTATATGAGTTTTATGAGTCAAATGTATTTTCTGTAATGCCTAGATAAGCTACATCAAGTGGATATGAAACAAAAAAAGTCTCAAACTTCAAATTGCTTATTGCAGTCAGCTCATAGACTGTTAGAATCATGGGTTGGTGCCATTGCTATTCATACTCCTGAAAAAATAGGAAGGTATTTCAACCATATGATGAGATTTTTTTGCTTCACTACTTGGCTAATAAAAACTTATAATTCCAAATACAGGGTCTTCACACTCCTGTTGGAGGAACCCCTCCCTGGTTGACTTCCATCACTTCCTATCTCTGGCCATACTGGGCCATGTGGGGCCAAGGTGTCGCGTCATATCGTCATGCCATCTTGCCTTTGGCTGCCCTCTAGTTATACTCCACTGCCTTGGTGTCCAGTTTGTTACTCTAATAGTCCACCTGTTGTCTCTTAGATGAGAGATGTGGCCAACCCATCTATGTTTGCCCTTCTTGATGGTCTTGATTATGTCCTTCACTCCAGTCTCCTGTCAAATCCAGGAAAATTCACATTCTTGACATTACAAATGATGTTATAATGTTTTGATGTTATAATTACTACTAAATAAATCTTTTTGTGCCCCTCCTCCTAATCAGCATATATTTTAACTTCTCTGTTCATCTCTTAGAATTGCATAATGAAACACTTTTGTGTTAAGCTCATTTTGAAATTGCCATTCTCACTTTGAAATAGTAAGGTTTCATTTTGAAATCATTAATCTCATATTGAATTGATATATACTCACTTGGAATTACAAATACTGTAATTGATTTTCACAGTAAACAAACAATGGATTTGCAGTTGTGAATGTATTGAACAAAATGTCATGCAGTGTCTCCTCCAGCTATCTGCACACTAAGTTCACTTTGAAATTGTTATTCTCAATTTGAAGTGATGTGTGCTCATTTAGAATTCTGTAGATTATAGTTAAATATGAAGTTGTGTTTTATAATAATAATAATAATAATTGTTTCTACTTTAGGCACAAGGCTAGCAATTACCCAGTGCATTACTGGTACTTTATTTTATCGACCCCGTAAGGATGAAAGGCAAAGTCAACCTCGGCGGGATTTGAACTCAGATTGTAAAGGGACGTAACTATGCTGGAAAGCATGGCGTCTGACCCTCTACCAATACTGCCAATCCACCGCCTCTAATAATAATAATAATAATGATTATTATTATTATTGGCAGAATCGGTAGAGCGCCAGACCAAATGCTTCTCAGCATAGAATTATGGACCTTTATGTTCTGATTTCCTGCCAAGGTTAACTTTACCTTTCATCCTAATGGGGTCAATAAAATAAAGCACCAGTAATGCACTGGGGTATTGCTGACCAGTAAGCACTGTGGTCGATTTAATCAATTTTTCTCTCCCCCAAATTGCTGGTCTTGTTCCTATAGTAAACATCATCATTATTATTTTCCTTGCCATTCAGATTCCGAATCCCGCCGAGGTTAAATTTACCTTTCATCCTTACGGGGTCGATAAAATAAAGTACCAGTAATACACTGGGTAATTGCTGGCCTTGTGCCAAAAAGTAGAAACAATTATTATTTTTTCATTTATCTTGCTTTATGTTCATACGAGTTCTCACCAAGTCACAACCAGTGACCTCAAGAGACAACAAGGTCCGCCATGTTCAAGAAAGAACATACATATTCACACATGCATCTTTAGGTGTTTAGACTTGTGATGTACTTATATTGACAGAATCTTCCTTAGTATATGGGCAGTTCCCATTAGTACTATCTTTGTATTTCTTCTATATGCAGGTTTCCTGGGATTTGGGATAAGTAATCATTAGACCCCTTGGGTATCATTCCTAGAGCGCCTACAACCACTGGTATTGTTTTAGTTCTCAACTTCCATATTTTTCCAATCTCTATCTCCAGGTCCTTACACTTGCTCAATTTTTCATGTTTTTATAGATACATTCTTGTCTATTGGAACAGACATATCAATTAGGAGGCACACCCTCTTTTTAAA
This sequence comes from Eledone cirrhosa, assembly GCA_964016885.1. NCBI lineage: Eukaryota > Metazoa > Mollusca > Cephalopoda > Octopoda > Eledonidae > Eledone > Eledone cirrhosa. The sequence continues at coordinate 145,913,238 of OZ024742.1, read as the reverse complement.
GTCCTTCAGTATTATATCAGGTCTATTTGCATCTATTTTTCAGTCTGTTTGGATGCTAAAGTTCCACAAGATTGAGATGTGATCTTTTCAAGTATGGGGGGTGGTTGATGCTCCCACCAATTCTTTTGATGGGGCAGGTCAAAATGCTTACGCATTATCCAATGTATGTATTGTGCAGCTCTGTCATGCCTGTTTAGGTATTCGGTTGGAGCTATAAGGCTGCACATTGAAATTTTATGATCAATGGTCTCTGGTTGTTTTTTACATACACAGCATAATGGGTTGCATCCATTTTTTATGATGTTGGCAGACACTGATCTTGTGCTGATATAATCAGTCTCCGATTTCAGTCCAGAGGATGCTAACCACTGATGGGTTAAAGTTTTGTCAACATCAGGAGTGTTAGCTCTTTCTGGGTATTTTCCATACAGAGGCTTTTCTTGCCATTTCTTAGCCAGTTTCTGTAGCAGTTCTTTCTTTGCAGTTACTTTTACCTGCTTTGCTTTTTCTGTGTTTTTCATTTCAGCAGTAAAGGGAACTTCTGAAATTTGTAATTCATTACTGTATCTTTATGCATCTTTTGTATTATTATTATTATTATTATTATTATTATTATTATTATTATTAAGGCGGTGGATTGGCAGTATCGGTAGAGGGTCGGACGCCATGCTTTCCAGCATAGTTACGTCCCTTTATGATCTGAGTTCAAATCCCGCCGAGGTTGACTTTGCCTTTCATCCTTACAGGGTCGTTAAAATAAAGTACCAGTAATGTACTGGGTAATTGCTGGCCTTGTGCCAAAAGTAGAAACAATTATTATTCTGACCGCCGTGCCTTGTCCCCATTTGCACCTCACTAAATTGGAACATCTAATCTTCCACTTTTTGTGGAAGAGATAGGTTCCATTGGTGAGACGGTCCATCTGCTGCCAACACCCTCTACACGGAGGGCTGGGCCTCTCATGGCTGATGATCCACAAGCATGCTCTAAAGTTACAGCATCTTCAGATGTTGGCCCTTGTGGCAAATAAAAAAAAATTATTCTTGTTGATTGCCACAATAAAAGCACCCAGTACACTCTGTAAAGTGGTCTGTATTAGGAAGTGCATAAAAAGCTTGCTAAATAGAAGGTTGAGAAGACCTTCCAGTTATGTCAGACATGGCAACATCTCTAGTGCTGGTGCCATGATGAAATACACTTGATAGAATGTGGAACCGTATGTAAGCGAGATGCAAACCACCACTGGGAGGTCAGTGGCCCTGCTTCAGTACAGACTCGGTCTGTGAAGACCTGTCTAACCCTTATTAGCAGGGAAAGTGAACATTAAATGATTACTATTATTATTAATCAACTTAGAATAGACTAATAGACAGGACCTTGGTTACTGTGCTGTAAACCCCACTTAGTGTTGGGTTGGGTTGGGTTTTCTTTGTCCTTGTATTATCACCAATGTCCTGGGCCCTTGTGGTCAATAAAAGAAATTATTATTATGTTTATCATTTATTATTGTTGTTATTATCATTATTAGGGTGGTGGATTGGCAGTATTGGTAGAGAGGCGGACACCATGCTTTGCAGGATAGAGTTACGACCCTTTACAATCTAAGTTCAAATCCCACCGAGGCTAGCTTTGCCTTTCATCCTTACGAGGTCGATTAAATAAAGCACCAGTAATGCACCGGGGTCTATATAATCGACTTTTCCCCTCTGCTAAAATTGTTGGCCTTGTGTCTAAATCAGAAACCATTATTATTATCCAGTAAATTATTTCTTTCTTGTGATCTGCAATGATAAAGTCTATTTTTGGTTGCTTTTATTTCAGCCGTGATCCTGTGAGTCAAGAGGTTGCTTTGACAATCCTTGAATATCAACCACCATTTTCAGAAATAGATTCGCAAGACATTGTAACGAACCAAGGTTTGATAAAGTAAGTTTATCTTTCACCATCAAATTATGTGGAAATTTCCTTTGTCTTTCTGTGGTTCTGTGCTAACTCAAGAAACCAAGTCAGCATTGGGTAGATGCATTGGCTTTGTTAAGGACTTGACAATCTCTCTAATGCTGAAGCGATGATAAAATGCACCCAGTACACTCTGTAAAGTAGTAGTTGCTGGTGCCACAATGAAATGCACTTTGTAAAGTAGTAGTGCTAGAGCCATGAGAAAATGTATCTAGGACACTCAGTAAAGTAGTTGGTGTTAGAAGGGCATCCAGCTATAGAAACCACACCAAAATATGGAACAAATGTGCAAGATGTAGTTCATTATGATGAACATGATGATAAGGATGATGATAATTATCTGAGAAATCTTTATTCTTTCTATTTCAGATCATTTCAAAAACTAAATGAACATTTTGAGGTTGCTGGTCGTGGCTGTGTATTCCTAAAACTCCAAGGCAGTGATTCTACAAACTTAAAAGAAGATTATGCTCTTGCTCTACTAAAGAAAGGACTGAAGAGTAAGCAGACAGCATATATTTACCACTGTGAGAAACACTTTCTCTGTCCAATTGGTTATGAAAATACTCCACTCAGACCTACTGATGCATATACGTAAGTACTTTACTTGCTTTAACCCTTTACCTTTACATTACTCTATATTTACTATTGCATTTTCTATTGCTTTATCTCACGTAATTACCTCGCATAATATCCCACATAATATTGAATTTATGTGATTTTGATATTATTTATATTGAGAACAATATCTTAACAGTGGTCGGTTATGGCCGGTTTGAACAGAAAGGGGTGAGAGGATTCTGGCCAGATAGGGCTGGTTTAAATGCTAATGGTTAATGTTTTAGTAAAATCACTTTTATAGAAATACTGTCTTTGCTGGCTAGATGGTTGGTTAGGTGAGTGATGGCTGGCTAACTGGTTAGCTGGATGTGTGATAGTTGGCTAACCTGGTGATGGCTGGTTGGTTAACTGGGACGATGGTCGCTGGCTGGTTAACTGGATGGATGATGGTTGGCTGGTTAACTGGATGGTTAGTTGGATGGATGCTGGCTGGCTGGTTAGTTGGGTGGATGCTGGCTGGCTGGTTAACTGGATGGATGATGGTTGGCTGGTTAACTGGATGGTTAGTTGGGTGGATGATGGCTGGCTGGTTAACTGGATGGATGATGGTTGGCTGGTTAACTGGATGGTTAGTTGGGTGGATGCTGGCTGGCTGGTTAGTTGGGTGGATGCTGGCTGGTTGGCTGGTTAGCTAAGTAGGTGAAGGGTAGCTAGTTAACTGGGTGGATGATGGCTGATTGATTGATTGCTTGGTTTTTTTAGCTGGTCACCTGGGTGGTGGTTGGTTGTATTGATCCTAGTACATTACAGGTACTTATGTTATCAACCCTTTAAGTACTGAAGGTAAAGTTGAGCCTTAATAAAAACCCACTGAGGTCAACTATGTGTTTCTGAGGTTCATAAAATAAAGTACCTGCCATGTGTTCACCTAGACAACTAAATATGGAAGCATACACTATATACACACATTTACAAAATACAAACACACATGTATCACCAAATATACAAAAACATAAAACTTAGAAACTACAGAACAACAAAGAAGCAGTTGGTGTGATTGGTCAACCTGCTAGAAATAAGAGCCAGACTCTATTATCAAGTCACACTTCCATCTTCATCATCATTCACTGTGCACTAACATGACTTTTCCCAAAGTTTCCTTTTTAATATAAATTTAGACACACTTCCATCTTAAGGGGGGGGGGGGGAGATAAACAGCTTTTTAATAATGTTGAAAGAGATAGAAGGCTAAACAATGCAAAATGAACTGTAAGATGAGGTAACAAAAAGTAAATTACTTGGTAATCTTTGTTTTGTTTTTTGTTGTTCTTTTTTCTGTCCCATATTTTGGGACCTAAAAGTCCCTTCTTCAGGGTTTAAGGAACTTTCGGTGAATAATATTCCAATTTCCTTTCATTGGGATTTAATTTTGATTTTTATATAAATATAAACGTTTGAATATGTGTAATAAGGCCAAAACAATGCAGGTATGGACATAGAAAAAAGAATGCAATAGTGAAAGATATTGATGAGAATTCGTCTTTCACCTTGAATTTATTTAAATGTCCTTAATTTTCGAGATAATATCTCTTCTTCGGAGGGAAGTTCATGTAGGTGATGGCCAGCAGGCCCGAAAGGCTGGATCCCATGGGTAATCCTGTTGTCTGTCTGTATGTGTGGTGGTGGAAGGTGAAGTACGTACTTCACCTGCTGGCCATCACCTACATGAACCAGCTAGAATGCTGAGCCCTCAACACCTGCCATTCCCATGCCTTCTTCACCCGATATGTAGATGACATACTCATACTTACATCATCCCGTGAGGAGGCAGAGAAAATATACACAACATTCTCCAGCATGGACGCCAGTATAAAGTTCAGCATGGAACACCCCGATGACCGCGGATCCCTATCCCTGCTGGACTTCCAACTCAGGGTAACAGAGGAAGGCAACATCCACACCTGCTTCTATAAAAAATCCGCCAGCAGGGACCTGTTCGTACATTTCAGATCGGCCCTCCCACTCGGTGCCAAGTTCGGATACATAAGGAACGAACTGGCACGTATCCGGAACAAATGCACCAACGCTAGAGACCGAGACACACACACCACACATTTCCTGGAAGTACTCAAACTGAACGGATACACGACATCCACCACAAACCGTGCCAGAAAGAACAGAGGACACCACACCCGAGGCACTAACACTTGCTTCCTGAAGCTCCCACACTTCAGTGAAGAAACAACAACAGCCATCCGCAGAGCCATCAGACGAGAGGGACTGGATATCCAACTGGCCCACTCGGGTCCTTCTCTGCGCGGACGGCTGGCCAAGAGACACTCCACCAGACATGACAACTGCTGCAGACTAGCCAACTGCCCCATCAACGACACAGACCTATGCCACCAGGCTTACGTAGTATACAGACTAGAGTGTGACAAATGCAACAACTTCTACGTAGGTAGCACCACCAGACCACTCCACATAAGAATAAAAGAACACCTCAATACTAACGCTTCCTCATTTAAGAAACACCTAGTTAAATGCAAAAACACCGATATAAACATAACAGTTAGGATAGAAACTAAGGAAAGAAACCTCGGCAATCTTAGAATTAAGGAAGCACTTATTATAGATAGAACACATCCACCAATCAATAATAGACTAGAGCTCAACACCCAATTTATAACCTGATAGGACCTCTAGCCCCATTTTTACACACCCCACACACACGCACGCGCACACACACACGCTTACACCTCCACTTTTTCTCTCTCACACATACACACACAAAACCAGTTCTAACACCAGATAACACCTACCCCCCACTTTTACGATTAGACCTATCTTCCCACACTCACACACACACACCCACATACCTACACCTTCATGCATTCTCCCACACACATATACAGGCAAGTATATAAAATTTAAAAAAAAATAAATAAAAAAAAAAAAACCTAAACAAACCCCTCTTAAAGGGAGACTACTCTTTATCCACCTAATTTTAATTCTTTGATATTAGAGTTAGAACAGATACTCTATACTATTTCCGGTCAGCATGGCTTGGCTAGAGATTTAAAGACGCTGGTTTGAGACCTTTACTTCCCTCCGAAGAAGAGATATTATCTCGAAAATTAAGGACATTTAAATAAATTCAAGGTGAAAGACGAATTCTCATCAATATCTTTCACTATTGCATTCTTTTTTCTATGTCCATACCTGCATTGTTTTGGCCTTATTACACATATTCAAACGTTTATACCTCATTACACAATGCTTCAAGTGAACTATAACCTCCTCCTTTTATATAAATGTTTTAAACAAAATACTTCTAGACAAATTGAAATTAGATATTAAGATATTAGAAAAACTAGGTATTCCCATAAAAGTCCTAATTAGCAGAACGTACTCTTTTAAGAAAACCCCCTGCACTGATAGGGAATATATAGTCTGCAGATTAAGCCTACAGATTAACTGTTGTAAAACTAGAAACATAGTATGCACCATAAGTTGCATGGAGGGGAAGTGTAGGAATATGAACATGACATACATAGGTGAGACGGCTCATAGCGTAGGAGAAAGGATGAAAGGACACTAGCAAGAACTCCAGACAAGAAAAACTCATCAATATTTGATAAACATGCCAGAATGGAACATGGGGACTCACTAGGAACATCAAGATAAAGATTATATCTACACTCAGATTATTGAAGCAACAAACATAAACAAACTCTGACCAAAACTAAATAGAAAGCACAAGTGGAATAGTAACAACCTCACAGTGTAATAACTAAGGACAATATAAAGACACAAGAACAAAATTAATAAGATAAATAGACCCACCCCACCACCCACTATACACATGCACAGACACACAGCTGGAACTAGTAACCAACTAGTGATAAGTAGGAAATAGAGAAAATATATAACAAACAAATAATTTTTTAACACACAGATTTAACGCATGCACAGCCCAAGTACACAGCTCGCAAAAAAAAGATTGTGTAAGACAGAACAAAGGAGAGACACAAAGTAACAACAAAAGTAGTCACTAAGGAGGTCACAGAATGTGTGATGAAAGAGCTTTGACTATCAACAACTAAACAACCATCCAGTTATTAAACTAATCGACTGGGGAATTATAATAATAAATTGAAATGAAACCCAACAGGTATTGGCAACATGACCCTTCCAAAGTATAACAATATTTATTTCAACACACGTTTTCAGATAGAAAAAATCTTGCAAAACAAATTCAAAAACAAAATGCAGTTTAGAATATTATCTTCATATTCAATTACATACTTTAGATACCTTTGAAACAGTGATTTCAAATACAGTAATGCTAAGGTTCATTTTTTATTTTTACTTAATATGAATTGTAAGTATAGAAGGATATATGTGATACAATCGAGACAGTAAATAGACAGATTTAGATCACTATTTATCTTCTATATAGTCTTAATATTTGTATATATTGAAGAGTTTCTTTTTCTGTTTTGTGGTTACTATATTCAATAGCTAATAGTTACCTTATGTCTGTGTATCACACTCTACATATATTAGATAAAGATAATCAGTCTCCCTCTCATACATACATTCATACACACACACTCTCTCACACACGTATACATATATAATTTTTATTAAATGTCTGTGTCCAATTCCTCTCCTCCATTCTCTCAATTTCTGTCCTTTCATATATTGCTCTCTGAGACCTAATCTCTTGTTTAATGTTCCTGCACCCTTAACTATTCATTCCTTTTCAATTGTGACCATCCAGACTTTTTTAAGTATTCCAACTGTGACCATCTAGTAGAATTACCATGGTTCTAATTCTATAAAATGGCCACCAATTCAATTTGTTATTTCGCAGGCTATGCGGGAGACCCTTCTAGTCATTGTTGTTAAAATATTATTATTATTATTATTATAAGGGCAGTGGATTAGCAATGTCAGTAAGACAACATACTTTGCAGCATGTAGTTACGTCCCTTTGTGCTCTGAGTTCAAATCCCACCAAGGTTAACTTTGCCTTTCATCCTTACGGGGTCAATAAAATAAAGCACCAGTAATGCACTGGGATCAGTTTAATTGTCCCCCCCCCCCCCCCCCACCACCACCAAAAACCATTATTATTGTTGTTATTATTATTTTTCTTTTTTTCAGAAGTGATTTATGTTCTGGTGATTTAGAAACGTGGATTATTTTGGGAGACACAAGTAACAAATATCCCAGTTTACAGTGTAAGAAGTAAGTAATTTGTTATTATTGCTTCTTTCATTTATCTTTACAGTGGATATTGTGTTTAATATACACTACATAGTGATTATTATAATTATATGAGTATTCTATTAATTTAATGTGTTTGTGTGTGTATATATACATATATACATGTATGTGTTTGTGTGCGTGTGATCATTCAGTTGTAGAAATGAGTTGGGACATCACTGGTGCCAAGCTGTATCGGCCATTGCCTTTCCCTTGGACAACATCGTTGGCAGGGAGAGGGGAGACCAGTATGTATGGGTGACTTTTGGTCTTCCACAAACAACCTTGCTTGGACTTGTGCCTTGGAGGAGACTTTCTAGGTGCAAATCCCATGGTCATTTGTGACCGAAGGGGATCTTTACCCATTACTTTATGGTCAGTTCTTTTAGGACATTTGGATGAATTTAATAAAAGATGCTTAAGTCATAAAAGAAGAGCCTTATTTGAGAAAAAATTGGCGTGAATAATCTTGAGACTCTTCTTGACGTTTCTACTCAATGAATCTGTCATTAGCCTCAATGATTGCTTTAATACGAGGTCCAAAATGTTGACATGCTTGAATCAGATGATTTTCATCTACCTGGGACATTGTACCAGTTATGGTAGACCTCAGAGATTTTATAGAGTTATGGAGCATTAATTGACTTCCCTTTCAACTATGTCGCATATGTAGTAGTTCCGTGGATTCAGGTCTGGCGAGCTAGAAGGCCGTATGTTTCGGGTGACGTGATCGTAGAATTGTAACTCATCCATTTTTGGGTCGTCTTTGCCTTGTGTGATAATCTCTTATTGGTAGGTGTATGTTCTTCCTTTGTTCACACTCTTTATCCAAGGCCTCACAACCCCCCTACCACACCTTATAGTCAGCAACATTGACCCTTAAGGAAAGAAGTGAGGAGCAATGATATCTCCTCCATTGCTTACAACTCTCAGAACCATCACAGTTGCTGGAAAATGTGTGTGCATGACCATTGGAGCATCTTTAGGGTCTCTGCATAACCATCTGTCATTCCTTCAGTTGACCTTTTGGTCCTGATCAAAGTTTTTCTCATCAGAGAAAAACCAAAGTATTCCAGGCTCTTGATGTTTTAATTTGCTCAATAAGTACTTTGTGCAAATCAGATGGTTATCTTTTGTCGTTGCATACATGAATTGTCCTCACTGCATCACATATGACATGTATTGAAGGTCTTCATGCACAATTCTTACAATAGTGTACCTTGAAACCTTGAGCTCCTTAATGATGCTAATTGAACCTCTAGGATTCTTATCAATAATTGTCTTCACTCTTCGTACTAATTTGGCTGTTCTGATGGTATTAGGATCTTTAGTAGGCATTTTACATTTGGTTACTGCTGTAGAATCCCCATCAGCAGCTTCCTGGTCTTTGTGAACTTTGACAATAAATGACTGTGCAACTTTCAGGAAGCGAGCAATCTCTGCTGCAAATTTTCACAAAGACATGGTCATTTGACCTCGACTTGCTTCAAATAGGACAACCTGTCTAACCCATGCTAGCATGAAAAATGGACATTAAACAGTGATGATGATGATATGTCCACGAGTAAAGATAATATAAACATTTGTCTTTAGATATTTGCTGCTAAATCACTGCAAGATGTTAAGAGGTATTATACGTATGTGCATGTATTGTGAATGATAATGAGAGAAAGAGAGACAAAAAATCCAGCTACAGTAAACTGGAGTGAGAGTAGGATTGAATAAAGATTCAACATATATATATATATATATATATATATATATGAACGTATATATACACATAGAATCATTAGAACATCTGACTGATAAAATGACAAGTTAGTCAATCATATTGGTGGCCTCCCCACAGCCCCGGTGGACAGAATGGAGAAGGCGTTTCCCTGGAGGACAGCAAGGGAGACGCGCTCAAAAAGCCATTCCAGTTCACGAGGCTCACACCTGCGGCTGGCCAGCTCAGCGCCTATGGTGGTGAGTAAGGAGGTAGCTTTAGGGCTGAGGACACCAGAAGTCTCCACTGCCAAGGGTACAACCGCAAACCTGTCAGAGAGCGACTGGTATTTGAAGAGTTTAGCCTCCTCAGCCAGACGTGCAGCAGAGCCTGGGTTAGTCGCAGACTGCACCAGGTTGCGGCTGCAGAAAGTGTCGGTGCAAGTCCTCCCAGATGAGGGGTTTGCCACCATGGAACAGGAAGATGGTCATGCCATCTGGCCTTTTGCCGTTCCCTTGGTCCAGCCCCACCGGCTCGAGCTGGGAAGGGAAGTCTGAAGCGTTCAAGCCATACTTTATGACCTCGTTGAGAGCAGCATGGCGTGGAAGGCGGCTGGCACTGTAGCGACAGGACAGCGGGTGGAGGCCGAAAGAGTCCATGGTGGATCCACAGTGACATTGGTGTGGCTCGCAGATCCGGAGGCCGAGGGTCAAGGAAACGCTGATGCGCAGGCTGTCATCCAGCTGCGTGCCAATGGAGAAGGAGGGTAAGGCATGGAGCCAGGCACCACTGTGGGGTTTTGAAGCCACATGAAAACAGGCAAGGCGGTGCTGGTCAAGCTGGTGCGTGAGCCTGTCTGATGCCAGGCTGCATTGGATGGCATCCCAAATACTTTGGGGGGACTTGACGTCAGCAGGGGGAGAAGGAGGAGAGACGTCTACTGGGCTAAGTCCCAGCCAGTCCCACATCTCACAGGCGGTCTGAAATTCCCTGATCACAGAGGGTTCCATTGTGTTTTGGAAATCCCTGCTGACGAGGGCACAGCATGAGGTTACCGACAAAAGAAACACCAGCAAAGCCAGTGAGATCGGGGACTGGAGGCCAAGGCCGCCATACCTGACCGGTAAAGTGGCCTGTTGCCATCCAATGTCGTCAAACCTGACGTTACATATCTCCTCGACTGCTGTTTGGATACAGGTATCGAGGTCAGCAAGGAGAGAGATGCATGGGTGTAACACGGAGCGCTGCGAAGGGTATAGAGGACCTTTGGCATTGTGAAGCAGTTCCTCAACAGAAAGAGAGCTGGATAGCCGTCGATCAAGCCAAGTCAGGTCTGGAGTTGTTGGAGCCTGGACCTGATGGTGGAGCAGATGGCCGGCGGGTGGATCGGTGACCCGAGGAAGTCTTTATTTTGTAAATCCAGATGAAATAAACAGGTAATGTTCAGTAAATAGTTTGAGGCTGTACATTGGTGGCTAAAACCAGAATTGTTGCAGTGGCTGATGAAAACATGATGAAACATTTTTAATTTCTCGTTATTTGCTGCAATGGAAAGATTTACTAAAAAAAATGACTATCAATTAAGATTCATTTAACTTTTTTTTATTTTTTACAGAGACTAGAAAACAAAATGTTGATATCTATTTAAAATATATATATTGCACTCCTATCAATCTGCCTTATTTATTGAAACATTTTTTCATTTGTAAATGTTTTCTTTTCACATCTTATCTAAGGGGTGAGTAGCTCTGCTTAAGTACCAAAATAGTCTGTTGACAACCTGTCTAACCCTTGCTAGTAGGAAAAGCAGACATTAAACGATAATGATGATATTTCACCATATCCATTAATTGATCGTCAGCTATTGGACTTATCTGAAATTAGTCTTAGAATAGGCTAGTCCCATATTCAGCAACAGGCTTGTTTCTTCTCCATTTAGTACTGGAGAAAGATTTGCCATAGATACTTGAATATAAGCTGATCCAAATATAAGTCAACCCCTATTTTATGCCTGAGAAATGGATAAATATCCAAACCCCATGTATAAGCCAGGGAAGGTAATCAACACATATTTAGATGGTGCAGTTTTGAAATTCTCCTGAGTGGAGAATATATTTATGAAGTTTAAAAATTTTAATTTTTAAAATGTTTTTTAAATGTCATTTAGAGTATAGTTTTTGTTTCACAATTCCATTGCATAATATATTTTTTTTACCAATTCCTGACTGTTTTTCATTCAAAACACAAAAACAATAGGACAATAGGGAATACGAATTTCACATCGAAAGTGAAACCAGTGTAATATTCACCTCCAGAGCAAAAATATTTTAGCATCTCATTTACATAGAATTTTGAAGTTGGTGAAAATCAGCATATTGACCTTGAATACAGGCGCCACCACCCATTTTACTATTGTTTGTTTGTTTTTTTGTCACATATTTATCAGCTTATATGCAAGTATATACAGTAAATACAAGACAGCTACAGTTCATAAAAGCAGTAACTTAACAAGTTCATTTAAAACTATTTTCATAAGTTTACCTAAAAAGATCCAAGCAGCTGAGCTATCAAATCTTTTTTCATTTCTCTTTGATATTTTATTTAGATGGGACCATATTCTAACAGATCTCAACTGTAAAGCACCAGACTTCCTTGATATCCGCAGACTGGAACGAGGGATTCGCCAGCGAAAAAATCTACAGAAGCTATTTGATAGCAACAACCATTGTATTCTAACATTCCAGAAGTGCCAAAATGACCAGGAAATGGTAGCTGAAGATGCAGATGATGATGATGACGACGACGATGATGATGATGGAGATGAAGAAGATTATGATGAATCTCCACCACAAGAGATCATTGGTTTAAGTGAGGATGAGGATGATGATGAAGAAGATGAACAGTGCCTATCTAGCAGACCATCAAATGACATCAAAGATGTCGACCGTTTAGACAAAGAAGAAGAAGAGTTATTGGAAGGAGACATGGATGCAGATGAAGATTATGATAACATTCTCTGAAGCTAATTATCAATTAGTGACTATAAATGTTGCCCCTCTCCCCTCAACCATCAGTGACAATAAGTGATGTCCCTTCCCCTTTCAACCATCAGAGACTACAAGTTATGTCTCCTCTCCCTTCAACCATCAGTGACTATAAGGGATGTTCTCCCTTCAACCATCAGTAAGGGACATTCTTGCCCCTCTCCTTTCAATCATCAATGACTATAAGAGATGTCTCCCTGCAACAATCAGTGACTAGATGACCCCTCCTCCCCCTCCAGTCATCAGTGACTATAAATGTTTCCTCCCCCTCCCTTCAACCATCAGTGATTATAAATTATGTCCCTTTCAAATCATCAATGGCTATACATGATGTTGCCTCCCCCTTCAGTTATCAGTGGCTATATGTGCTGACCCCCTTTGACCATCAGTGGCTATAAATGATGTCCTCTCCCCCTTTAATTATCAATGATTATATATGATGCCACCTTTCAGCTATCAGTGAGGATAAGTGGTGCCCCTCCCCACCCACTTTCAACCATCAGTGACTTCCAATCATTAAAACAAACTCCATCCCAATTTCTAAGGAAGAAGACCAATAGTCAGTTGTTCATGTCATTCTTGTTACAAGGGTGATATTGTTTACAATATTTTCTTTACAAATTTCAGTTTGTATTTAAAATGGTCTCATTCCTTTGGCAATTATTTTTAAAAGAAAATTAGAAGAGAAATTACACTAGTTTCTCGATAAAAATTGATTTTTTAAAAAAATTATGAAAAGTATTTTAAATTCATATTAGGGATTTTTTTTTTTTTTTTTTTTTCAAATACAAATTCAATTTTTACTAAATTCAGAAATATTCATTTTATTAACCCTTTTGATACCAACCTGGCCAAAACTGGCTCTGGTTTTATGAAACAAAACCACCTGTTTTAAAGGGTTTCTATTTAAATTAAAATCTTTCAACATAATTATATATTAGAACCATATGTTAGTAATGATTAATGATATAATAATTTTAATAAATCCTTCAAAATCCTTCATAGTTGATTGAAATAGTGTATTTCATTAGAAATACGATCACAAAATGATTAAGCTGTTTTATTGCCTAAATAACTCTCTCATGAGTTTATATTTAACTTATTTAATATACAACAGTTTTACTTGATCTATTTTATGTATATTTAAAAGTTTACTAAAAACTGAAAGTTTCATTGATACATGTTAAGAAATTAAGGTTTATAATCTATTTACCTCATCTATTTTCACCAGCAGTTAATTTAACTTTGAAGAGCAAGAATTATGAAAAAAAAAATAACAGGCAAAGAATTTTTATCCTTATCAAAAGAAGACTTTATAAACAGAAATTATTATCCTGTGATACTGCTTTGAGAATATTACATTGAAACTATATATATATATAATGTGTTTACATGTTTATATATAGTGTTGACTAAAATCTATATTCTATAGTAAAGTTTAACACTAAATTTCAAAAATGTGATATCACTAGAGTAATATTAGATTATTTCTAGAATTCTTAACTTCTTGCTACCATAAGATTTGCTACCTTTATATATATATATATGCTCTTAATTATGACTAAATGATGAGTCTTGTTACTTTATAGTTTCACCTATGTACTCATAGGATCATCAGACAAGAGTTTTGTTTGAGTGCACTGGTGAAATTCCAGAGTAACAAAACTCATCACTTAGCCATAATAAAGAATATTATTAAACTCTACTTATGTATTGAGTGCTTATTTTTGCATCAGTCAACATCACATGGATATATATATATATATATATATATATATATATATATATTCAAAATAAAGGGTGCATAGAACGAAGACAATGGAAAAAACAACGGAAAAACAGACAGTCCCATCTCCTCAGTCAACTACTGAAAATCACTGCAGTTTCCAGAGGTTCACTGAGCATATGGGACTGTCCATCTTTTTGCTGTTTATTTCCATTGTCTTTGTCTTGTGCACCTCCTATTTTGAATTCATATCCTAAAGACTTAGTCATGCAGGCTTTTTTTGCAGCCATCATACACACATATATATATATATCAAGCAAAGTTGAAGATGTTAGAGATTAGATGTTTCAATAATATAAACGATCAATAATCTAATGTGTTACTATGTCATAAGATATTGATATTAATTGATTTTTAACTTTGATTTTGGGGGGTTTCTTAAAGTCTAACATTGAGGAGAACATGTCAGACTTTAAAAAACACAAATGATATGTGTATATATATATATATATATATATATATATATATATAATTAAAGAAAACTAATTTTATTTTAATCAGATAAAATTGTTTGTAATGTGCCAAAGTTGAAAGTGGAATCTTTAGATTGTCAAAGAAAGTCACCGGATTAATGTTAGCTAAGAAACAGCCTAACTAAAGCTGAATTCAGTAGAAGTATTCTTATGACTTGAGTGGTTAGGGTGTTGACTCATGACTGTAAGCTCAATTCCCAGAGCAGTCAGCATGTTGTGCCCTTGAACAAACCACTTTATTTCATATTGCTTCAGTCCACTCAGCTAAAAAATGTGTAGCATCAACAACTGGAGAAGGTTAACTTTGCAACAGACTGGATTCCTACCCAGAAGGATGTCTGGTACTCCCAGTCACTTAACGCCCTCCATAAACACACACACATCCACATGAAACTGGTATAAGCTCTAGCTTGATGGTCCTGTAGGCTTGAGAAAGACTTACTTTAATGCTTATAATCTGTTGAGAGGGAATAATATATTAGCATAGACTTTGTAATATGCTTATAGTTATAAATAACTGAATTGGATGTAGTATTTGTATCATAGATAGCTGGATTAGATGTTGTAGTTGTGTTATGTATGCATGGTATGCATGGTCCCTTTTCTGCTGGTGTAGTCATAAGGGCACTATCATCATACACAGTATGTCTTGGGCATTTACACCTGTCAGACCATATTCATCTCCTATAAGTCATTGCTCAGGACCATTTTCATGATCTCTGTGACTGTTTGGAGAAAGTGAAGAAGTTATTCTCACATCTAGCTCAAATATTTGCAACAGATCGGTCTCTGCTAAAGGCACACAGGATAGCAATTAAAGCTTTGTTACAAATGAAGATTTGTTTAATAGTGGCTAAACAATTGTGTTAGATGAGATGTTGCCCTGATTAGCTAAAAATAGTTTCTGTTGTTTGGTTGAGGCAGAAAAGGGATGAAACTTAATGAAGAACTTAAACATGATAGTTTTGATATTTGACCACTTATTTAACTACATTCTTGTGTCATTTAGCATTAGATACTAATTACAGCACAGCTTCTCTTCTAAAGATATTTTGTACTAACTACAGTTTACTGCCAAATCTGTATTTTATTTGGTTATTATCTGGGGAAAGTTAAAAATGCAAGAATGAAATTAGAGTAGAATTAAGATAAACAACACAAAACAGTTTACATTTTTTTACCTTGTATTTCATTATATTTTGAGGCAAGATCCCTTTTTCAAAAGAAAGAAGATGAAGTGTGATGGTGATGATGAGTAGCACTCTACTACATAGAAAAGGTGTCAGAGGAGTGGTGACATGCATATTATACTGTGTTTTATTATTTCAAAGTTTTTCATTTTAAATTTGATTAGCTAGAATTATGTTTCAATCATTTCTACGTATTCTTTTAAAATTAAATATCTTTAACACTCCACAACTCCTTCATTAACAATCTTCATCACTATAAATTATCTCATGTTGAAATATTTTTTTAATTTCACTAATTTATTCATATCCTTCAGTGGCCTTTTTCAAAGAAAAATATCACATATACTCTATTATTATTATTATTAAGAGCGGTGGATTGGCAGTATCGGTAGAGGATCGGACGCCATGCTTTGCAGCAAAGAGTTACGGCCCTTTATGGTCTGAGTTCAAATCCCGCCGAGGTTAACTTTGCCTTTCATCCTTCCAGGGTTGATAAAATAAAGTACCAGTAATACACTGGGTAATTGCTGGCCTTGTGTCAAAAGTAGAAACAATTATTATTATTATTATTATCATCATCATTAACATTGTTACCTCGAAAATCATTGAACTGCATCGTGAATGTATTTGAAATTCATAGGAATAATTTGAAAATTCAAATGTAAGGAATAACTGTTAAAACAGCCAAATACCATCAATGACAATAACATGTAAGTTGTGTAAAAATATCCGATAAGGACAGAAATCAGTGATCTGTAGTCGATAAAGAGAAAAATAAAGTTGTGAGGTGGGTGACAGGTAGATGAAACATAGAGGAGTATATTGGCACATAGAAATGTAAAGAAGAAAGGAAGACAATAAGAGTCAAGATTAAAGTTATAAATGATACAAAAATCACAAACACATCTGACCTCATCAACTCTCCATCTGGCCTCTCATTTGGCATGAATTGATTGAGAGGATTACAATTTTTTATGCCAGCTCATGCAACAACAAATAAAAAACATTTCTGCCAGTATGATGTGTGTACCAACACACTCCTCTTGCAATCATCTATGTTTCATCTACCTGTCACCCACCTCTCAATTTTACTTTCCTCTTTAGCGACTACTGTCCTTAGTGGTATTTTATCCAACATACATGCTGTTGTTATTGACAGTATTTGGTTGTATTAACAACTATTCCTTTTCTTCGAGCTTTCAAATTATTCCTACGAATTATTATTATTATTATTATTATTATTATTATTATTATTAAAAGTGTTGGTGAATTGGAAAAATTATTAGAGTATCAGACAAAATTCTTTGCAGTATTTTTCCCAGCTATTTACATTCTGAGTTCAAATCCTGCTGAGGTCAACTTTGCCTTTCATCTCTCCAGGGTCAGTAAAATAAAGTACGAGTCAAGTAATGGGATCAATGCAATCAACTGTACCCTTTCCCCAAAATTGCTGGCCTTGTGCCTAATTTACAAACAGTATATTACTATTATTATTATTATTAAGGTAGAATCATTAGAGCATCTGACAAGATACTTTGTTGTTTTATTCCAGTTCTTTATGTTCTGAATTGAAATCCTGTCAAGGTCAACTGCTTTTTATCCTTGTTGGGGGTCTATAAAATAAAGTATCAGTTAAGTACTGTGACCAATTTAATCAATTTTCACCCTCCCCACAAAAAAGAACTGGTAATATTGTGCATAAATTGGAAACAATTATTAAAACAGTCAATTGACAATATCATTTAAGCGTCAGAAAAAAAAACGACTTGTTCTGGTTCTTTATGCTCTGAGCTCTAATCCTGCACAAAGCAACTTTATATTTCACCCTTCAGGTTTTAGCCAATTAATCAATGCCAGTACTTGACTGGTAGTTTATTTGCACTTTGTGTAAATGATAATTTTTTTAAATGAGCTTCAAAATTTGAAACTAATCAATTTTTTTTTGTAAGTCAAACAAAATTTTAATTCCATTTAAACATAATTTAGATAATGATTTACAAACTAAATCATTAGAAATTAGAGAAAAAAGGATAAAAATGGACAGGGAATGTTGGTGATTCTCTCTAAAACATTTTGAGGCAAATGAAGACTGGCTTTGCCATGGATAATATCATGGTTAAGGTACTGGAGTGGCCAAGCACCCTCACCAGGAGCATCATCTAATAGTTCAGTAAACTTAGGTGATAGAGAGGCTAAGGCACTGGAATAGCCAAACACCCACCAGGAACATCAACTCATACATTTAGTATAGCAAGCCACAGACCTCGTCACTGGCCTAGCTCTCCCAAATGTCTCAAATTTCACTAGCTAAAATAATAGTTTACCAATAATTTATGGTATTTCAGAAATCTTTTAATAATTACAAAAAGTAAAATCCCAAACAACTCTAATTTAATCATGCTGCAATTCTATATCTACCCGGCTTTCTAAATAGATGATGTTGCTCTTAGCCTGCCTGCAATCCCACTACACCTCTTATGCACACACATTCCACAGTGTGCTCAATGTAGAATATGGGTATATATCTACACAGTTTTCTAAATAGATCAAGACAGCTTCAAAATATAGAAAGTATTATAATAGCATAGGAAGTAAGCATGGAATTTTAAGGGAGATAATAGCTTTATCTCCTTTTACTATCGGGAACTATTTCTTGTTTGTTTTATTATCCTCATTCACATTTTAATTCTTCTAATCTATTACAGAACATACATGTATGGGAAAGAATAAAAAAAACTCCAAACAGATTTCAATAGCAGTAAATTTTACCATTTCAGCTGCCAAAGTATTCTTTTTACTCTTTTTTGTAACAAAATACTCATTGAGTATTATTAGATTCTCTCATTCAAAGATATTATATATATTAAAAAAAAAGAAATTCAAACATTCTGGGCTTTCATATTTTAGTTAGAAAGGAGTGGAAGAAATAGAAAACTACCATTTATTTTTATTTCAATATCAATTTTAATTCAGTTTCAAATAAACCCATATAAATAAATCATATAAAAATGTATTATTTTGTATATAAATGTTGGTTCTGTATGATTGATTGGCTCACACTTTACTGCTAACTATAATAACTAAAATAATTTTGGAGTGGAGTTCCTTAAATCAAATAAAAAGAAGAGACATAAATAAATAGGAGCCATAAGTTATGAGATATAAATGTATAGTTTGCAAAGAAAGTGTATATATATATATATATATATGCACATGTTTTGTTTTGTTTTCCCCGTTCCCTCCTTTCATCACTCTTTACCTTTCTATTTAACTTCTATTTCTAACTCTATCTTCTGATGAAGGACTAGTGTCCGAAACGTTAAGACTCTCTTCCTGCTATTTCAAGTGTTAAACTAATATATTTCTTCCATGTACTGTGCCGTTTGTTTTGTTATTTTTATTATTTCTGTTTACCTTTTACATATATTTATATTTATATATATATGGCTGACTAACCACATGTACTTTCTTTCTTTTCTTACTCTCATATTTCTGTTTCTATCTCTCATTCTATCTTCTGGCGAAGGACTATATGTATATATATATATATATATATATATATATATCCCCCACTCTCACTAACCATGAAGCTAATAACACTTAGTACCATTGACTCCTGTGTTTGTTTGTTTGTTTGTCATTTCGAACTATATATATATATATATGTATGTATGTATGTGTTTTTTTTTTCTATGTTAAATTCACCATACTATAGCATGTAGAATATTGAATGTTTGTTAACACATTCAGTTGATATATTATCTTGTCACACTTTAAAGTCCCCAACAATGAAACAGTGTGTTGTCACACATTACACCACAATGTAACTCAATATCATTGCATGTCACACACTACTCCACAACAATAGAAAGTGTCCTAAAATCTTTTATTTCCTTCTACTCATTGATATCTTCTATGTTTTAAACAAAACCCCCAAATCTCTGAATTTTGAAGAGTTCTCCATATATCGTGTGAAGACCTTAAAGACTATAGTATTTGATCAGTCCAGTTGCTTGCCATGTAAACCCAGATTATTATCAATATTTGAGTCAACCAAAACCTTACAATTCATGAATCACTACCTTGCACTGAAATCCAAAAAATCTTTTCATGAGAAAAAATTTTTTATGAATATTTTATCATAAACATAATTATATTTAAGAAAACTATATTTTTTTTTTAGAAAATAGTGTTTTATTAGAGGGGTATTACAATATAAATTGGACATTAATTGTTAAAAAGATAATGATAACAAAGATGTTGGAATGTTACCTTGCAGATGTTTAATTGTCCTTATATTAGATGAGTCTAATTTACTCCATTTGTTTTAATATCCTTTTAAGGGTAATCTAATGAGTTTTCTTTTTCAATTTTATGCACAAACACCAATAAAGTCTCCAGTTATATTTCAATAAGAAACAGTTACACATTTTCCTCATGAATGAACATACTAATTTCTCTCTCCTTACTTGATTTATTTGTAATACTATCGTACACATCCAACCTATACTATCGTACACATCTGACCTATACTATCTTACACATCTGACCTATACTATCTTACACATCTGACCTATACTATCTTACACATCTGACCTATACTATTGTACACATCCAACCTATACTATCTTACACATCTGACCTATACTATCTTACACATCTGACCTATACTATCTTACACATCTACCCTCCTATACACAACTAATTACACACAATCATACTTAGGCAGTCACATATATAACAAGTACTGAGAAGTTAAACAATCAACTATTTAATTGCTTAAGTCTCTTATATAGCAACTACTGACAAGACAACATTATCAACTATTTAACAGCATAACTCTATTGAAGTAGAGACTAAATATTCTCTACAAGACACAGGACTGAGGTCAGTAATTTAACTGTGTAAGTCAAACACCAAATCTTCCTCAACTCAGATGAATTATGGCCTATCTCTTCCATTTGATCTTTTGGGGAACAAACAAGATACTCTCTTGAAATATAACGACAATTTCTTCATGTTAATGTCTTTTAACTCAGATAGAAGATGAAATTGTTCAATAATGTGAAGAATGCCAGCAATTTTTCTGAAATTATCAACACTGAGTTTCACACAATACTCCTTAAAACAACATTTAGAGAAGCCTATAGACATGTAAACAGATCATATTTTCATCAGACAAGGACTTTTATAGGACCGTTCACTTCATTTGCAGTTGCATAAGAGACTATTTAAGTCATTTAAATACTCTCTCTCTCTCTCTCTCTCTCTCTCTCTCTCTCTCTCTCTCTCTCTCTCTCTCTAGTACTTAGAAAACACTATTGAATTACAAAATGATTATTACATAACTTATGACTTCTTCACCAATTCCTGCCTTGCTACTATCAGCTCCTTCACCTACTAAACCAATATCACTCCTGTGACTTTGTGGTAATATTAGTGGTAGTGGTAGTATAACTAGATGACCAGCTTGCTACTATCAACTCCAACACTCACTAATTCAGTGTCACAGCCAAGGCCTGTTGCCAAAGTGGGTCACTAGATGGCAATGCCCACCCACTTTATAATGGTACACCCTCAGATTTAGAAATAGTTTATAAAAAAGAAACATTCCTTGTGAATTTGAGTGCCCACCCAGAATCTTCTGAAGTCTACCCACTCTACTAGCACCAAAAATTGGCACCAAACCTGGTCACTGTGTCTTGTGTTGTATTAGTGTAATTAGAATACCAGCTTATTTGATTACCTCCATAAACGTTATTCTTCATCCCTTTTAATTTCATTAGATATCAAAATAAAATTTCACAGAAAAGAACCCTCCTCTTAGATTATAAGGAACTCTGACTTTCGTAGCTATGGGATCTAACCTGTTTAGCAAATCCAGTGAGCTTGTGGGTCAAATGAGTCTCAATATGACTTCCTCAAAGGTCATTTTAAAGGAATGGCCAATACAATTGAGTTCTCTACATCAGAGAATTGTCTCCGTGCATTGAAACTGATTTTAAAAAATACTACTACGGTTTTCTCATGCGACAAAGAGTACAGTGGTTGTGAGTTTGGTGTCAAAACCATTTGTATGACTTCTCATGTAAATTGCCAGTGTTGTTCTCATAATTCCATCACTAGATTAGTTACAACATTATATTTGTAATGTTACCAGTTTGTGGGATATTTTAATCTAGGCTGCTCAATGCTTACCTGCTTACAGTATTATTATTATTATTATTAAAATAAAGTACCAGTAATGCACTGGGTAATTGCTGGCCTTGTGCCTAAAGTAGAAACAATTATTATTATTATTATTAAGGAGGGTGGATTGGCAGAATCGTCAGAGCATCTGACAAAATGCTTTGCAGCATTTAGTTAGTCAAGTACTGTGGTCAATATAATCGACTCTCCCCTACCTCCAAAATTGCTGGCCTTGAGCCTAAATTAGAAACCTATTATTATTATGAGAATGAATTTATATTTTAAGGTATGATTTTAAAAATGAATTTGCATTTTTTTTTTGTTTTTATTTTATTAAACTATTTATTGATGACAGTGAATCGGTAGGATCATTAGAGTATTGTTATTTCTTTCAGCTCTGTGCTCTAAGTTCAAATCCCATTGAGGGCAACTTTGCCTTTCATCCTTTTAGGGTTGATAAATAGAGTACCAGTTCAGGGGCAGTGAATTAGCAGAGTTCAGGAATTGAACTGAATGCTTTGTTGTAACTAATCCAGCTCTGAGTTCAAACCCTGCCTCTTTCTGCCAGAAGTTATAACCAGCAGATTGTATCACCAATGGAAAGACCAATGGAAATATTGTTTCCTTGGTCTAATCTAATGATCAGTTCCTTTCTTTTCTTTTTTTTTTTCTATTGATAACATTGAAGATCTGCTCTTATTGATTCTGAATTTGGCAAAAATAATTTCAGTAAAACTTTTGTTTCTCTCAATAAATTAGTGTCTTCATTTATTGTATCAATGTATTTTTATAAAGCTGATAACAATTTTATTTTTTATGCAGTTATGGTTCTACCATTTGTTGAGCTTTTTATATATTTTAAAAAATTCCTTTGTTTTTGCCATGGGCTTAACATAGCCTTTAAAATGTGCAGAATTGGTTTCCAGTAAACCAAAGTCTTTGTATTTAAAAAAGGCATTTATTTTGTCACTGAATTGAATAGCTTGCATTGAATGTTATCACAATTTTACATATCCATGGACTCTTTCACTATATGAGGCTGAGTGAAGCCTCTAATCAAGAGATATGAGAAGTGATTGTGATATTGTCATGTGATACCTCTTAATAGAGCTGCATTTTTAAACCCTCAATTGTATGCTACATTTTACTTGCTATATTTTGCAATTTGCTTGTCAGATGTATTTATTATGTGCCAATATTGAAAAGTCATTGTATTCACTGTGATATCTAAGAGAGAATGTGTTGGTAAATAAAATATACCAACTAAAAAAAACTAAGAACCACCATTGTTTTATGTCAAAACTTACAAGTGGTTGATGTAAAAAAGGAAAACACAGAGATATATTATTGTTGAAACCAATAACAAAAAAAATGAAACAAAACACAAAAATATAGGAATATCTTCTTATATTAAGGGACTGTAAATGCTCTACTTTGCTGTAGCTCTAAGATAAAGTAGAGCAGAATAATAGTGGACTGTACAGAAATTTCCAAATATAAATATATGTTAAAAGAATTGATTTAAAATATGTGATTAAAAAAAGAAAATCTATTTCGTATAATTGAAGTGTTTCTTCGGGTTGTCTTCAATTATTTGTTCAATTTTTGTAATTATTGTCTATGAACTCATTACTGTCTAAGATGATGGGGTGTGGGATGAGTGCTGACAAGATGGTCAACATTTTCTACCCTATGATTGACATCAAATTGTGTCCATTGACAACACACGTAACTCTGACATGGCCATGTCCAACTAGTTGTAAACAGCTATTACAAACAGTGAAGCTGACCCTTGTAAACAGCAGCAGCACTGTGGAATTGACAAGTGTTTTGTTAGTTTACATTGCTCGGTTGAAAATACTCCAATGAGTGATACATAGAGTGGAATTGGCGGCATCAGGCTGAGTTGCCCTTCATCTATTATTTGAAGATGGAATCTTCAATAAATGGTGCACATACAATCAAATGCATTCTAGGGCTGACACAATTAATTATTATTATTACTATTGTTCACTCTTACACTATTTGACATGTGTTTCTTCACTTTAACCATCTCAGTTTGATCTTTAGTCTGTTTGTCTTCTTTACTTTTATTAATAAAATATATTTCTAAAACCATACTGCTTTCTTTCATTTTTATCACCATTTTTTCTTGGTTTTGGGGTTTTTTCATTATAAATTACATTTTCATTCTAGAAACTTTCTTCAATATATTGAGTTGGATCATTTTTTTTTTTTTTTTATGCCATATTAAAAAAACCAACTTGCCAGCACTAACACTGCAAAGTTAAAAATACATGTGGTGAAAGATTGGAGACTAGATGAAATAAAGAATTACCTTTTAACCTGCAGTGGATGAGACAAATCCTCTAGTTTTGGAGTTGCAGTGGTACACACCCAGTTTTCCCCTGTAAATAGGTAAACAAACAAACTGAAACAGTATATGGTACAGAACACCTTTTGGTCTTGTCAAGGACTTCACAACCTCTCTAGTGCTGGTACCTCAATAAAATGTACCTAGAATGCCCTAAAGATGTTGGTTATCAAATGGAAACTATAGGTTAGAGAGAACTTTCCAGTCTTACTGAGTATCCAACAACCTCTCTAGTGCTGGTACACATAGTATACTCTTAAACTGGTAGTGCTAGTGCCATAAAAAATGTGCCCATTACACTCTGTAAAGTGGTAAAATTGGTGCCATATTAAAATGCATCCAGTACACCCTGTAAAGTGATTTGAGTTAGAAAGCTATCCAGCTGTAGTGACCATGCCAAAAATGCAATATATGAGCCAGATGTGGTCTCTCAAACCCATCTAGTATTGGACTATGATGACCCATCCAACTCATGACAGCATGGGAAATGGATATAAAATGATGATGATGAAGATGGTGATATTTCTTCTTTTTATATTAGAATTATTGTGGCAGTTTGAATTTAGAATATAAATGTAAATAAATAAAAATATGATGCAAAACTTTAGGCAAAATTGCTGGCCTTTTGCCTAAATTATTACATCAGACTCTGCTAATGGGGTGTATTGTCACCTGCTCTATTCATAATCTTCATGAACAGGATTGATATGCACAGCCAGGTTCGAAGTAGTACTAAAACCAATGGGTGTAGGATCAGTCGACTGATATTTGTAGATGACAGGGTGCTCCTTTACTCATTCGAAGGTGGTTTCCAGCATGCACTGAATAGGTTTGCTGCTGAGTGCCTCATGAAACATGACAGGAATTAAAATCAGTTCTGTGAAGACTGAGATACTCATCCTCTCAAGAAATCCTCTGGTGTACACTCTGCATGTAAGTGGAGTTACATGAAGTTTTGTACATGATTCAGTGTATCTCAGGAGTATTTTTACAAGTGATGGAAGGTAGAAGGCTGAATTAAGTTAAAGAATTGCTGGAGCTGGTGCAATGATGTGCCAGTTTCAGCACCCAGTCATCAGAAGAAGAGGGTAGGTGTAAAAGCCAAACTTGTTATTTTCAATTTGCTGTTCATGCTTACCCTTATTTATAGTCTTGAATGTTGGGTAATGACCGAAAGAATATGATCGCAAATACAAAGGGACAAAATGGCTTCCTCCAATGGGTCTTTAGAGTAATGTTACTCATTAGGGTGTATAGCTCATGGATCAAGGTGTCACTCCAGGTAGAGCTGTTACTTCTTCACATTGAGAGATCACAACTCTGATATTACAAATATGTGGTCAGAATATCTAAGGAAAGAATCATAGGATAGAGATTTTATAGACAAAGCTAACTGGCAGGAGACTGAGATAGACAATGAGCAAGCTGGTTGAATATCATCCATGATCTCAGCTGGTTTTGCTCAGGTATTCAGCCGGGTTGTTTGGAGACAGTTACTTCTGATAGGACCCACTGGGAAGTATGCTTGAGAACTCTGCTCCCACGACCGTCCCAGGAATATGTGGGAGAAGAAGAAGGAGGAGGAGCAGAAGAAGAATATAACCAACAACAAAAACAATGAAGCCATATCATAGCACACAAAGATAGCTCTGCAAGGAATAGCCCACAACCTGTGCAGGAGATGATCCATTCAATAGCACAAATCAAATAGTAAACTTGCTACACACAACACACACCTTATACAATAAGCACCTAATAAATATAAAACAACACAGCTCACACAACATATAAAGATTAATACCCTATAAAATAACACATTCACATTACACACAGCAATACAACAGAACGAAAACTAAAATAACACTAGAAACAACAAGCTAAACTCCATAACAAAACAGGGCTGGTGAAATACACTAGCAGGAGGACACTAAACACTATTCAAACCTCTTCCACAATAACAAAACGACACAATATTGCATATACCTCATAAACACAGAAGTGTACCAGGTGAGGCAAGAGAAACTCGCATGAAACCACCGAAAAAATGATGCAAATGGGAAACCCTATTTTTCCCCAACTAGAACCTCATATATGTACAGACATCTGATTGATATTCCTTCACATTAGACTTTCTTTGCTCTTTTAAACTTTATACCTTCTGTCAATCACCTAGTATATTTTTCCTCCCCCCCCCCCCCCCCCCCCCATCCCACCAACGGTATTATAACCTCCCTTCCATTTACAGACTTTAATCTCCCTTTAATCACACATAATCTTTTGTTTGTCTCTCAAATCCAAACAAACACGTATTTTTCCAACGACTTCAATATTATACCAGAAACGTTTAAAGAAACTTAACTCTCAAACCTGTCTAAGACGAGTTATTCCCCTTGAAAGTAGAGGAATTTAATAACATCAAAATATTTTTTGTATTTTCTGTCCTGTAAAATCAGGAAAATTCCTAAGAGCAAGACCATGAAATCAATGGTAGCCCACATGATAAGTTAATCATATTGGTTTATAAATACAGGCGTACTACTTTACATATTTATATCGAATGCTGTATAATTTTTTGGTATTTCTGATATTATTTATCAAACGTAATATGACACATGTTGATTTTGTTATTTCCAATATCATTTATTAGGCATGATACAATATCGATATAATTATTATGCCTGCATCTATGTGGCGAGGGTGGAGGAAGAGTTTTAAAAAAAGTAAGTCTGATCTGAACCAGAGGTCTCATACTGGCCTTCCTTTCTTACATACATACATACATACATACACACATACATGGTGGCTGCCAACTCGTTTTCGAGTACGGCCACTACTTTATACCCATGTAGGAGAACTCCTACCGATGCGCTGAACGAGTGTGACTTTTTAGTCCAACCAGCGACTTGAAAACTCTGGTACAAACACTACACTTGTGACAATTATTGACACATAGTGCTGGGCCCATGGTACCATGTGACGACAAGTGCAGAGAGATCTCCAGATATAAAGCAATGCCTGTGCCGTGAAGCTTTTATAGTGAGAAAAAGCACTTCACAAAGCCAGTCCCACTCTCTTGACCAAGATGATATTTACCAAAAAGAAGAACAAGTCAACATCATTGGATACCATCAGGGTTGCAGGTGTTATATCAGAGTTTTCCTTCTCATAGAATTCTGCCTTGACAAAGGCTAAGGGGTCATCTCTCCCGGTGATTTTGGATGGCCATTGACTCTTAAGAGCTCCTTTGCCCTTTGACAGGTTTTGTTTTTAGTCCTGCAGGATGTCCAAAGTCACCCTTTTCACCAAGAAACCTTGGTGGGGTTGCCAGTTTAGTCGCCAACGACCCGACCATGAGACAGGTTGTACTGGGATACATGTTACCAGTAGCACCAACATACATACATACATACATACATACATACATACATGAGAACAGGAGATTAACACGAAATACCTGATTCACAAAAGAGATAGGGATGCAGGCAAAACACCTAGATGTGATAACAAGTGCAGGCTCTGCAGAACTAACATCGAGGATATCACCCATATCATCAGCAGCTGTCCAAAGATATCATCGCGGTATTATCTACCTATGAGGCTTGATGTAGTGGCCAAAACACTGTACAATGCAGTTCGTAAAAAAGATAGCCCCGATAATAAACACATTAAAAGCTACAGCAATGTGGAAGACATCCATGTACATAATATGAAAGAGTACTGGTGGAAAGCATGCACAGTAGTGGAAATTAGCTGCCCAGCAGATGCCAATATAATATCAAAGATTAGCGAAAAGGAGAATATTTATGCAGAACTGATGAGAAATCTGCAGATACTCCACCCTGATTACACCTTCAGATTTATGCCTGGGATTATTGGGACACTGGGATATGTTAGTAACTGCCTCAATACAAATCTTGAGAAGCTAGGCGTCACAGGAACAGAAAGAACACAACTAGTTAGGAAATTACAAGTACAATCCATTAATAGAACAGTAAAAATTTGTAAAACATTCCAAAAATGTTGCATCTACACATGTACACATGCACACATACAACTCAAAACATACACATCCACACATACAATAACATCCATATCTACACATGCATGCATACATACATATCTACCTAGTTGATGTTGTGTAAATTCTAATGAGAGAGTCTTGTGTCTATGTTAGAAACCGACTCTCTCTCTATTGGTAAAACTTTGTGAAATTATAAAACCAGAAGAATGAACACACACACACACACACACACACACACACACACACACACACACACACACACACACACACACACACACACACACACATACATACATGTGAGGGATGATCTTTTCGACTGGCTGAAATCCTTCATTCTCAGCCGAAAGGAAGTAGTCACGGTTCTAGGACAGCATTCTTCACCATATGAGATGTCATCTGGTGTACCACAGGGATCTGTTCTTGGTCCTCTTTTGTTTGTGGCATATATTAATGACATAGATGCCAACTTACAGAATGCTACGGTACTAAAATATGCAGATGACATCAAGCTGTACCTTGAAATCAAAAGGACTGATCCTGAAATTTACAACTCTTTCCTACAATCAGACCTGGACACAATGCAGCAATGGATCACAGACTGGCAACTGAAGCTGGCTGTGGACAAGTGTACCACCATGCATTTTGGAAGGAAAAATCCAGCGTCCACATACTCCCTCCACAACACTGACATCAAAAAGTCCTCTTGTGAACGTGACCTGGGCATTACTGTCAGCAACAATTTGCGTTGGACAAAGCATGTCTCTAAGATTGTCAAGAAGGCCGAGGGTGTCTTGGCATCACTCAGCAAGACCTTTGTTAGCCGCTCTCCAGCCATCTATTTAAAACTGTATACAGCTATGGTGCGACCACACTTGGAATTCGCATCATCAGTCTGGAACCCCTATCTTGCTCGGAACATTGACCTCCTGGAAACTGTTCAGAGACGTGCAACCAAGCGCATACCCTCCATCAGACACCTACCATACTCTGAACGCCTTGCTTCCCTGGGCATGGATTCATTGAAGCTCCGACGTCTGGCAATGGACTTGGTGAATACCCACAAAGTTTTTAACCATCTCGCCAACTGCAACCCTGAGCGCCTCTTTGATCTCCATGTGTCTAACACACGTGGACATGCCTACAAGATAAGAAAACAGCACAGCTCCCATGACTTTCGCAGACATTTTTTCACGCTCAGAGTTGCTGAAGCATGGAACAAACTGCCTGCGTCAATTGTTAGCTGCCAAGACACTGCATCCTTTAAGACACTCATGCTTCCCGAAATACGCCAAAACTACACCTGATGTGCTCCTTCCATACACATGCACACATGTGTGCACTGTTCATTTTACTGATGTTTGTGCATTGCCCTATGTACTGTACATGCACTTTTTTGATGGGTTGTGGTGCACCTGGGCACTGTGCACAATATTTCATTATTGTTATTGTTATTATATCATGACTCATACACTGTTTATTTTCCTGACATTTGTACATTATTCTATGTACTATACATGCACCTTTGATGAGTTGTAGTGCACCTGAGCACTGTACACAATAATTTCATTATATTATTATTATAACGGCAGCAGACCGATGCTAAAGTATAGCTATTGGCTTAGAATTTCGAACATGCTTCTGCATGTGTAGCACAGGTGTGACTTTTTAAGCCATCAAGATTTTACATTCTCTGGCACAGATCATGCAGACATGGCATTTGGCAACAAGAATCGATGGCTGGTTGCCATCTTCTTTCATGTGCCACCTCAGGCTTCCTGTTGATTGGCAGACTTTACCACATTGATGGAAGATTTTTATAATTGTTATACCATATGCACTAACATGGCTCCTTTTGTGACTCTTTAATCCAGCAAGTCTTCATTCTTACTCATTTCTGTTCCACCAGTTAGCACTGTGTTCCTTTCATTTAATAGCATCTGAACTTCTTTGTTATTTTCATCAAACCAGTCTTGATGGGTTTTTTTCAACTAAACCCAGAACATCCCTGCAGACTTTATATACAGATATTTTGAATTCTTCCCATGAATCATCACATTGAATGTCATCCATTCTCTTTACCAGCTCTTCCTTAATGGCATGATCTTTTAGATGAACCATATTTACTTTCTTTGGTATGTCACACGACGACCCTGACCTTTGCTTTCAAAGCAAACTTCACTTTTGCACAAACCAGACAATGTGGAGGCTAACATTTAATTCCTTGCACAACCTGGACACTGCACACATCACAAACATCACACCTATGAACAAGAGCATAATCAATCATGTGCCACTGCTTTGAGCCTGGGTGCATACAAGTTGTTTTGCATTTATCTTTCAGCTGAAACAGGGTATTTGCTATATACAGATCCAGCTCCTGACACATTTGTAACAGCAGCTAACCATTGTTATTGCACCTGCTGACTCCATGTTTTCTGAGCAGACCCCAGGTTTTATTACCCTTGCCAAATCTAGCATTGAAGTCACTCAGAATGACAACTTTGTCAGCATGAATAATCGTGCAGACAAGTTCCTTCGGTGAGAGATAAAAGAGAGTTTTACGTCTTCAAAAGAACTCATTGTTGGAGCGTATACACTCACTAGAGTGACGAACCTGTTCTTTGATAATGGAATTCTCATTGAGATAAGGCAATCAGTTAAATCACATGGAAGCTCTTCCAACTTGGCAAATGCTTCGCCAATCTCCAACTTGCAACCTTCTGCTCTTCCTCTTCAATGAAAGGCTTTCTTCAGAGAGTCTTGTTTAAGATAAGGCCGTTATCCATGTTGTATTGTTGCAGTTCTTTAGCTTCCAGAACTGATCTTCTTTCAGGACACGTAGAAGACTGAGAATTTAGTAAGGTGCAAACATTCCAGCATCCAATGTTCAAAGGCTTAAACTTTCTTGCAATAGCAGGACTATGATTGGGCTCAAGCCTTGGGACATCTAACAGGCCTAGTCACTAGTCACTATCCATTCCAGAGCCCTTATTACTATTGGTCGGAAAGGTATTGAAGTTCCTCGTTTTATGGTTTTGCCTTTTTCAGCTACGGCCAGCCGTACTATGCCATGCAACGTAAAAGATGACAAATAACTCAAAGATCAAGTGATGCCTGTGCTTGAAGCTTTTTTAGGTGAGGAAAGGCTTGCATGGAGCCAATCCCACTC
Source organism: Eledone cirrhosa (assembly GCA_964016885.1). Classification (NCBI taxonomy): domain Eukaryota; kingdom Metazoa; phylum Mollusca; class Cephalopoda; order Octopoda; family Eledonidae; genus Eledone; species Eledone cirrhosa. The sequence goes on along the minus strand of OZ024742.1, from coordinate 145,881,490 downwards.
TCTGAACTTCAAATACATTTACCCAAAAAGAAAAACCGGTCTACATCACATCACTGGATGCTAACTAAATCGCAGGTTTTATATCAGAGTGACCTTCTCTTAGAGAGATGTCTTAATGAAGACAAGGGAATCTCTCACTTCCCCTCCTAAAAAAACAAATTGTAAAGTTAAAAAGTTTTTAAAAAAACATGTTAAAAGTTAAAAGATGAAAAAAAATTTAAATGTATACACATAAAATATATTTTAAAATTAGAAATTGGAATAAATGCTCTGAAATAGCGATATATATGTGAATATAGACATAGAATATTCGAAAATATTCTGTATGTTTATAATAAACATTTTGAAGACCTAATCGCTATAGAATAGAATACGTCACGTATTACAATTAGATTCTCGATAAAAGCAAGGGAAGTAATCTACGCGTTTCATTCTCGTTAGAAATCATCAGGACTACATATCCAGTGCTTTTATCGAGAATGACACAGCTAGAGACTTATAGAATACTTAGCTGTGTACAGGAACTGGTTTGAAAGAGCGGTTGCCGGTCCGGCAGAAATTAGAAATTGGAATAAATGCTCTGAAATAGCGATATATATGTGAATATAGACATAGAATATTCGAAAATATTCTGTATGTTTATAATAAACATTTTGAAGACCTAATCGCTATAGAATAGAATACGTCACGTATTACAATTAGATTCTCGATAAAAGCAAGGGAAGTAATCTACGCGTTTCATTCTCGTTAGAAATCATCAGGACTACATATCCAGTGCTTTTATCGAGAATGACACAGCTAGAGACTTATAGAATACTTAGCTGTGTACAGGAACTGGTTTGAAAGAGCGGTTGCCGGTCCGGCAGAAATTAGAAATTGGAATAAATGCTCTGAAATAGCGATATATATGTGAATATAGACATAGAATATTCGAAAATATTCTGTATGTTTATAATAAACATTTTGAAGACCTAATCGCTATAGAATAGAATACGTCACGTATTACAATTAGATTCTCGATAAAAGCAAGGGAAGTAATCTACGCGTTTCATTCTCGTTAGAAATCATCAGGACTACATATCCAGTGCTTTTATCGAGAATGACACAGCTAGAGACTTATAGAATACTTAGCTGTGTACAGGAACTGGTTTGAAAGAGCGGTTGCCGGTCCGGCAGAAATTAGAAATTGGAATAAATGCTCTGAAATAGCGATATATATGTGAATATAGACATAGAATATTCGAAAATATTCTGTATGTTTATAATAAACATTTTGAAGACCTAATCGCTATAGAATAGAATACGTCACGTATTACAATTAGATTCTCGATAAAAGCAAGGGAAGTAATCTACGCGTTTCATTCTCGTTAGAAATCATCAGGACTACATATCCAGTGCTTTTATCGAGAATGACACAGCTAGAGACTTATAGAATACTTAGCTGTGTACAGGAACTGGTTTGAAAGAGCGGTTGCCGGTCCGGCAGAAATTAGAAATTGGAATAAATGCTCTGATGATTTCTAACGAGAATGAAACGCGTAGATTACTTCCCTTGCTTTTATCGAGAATCTAATTGTAATACGTGACGTATTCTATTCTATAGCGATTAGGTCTTCAAAATGTTTATTATAAACATACAGAATATTTTCGAATATTCTATGTCTATATTCACATATATATCGCTATTTCAGAGCATTTATTCCAATTTCTAATTTCTGCCGGACCGGCAACCGCTCTTTCAAACCAGTTCCTGTACACAGCTAAGTATTCTATAAGTCTCTAGCTGTGTCATTCTCGATAAAAGCACTGGATATGTAGTCCTGATGATTTCTAACGAGAATGAAACGCGTAGATTACTTCCCTTGCTTTTATCGAGAATCTAATTGTAATACGTGACGTATTCTATTCTATAGCGATTAGGTCTTCAAAATGTTTATTATAAACATACAGAATATTTTCGAATATTCTATGTCTATATTCACATATATATCGCTATTTCAGAGCATTTATTCCAATTTCTAATTTCTGCCGGACCGGCAACCGCTCTTTCAAACCAGTTCCTGTACACAGCTAAGTATTCTATAAGTCTCTAGCTGTGTCATTCTCGATAAAAGCACTGGATATGTAGTCCTGATGATTTCTAACGAGAATGAAACGCGTAGATTACTTCCCTTGCTTTTATCGAGAATCTAATTGTAATACGTGACGTATTCTATTCTATAGCGATTAGGTCTTCAAAATGTTTATTATAAACATACAGAATATTTTCGAATATTCTATGTCTATATTTTAAAATATATACATATGTATATACTTTATTAGGTAGCCATTGACTCTCCTGAGTTCCTCTGCCATTTGACAGGTTTTGTTTTTCATCCCAGAGGGTGTCTAAAATTCAACTTCCTCACCAAGCAAGCTTGGTGGGGTTGCCAAATTTATTCGCTGAAGACCCAACCATACAACAGGTTGTTCTGGGTTACATGTTACCAGTAACGCTTGAGAGTGATCTGATATAACATACATACATATATGCATATATGCATGATGGCTGCCCCCTTGCTATTAAGTATGGCCATTGCATGATATACCATTATTAATAATTATAATAATGAGTTGCCTTCTCCTAGAAGAATGCCCTGACAAAGGCTAGGGGTCCTTCAATTCCAGTGGTTTAACTATTTCTATGTGCCCTTGCATATACATACACATGCACACATGCATATACATATACACATATACATACATATGTACATGTATATATACATATTTACACATTTTGGGGTGACTGTTGACTCTTATGAGTTCTTCTGCCCTTTGTCAGGTTTTGTTTTTTGTCCAGCAGGGTCTCCAAAATCACCTTCCCCACCAAGTTTACTTGGCGACTAAACTGGCAACCCCACCAAGTTTACTTGGTGGGGTTGCCAGTTTAGTCGCCAACGATCCGACCTTGCGACAGGTTCTACTGGGTTACATGTTACCAGTAGCACTCAAGAGTGACCCGACATACATACATACATGTACCTGTAATTCCTAGTGATGTTATAGGGACACCGCAATTACATACAGCGTTTCGTGGATACTTTTTAATCCTTGTGGAGCTCATCCCCTCTTTAGGCCTGAACAGAGCCAATTTATTCCAGAGAAGAAGAGGAAGAGGGTTATAGAGAGGAAATTAGAAAGAGATGGAGGAATCGATCCCAGTACTTGACAGGTACTTTATTTATCAACCTCAAATGGATAAAAAGCAAAGTTGACCTTGACAGGATTTGAACTCAGATTGCAGAATCAGAACAAATATCACTAAGTATTCAATTCAATGTTCTAATGACTCAACCAATTTCCTACTTATACATACGTACATACATACATACATTCATAGTTAGGAAATGACAAGTACAATCCATTAATGGAACAATGAAAATATGTAAAACATTCCAAAAATTCTGCATGTAAAAACTGCATGAACACAAGTACAGATACAATGCATATGCACATGCACACATACAATTCAAAACACACATCATCATCATCATCATCATCATCATCATCATCATCGTTTAACGTCCGTGTTCCACGCTTGCATGGGTTTGGACGGAGGGTTTTCCCACTTGAAGCAAGAGTGGTTGTCTTGCTCGCATAGGACTATCTGGCGGGTTTTCTACAGCTGGATGCCCTTCCTAACACCAACCACATTTACAGTGTGGGGCTGGGAGGTTTTTACCGTGTTGCCTACACGGCCACATTACAGCATGAACTGTGTGTTTTTTTACGTGACACCTACACGATCTCATACATACAATAACATCCATGCCTGCACACACATGCACACATGCAGACATGAATATAGAATTTAAATTTGCATGTATGTATGTTCTGGTTTTACAATTTTATAAATCTTTATCAGTAGAGAGAAAGTTAATTATATCTCATTAACTGTTGGAGTATTCAGTGTAAGCTTAAATGTCCTTATTAGGCACTAGTTGTTCTTTATGTCTACCATGGGAACTGAAGCTTGTCTAATATAAAACTACACTCACTAATTATCATGAATTAAAATAATAATTGCTGCTGTATTTAGTATTTAGTGCATTAATATATATATGTGTACTGGGGGAGAAAGTAAACTTCCTCTAACTGCCAAAAATAAGCTTATAGACAAAATGGCTGGTGAAATATTTTGAAAATGTGTTCATTGGTGATAATCTAAAAAATATTCCCTCATGGGCCTCTGAAAATATTTGAGCTGCAAATCATTTTATATTATAGTTGTCTCATATTATTTTATAAAAATAAAAAAAAATAAGAAAAATATTTTGAAATGTTCTTAAAGAAGTTTAAATATTTGATGACACAGTGTTAATGACAGACAATATTAATAAACTCAGAGATCAAAGTAATACATATATTGTCACCTTGACTACCATATGATCATTGTTTAGAGACTTTGATGACACAGGATTAATGTCAAACAATACCAGTAAACTCTGGTATTTTGTTCTAGCTCACTGCACTCTGAGTTCAAATCTCGCCAAGGTCAACTTTGCCTTTCATCCATTTGAGGTCAATAAACAAAGTACCAGTCTAGTACTTGGGTCGTTTCTTCCTTATTCTGTATCTGGAAGAAATTGGCTGTATTCTGACCCAGAGAAGGATCAGCTCCACCAAGTTTAAAATACCCAAGACACACTGTGTCAGGACAATACCCCTACAATTCCAACAGGTGTTCAGGGCCCTTTGCCTATGCAATGTGTATATATACATATTTGCACAGTTTCAGTTACCTCTATACTGCATATATACACATATATAAATTTACTGTATACTTCAGCTGCTTATCACCAAATTAGCTAAAATATACTTGATGGTTCAATACATTTCATATTTGTACATAAAATACAGAAAGTGTTATTCAATAAAGTTTGTAAAATTTATGTTATATTTTATTGGTTTAGGGTTTAGGTATAGGATTTAGATTTTAGGTCTTGGGTTGGGTTTGGAATTAGGGTTACAGAGGTCATGAGACAGGATGATTACAGTTGGAAAGTTGTAGTTGTGTTACAATTTCTTTGCACATGCACATTACTAATATTTTTAGCACATGCACAAATACCATAATGTCAACTATACCTAAATCTTGCCATGGTCAACCTTACTTTCTATCTCTCTCATGTTGCTTTAAGTATCAGTAATTATTTTAGATAACATTAGTCAACAATTTTTGAAAAGTGGTGTGCTTCTTAAATGAGATTATTTAATTTTTATGTATTTTCATGAGCCCTACTTTTATGTGAAGTGGTAGTAGCAAAATTTAGTTTGGTTCAGTAAGACGTGGCTGTTGAACATTCTTCATTCCAGGTTCCAATGATTGATGAGGTAGCCAGTCTCTCCTGATATAGTGGGAACCTCTTGCGTGGCTGTCCCATTCTCACAGAAAGCAGCAGTACTCGGTGTATCCACCCTGCAAGCCCATCACAAGAGCAACAACGTTTAAGTAACCACAGAGCTGTCATTGATGTTTAGTATATTTTATTTACTGTAACATATGCTTTATATTCTCATAAGTTTCTTTCATATGTGATGCATAGCCCACAGGAACTGATGGTTCACTATTGCCATTATGCAGCAAGACACCTTTCAGACTAGCTTTTGATGAATCTATGAATAGCCTCCAGCGACTGGAATCGTATGCAATACCAAGTGCTTCCATCAGACCATTAATATTGTTGCAGACCAATAAATCACCTTCCATTATCAAAACATTGCTGAACTGCTGCTGACAGTCATGAAATTTTGAAATCTTCACATCAGCTATTAGGAGATTCCACTGTTGAAGATGAGAGCTTAGCAACTCTGCCTTTAGGCAGTTGTATATTCCTGACAAGGTCATGGAGTTCCCCTTGTGTTATGAGATGTGGTCTAGAGGAGTGTCCTTCATCAAAATTTGGATCACTCTGTTACCCAGCACTGTCATCCTTCTCTGTTTCCTCTCCATCACATTCTTCATCTGACTTAAAGGATACCAAAGTTGGTGCATCAGGAACAGGTAGACCTTCTCCATGTGGATCTGGGTGAATAGCTGATGGAATGTTTGGATATTCAATGGACACCTTTTTCTTCTTTGATAAGCCCTGGAGTACCATGCAGAAATAACAATTGTTGGTATGGTCTGTTTGCTCCCGCCACAACATTGGCACAGCAAAAGGCATTTCTTACCTCTTCCTGTTAAACCATTGGCAAAGGTTAGTAGCACAAGTATGAGGAGCCCACTTCTTATTCTGGTTGCCAATCTTGCATCCAAAATATAGGTGATATGCCTTTTTAACCAAAGTAGTTATACGGCACTTCTGTGATGCAAAGGTCACCTCACTACAAACATACATGTATATTGAAAAGTAGAGCTAACAAATAGTTATAACCATGATATTCATTATCAGTGACCTAAAGTTAGTTGGAAATTGCTACTTTGGTCTCAGAAGCATTTTGGTTGTTGACCAGTGTAATTTTCTCTTCTTTTGCATAGGCGAAATTGTTAAAATATAAGACTTGCTCTCTGCACTTTGAGTTTAAATCCAACAGAATTCAACTTTGCCTTTTGTCCTTTCAGAGTCTATAAAATAAAGTGTCAAGTCCAGGGCAGTTGATTAGTAGAATATTTAGAACATCAGAGAAGATGTCTTGTGGTATATGTTCCAGCCATCAGTGTTCTGACTTCAAATCCTGCTGCAGCTTACTTGGGTGGTAGACTTAATCCATTGCTCAGTTTAACACGACTTCCTGACTCTTGGGTAACTTTAGTGGAGTTCACTCTGCTGCAAGCATTCAGATCAGGACTTGGGCTTGAGGAGACCTTCCCAAATCCCTCTGTCTCTTCAATCTCAGAGGCCTTGGAAAGGGTTAATGGGCACTGCTTTTTCCTCACTATATTTTAAAAAAATACAAACTTTGACTTTATATTGTTTTGTTTCCTTACATATAAGGAAAAGCTTTTGGATTTGTTTTTTATCACATTATCATATTACACTACTCAGTTTACATTTGTTTGATTCTAAATGTTTCTCTTAACCTGTTGTGGTAACTCTGAAATAGTTCATTATTTACATCGATCCCTCCTCTCCTACCAGTCATGGAAGCCTTGAAAAATGTTCATGGTCACTAAACAATAAAAATAAAAGTGCCTAGTCATAAAACAGATACATTTATTTAGACTTACAAATGACATTGATATTTTGGCTTTATAGAGCACATGTTACTCCAACAAACATCTGCTTACTTAAATGAATGAAATGACATAAAAGTTTAAATAATAAACTTTGTAATTGAGATATTACAGGTAAAATTCCATTATAATGAATATTTCAGTATAACAAAATTTTGTTTAATTCCTGAGGTAATAACAAACGGTCAATTTTTTTCAGTCAATCTCGTTATAAAGAATTTTTCATTACAACAGTTTTTTTATTTATACCTCATGGATTTCATTATAATGAAATTTCATTGTATATATTTCTCTTCCAATATCTAATTATAAGAAAACTGAGCCTTGTGTCTCTGTAAACCAGACAATAATAATATAAGATTATCTATCTCTTATTATTATTATTGGCATTATCGGTAGAAGGTCGGACGCCATGCTTTGACGCATAGAGTTACGGCCCATGCCATTCTGAGTTCAAATCCCGCCGAGGTTAACTTTGCTTTTCATCCTTACAGGGGCGATAAAATAAAGTACCAGTTATAAACTGAAATAATTGCTGGCCTTGTGCCAAAAGTAGAAACAATTATTATTGTGCCAAATGTAGAAACAATTATTTACTGACACTAGAGAATAATAATTGTTTCTACTTTTGGCACAAGGCCAGCAATTACCCATTATCTCTTATTAACAATAGGAAGAGTAAGACTTGTGTCTGTGTGAACTATATAAAAAAAAAAGAAAGAAGTTGATCGCTAGATCAGGGCAAGAAAACTTTGCTTCCATTGGTCTTTCTATTGCTGATACTATCAGCATGTCACAACTCCTGGAAGATGGAGAAAGAATTTGAACTCAGAACGCACAGAGTCAGATCAGATACCACAAATTATCACACCAAACTCTTTAACAATTCCACCAATCCATCACTTCTAAACTGGTAATTTTATTTATCAACCCTAAAAGGATGAAAGGCTGTTGATCTTGGCAAGAATCAAAATGAAGCCAATTGGTATAGTCATTAGATTGTCTGTATTTGTTTCATCTCTCTGCATCCTGAATAAACAATATAATTACAGACATTATAATGTGTCAATTATTTCTACTGACAAAAGAGCTGTCATAAAACCACCTCCCTATACATATTTATTTGTCAATCCTTTAATATAATGTACTTTCACTTCATCAAACTGTAGCTGGTAGTTGTTTGTTTTGGAAGACACAGAAGACTTTCCCTTTATGATACTGTGCTAATGTCAGCTTGTTTGTTATGTAAGATGATAACTTTAAGAATTATTGTATTTGTTGTTGTGTAATTCTATGTTATTATTGTTAAAGATGACACAGGATAGATTTGACTAATAAGATCCACTTCCTCGTGCAAGCAGGATGAAACAAGAATAAAGAGGATACTGAGTGCTAGATCAGCAGTTCTGTTCCCCACTGCCTGAGGCACTCCTCTGCCTTCTCTACTGAGGTCAGCTAGTTTGATATGTCAGATGATAGCTTGGAGTGCATTTTAAAATTATTGTTTTTGTGTTGTTGTTCATTGTTGAATTTTTTGTATTGTTTTTCATTTGGTAATGCTTGTACAATGTGTGCCTTGTACCATTTCATTTGGCAGTCAGGCAACCTGGGACTAAACAATAGTTAATAGAGAAACAAAAGTAAAATCTACTTAAAGAAGAAACACAAAAGTAAATTGAGTTTCTTTCCCTTGGATTTTGCTTTTCTGTTTTTTGAATTAGATTTTAAAAATACCAGTAATATATCATCATCATCATTTTCCATGCTAGCATGGGTTAGATGGGTTGTCTCATTAGAGGCAAGTTGGATCAGGAGATTATGCCTTGCTCACATAGAGCTGTTTATGGCTAGCTTTCTATGGATGGATGCCCTTCCTAACGGCAGGACATTTACAGTGTGTGGTGGGTGCTTTTTGTCATGACACCTACAAGAGAGAGAGAGAGAGGGAGAGAGAGAGAAATTACTTTCACGGGACTAGAACTGTTTCATTTGTATGAAATTATCAGGAATCTGATAAATTCTTTCCTTAGATATTCTAATGACGTGTCTGTAGTACTGGAGCTGAGATCTCTCAATATCTTTGTTTGTAGTATTGGAGATCTCTTAACTGTTCATTGAAAAAAATGTCCATTATAATTTTATGTAAGAACCTCTATTACATAGTGTTTCAAACATCACCATAACTGTTTGCTACCAACCCATTTGAGACCATCACCTATGATTCTATGACACATCTGTCATTTGAAAGTCTTTATATTTATCTAAAAACCTTCCATTATAATTTTAGATAAAAAAACGTTGTTAAATTATGTTCTAAATACCAAATAAATAATTGTTTCTACTTTTGGCACAAGGCCAGCAATTATCTCAGTACATTACTGGTACTTTATTTTATCGACCTCGTAAGGATGAAAGGCAAAGTGAACCTCGACAAGATTTGAACTCAGACTATAAAGGGGCGTAAGTCTATGCTGCAAAGCATGGCGTCCGATCTTCTACTGATACTGCCAATCCCCTGGTTTCTGATTTAGGCACAAGGCTAACAATTTTGAAGAAGGGAAAGTCAATTAAATCGACCCCAGTCCATTACTAGTATTTATTTAATTAACCTTATAAGGATGAAAGGCAATGCTAACCTTAGCGGGATTTGAAATCGGAACCTAAATGGCTGTAACTCTATGCTGCAAAGCATGGTGTCCTAAGCTTTACCAAATAAATGAGAAAGTTATATTACTAAATCTTTCCAAAATGATTTGAAAATCAGACAGGGTCTTTCTTTAGAAATGTGATACCAAATGGGTTAAAAACTTTATATTTATTTAAAAACTTTCCATCATAATTTTATGTAAGAGCCATTGTTAACTTGTGGTTCAGATACCAAATTAATAATGTGAAAGTTAGTTCTATTACTCAATCTTTCCAAATATGGTAACAAATAAGTGTTTATCTCCTTATAATATATAACCAGCAATTTCTCTGTCTGTCTGTCCGACAGTGGAAACATGTGCGCGCGTGCAAATGTTTTTTGCGCACACATAGAGAGAGAGTGAGAGTGAAAGAAAGAGACAGACTACGAGAGGGGGATAGCGGGAGGGAGAGAGGAAGAGAGAGAGTGAATAGACGCTAAAACACGTGCGCGCGTGCGAATGTTTTTTGCGCACGCGTAGAGAGAGAGTGAGAGTGAAAGAAAGAGACAGACTACAAGAGGGGGATAGCGGGAGGGAGAGAGGGGGGAATTGAGGAGTGCTACAGAAACATATATACATTTCTGTGTGTGTGTAATATATATATATATATATACACACACAGAAATATATATATATACACACAGAAATATATATACATTTCTGTGTGTGTAATATATATATATACTAGCAGAAAACCACCCACCGGTGGTCTGTGTGTGTCTGTGTGTGTGTCTGTCTGTGTACAAATACTAGGCTCTTTTTAACTTTTGAAGTACAAGGCCGATTTCAACCAAATTTGGCACACATGTTGCTTATATGCCAGAGTAGGTTTTGGACAAAAACAAATTTGAAAAAAATCGATATCGGGGCCGAAAATCTATTTTTTGTTTGTATCTGTCTGTGTACAAATACTAGGCTCCTTTTAACTTTTGAAGTACTAGGCCGATTTGCTTCAAGGAATGATATTTCTATGTCCAGTGGATGGTCAACGTGATAGTGGCAGCACCATCTTACGCATAGGGTTTAGTCTACTGAAGGACATACGGTGCGTCTATTCCATCTTTATCCCCTTACTCATACCTACTACAGCAAGGCCGGACCTGAAATCATTCACGCCAATTAACTCAAGCTACCCCATCAATTGTTTTTATGTTGCCGTTTATTTCACTCAATCATGTCACTGTACACCCATTTTGTTAAACTTTTTTTTACAATTACATTTCAATTCTTTGCTCAACCTTTGGCTCTCTTTATACGGACAAACAGGCTGTCATTCATTTCCCGAGCAACGCCGGGTACATCTGCTAGTATTTATCTAAAACTTTCCATTATTATTTTAGAAATATTATTTCTACTTTTCACACAAGGTCAGCAATTTTCCTAGTGTATTACTAGTGTTTTCCTAGTGTATTACTGGTACTTTATTTTATCGACCCTGTAAGATTGAAAGGCAAAGTTAACCTCGGCGGGATTTGAACTCAGACCGTAAAGTGCAATAATTCTATGCTGCAAACCATGGATCTGACCCTCTACCGATACTGCAATCCACCACTCTTTTAGAAATATTGTAAGGAAAGAGTTAAATAGCAAAAGTAAATAGTTAGCAGCTAGGTAGGTATGGCAGATTTGGTGAATGAACCAAATGAACTTGAAAATGGTAAGAAAAAAGAAAGAAAGAAATAATAAAAGAAGGGAAGAAAGAAAAGAAAGCGGTGAATCTCAGTGAAATCCGAGCGTTTACCATGTGTTGGAATCATTAAATGTTACATGTAGAAAGCATGTGGTGAGAATGGAACTAATGCTTTGAAGGCTGAAAAAAATATTGGGTGGAGGGGGAAAGAAATGAAGGACAGATGGTAGACAAAGAAGGATTTGGAAAAGTGGGAGAGGAACAACATGGGACTTGGTAAAGTGATAGAGAGAGGGGGAGTTAGAGAGAGAGAGAGAAAGGGAGAAGAACATGTGAATTTGTAAAATGAGAATGAGGAGCATGTGAATGTACAAAGGGAGAGGAACATGTGACCTTACAAAGAGAGAGAGAGAGAGGGGGAGGGGAGAGAAGGGAAGAGGAGGAGCTGGAGGAGAGAGAAGGGAAGAGGAGGAGCTGAAGAGGGGGATGAGGATGAGATGTTGTAAAGCTATCTATTCCCATGATGCCAACTGGAAGAACTAAATCAAGAAACAGGTGTGGTGGTGGTGGTGGTAGTGGAAGCGGCAATGGTAGTGGTGGGGTGGTGGTGGTGATAGCGGTTGGGGTGGTGATGATGGTGGCGGTGGTGGCAGTGATTTTGTTGGTGGCGGTGATGGTGGTGGCAGAAAACAGTGGTAATGGTGAGGTGGTGGTAATAGCTGTTGCGACAGGGGGGTCAATGGTGGTGGTGATGGCGGTGGCAGCAACAGTGGTAATGGTGAGGTGGTGGTAATAGCTGTTGCAACAGGGGGGGGGGGGGGTCAATGGTGGTGGTGATGGCGGTGGCCCCATGATTTCTATTCCCATATGAAGCTACTTCTCATCATTGACATCACTACTAATGATTTATAGCAAGGCATGAATGTCAACACGTTCATTTCTGGTTTCTCCTCTATGCCACCCCCCACCCCCACCCCTACCCCTACCCACAAACACTTAAATCTGACACCATGTCTTCTTGTTGTTGTAGTTGTATGTAAGAAAGTAATGTGAGTGCACCACAAATTACTGAAATACCAGTAGAACAAGGTTTGGCAGTTTATATTAACTTGTCTCTTGGATTCTTTGGTGAAAACAGTTCACCTTCCATATTACAACACCAGATCAGCAGGATTTTAAATTTTATTTTATTTCATCATCATCATCATCATTTCATTTTACGTCCACTTTTCCCTGCTTGCAAGGGTGGGACAGGAACTGATTCTGGCTTGATTTCTACAGCTGGATGCCCTTCCTAACACCAACCTCATTTACAGTGAGTGCTGGGTGCTTTTTTGCTGTGGCACCTCCACGACCACTTTGCAGTGGAATGATAGGGACCCCAGTCCCTATCATCTCATTTCTACAGCTGAGTAAACTGGAGCAATGTGAAATAAAGTGTCTTGCTCAAGGAAACAACACATCACCCGGTCTGAGAATTGAACTCACAACCTTTCGATTGCAAGGCCAATGCTCTAACCACTAAGCCATGTGCCTCCATTTTATTTACAGAAATATTTATGGCGAAGAAATAAGGAAATGAAGAATAGAAGAAAAAGTAAAGAAATAAGATAGAAGAAAGGGAAAAGAAATAGAATAAAATAAGAAATTAAGTAATGAAAGGAAGGGAAAAGGTGGAGGGAGTGACAGACTCTACCCTCGGTGTTTCTCAGCTATGTCCTGCAGGAGAAATCTCAAGTATTGTATGAGATACCTGCTAGAATTTGTTTTGGTGATTTGTGTCCTGAGACCAACTTTGCCTTTTGTCCTTTTGGAGCTGATAAAGTAAAGTACTAGTCCAGGGCAGACCTGTCACCAAGTGGAGGCACTGTGGGTTGACAAAATCAGCAGAGCATTGGACAAAATGCTTTGCTGTATTTAGTGATGGATCTTTATATTCTGAGTTCAAATTCCTTCTAGGTCAACTTTAACTTTCCTCCTTCCAGGATGTACCAGTCAAGTACTAGGGTTGATTTAATCAATTTTGCCCTTTCCCAAAATTTGCTGGCCTTGTGCCTAAATTATAAATCATTATTAAGCTGGTGTGGTACGGTGGATTGGCAGTATCGGTAGAACGTCAGACAGCATGCCTTGCAGCATAGAGTTACGGTCCTTTACAGTCCGAGTTCAAATCTCAGCATGGTTAGCTTTGCCTTTCCTCCTTACAGGGCAGTAAAATAAGGCGCCAGTAATGCACTGGGGTCGATTTAATCAACTTTCCCCTTCCCTTCAATTTGCTGGCCTTTTGCCTTAATTAGAAATCATTATTAAGCTGGTGTTTTGGCAGTATCGGTAGGGCGGTGGATTGGCAGTATTGGTAGAGGGTTGGACGCCATGCTTTGCAGCAAAGAGTTACAGCCCCTTATGGTCTGAGTTCATATCCCGCCGAGGTTAACTTTGCCTTTCATCCTTACGGGGTCGATAAAATAAAGTACCAGTAATACACTGGCATAATTGCTGGCCTTGTGCCAAAAGTAGAAACAATTATTAAGCTAGTGTTTGGAAAATACCTTAACAAAGGTTCTTACATATAATTATGATAGAATGGTTTTTGAGACTAAAACATGGTCCCTTGATCTGAATTGTCTTATAATGTGACAACACATCTAACCAAGTGTTAAATGTTAAATGTTGATGATGATGATGATGATGATGATGATAAGCACTTTAACACAAGCAGTTTTCTGTCATAGAACCAGAGTTAGTTTCAGGCAGTTTGGTGACAAATGGGTTAAATATTCAGCCTGAGCCACAACTGTTTTACTGGTTTCTCTCCCAAACCTGTTATTTTTCTTTTCATTGCTCCGATGGATATGTAATAGTAATATATATGAATGGCAAAGAGTAAATGAAGTGAGAGAGAAATTGGGCATAAGAGGGATCAGATGTAGTATGTAAGACAGGAAATTGCATTTGTATGGCCATATGATGCATATGAAGGCTGACAGCTGTATAAAAAGGTGCAGGGCACTCAAAATTGATGGAAGCTATGGAATGGGTAGGCATAAAAAGACTCAGGATGAGGTGATAAAAGCTGATCTTACACAATTGCACCTCTCAAAGACAATGACACAGGATCGAGATCTTTAGTATTATGCAGTAATACAGAAGATCCACCTTCACATGTGCACGGACTGAAGCATACATCTTGTATGCACCTCTTAACTCCTCCTTCCATACGCCTCCCATGCCCTAACACCCCACCCATATCTGATTACACCACCCTTCTCCCATGCCTTTACACCTCTGTCCCAGTCCCCAGCCTACACTATAAAGTGGTTATGTAGGTGTCACAACAAAAAGCACCCAGCATACACACCAAATGTGGTTGGTGCTAGGAAGGGCATCCAGTCGAAGAAACCAAGCCAGATACAGTTCTGTATGAGCAAGACATGATCACCTATGCATACATACATCTCTCTCTCTCTCTCTATATATATATATATATATATATATATATATATATATATATCATCATCATCATTTTACGTCCGCTTTTCCCTGCTTGCAAGGGTGGGACGGGTCTTATTCAGCACAGCATCTCTCCACTCGTCACGGTCCCTCGTCATCTCCACCGTGAGCTTCAATGATCTGAGGTCTGTTCTCACCACCTCCGCCCATGTTTTTCGTGGTCTACCTCTACCACGTCTTCCTTCAACTGATATATATATATAAAAGAAGAAATTAAAAGATGGTTAAAGAAGTTCCATATATTTTATTATGCGCATTTCGAAAACAACATCATCCTGGGACAAAAATTGTGTTCTCATCAGATAAAATAAGGTAACATATGAGGTCTAAAAACACTTGTCAACAGGAAAGTGCAAAACCTACATATGAGAGAAAATATAATAGTAAGAAAAAGATAGGAAAATAGAAAAAAAGAAAAGAAGAAGAAGGAGAAAAAGGAAAAAGAAAGTGAGGAGAGGAAAAAAGAAAAAAGAAAGAAGGGAGAGAGAAAGAGAGAGAGAGAGAGAGACTTTTGATCAGGAACGCTGTCAAAATAAAAACAGCTGTAGATAACGGTTAAAAAGTAAATTGATGAGGTGTGTGTGCGAATATTATAGATGGTATTCAAATATTAGAGGTCTAAAATATAGAAACTGGGTATATTATTTTATATTGGGTTTAAATACTAAAACTTGGATTAAGAAGTGTAAAAATGTATTAACAGAATAAAATTAAATTAAATTAAAATAAGTATAAAAAAAGATTTTTACATAAAATAAATTAAAATAAAAAATAAAATAAAAATAAAATAAAAAAAATAAAATAAAAATAGTCTATCTATGTCAAAATTAAAATTTGTTATTAAAAATCCATATATGTGGGGTATACTATTTAATTATTATTTAATATCAACAAGTAAATAAAGGAAATTGCTAGAATGATTTATAAACGTAGAAAAAAACATATGACGTCATAGTTTGTTTACAAAATCTACGAAGGTTTGAGCGAAAATTTAAGGCTATCGAAAAAAGGTCAAAGGCTTAAAATATGCTGAGAAAACTAAATTAATACATTGTAGAATATAATGAAATATGTGTAAAAAATATATATATATATGTAAAAAGAATATATATGTAAAAAAAATGTGTAAAAAATTAACCGTTATTCGTAGAAAAAGTTATAGGACATTAGCTATATACTTTGTGAAAGGTCTTGAAGGATTGCAAAGACCAAATAAATTTGTTCTTCTATTTATTAAAGAGTTGAAATTCGAGATAATGGTAAGTTTTTCAACTAGTCATAAATTACAAACACTACATGTGGAAGCATTGGAGTATGGAGAAGCGTTGTAGATTTTACGCCAAGAAATTTCATAATTAATGTTTTTGTCTTTTAAGGACCAAATAAGCTCTGAGAGTGCGGTGCTGGTCCTTTTAAGTGGATATTTAAATGAAGAAGAATGATTATAGAATCTTGCTTTAAAAGAGGTAGAAGTAGAGCCAATGTAGGTATGGGTATTGGTACTAGTTACCACTTTACATTCATATACTAGGTTTTTATCGAGACAGAAATTACCAAGAGGACAATTAGTTCTAATAGGGCAGTTGCATTTACGATTAAGATTATTTACAGTGTTATTGGCAAGTGGCCCAGGGTTAATTATATTAGGAACTGGAGTGGTGGAATTAACTAAAGGAGGTGCTAAAGTTTCTAGATTTACATTACTATTTGATGTATTCCTCAAAGTTACGTTTGACGTCGTATTTATACTTGTATTATTTAACCATCTTTTAATTTCTTCTTTAATATATACTCCAGTTCTACCAACTGTTGAGTGCTACTTATCTGATATATGCATAGTTTTATTGTTCTACAATATTACTCACCTTCTACATACACACACACACACACACACACACACACATATATATATATATATATTTATTAAAATAACAGATTAAAGTTTAAGCAAAGAATCGCTGCTTTCACCCTTAACGGGATCTTCTGAAACTAAAAGGTAGGTATACCTTCTCGTACGTATATTCGACTGTTATGGCGTATAATTTTTACATATTCTGGTATTTAGGGTTTGGTTATGTGTATATGGGAGTTTTGCGTCTGCGTGAGTATGCAGGTTCGTACGTATGGTGGGTGTGTGTATATGTGTACTTCTTGTTTTAGTTGACTTACGTCTCTGAACCTTCGTGTATTTATTTGTAGGTATGTGTGTGCGCTTGTTATATACGTATTTATTTACTTATATACGTTTATATAATTATTTATTTATTTGTACACAGGCATACACACATACACATATTTATATGTGCGTGGTTTTGTATACCTATGGTAAGGTTTTGCGTATGCTTGTGTATGTACGTATCTGTTTGCGTGTATGTATTTATTTGTTTCTATTACTTCTGTATTGTATTTATTTACTTTGTTCTTAACTCTGTAGCGGAGATTCATTCGGTCTCCTTGTTAGAATTTTAGTCTACAACTTCTGCTATACCATTTACGTGGTTTTGTCTTTGCGTGCTATTGTTCTCCACGCTCCACATATGACTTATTATCTTCGTTTTTTCGTTCATTACCAGAGAACGTCTCTATGCACCACTTAGAGAATATTAGTCTACGACCTCTTTTATACCATAAACGTGGTTCTGTCTTTGCGCGTAATTGTTTTTCACCGCTCCTATTAATGACGTATTATTCGTTTTTTCCCGTTCTTTGCCAGCGAACGTCACCACGAACCAAAGTATCGTCTTCCTGTCTTCCTCCGGTTGCAACGTTTTTTGAAATATCCAGTTCTGCGTTTACAGATTGACTTTGTTAGTTTCAGAAGATCCCATTAAGGGTGAAAGCAGCGATTCTTTGCTTAAACTTTAATCTGTTATTTTAATAAATATTTGCTCTTCGATTCTTAAATATTGGATATATATTTTCCTTATATATATATATAAAGTTGCAGTTCCTGTCAGTTTGTTTGTTCACGAACTCCTCCTATGGTTTTGGAGATAGACCCCCATAACCATATATATTCTGAAACTACATTGCCCAGGGTACTTGGATAAGTATATTTTATTTTAATGAAAGAGTTCCTCGGGGGCACAAACCCCCACTGAAAATCTTTTCCCTTCAATTTATATGAAATTTAAACGATAGGTAAATGACAAGATATGATGCCTATTCACAACATTTCAGCAAATTTCAATAATATTAAGACACCCTAATGGAGGTTAAACCCCCTATAGTGAAAATTTTGAAATAATGGTTTACACAAAAATGAAATGATCAAGTTTTGAATTGATATTTTGAAAATAATTATTTACAAGAAACAAAATAAGAATAAAATTTAATAATGTAATTTTGATTTGATATATTACAAAAAATAATGTTTTCCAATTTTTCATGCATTACATTTTACATTGAGTAATATTGAAATGCAGAGTTTTTCTCCATAAATTATATCACTTACAAAAAGAAAAATGGGTGAAACGCAGCAAGGCGCGGGTAATTCGGCTAGTATATATATATATATATATATATATATATATATTATTATTATTATTATTATTATTATTACTTTCAAAGTAAAGGGTGTCATGAATGATACAAAATCAAACATATGTCTTGTCTCTAAAAACAGCTCAATATAGAATTCAGAGAATAAAATCGAGCCTTAATGATTATAAGAAAGGGATTTAAATATATTCATACACAGTTAAGTGTACACTAAGACATATCAAAACATAGAACTAGAGACAATCTACACTGAAAGTAAGACTACATAATTCGTTGAGTATCTTATTAAATCTAATAAAAAATTTAAAACCTGATAACGATCAAATATATTTCCCTCATATATGGAGAATACATATGAGGGAAATATCTCTAGTTCTATATATATGAATATATATACACACACATATGTATATATATATATATAAATAAAGTTAGTCCTTCATCAGTGATCTTCCAACCATCATTGGTATTTCATCGCTTTAAAGACCATATACCTCCGATTGGTGCGAGCAACGGCTAAAAAAAGTCGTTGGGACACGTAAATAAAGGGGACACGTTGTTTGTTTACACTTGTGTCCCCTTTATTTACGTGTCCCAACGACTTTTTTTAGCCGTTGCTCGCACCAACCGGAGGTATATGGTCTTTAAAGCGATGAAATACCAATGATGGTTGAAAGATCACTGATGAAGGACTAACTCTATTCATATGTAACCCATTAGCAACCACGCAGCACATTTATTCTCGTATTTACACATATTTTTTTCCCCGCTATGACCCGTCTATTTCGTTCTTACTGCTTCCTCTTTCTCTGTATCTTTACCCTCTCTAGCAGTCACTCTCTCTGTTAGCCTCTTCCTCACCCTTCACTCACTCATTCTCTGTTACTACCTCTCCTCCTCCTCCTTCTTCCCGTTTGACCTGTGCGTAATTCTTTTCTTTCGCACCCTTGGCCTGGCAGGTCGCTTTTTGTCTCTCTCTCGTCTACGATTTCACAGAACTTACGTTCACCGAATTCACAGACTAGATCCCTTCTTCCTCCCGTTAGACCTGTACGGAATTCCTTCCTTGCTCACATTCCAACCAGGTTTGATGGTCTTTATTCTCTCTCGTTCACGATTTCACCGAATTTATATTCATAGAAATTTGGGACTTGATTTCTTCTTCCTCACTTTTCGTTGCTTCACCATCTTTGTTTGTTTACACTCGTGTCCCCTTTATTTACGTGTCCCAACGACTTTTTTTAGCCGTTGCTCGCACCAACCGGAGGTAAATGGTCTTTAAAGCGATGAAATACCAATGATGGTTGGAAGATCACTGATGAAGGACTAACTTTATTCATATGTAACCCATTAGCAACCACGCAGCACGTTTATTCTCATATATATATATATATATATATATATATATATATATATATATATATATATATATATATATATATATATGAAAAAGTTTGTCCTTCATCAGTGGCCTTCCAACCGTCGTGGGCATTTCGTCGCTTTAAAGGCCATATACCTCAGGTTGGTGCGAGCAACCGCTAAAAAAAGTCGTTGGGACACGTAAATAAAGGGGACGCTAGCGTAAACAAACAAAATGGTTTAAGCAACAGAAAGTGATGAAGAAGAAAGAAACAAGTCCTAGATTTCTATGAATATAAATTCGGTGGAATCGTGAACGAGAGAATAAAGACCATCAAACCTGGTTGAAATGTGAGCAAGGAAGGAATTTCGCACAGGTCTAACGGGAGGAAGAAGGGGTCTGGTCTGCGAATTCGGTAAACATAAGTTCTGTGAAGTCGCAGACGAGAGAGAAAGAAAAAAATTCATACCGGCTTGGCCAAGTACGCGCGAGAAAAGGATTACGGACAAGTCAAACGGGAAGAAAGGGGAGGAGGAGAGGTAGTGACAGAGAGTGAGTGAGTGAAAGGTGAGGAAGAGGGTAACAGAGAGAGAGAGACTGCTAGAAAGGGTAAAGATACAAAGAACGAAACAGACGGGTAGCAGCAGAGGAAAAAATATATGTGTAAATATGATAATAATGGAACTGCGGCGTTGCAAATGGGTTACATATGAAAAAGTTTGTCCTTCATCAGTGGCCTTCCAACCGTTGTAGGCATTTCGTCGCTTTAAAGGCCATATACCTCAGGTTGGTGCGAGCAACCGCTAAAAAAAGTCGTTGGGATACGTAAATAAAGGGGACGCTAGCGTAAACAAACAAAATGGTTTAAGCAACAGAAAGTGATGAAGAAAGAAACAAGTCCCAGATTTCTATGAATATAAATTCGGTGGAATCGTGAACGAGAGAATAAAGACCATCAAACCTGGTTGAAATGTGAACAAGGAAGGAATTTCGCACAGGTCTAACGGGAGGAAGAAGGGGTCTGGTCTGCGAATTCGGTAAACATAAGTTCTGTGAAGTCGCAGACGAGAGAGAAAGAAAAAAATTCATACCGGCTTGGCCAAGTACGCGCGAGAAAAGGATTACGGACAGGTCAAACGGGAAGAAAGGGGAGGAGGAGAGGTAGTGACAGAGAGTGGGTGAGTGAAAGGTGAGGAAGAGGCTAACAGAGAGAGAGAGACTGCTAGAAAGGGTAAAGATACAAAGAACGAAACAGACGGGTAGCAGCGGGGAAAAATATATGTGTAAATATGGCCTTTAAAGCGACGAAATGCCTACAACGGTTGGAAGGCCACTGATGAAGGACAAACTTTTTCATATGTAACCCATTTGCAACGCCGCAGCTCCATTATTATCATATTTACACATATATTTTTTCCTCCGCTGCTACCCGTCTGTTTCGTTCTTTGTATCTTTACCCTTTCTAGCAGTCTCTCTCTCTCTGTTACCCTCTTCCTCACCTTTCACTCACTCACTCTCTGTCACTACCTCTCCTCCTCCCCTTTCTTCCCGTTTGACCTGTCCGTAATCCTTTTCTCGCGCGTACTTGGCCAAGCCGGTATGAATTTTTTTCTTTCTCTCTCGTCTGCGACTTCACAGAACTTATGTTTACCGAATTCGCAGACCAGACCCCTTCTTCCTCCCGTTAGACCTGTGCGAAATTCCTTCCTTGCTCACATTTCAACCAGGTTTGATGGTCTTTATTCTCTCGTTCACGATTCCACCGAATTTATATTCATAGAAATCTGGGACTTGTTTCTTTCTTCTTCATCACTTTCTGTTGCTTAAACCATTTTGTTTGTTTACCCTAGCGTCCCCTTTATTTACGTGTCCCAACGACTTTTTTTAGCGGTTGCTCGCACCAACCTGAGGTATATGGCCTTTAAAGCGACGAAATGCCTACGACGGTTGGAAGGCCACTGATGAAGGACAAACTTTTTCATATGTAACCCATTAGCAACCACGCAGCACGTTTATTCTCATATATATATATATATGCACACACATATGTATATATATATATGCACATACACACACATCTATGTATGTGTGTGAAGGTGAGTGGTTTAATGGTTAGGCTCATGATTGTAAGTTCATGAGTTTGATCCCAAGCAGCTCATTGTGTACTTCAGCAAAACACTTTATCACACATTGCTCCACCTACTGTCATACTGAATCTCCCTGAGAATTACGTTATGGAAATGATCATCCATTTTTGTGATGTTCTGTTGATAAAAAAGCTCGAACACTCGATGCAGGTCCAACACACACAGATATAATCAAATATCATCATAAATAAGAATTATTGAACCTCTTTATTCAAATAAATTTTATTTATTCCACAAACAATGTTTGTACTGAATCTGAAAGAAAGAAGTGATATTTCTAAATAAATATGCAACAATAATCTTTTATAGTAATAGCATCATGTCTCCCTGAATCACTTGCCTACTCAATTCAATTATGACAGAATGGCAGACCTGTCTCCCCGTCGGAAGGGAAGGTCTCCCACCCACTTTGGGGTAGATGAGAGATGTCTTCTCTTGTGTATAGCTTTCATTATGTAAACTCCCCCATTTTGCATCATTTCTCCCCGTTTTGGGGCACTTCTTTTCAGAGTACTCCCCGTTTGGGTTTTTAGGGTTGGCAGGTCTGGAATGGCTATCTGTAAGAATGAGTCGTGTGAAGTGGTAATTACTCTTTCAGTGTAGTACATTCTGTATGTTATCTCCCTCACGATTCTTCAGGTTAATAGTTTCTCTATTTTTATCTGCAAGGACTACGAAATACTTTTATGACTTACTGCGTCATAATAACACACTGTTTATTTTAATATTATGGGGGTTAAATGGGTAGGGGGGGGGGACTTGCTGGAAGTATGAGGTTTGTGACATTGCTGGGCCCCTTGCTAGAAGTACGGGTCAAGCAACATCACGTGAGTTGAAGGACTAGTTATGTGAGCCTCTTTCTTTCTTGACCATTACCAGGGGCAGACGTGTCTGTGGTTTGAGCTCAGGTACATGTCCTAGGTTTTCTGATCAGAGGCTGAGCAGGTACAGCTCTCACAGATATATCCCACGGGACAAGACAGATTATAGGAGAGGACCTTTGCGGTAGGTGAGGTTACGTTTTTCCCGTTAAACAAATATTTAATACAAAATAATATGATAGGTATTCAGTGAGTGCTAAATAATATGGTTTTACAAATATAAGAGGTTTAACTCACAGATCAGTTCTTACTTATTATTAAAACCATTTCTACCATAACCATCACGTCATTTACGAGTACTTTATGTTCAGTTGTTTTTTTTTTCAAGTCAAAGTCTAAAGTTTATCTCAAACTCAGAGACTCATTAAGCCAATTTCCTTGTCATTAAGTGACTGGGGGTACAAGACATTTCCCTTGACAGAATGCCAGTTCACTACAGGGTTAAACCTCTAGCTACTGTCTATATTCAATTTCAGCTGAGTATACGGGAGTAACGTGAAATGCAGTGTTTTGCTCAAGAACACAACAGACAACACGGTCCAGATATCGAATCTTCAACACCATAACCACTAGGTTATGGTGTTTATGTGTGCGTGCGTGCAGCGTTCCACAGAAAGTAAAAGCAATTCGACTTTATCAAACAGTGAACTACAGCGGCGACGGCGTGCAGCCAGGAATGAAGAAAAACGGGCCGAACAGCGCCATCGGAACGCCGAACTTCAGAGGCGAAGACGTGCCGCCATGAATGAAGAGGAGCCGGCTGAACAACGCCAACGAAACACTGGAGCCAAGCAGCGATGGTTGAAGACGAACTGGCTGAGCATCATCTTTTATATTAATTATCTATATCTATATCTACATATAATATAAAAGATTGGAACTTCCATCATCCTTTTGAGAAACGTGGAACAACCACGTCTATGCAATGATACACGTTTTACAGTCAGGCAAAAGATGAACCATCTCCTAGAGGTCACTATTCTAGGTGGGAGCACCTAGAATTGTTCATATACTATGCATAAACGGTACAACGAAGAATCTGGTATATCTGGAAGATTTTTTTTACTGTTTTTTGTATCACACAGACACCACAGACTCGCCTCATACTGTAACCAGACAAACATCCAATATAGTCATTTTCTCTTTTACCTATAGTCATTCTCTCTTATCATCTGTTTACCCGGGCGAAGCTGGGTACGTCAGCTAGTCTATATATTAATTTCAACAATGTCAGTATTCCGTGTGTCATAATTCTCGATTATCATTGGTTCATAGGTTTCAAACGACTCCGCCCACATCAACGACGCCAAACTTAAATTAATACGCATAATGCCAATGAGGGAGAGAGAGGGGAGAGTAAGAAATAGAGGCAAAGTGAACGCTGTAACTATTACCATGTGCGCGTGTGTATGTACGTGCGCTTATGTTTATGTATGTGTGCGTGCGTGCAGCGTTCCACAGAAAGTAAAAGCAATTCGACTTTATCAAACAGTGAACTACAGCGGCGACGGCGTGCAGCCAGGATGAAGAAAAACGGGCCGAACAGCGCCATCGGAACGCCGAACTTCAGAGACGAAGACGTGCCGCCATGAATGAAGAGGAGCTGGCTGAACACGCCAACGAAACACTAGAGCCAAGCAGCGACGGCGTGCTGCGATGGTTGAAGACGAACTGGCTGAGCATCATCTTTTATATTAATTATCTATATCTATATCTACATATAATATAAAAGATTGGAACTTCCATCATCCTTTTGAGAAACGTGGAACAACTACGTCTATGCAATGATACACGTTTTACAGTCAGGCAGAAGATGAACCATCTCCTAGAAGTCACTATTCTAGGTGGGAGCACCTAGAATTGTTCATATACTATGCACAAACGGTACAACGAAGAATCTGGTATATCTGGAAGATTTTTTTTACTGCTTTTTGTATCACACAGACACCACGGACTCGCCTCATACTGTAACCAGACAAACATCCAATACAGTCATTTTCTCTTTTACCGGTCTTCTTTTATCTTCTGTTTACCCGGGCGAAGCTGGGTACGTCAGCTAGTTATTCATAAATTCTAGACATTATCCAACACGGAATGTTTTTCAACTTGTGACATTGAAGACGTTCGCGGAAAGTGCACTACTGACAACTGGGTTTTGTTATTGATCGCAGTTCGACTTACTGAAGCGTCAAGTCACGTTTGGCTATTCCAATGATTTAATTCCACTCTCGCCCGGTCTTACCGGAGTATGAGGTGTTGCTCCTAGCGAGGGTACCTGGCTATACCAGTGCCTTAGCCTTATTATCACCCGCGTCAATGCCATGAATATCTTGGCTTGCCTAAAAAAGGTTTTGAAGGAAAACACCAGCGTTCCCTGTTGGGTCTAATTGAGTATACATGACATGTATCATTCTTTTCTTTGTTTTCTTTGATTAATTTCTATTGATATGTTTCTTTTATAAACCATATTCATTATTTAAATTGTGTTTATATGGAATTAAATATTTGTTAAATTTTGGATCTCAGTTCCTTATATTCTCCATTAAACAATATAATTATTTCTCCAATATATGCAGGTCTCGTTTTTTTGTTGTTGTTGTTCCTACACACAAATATGTGTAAAGAAAATATTTTCTTAAAAAAAAACAAACTATTAAATCAAACATTTCAATATTTATTAATAACAGCCGACATGCGCTATAACAACAGTATCAGAATACGCCGGCTTCGAGACTTGAAATTAAGTATTTGTAATGTTATTTATGTATCTATTTAAAACATATTTGTAATGTTATTCAACTGTAAACAAATTTACCGAATATTAATATCTTCGGCGAAGGTACAAAAATCAGGGTCCATACATAAGGAAACATTTTTCTCTTTTATTTAATTAAAGAGAGTTCGTTCATCTCTTTATTCATTTGTTCGGTAAACGTCGATAACTTTTATTGATTCAGAATGTGCTATTCAATTGTATATATTTACAAACATGGAGAGAGAGAAGAAAAGTGGGAGGGGTGGTCAATAAAAAGAAACTGGGATATGAAGAGGGGCCAAACTTTACATTCTTGGCTGGACGGTGTATATCAGTTGCGCCCTGCGGACAGGAAGGCGAACGGCCAGTGACATCGGCTCAATCGGGACTCCTACTTTGGCGGAGGAAAATGGCAGTCCGAGACTGAGGACACAGGAGGTCTCAATGGTAACGAACACAAAAAGAAAAATGTCAGTCAATGCTTGGTATGAATGAAAAATAATCGATGCACATAATTTCATCGATTTTTTTATGTTTGCTATATACGTAAGCACAAGGGAAAATAGTTAATACAGTAATTAATAATGTAGGGTGCCTCTATGCAGTCGCTAGACATGTTAGAGAGAGCAGCTAATAAATAAAATAAAGGCAGTCCACGTTGGATAATGTAGTGCTAGCTATGCATTACCCTCGTGGGAACGAGAGAGTGGTCATGGCTGGAATACCTTTAATCATTGAGATTGGATGCCCTCAAATAAGATTTTGGTTTTGCTTGATTAACAAATCTGATGAGCAGATTGGGGATGGCGTTGGGTCTATAACACAAATCTGGATTTTGAGCCACCCATCTGCAGACCTGCCTACCTCTAAAAACCCAGACGGTGAGTACCATGAAAAAAAAGTGCCCCCAAACGGGGAGAAATAAGGTAAAATGGGGGAGATTTTATACAATGAAAGCTATATCCATTTTCACAAGAGAGGACAGTTCTCATCCACCCCAGCTCATCCACCCCGTCGGGCAGGGAGAGTTGACAGGTTTGCATCTGTGAAACGTTCATAACTAAGCCTAATCAATGAAAACCTCCATGTGAAACCCCGTTTTGTTCTTCTTAATGTAGACACTCTGCTATAGCATTATGCTTATATTGGTACCTTCTTTGGTAAACCACAAATCTACTGAATCACCTGATATATTAATGCTCATCTCTGTCTCTACATTGCTTTCTTTCCTCCCCTTTAGTAGGCGGCACCCTCTCCTTTCCAACACGGATTAATTCCACCATGGAGATGGATGAAGCTTTACTACAGTGGAGAGAGCTGGGCTTGTCAGTTCCTGATACTGACAAGGAATGGCGGAAGCAGAAAGTATAAGACAATCTGCGTTCGAGCGACACCTTATACTCTCTATTTCATCAATTTTTAAGGTGTCACTTACTTTCTGGAAGCGCAAAATTCTCGGGGGATGGGTTGATGCCCTAATTGTAGCTGGAGGAGCTCCGCATCCTCATTGCACTCCGAGTGTGAGCCGATGTCTGTTGGAGTTTGAGATGTCGCTGTGGTAGGCCTCTCGACTCCATAGGCCTCCATGGTCCGTCTTGCCGCCTGAATGTGGGTCGTTCGTCCGCTACACCGAGCTAAACCTTAAGCGAGCCCTAGCTCAGGAGAATATCCTCACAGTTCTGGAGCCGGCTGCACTATCCAGAATTGATGGGAAGAGACCAGATTGTCTTACTCTTTGTCCCTGGGTAAGAGGCTGATGTCTCATCTGGGACACCAGTCAGTTACTTTTTTGCTCGCGCCCATATCATGGATACCGCGGTAAATGTGAGGGTCACTACTTCCGTTGCCAAACAGAATAATATCCTAAAATACCGGGAACTATCAAATAACTATTTTTCCTGTCTGTAGCGTTCGAGACGTTTGGTGGAGCTAGGCTGCTGGCAGGGAGGTTCTTGTCATCGTTAGCGGCTCGCCTTATCGAGGTGTCAGGTGATGTCCGTGAGGGTGCCTGGTTGTTTCAGCGTCTTAGCCTCGCTACCACCAGTGGTAATGATGCGAGTGTGTTGGCTTGCTTCGAAATTTTCCGTTGATCCCTGTGGTGTGCGACCGATTGTCGCACTTGGTGGTGAATTGATGGTCGTTTTTGTTTGTTGTTTTTTTCTTTCGCTTTAATTATATATTTTTGTGCATTATATTTGTGAGGTTCCTAGCTATAATTTATTGTATTTATTATATGTGTCTATATTTTCATTCTGTAAGAATTATAAACAATTTGTAATATTAGAAATGACATTACGTTCCACTATAAAATCTGACATTATCCAAAAATTGGAAGGCTTGATGAACAAATATAGATCGAAAGTTTACGTGGTCTGTCGGAGAGAGAGAGAGAGAGAGAGGTAGTTATATATAGAGAGAGAGGGGGTTATAATATATGTAGAGCATGTGAATGTCTTCTTGTGATGCTAAACTCTGCCAGTTGCAGACTGTGTATTAACGCGTTATCTCTCTCCACAAAGTTCGATTACCAGCAGCAGAGTTCAAAGAGCGCGTGTGAATGTATGTGTGTAAAAGGGAGGAAAGGTGATGGTGAAAAAACTACGGCAACACACTTCCCAACTTTTCCACGCTCCGCATGAGTGTATGTGTGTGTTTGTGTGAATGTATGTGTGTGTTTGTATGAAAGTATATGTGTGTATTTGTGTGAGTCGTTGCATTTGCTTATGTGTGTTTGTGTATGTGTGTTACTGTGAATATATTGATGTAACTTTCACTCATTTTTCATTTAATCCCAATTTCAATTTTCAAAAAAGATGCCAAGGAGAAAAATGTTCTCTCTCCACAAGCTCTTCAGACGTTGTTAACGAGGCAAGAAGAGAGTGGAGACATGCAGAAGAACAGTATTCTACAGTGCAGCAAAGGCAAGTACAGAGAGCAAGGGCACTAAGGTCCCCTGCACAACGACAGCAAAAACATGGAAACAACCAATGAGTCTCAAGAGGCAAGGAAAAAACAGTCAGAACAATTACGTCAACAAAATACAACCCGCAGTAGCCAAGAATCAAAAGAGGAAAGAGGAAAATGTTAAAAGGATGCAAGACAAAGACAAGCTGCCAGAGTTACCAATGAGACAATAGTTCAGCAAGAGATTAGACAAAGAAAAAACCAAAGCAAACAGTTGCTGCAGGACTTCGTCAAAGGAGAGACATAAGCATCTTCATCAAGATAGGCTGAATTCATTTGACAAAAGCATAGCACTTTTCAATGGGACTTGGAAAAGATCAGCTTTCAACTATGATCCAAAGCATGATTATTCTACAGAGAAATTGATTGGTATTGGTGCAATGTCAAAAGAGTGCAGTTTTTGTGAAGGAAAGAGAAACCCTCACTATGTGTTGTGGAGGAGGAATGGTTGCTCTACCGACGTTTGGTACCCCCAGATACTTTGAAGGCATTGCTTTGGGGAAACACATCAAAGACCATGCACTTCTTGAAAAACATTAGAAGGGAACTTCAAGCCAACCATTAACATTCAAGGTCAAGTATACCATGGTATTGGATCTTGGTTGCCAACTGAAGGCAAAAATCCACAGTTTTTACAGTTATATTTTGTGGCAAATTGCAAGGAGCGTACCCAAGATGCACTTACATATGTCAGACACTATGGTCGTCCAGACCTCTTTGTTACAGTCACATATAACCCAACATGACATGAAATAAAGAGTGAACTTTATTATCATCAAGAACCCAAAGATCACATGAATTATTGCTAGGGTGTTCAGACTTAAAGTCATAAAGCTGATGGATCTCCTAAAATAGGCAAAATCTTTGGAGCAGTCTAATGTGACACGTACACAATTGAATGACAAAAACGAGGATTGCCATATGCCCACATTTTGATTTGGATGCATAATATCCTTTGCTGCATAAAATTGTCAAGTCACAGATGATTCATGGGCCCTGTGGTTCAATTAATCCATCCTCCCCATGCATGAGGGATAAAAAGTGTACCAAGAAATACCCCGTCCCCCTATACAATAAACCAAAACTGAAGAAGATGGCTACTACATTTACAGAAGAAAGCCTGGGCAGGGTGTTTTCACTTTGAAAAAAAAAAAAAAAAATGGGTAAGAATTCATCATTGACAATCAGTGGATTGTACCCTAGTCATCTTACAAAATCTTTCAAAGCCCATATCAATGTTGATTTCTGCAACTCTGTTAAATCTATTAAGTATGTTTAAAAATATGAATACAAAGGTTCAGATGCTGCAACATACATTCTTTTGCAGAATGGCAGTCAGCAGATAAACAAAAATGACAAAGTTGTACAGTATGAGAGAGGAAGATATATCAGTAGCAATGAGGATTTTTGATGCATCTTCAATGTTCCCATTCATGAGAGGCACCCAGCCATCATTCAACTGACCATTTTGCATGAAGTACATGGTTCAAAATCATTCTAAGATTAAATGAGTAAATGTGTGAAACATAGGGTAACATGCTATCAAAAAGGTTTGTTAGAAAATGATGATCATTAAGACCTTGCATTGACTGAAGCATTAGTGTCATATTCTCCAAGGAAACTCCATAACTTTTTTGCCATTATGCTGAACATGTGTCAACTTGGCAGTCCTCGACAACTTTAGATGAAACATCAAGAGGATATGACTGGGGACTTAAAGTATGCAGGTCAACATGCAAACCCAGGCATCAATATTCAGTTCTGTGAAGAAATTTTCAATCAACCATTGATTGAAATTGATGATCAATTTTGGCCATGGACTGCCAAATTCAAAGTGATTTAACTTCAAGGGAATTTGCAAGAGGGACAAATTATGGCATCACAAAGTTGGTTACATTTGTGAATGAATATGAACCTAAACGTTTTCCAGAACAACACTGGGCATATTATGAAACCATTTCGTCAGTCAAGAGGAATTTTCATTCTTGATGCTGCTCCAGGTGGCAGAGGTAAAGTATTTGTAACAACATTACTTCCCTCCAAGGTGAGGTGGCAAAAAAGAATTGCACTTGCTGTAGCATCGCCTGGCATTGCTGCCACCCTTCTCCCAGGAGGACGAACAGCTCATTCTGCTTTTAAATTACCACTATACCTGGTCACAAATGACAGTCCAATTTGTAACAGAAGCAAAGGCTCAGGTTTAGCAGAAGTGTTGCGCCAATGCCACTTGATCATTTGAAATGAATGCACTATGTCACATAGAGGAACAATGGAAGCTCTTGATAAGACCTTACAGGACATAAGAGACAACAATACATCTACGGGAGGAGTTACATTAGTTTTATCATGAGACTTCAGACAGAAATTATCAGTCATTCCGAGAGGAACAAGAGCTGATGAAATAAAAGCATGCATTAAGTCTTCACAGCTATGGAATAAAGTAAAAAATTTCTGCTTCAATACTAACATGAGAGCTTTATTACACTGGGCACAGAACAGTTCTCAACCCAACACCTTCAATTAGGAAATGGGGCAGTACCGATTGATGGGTATGGTTATATCAACTTGGTTCATATAGGTATCATGGTGGATTCACCAGCTGAATTGAAGAACAGGGTATTTCCAGGCTTAAGTAATCATTATAATTCACACAAATGGTTGTGTGAAAAGGCAATTCTTGCTAAAAAAAAAATGAGACTAACAAGGATTAACCATGAGTTAATGAATAAGATTCCAACAGTAATTAAGGAGTACAAATCAATTGATTCAGTCCTTGATGAAAATCAAGCTGTCCACTACCCAACAGAGTTCCTTAATTCTCTTGAGTCACCTGGAACTCCTCCACAGAAACCTTTCCTGAAGTTTGGAGTCCCAATAATGCTTCTAAGAAATTTAGATCCTCCTAAATTATGCAATGGGACAATGTTGATTGTGAAGACATTATCACCTAATGTGATTGAAGCTACCCTCATTACTGAGTGTACCTCTGGGGAAGATATTTCCATTACAAGAATTCCAATGAAACCAACAGACATGCCATTTGAAACACAATTCCCAGGACTTTGCTTGACAATGTCTATCAATAAAGCTGGAGGTCAGACTTTGAAATCTACCTTTCTTTTCTCATGGTCAACTTTACGTTTGTTGCTCCAGGGTAGGTAGTTTACAAGACTTATTTGTCGAAAAGTACCTGAAATCCAACCACAGCCGGCTATTGGCACATATTCTTCATTGACTATACTTAAATATGGAATGATACGTGATGCCCCCCCCCCCCCCTCCCCCCACACACAGCCCCGGCGGACAGGATGGAGAAGGCGTTTCCCCGGAGGACGGCAAGGGAGACGCGCTGGAAAAGCCACTCCAACTCGTGGGGCTCACACCTGCGGCTGGCCAGTTCAGCGCCTATGGTGGTGAGAAGGGAGGTAGCCCTAGGGCCGAGGACACCAGAAGTCTCCACTGCCAGGGGTAGAACCGCAAACCTGTCGGAGAGTGACCGGTATTTGAAGAGTTTGGCCTCCTCAGCCAGATGTGCAGCAGAACCTGGGTTAGTCGCAGACTGCACCAGGTTGCAGCTTCAGAAAGTGTCAGTGCAAATGGTATCCCAGACGTGGAGTTTGCCACCGCGGAACGGGAAGATGGTCATGCCATCTGGCCTTTTGCCGTTCCCTTGGTCCAGCCCCACTGGCTTGAGCTGGGAAGGGAAGCCTGCAGCGTCCAAGCCATGCTTTATGACCTCGTTGAGGGCAGCATGGCGTGGAAGGCGGCCGGCACTGTGGCGACAGGAAAGCGGATGGAGGCCGAAAGAGTCCACGGTGGATCCGCAGCGACACTGCCGATGCGCAGGCTATTGTTGTCTAGCTGAGAGGGACCCTTTGGTTCATCTATCAGTGAAAAACAAAAAGCCTCCCTCCGCAAAAAAAAAAAAAAACTTTAATTACTCAACTTCTGCTTTTTTTTTTTTGTAACACCAGAATCTGGAGCTCTGAGTTGGCAGAATCGACAGAGCGTTGGACAAATTTCGGTTTTTTATGTTCTGTGTTCAAATCCCACCGAGGTCAACAGTACCATTCAACACTTCCAATGTCGATAATATATAGTATCAGTTAAATACTGTGTTGATATAATCGACTTACCCAGCTCCTAATTTGTTTAAATTAGAAACCATTTGGCAGTATCGGTAGAGCGTCAGACACCATGCTTTGCAGCATAGAGTTATGATCCTTTACGTTCTGAGATCAAATCCCGCCGAGGTTAGCTTTGTCTTTCATCCTTACAGGGTTGATAAAATAATGCACTAAAGTAATTGCTGGCCTTGTGCCAAAAGTAGAAACAATTATTACACCTAGTGCGATAGCTGATAAAACACGTGTCAGATAAAATTTTGTGCTGCTAAAGTTAGAAACCGTTAATGCACGAGTAAATAATGATAGATTATGCAGTCAAGGGTCATTCAGTTGATTAATAACACTCAGAGTGATTTCACATTCACACTGGAAACAAATTATGCCTTTTAACCTGTGGCACTAAGGATGGAAGTGGGGGTTTATATGTTAATAATAAAACTAGTTAATAATAAAACATTATAAATTATCTACATAAATAACATTACATATCGCTGACAATTCTTTCAGAAATAAAATACAAACACAAATATAAACACATAATAAATACAATACACAAAAATATATTACGAGTTATGTAGTACAAGGGAAACCAAAGACCCAATGTTCGGCAAAACAACACAATTTTTAACGGGGATGTATAATCGATTAAATCGACTTCAGTATATTACTCATACAGAAATAACAGCCAAAGAATAGATTGAGAAATGTACTCGTACTAAATATCCCTAAAACGCCGGTATGGTCATGGCTAAAATATCTTTGATCACGTGTCTGCTCAAAGTTATCCAGCAGTTAGATAACTGCTTATACATATCTTCTACACAGGCAACGAAAGAATATCAATTAAACTTGACCTTGCTAAGATTTGAATCTAGAATGGAGGAACACACTCCTATATACGATAAGCTCGACACTTATCTATATTTGCCGAATAAATAAATAAGTAAATAATTCTTAGACATTAGTTAAAAGAAGAAAATTTCCAGCTGCATGAAGTTATTTTTAGTTACAATTAGAAATCTAAATTAGGATTAAATTAAAATTAATGTAATCAGTTTATTTTTAGAAAGAAGATAACTGTATTAGATAACCACTGAAACCTTTTAGACGGAAATTTAATAGCCAAGTAGTAGTAATATGATATTTTCTTCCATGCACCCAACATTTCTTAGTGTGAATTTCTATGCAAGGAAATAGCTTGCTTTTAGGAGTTGTGCTTCTCCATAAATATAGTTGAAAGGGGGATTTGGACTCAATATGTTTATTTATAAACATATATAGTCTCGTTGTGAGTTATACATAAACAATTCGAACAGGCATGGCCGTGTGGTTAAGGAACTCTTCTCTCAACCCCGTGGTTTCAGGTTCGTTTCTACAGCATTGCACCTTGGGCAAATACTTCGGGTTAACCAATGCTATATCAGTGAAATTCGTAGATTGCTGAGCGGAAACTTTAGGAGCCCATCATACACACACACATATGTATATAGGTATATGAGTTAATCTGTATTGCTAATATGTGTAAATCTTTGTGTGTGTGTCGTAATATAGCAGTTCGACAAAAAGAAATCGAGAAAATAGTCCTGTAGTCGATATGATCGACTAAATCTCTTCAAGGCGGTGCTGCAACATGGCTACAGTCTAAAAACTGATATCTTAATAAATATAATTATTTGCTCAAAAGCGTAATATATGTGTGTGATTATGTATGCATGTGTATATATATATATATATGTATGTTTGTGTGTATGTGCATGTATCCATCCATGGTCCCTAGATTCTTAATCGAGTCGTAGAGGAGCCGTTATTTAAACCAAGCGGAGCCCATCTCTCCCCTGCGCTGTCGATATGGAAATAAAAATAAACTGTTATTAGCTAGTTGGAAATATTTTTTAAAAGTCCAGAAAGTTTAGATTATTGGTGCTCCAGTATGGCTGCAGTCGAATGAATTAAACCAGTGAAGGAATATTCTAGCAAAATCATAACAAACCACCATTGTAATAAACAGAAATAATGACAGTTAAATAAACAGATATACCATTAAACAGTTTTTTTTAATCTCTATTTTAATTCTTTCTGAATATAAAAACAAATTATTCTACTTTCTAAATGCAATCAATTTCAAATGTTTAACACTAATTTGCTTGGGTTTATTTCATTTTAAATTTATTTCTTACGTGCATTTATTTAAACAAAAAATTGCATAGATGCATGCTGCGATCAGTAAAATGATGTGGGTAAGCCCCATGACTAAGCAGATTTATGATTAAAGGCATATTCCAGTCATGATTAACCCGCCCTACTCCAAGGAGTTGTATAAGTAAGACTACATTGTCGAAATGTGTTGTAGTAATTTAATTGTTGCATGATGGTAAATATAATAGGTACTGATTCATCATCATACTAAAACAACAACACAAAACAGGAAATAAAATTCTATGTAAAGATGGAGATGTTTCGATGGCAACATTGAAAACAACATCACCTGATCTCGCGTAATAGTAACACAACACTCACTAAGAAACTACACACGCGCACACACACATATATATATATATATACACATACTACGATGAAACCTAAAATTATAAATTGGTTAATTTATCTCCTCCTCCTTCAGTTAACAATAAAACATCGTTTCTGATTCGCTGTCGTTACAGATTTGTTATTTAGGTCAACGACTCATCACGCTTTCACTGTTATTTTGCTTTGTTTTCTTTTATAACAGTTGTTACCCTTTTTATTAATTTATTACTTTCTTGCACCCAAGCAGAAATATCTTCTCAAAACAATAATAAATGTTGGCCAGCTTTCTAAAGAGATGTGCAATTATAAACGTGTATTTATCGGTTACCATCGAGGCATGGTTTATCTCTAACCAACGATTCTATTGGTTGAAAAAGCGAGCATCTGTTTGCCCCAACTCTTATCCGCCGTCGTCGTAATTAACGTCTCTCAATTAATTCAGACTTGCTGCTCCTAACAACAACTTTCAGGTTAGTATATTTTCCCTCTTTCTTTCATTATTTCAACTAAAATTTGTTATTACTATCTTATATATAATATATATATACATTTGTTAGTGTTTGGTTGAATTTGAACTTTGTTTACTAACTGACGAAAAAAAAAAAAGGGGGTGCTTACGTAGCCCTTATATTTTTTAACATTATTGCTGCACCCAGCATGGATATAAAATACTTTTCAGTTAATATTTTTACCCACCCAGTTCTTTTTTCTTTTTAATAAATAAGTTTAAGTTTTCTTCCCGGTGCATGGTTTCTATTTACCTTCTGTCAGTATTAGTAGTAAACTATCTGGTAATTATCAGCTGGATCTCAGGGGGTGTTTTCCTTAATCCTTCTTTCACTCTTGCTGTAGATTTTAGTAAATATCTAATGCCAGTTGCGTCAGCCAAGTAAACTGAGAGAAAGAATCGTGCAATATAACTAAATCAGACCACTTTTTTTTCTACTTTGCTTTTAACTTATTTTTAACTCTCAATAATTTATTTTGACGAATATTATAGTTTAAATTTTTAGTAAATGGAAGAAAATTGTATATTTCGTTATCAAAATACAGAGGTTTTGTAATTGACATGTAAATAATTCGTTCGCCAAATAAGAAAAAAGAAGACCGCTAAGGTTTAAAAATAGTTTTCTTTATTGCTGCAACTTTCTAGTTAATTACCATAGATCATTCACCGCTACCTTCAAACTAATCAACGTGGAATGTTATAAAACTTTTCTAGTAATAGATTTTAACATATTACACAAGGTGCATTTGCCTCTTCATCTAAAATTGTTGTGGAGTTGACGTGACGAAAATATATACCTATACTCATAATTAAGTTTATTTTAGCATCCTAATTCATCCCAAGTTTTTATAAAACGGTCTTACACACCAAAAGTATAATTATCTCACTTCTGCCATTACCTTAGTCAGAAAAGATTGCTAGCTCAATCCGAACTTGCTTCACTTCGGTGATCCTGTTTCCCCTGTATATTTTTAGCACCTTTATTGGATACAACATCCATTTATTGATTGTTTGAATATATTTTTTAGAATTTATTCCTAATGGGATTTTATATATATATAGATAAATTTTAAAACTGTTCTTCATGTCAATATTTGGATATTTGTAGTACTTGCTTTCTACTATAAAATAAGTGGTACTGCAAGTTTTTGTCAATGCATTCAACTGTTGCATCACAACCACCTCTGATTTTATATATTTGGTATTTGAAGGTTACGTGTTAAATATTTGAATGCTGAGGACTTTTCAAATAGCTTTGTATCTATTTATCCAGACATCTACTTCGAATAAAAGCAGATAGCCTTTTGATGCTATTGTTCCTCCATCTTTCACTCTGTATTAAGTGTTGAGTGAACATTTGGATTGGCAGTATCGGTAGAGGGTCGGGCGTCATG
Organism: Eledone cirrhosa; assembly: GCA_964016885.1. Lineage (NCBI taxonomy): Eukaryota > Metazoa > Mollusca > Cephalopoda > Octopoda > Eledonidae > Eledone > Eledone cirrhosa. The sequence continues at coordinate 145,844,284 of OZ024742.1, read as the reverse complement.
CATTGAGTTCCGGCCCTTGCTTTTCTGAGTTCAAATCCTGCCGAGGTTAACTTTGCCTTTCATCCTTACGGGGTCGATAAAATAAAGTACCAGTAATGCACTGGGTAATTGCTGGCCTTGTGCCAAAAGTAGAAACAATTATTAACGATTCTTTTCTGTAACTATGAATTCCATCTTACTTGTGCATATCATTATTTGTAAAGCTAGATCTACTACTGGTCTGTTTCTTCAGAAAACTGGATTTCAAAAGCTGAAAGAATATAACACTGTTAGGCTAAATTTACGGTACAAGATCCTTGATAAAGTGTGATATTCAATATCCATGACTGAACTCCCCGTAACAATATCCATTTATGTCAGTAATACTGAATCTCTTCCCTTTCAATTCAACTGCTATTAAAGTCTCCCAAACCATCTTCTTTCTCCGTTAACGCCTGTCAATCACCACTCCTTAAGCTAGAAATATCAGCTCTCGACCTGTTAGAAATAGCATCCAAATCTTCAAAATACACCATATTGCCTTAAATAAGGAAAAGGCTACATTAAATAATTGTTTCTACTTTTGGCACAAGGCCAGCAATTACCCAGTGTATTACTGGTACTTTATTTTATCGACCCCATAAGGATGAAAGGCAAAGTTAACCTCGGCGGGATTTGAACTCAGAATGGCAAGGGCCGTAACTCTATGCGTCAAAGCATGGCGTCCGACCCTCTACCGATACTGCCAATCCAATCATTTACACCTTAAATATCTTTGGTAGACGTTATTGGAACGTCTGATCTGTTAAATCACGGCTGACCAGAAGCTAAAAAAATCAATGATATACCAGCTAATGAAGTGCCTCTACGTAGTCACTTGGTTTGCTTGAAATAGCAGCCAAATCTCTCTTTAAGTAAGCCGTGTCCACTTGAAAAAGGAGAGGCCCACTGGATAATGACTAACACCTATTTTTACCGTTTCGTTGGAGAGCGAAGGGCAGTGTCCATGATCCATTGTTCTTTATACTTAATGTAAAGTGAGTGGTATTAAGGCTCCAACCGTAGAAAACATGCCAAAAGGCCCAGAGGACTTTTTTCAGTTGTCAAGGGCACAACAATCTTCCAAGTGCTGGAACGTATGTAAGTGCGATGCCAGTCCCTGGTCCATCTGAGAGGTCACTGACTCTGATTAAATATTCACCGGGTCTGTGACGACCCGCCCAACGCAGGCCAGCATAAAAGAAAAGAACGTTAAACGATGTTGTTGTGATAGGCTTCTGTACAGTTTCCCTATACCTAATTTCATTCACGTGGCATTGGTCAACCCGAGCCTATAGTAGACACAATGAGACTGAACTCGAAACCACATGGTTGCGAAGTAAACCTCTTAACCACACAGCCATGCCTATACTTACATGTAAAGAAAATAGCAGCCAGAATAACCAGTATATTGTGACATTTTGATTATTTCAAATATTAATTAATTTGATTTGATTTGAAATTAACATCTTGTGTATGGTTGGATGGTGTTATTTTCAGAAAATTCAAGTCTGGGTTTTTTAGAATATTTCTATATTGCTTTACAGTGTTCTGATGATGAAAAGATAGGAAAGAAACTCTAGAAGGTACTTATGTGTTAAAAATACAAACGCACATCAGTGAATGCACAAGTTTTATGGGGATAGAGGGGGCACAGAAATACAAATTAAAAGTGCATTTATAGAATAACTCTGAATGCCATCTATGTAAGCAGTTATAATAAAACAAACAGTATAGAAAGCTTGGCAATGGTCTGAGGTTATGCAGTTAAGTTTATTTGATGCTACTGTCAAACACATTATTTATATATGTGTGTGTGTGTGTACATATTGTATATTGAATAATATATGGGATGTTTATGAAAAACATTTGAGGGCTATGAATGTTTAAGGTTGCCACCAACATCACACCTAACCTGTTGATTACAACCTTAAACATTCATAGGGAAAGGCCCTCATATGTTTTTCATAAACATCCTGTATATTATTCAATATACAAGGCATACATATATGTGTGTACCACTATGTTAGAGCATCATTACAAATATATATATTAGAGAACTAAATTGGTTGGCATTAGGAAGGGCATCTGGTTGTAAAATATTGTTTCAAAACATTCTATCCAACACATCCCAGTGTGGAAAAGTGGTCACAGAAATGATGATATAAATGGTTGACTAGCAAATCTCTCTCTCTCTCCTCTCTCTCCTCTCTCTCTCTCTCTCTCTCTCTCCTCTCCTCTCTCTCTCCTCTCTCTCTCTCTCTCTCTCTCTCTCTCCTCTCTCTCTCTCTCTCTCTCTCTCTCTCTCTCTCTCTCTCTCTCTCTCTCTCTCTCTCTCTCTCTCTCTCTCTCTCTCTCTCTCTCTCTCTCTCTCTCTCTCTCTCTCTCTCTCTCTCTCTCTCTCTCTCTCTCTCTGATTAGCTTCCAAAATGTTAAGATTCTTTTCTAACTTTTTATAAGCCTTATACTAACATACTATTATTATGTGTTCTCTTGTACTGCTTTTTCCCATTTGTTTTTACTTGTATACACTATATATTTGTGTGTGTGTATGTATGTTGCCCAAAGGCTCTGAAACGGTGCACCCTAGAGAAAATCGGATTTGATTTTCAAAATCTGTGTTCCAAGGAGAAGGTTTTTGGGCACATGGAATTTCTTAATTCCAAAAGCAAAACATAAGCTTACATCATTTCAACGAAAATATGCAGTGAAATGGTGTCAGATAACCTGTCAGATCAAGTGAATGAACTTCACTGTCACATGATTTTTCATTGGCAGTCAAAATGCTCTTTTCTTCAGTTCATCTTTTGATTTCTGTATTATTGATGTGTGTATGACTTTTTGTTGTAGTCTGGCTTAGTGGTTAGGATATTCGGCTCATGATCGTTAGGCTGTAGGTTCGATTCCTGGTGGTGTGCTCTACCCTTTAAACAAGACTTTTTTTGTATTGCTCCAGTCCACTTTCCATAGAAACCACCTTGGAGATGATTGATGGTTCACAGGAAATAATGGGAGATGAGGCATGTGGGAAACATGGTCTGACATGGAATTTAAAAAAATTGAAAAAAGATATTCTATGGTGACAATTGCCTAGCAACGACGGGTTACTCTGCTAGTGTATATGCGTGTGGATGTGTATCAATGTATAACGTATTTATATTGTAAATTGACCTAGCAACTTCTTAATCTAGTGGGCTTGTAATTTTAGAGCTGAACACGGTGAGAAAGAAACCATTATAACATCACTAGCTGATGTACCCAGTTTCACCCGGGTAAACAGATGATAAGAGAAGACAGGTAAAAGAGAAAATGACTGTATTGGATGTTTGTCTGGTTACAGTATGAGGCGAGTCTGTGGTGTCTGGGTGATACAAAAAACAGTAAAAAATTCTTCCAGATATACCAGATTCTTCGTTGTACCGTTTGTGCATAGTATATGAACAATTCTAGGTGCTCCCACCTAGAATAGTGACCTCTAGGAGATGGTTCATCTTCTGCCTGACTGTAAAACGTGTATCATTGCATAGACGTAGTTCCACGTTTCTCAAAAGGATGATGGAAGTTCCAATCTTTTATATTATATGTAGATATAGATATAGATAATTAATATAAAAGATGTCCGTCAATGTAAAAAAAAGGTCCCTATTTACTCCCTTCACAACTCTGTGTATGTTAGACTGACAGACAGACACACAGACAGATAAACTGTGTGGCGATTGTGGGATGCATGGAAACGCGCACATGCACGCAAACTTGCACACGCATGTTGATAGTTTTTACTTTCTCTGGAACGCTGCACGCACGCACATACACACACATGCACACACACACATGTTAATAGTTATTGCTTTCGTTCCCCTCTTATTTCCACACACACACACACACGTCTCTACACTAACACATATACATAGTGTATCCAAACACAGCGTTCACTTTGCCTCTCTGTTTCTTACTCTCCCCTCTCACTCCCTCATTGGCATTATGCATATTAATTTAAGTTTGGTGTCGTTGAGGTGGGTGGAGTCGTTTGAAACCTATGAACCAATGATAATCGAGAATTATGACACACGGAATAATGACATTGTTGAAATTAATATATAGATGTTAAATTCTTATAATTATTTTCTTGGGGGAAAGAATTAATCAAAAGCATATAAAACAAAAAAAGATAGTAACTTTTAACAAGGACCAGAAACTGGGCATAAACGTCTCAGGTTTTTAAAATAATTCACTGCTGTTCTTTGGTGTTCTTAACCATAGGCATTGTTATGTGGATAAGGAGATTGTTTTGCATTCAAACCCACTGCACAATACCTTGGGCATGTGTCTTCTACTATAGCTTCTGGTCAACCAGCCTTGCAAGTAGAATTAGGTAGACAGAAATTGGGTTGAAACCCTTGAGAGAGACTTAAATAATTCACTGTTCTTAGAGGGCATTGTGACATGATGAAGTTTATCTTAATTTTCTAATAAGCAATTTGGAACACTTCCTTGTCAATGAATTGCTCATATCACTGATAATTCGTATACAACATAGTACACCATTGAGTGTCTTTTTCAAGTGCCATAACACAGAGTTAACTTGACAAGGACTGTTAACTGCTTATTAGTTAGCTAATACAACTTTGCAACTGACCCAGCTGTAACTTTCACTACACACGGACAGTATTTATAAGTAGTAAAATGCAAGGGTTAAGAATGGAATGTGAAGAATTAGTAAGGATCCATTTCAGCAATAATGGTACTAACTAATAAACCCAAGAGAGTTTCTAGGTATCAATAAGTTTAGTTGCTATCAAGGATGGGAAAGCTGACATTTTAGACTAAAGCATGTATATATAGAGAGACTTAGCTATAAGTCACACTAGTAAATAAGCAACCCTGTTTAATAACATTAACAATATATCTTATTTTGAACTGAGGTTTTATATGTCCAGGAGGTGCTGGTTTCACATGTTATAATTCCATGGGAAAAAGTAACTTATACACAAGTTTATATAGTATGTTCATAACTGATGCTTGCTATGACAGTCAAATGAAAACCAGGCAGTATACTGAAGTGCTTTCTTGTCTTCTTCAGAGAATTGTAAGGATTAACTTATGGTTAAAGTCTGTTTCATGCCTTGGGGTTTATCATGATGGAGCTTATTCCAGTTTCATTGGTGTTAAAGCGACTGAGAATACAAAACTTTCCTCTGGCCAGGACACCAGTCTATTGCAATTAACCAGCATCTCACCCCACCTAACTGCTGCTATTACTTATTTTCAACCAAGTTCACTGGAGCAATGTCAAATGAAGTGTTTTGCTCAATAAGTTTAGTTACTATCAAGGGTGAAAAATCTGACATTTTAGACTAAATTCCTTCTATCAAATCACCTTAGCTTGAAATATCAGATTTTTTTCCATCTGGCATAGCAAGTAAACTTATTGACACATTAAAACTTTTCTTTGGTTTAAAAGGAAGATGGAGCTGAGAGGAATTTATAGGATTTTGACATTTGTTGGCCAATAAATTTCTCTCAGCTATGTGTTATTTCTAAATCACTTTGTACTGTCTTCCTTACACTATCTAGTCACTAACTATCCCTGGTGACTTCATCCTATGTCTTCCTTATATGATTAGGTCATATGACATCTGGTAACTTCATCCCATTTTCTTTATATCATTAGGTCATATGACACCTGGTGACTTCATCCCATGTCTTCCTTACACCATTAGATGACTAAAACAAATATCCATGATGACTTCATTCCCTTCATTCATTTGGTTATATGACCCTTGGTAACTTCCATAACAAGTGCTTTGTGATTGTCATGACATTTTCTTGAGAGAGTACAAAGATAATTTCTCATTGCCTTCCTTTGGGTATTTTTTACCTGGTTTCTTGTTAGCGAGATACAAACAGGTTCACTGCACCTGCCCGGGGTACTCTGAATGTAAAGATCTGAAACATTTTCTCCAATACAGGTTTGGCAATACACCACCCTAGGCTGGTACTTTATTTTATTGACTCTAGGGGGATTTGAATTCAGAATTTGATGAGTCAGAACAAATCTGCCAAATCACTGCCTTAAATAGGATATAAGGATAAAAAGAAAAAACATTTCCTGTTATAAGGTTTAGGTCTTATCTGATGTTATTATTTTCTTCCTGTTTTTATCCTGTTATAGGTATGGACTGTCAGAATAGCTAGAGCGTTGGTTGTCGTCTATAGTATTTAGTTGTGGCAAATTCCATTCTGACTTCAATTCTGTCTGGGTATTGGTTAATAAAGTACCAGTCAAGTACTGAGGATGATATAATAATATTCCTATAAAAAGTCCTTGATGGGGAGAGGATTATAATAGAAAGTGCTGGAGCCATAATAAAATACACTCAGTCCACCTTGTAAGGTGATAGTGCTGGTGCAATGAAAAATACTGAGGCTTCACATGATATATTTCCATGGAAAATGGTGTGTTGCTTGCTATGGCAGTTATGAGAACCAGGCAATATACTAAAGTGCTTTCTTGTTTTCTCCAGAGATTCGTAAGGATAAACTTTAGGTTGAAGTCTTGTGGCTCATTAGGGTCTTATTTCAGTTGCATTGCTGATTAAACAACTGAGAATACAAAGCAGTCTATCACAGTGTTTACCATCCCCTCACCTCACTCAACTGCTGCTTGTGCTCATTTTCAACCAATGTAGATAGAGCAATGTCAAATGAAATGTTTTGCTTAATAAGATATGCCACCTGGTCTAACCACTATGCCACCCACACAACCTCGTGTTTAAAGAGTTGAGTGAAATAGTAGTTGTAGTAGGACTTTTGATAAGGATTAATACAGAATTTTGAGGTCTTCTTTTTCTTTGCCTACTTATTCCTGATAGGGTCGTGGGCACTGAGTCCTCAAACACTCCTTCCAGCGGGTCCTGTCAGAAGCAACCATCTCCAACTGATCTGGCTGGATCCCCAAGTGAGACCAGCCAAGCTCATGGATGTTATCCAATCATCTTGCTCGGGGACTTGAGGTGTTTAATAATATATTTCTCATTAAGTTTGGAACATAACTTAACCATAAGTTCTTATATAAAATTATAATGGAAGGTTTAAATTGAAACATGAACAAATTAAAACAAAGTTTTTATTTTGTTACCATAGAACCTGGGGTGGTTCAAAACATACTTTTTATAGAATGTATTTAAATTTGTTAGCACTTGCATTTAAAAATTATTTCTATTTACTAAATTAAATACTTTCCAATATTTATATTCCTGTTACATTTGTCTATTACCTATTTTGTTAGCAATGTAGTATCACATATGATTTGGTTTTTGCTTTCATTTGTGCCACATTCCTGGCAATAACATCTGTGGAAACGATAATGATGCTGTCAATTATATACCATGTAATTGCTGGTGTATATATATGTGCAGTGTGGTTTTTACATTATAGCTTGTGTCAGTGTGTATAAATATAATATGCATTGCACATATCCTATGGTTTAGACCATTATAGTCATAGCTGGTCTAATATGCAGTTGTTAGTCTATAATCTGTGATTTTCCTCATTATATCTATACATACTTCCTGGTATATTATGTAGCTGAGCTATCTGTCTAGTATAATATGCAATTTCTAGTATTTATATGTGGTTTACACCATTATAACTAAAGACCATTTTCCATACTACTATGTTATGGGTCAACTGATTATGCACTCTCACACCACCACTACCCCCATGTCATCTTTATCTCTCTCATGCCCTCCCTCATCTCTCTCTCCTCACATATGTCACCACCACTACCACCAGGTCATCGCATGTCCTTCTTACTATTTCTCTCTCTCTTTCCACTCCCAAAAGTCATCTACATGTTCTGTTTTTCTGCAATGTCACTTATCAACTATGGTTCACTCAGCATTCTTCCACTTTCCCCATTTTGTGAAATATTTTCATAACATGTTCAAACAAAATATTTACAGAGTCAATATTTAGATTAGTCATGAATATTATATATGTTCACATAATTAATGTATGACTAGTTCATGGAATATATATGCTTTACCTCTTAATATAGCCATTCCAGTTCACACAATGTATTTTTGGAAGATTATCTTCAAGTTTTCACTGGCCTTTTTTTTTTTTTTTTTTTTGTTTTTGTTTTACTAGTTTAAGTCAGTAGACTGGGGCCCTAACATAAATGGATTTAGTTGATCATATTGACCCTAGTTCAAGCCTGGTACTTATTTTATTAATGTTTGTTGAAATGTTAACTTATGGGACATGGACATACATGCCCACATATATTGGTATAAGTAGGGAACAGCTTTTCTTTCAAATTTATTAAATTAAAAACATGACTACTCCAGTTTCATCATTTATATTAATATTTTCATATTTCCTTATTACTTCTTTAAACTTCGGTTGGAACAGCATTCCTAAATCTATATGTGTATTAAGATTGCATACCCTTCACAGTCCATTTTCAGAATTGGAATGATTATTTTTGTGGCATATTAGTCATGTACGTAGGTAGCAGTTATTGTAAAATATCTTAAGAGTAAGAAATCATGAACGTCTGACTTAAATTTTTTTTTAATTGAAGCATGGCAGTTATTATAATTAGTTTCACATATGCTATATCTGTGTGCTATTTTTTAATGTATATTCTATTAATAGAGCCTCCGTAGTTGCCGACCTTCTTTAGTGTGAAATTATATATGTATTGTAGTACAAACTTGGTATAAATATCAAAGAGATTAGAGCACTTAGTTCATGGGATGAGTTATATATAATTAGTTACAATAGTGACATTACACAGATAAAGTTTCATTGAGTTTAACACCAACTCATTCAGTTTGTCATATTGTATCATTTTTTAACATTTACTGTCCAATTCACCTATCTATATGCATGTGTGTGTAATTATTTGCATATTAATTTGGGGCTAGATTTCTTTGTGATGACATCATTTTGTAAAATTTAAGCGTTGTAACAATCAACCAGTAAATTCTCTCTAAATGAACGAGGAGCTAAAAGTGGCCATAATCCTTTCAGGTAGATGCCAACTGGTGAAATAAATAAATTACTGAAGTGATTACTCACCTATTGAAGTTCTGTATTAACATATTCATCAGGGTGTCACTTCAGTTGTGTTAAAGACAACCTTCCTAATGTTACTGATCTATATAATAAAAGCAACTGGTACACTCTGTAAAGTAGTTGGTGGTAGGAAGAGCATCTAGCTGTAGAGAACCTGCCAAACAAAAGGTTGAGAGGACTCTTCAGTTGTGTCAAAGACATAGCCCCCCCCCCCCCCCTCCCCCGTACCACAATAAATGCACCTGGTACAACACGGGAACATAATGTGAGTAAAATACTGGCCCTTGGCCCATCTGAGCACATATTGGAGCCCAGGAATATATATATGTAAGCGAGATGTGGGGGCCCCAGCCTATCTTAGAGGTTGGTAGTCCCACTTGAGTACTGACCTGGTCTGTAACAACTTGTACAACTCTTGCTAGCAGGAAAACAAATGTTAAATGATGATGATCCCTACTTAGTAAAGTTTATCATGCAGTGTCTGTATCAAATCTATTACTTTCTAAATTATACAGAGGGTTTGAGGAATCTGGGTTTGTTGTTTGGAAGAGTAGAAAACAAATAACAATACTGAAAAATGTTAAGCATTTTGTGATCATATTTCTAACTAATATACTACCTTTGTGTTTAAATTATCAAAATAATCAATGATTATGAAAAGTTTAGTGAAATAACTATCTTTTAACATAGTACTTAAGGTATATCTAACTACTGAAATCTTATTATATCACATAATGAGATGTCAGTCCAACATTTGAGTATAAATTTGAAACATTAAGAGTTGGGTTGTTGTTTAAAGGTTTAAATACAATTTGCAGATGATTTCTGACCGATAAAATTAATATGGATGTAGTTTTGGGGGAAAGGGTGGGTATAAGTGAATGTGGGGTGGGACTTGCTGCAAGAAAGAAGCTCAGCAGAGGACTAGTGGGTGTTGTATGTAAATAGGTTGATAGTAGTAATTACTAGGGAAGATAGAATAAAAGGAGGCTGCAGATTGATAATGTTTAGGTTGAATATTTGAGGTCATATTAGTTCAAACCCCACTGAGGTCAACTTTGCCTTTCATCCTTTCAAGGTTGATAAAGTACCAGTCCAGTAATGGAGTCAATTCTTCCACTCTATCTCTTTCTAGCTTCCTCCCTATTACTCTCTCTCCTTCTTTAGAAGAAATCAACTGTGTTCAGATCTGGAAAGGGGATGAGTTCCTCCAGGTATAAAGTCCCCAAGAAATGCTATATGTCGCTACAGCGCCTCTAAGGGTTCACACTCATACGCACAATGGGCCCGAATGTTTGTGGTATCAAAAATCATGGCAATGAATCTTTTCCATTAATTTGGTAAATAATAAAATTATGGCAGTAAATGATTTCCATACAAAAATAACATTAAAACTAAGGCCACAAGAGGTTGCTTGGGCTTGCTCATGGACATTTTTTGTGTTGGCATATTTCGGCCTCACTTTACATGTGGTGTTTGCCTTGCAAACATTTATTTTGTGCCCCCTCCTCCTGCTGATAATTTGGTGATTGTTAAATAAGTTTACACTCTTCTATTAAGGATATGATCAGGTAAGGTGAAACAGATTTAAAGAAAATATTTGAAAGTGAGTATTTTCTTTCTGTTTATTCATTCTTGTATTTATTGTACAATTATGACATTGATTTTATTATACAATGTTTACGAAAATCATTGATATTAACTCAACAGTCTCTGGCCAACACCTCGCCCACTCAATAAATCTGCTAGATTGCATTAATGCTACTGGAACCAGCAGTTCAGAGTGCACATATTTTAATTAATAGCAAGTACAGTGGCTGTGTTTTGGTAGAGATACATTATATATCTCTCTCCTGGACATATCCATTTCTGTGCAACATACTTCACAACTACAGATATTAAATCTATAGTGTTTAGAAAATTACATATTATCAGCAGATAGTTATATAATCGGACAAATTGCACGTCTTCAGCAGATGTCAATACTTTGGTCAACTTGCTGTGCATGGTAGAGTGCACTGCTTAGATAATAAATCTAGCAGTTCATGTTGACCTTATACTTGACCTCTAATGAAAATAGAAGACCTCTGTATGAAACAGTTTTAACTATTATTAATTTTCAAAAGTTTGTTTTGGGTGTAGACTTGTATTTTAATTGATGTGGTATAATTTTGTAGGTGATTCTGTTTCTTATCTTTTTGCATTCATCACAGGCAGTGATATTTGTTTACATTCTGCATAAATGAAGGTTCTGCTGTTCAACAGTTAGATATAAAAAGATTTGTACCTTTTAAAAAAAAACTGATGGTTGGCATCAGGAAGGTTATTTGGCCATAGAATTGAATCTCAAAGATTTGTTGTTTATACCGTTGATTGAATTGATTTATAATAATAATAATTGTTTCTACTTTTGGCACAAGGCCAGCAATTACCCAGTGCATTACTGGTACTTTATTTTATCGACCCCGTAAGGATGAAAGGCAAAGTCAACCTCGGCGGGATTTGAACTCAGATCGTAAAGGGACGTAACTATGCTGGAAAGCATGGCGTCCGACCCTCTACCGATACTGCCAATCCACCGCCTTAATAATAATGATAATAATAATGAAAATATTGTGAACAGTGCTCAGGTGCACTACAATTCATCAAAAGTGTATGTATAGTACATAGGGTAATGTAATGATCATATCCTTCTTTTCTTCATGATTGTAGTGTATTGAGGTTTGACTGCTATTTTTTGTTGATATTACATATTTGGTGTGGTTGAAACAGACTGATATATGTTGGCACTATATACATTGGTGTGTGTTGGCACTATATATATTGGTGTGTGTTGGCACTATATACATTGGTGTGTGTTGGCACTATATACATTGGTGTATGTTGGCACTATATACATTGGTGTGTGTTGGCACTATATACATTGGTGTGTGATGGCACTATATACATTGGTGTGTGTTGGCACTATATATATTGGTGTGTGTTGGCACTATATACATTGGTGTGTGTTGGCACTATATACATTGGTGTATGTTGGCACTATATACATTGGTGTATGTTGGCACTATATACATTGGTGTGTGTTGGCACTATATACATTGGTGTGTGTTGGCACTATATACATTGGTGTGTGTTGGCACTATATACATTGGTGTGTGTTGGCACTATATACATTGGTGTGTGTTGGCACTATATACATTGGTGTGTGTTGGCACTATATACATTGGTGTGTGTTGGCATTATATATATTGGTGTGTGTTGGCACTATATACATTGGTGTGTGTTGGCACTATATACATTGCTGTGTGTTGGCACTATATACATTGGTGTATGTTGGCACTATATACATTGGTGTGTGTTGGCACTATATACATTGGTGTGTGTTGGCACTATATACATTGGTGTGTGTTGGCACTATATACATTGGTGTGTGTTGGCACTATATACATTGGTGTGTGTTGGCACTATATACATTGGTGTGTGTTGGCACTATATACATTGGTGTGTGTTGGCACTATATACATTGGTGTGTGTTGGCACTATATACATTGGTGTGTGTTGGCACTATATATATTGGTGTGTGTTGGCACTATATACATTGGTGTGTGTTGGCACTATATACATTGGTGTATGTTGGCACTATATACATTGGTGTATGTTGGCACTATATACATTGGTGTGTGTTGGCACTATATACATTGGTGTGTGTTGGCACTATATACATTGGTGTGTGTTGGCACTATATACATTGGTGTGTGTTGGCACTATATACATTGGTGTGTGTTGGCACTATATACATTGGTGTGTGTTGGCACTATATACATTGGTGTGTGTTGGCACTATATACATTGGTGTGTGTTGGCACTATATACATTGGTGTGTGTTGGCACTATATACATTGGTGTATGCTGGCACTATATACATTGGTGTGTGTTGGCACTATATACATTGGTGTATGTTGGCACTATATACATTGGTGTGTGTTGGCACTATATACATTGGTGTGTGTTGGCACTATATACATTGGTGTGTGTTGGCACTATATACATTGGTGTATGTTGGTACTATATACATTGGTGTGTGTTGGCACTATATACATTGGTGTGTGTTGGCACTATATACATTGGTGTGTGTTGGCACTATATATATTGGTGTGTGTTGGCACTATATACATTGGTGTGTGTTGGCACTATATACATTGGTGTATGTTGGCACTATATACATTGGTGTATGTTGGCACTATATACATTGGTGTGTGTTGGCACTATATACATTGGTGTGTGTTGGCACTATATACATTGGTGTGTGTTGGCACTATATACATTGGTGTGTGTTGGCACTATATACATTGGTGTGTGTTGGCACTATATATATTGGTGTGTGTTGGCACTATATACATTGGTGTGTGTTGGCACTATATACATTGGTGTGTGTTGGCACTATATACATTGGTGTGTGTTGGCACTATATACATTGGTGTGTGTTGGCACTATATACATTGGTGTGTGTTGGCACTATATACATTGGTGTGTGTTGGCACTATATACATTGGTGTGTGTTGGCACTATATACCTTGGTGTGTGTTGGCACTATATACATTGGTGTGTGTTGGCACTATATACATTGGTGTGTGTTGGCACTATATACATTGGTGTGTGTTGGCACTATATACATTGGTGTGTGTTGGCACTATATATATTGGTGTGTGTTGGCACTATATACATTGGTGTGTGTTGGCACTATATACATTGGTGTATGTTGGCACTATATACATTGGTGTATGTTGGCACTATATACATTGGTGTGTGTTGGCACTATATACATTGGTGTGTGTTGGCACTATATACATTGGTGTGTGTTGGCACTATATACATTGGTGTGTGTTGGCACTATATATATTGGTGTGTGTTGGCACTATATACATTGGTGTGTGTTGGCACTATATACATTGGTGTATGTTGGCACTATATACATTGGTGTATGTTGGCACTATATACATTGGTGTGTGTTGGCACTATATACATTGGTGTGTGTTGGCACTATATACATTGGTGTGTGTTGGCACTATATACATTGGTGTGTGTTGGCACTATATATATTGGTGTGTGTTGGCACTATATATATTGGTGTGTGTTGGCACTATATACATTGGTGTGTGTTGGCACTATATACATTGGTGTGTGTTGGCACTATATACATTGGTGTGTGTTGGCACTATATACATTGGTGTGTGTTGGCACTATATACATTGGTGTGTGTTGGCACTATATACATTGGTGTATGTTGGCACTATATACATTGGTGTGTGTTGGCACTATATACATTGGTGTGTGTTGGCACTATATACATTGGTGTGTGTTGGCACTATATACATTGGTGTGTGTTGGCACTATATACATTGGTGTATGTTGGCACTATATACATTGGTGTATGTTGGCACTATATATATTGGTGTGTGTTGGCACTATATACATTGGTGTGTGTTGGCACTATATACATTGGTGTGTGTTGGCACTATATATATTGGTGTATGTTGGCACTATATACATTGGTGTATGTTGGCACTATATACATTGGTGTGTGTTGGCACTATATACATTGGTGTGTGTTGGCACTATATATATTGGTGTGTGTTGGCACTATATACATTGGTGTGTGTTGGCACTATATACATTGGTGTATGTTGGCACTATATATATTGGTGTGTGTTGGCACTATATACATTGGTGTGTGTTGGCACTATATACATTGGTGTGTGTTGGCACTATATACATTGGTGTGTGTTGGCACTATATATATTGGTGTGTGTTGGCACTATATACATTGGTGTATGTTGGCACTATATACATTGGTGTATGTTGGCACTATATACATTGGTGTATGTTGGCACTATATATATTGGTGTGTGTTGGCACTATATACATTGGTGTGTGTTGGCACTATATATATTGGTGTATGTTGGCACTATATACATTGGTGTATGTTGGCACTATATACATTGGTGTGTGTTGGCACTATATACATTGGTGTGTGTTGGCACTATATATATTGGTGTGTGTTGGCACTATATACATTGGTGTGTGTTGGCACTATATACATTGGTGTATGTTGGCACTATATATATTGGTGTGTGTTGGCACTATATACATTGGTGTGTGTTGGCACTATATACATTGGTGTGTGTTGGCACTATATACATTGGTGTGTGTTGGCACTATATATATTGGTGTGTGTTGGCACTATATACATTGGTGTATGTTGGCACTATATACATTGGTGTATGTTGGCACTATATATATTGGTGTGTGTTGGCACTATATACATTGGTGTGTGTTGGCACTATATACATTGGTGTGTGTTGGCACTATATATATTGGTGTGTGTTGGCACTATATACATTGGTGTGTGTTGGTACTATATACATTGGTGTGTGTTGGCACTATATACATTGGTGTGTGTTGGCACTATATACATTGGTGTATGTTGGCACTATATACATTGGTGTGTGTTGGCACTATATACATTGGTGTGTGTTGGTACTATATACCTTGGTGTATGTTGGCACTATATACATTGGTGTGTGTTGGCACTATATACATTGGTGTATGTTGGCACTATATACATTGGTGTGTGTTGGCACTATATATATTGGTGTGTGTTGGCACTATATACCTTGGTGTGTGTTGGCACTATACACATTGGTGTGTGTTGGTACTATATACCTTGGTGTATGTTGGCACTATATACCTTGGTGTGTGTTGGCACTATATACATTGGTGTGTGTTGGCACTATATATATTGGTGTGTGTTGGCACTATATACATTGGTGTGTGTTGGCACTATATACATTGGTGTATGTTGGCACCATATACATTGGTGTGTGTTGGCACTATATATATTGGTGTGTGTTGGCACTATATACATTGGTGTGTGTTGGCACTATATATATTGGTGTGTGTTGGCACTATATATATTGGTGTGTGTTGGCACTATATATATTGGTGTGTGTTGGCACTATATACATTGGTGTGTGTTGTCACTATATACCTTGGTGTGTGTTGGCACTATATACATTGGTGTGTGTTGGCACTATATACATTGGTGTGTGTTGGCACTATATACATTGGTGTGTGTTGGCACTATATACATTGGTGTGTGTTGGCACTATATACATTGGTGTGTGTTGGCACTATATACATTGGTGTGTGTTGGCACTATATACCTTGGTGTGTGTTGGCACTATATACATTGGTGTGTGTTGGCACTATACACATTGGTGTATGTTGGCACTATATACATTGGTGTGTGTTGGCACTATATACATTGGTGTGTGTTGGCACTATACACATTGGTGTGTGTTGGTACTATATACCTTGGTGTATGTTGGCACTATATACCTTGGTGTGTGTTGGCACTATATACATTGGTGTGTGTTGGCACTATATACATTGGTGTGTGTTGGCACTATATACATTGGTGTGTGTTGGCACTATATACATTGGTGTATGTTGGCACTATATATATTGGTGTGTGTTGGCACTATATACATTGGTGTGTGTTGGCACTATATACATTGGTGTGTGTTGGTACTATATACATTGGTGTGTGTTGGCACTATATACATTGGTGTGTGTTGGCACTATATACATTGGTGTATGTTGGCACTATATATATTGGTGTGTGTTGGCACTATATACATTGGTGTGTGTTGGCACTATATATATTGGTGTATGTTGGCACTATATACATTGGTGTGTGTTGGCACTATATACATTGGTGTATGTTGGCACTATATATATTGGTGTGTGTTGGCACTATATACATTGGTGTGTGTTGGCACTATATATATTGGTGTGTGTTGGCACTATATACATTGGTGTGTGTTGGCACTATATATATTGGTGTGTGTTGGCACTATATACATTGGTGTGTGTTGGCACTATATACATTGGTGTGTGTTGGCACTATATACATTGGTGTGTGTTGGCACTATATATATTGGTGTGTGTTGGCACTATATACATTGGTGTGTGTTGGCACTATACACATTGGTGTGTGTTGGCACTATATACATTGGTGTGTGTTGGCACTATATACATTGGTGTGTGTTGGCACTATATACATTGGTGTATGTTGGCACTATATACATTGGTGTATGTTGGCACTATATACATTGGTGTGTGTTGGCACTATGTACATTGGTGTGTGTTGGCACTATATACATTGGTGTGTGTTGGCACTATATACATTGGTGTGTGTTGGCACTATATACATTGGTGTGTGTTGGCACTATATACATTGGTGTGTGTTGGTGCTATATACATTGGTGTGTGTTGGCACTATATACATTGGTGTGTGTTGGCACTATATACATTGGTGTGTGTTGGCACTATATACATTGGTGTGTGTTGGTACTATATACATTGGTGTGTGTTGGCACTATATACATTGGTGTGTGTTGGCACTATATACATTGGTGTGTGTTGGCACTATATACATTGGTGTATGTTGGCACTATATACATTGGTGTGTGTTGGTGCTATATACATTGGTGTGTGTTGGTGCTATGTACATTGGTGTGTGTTGGCACTATATACATTGGTGTGTGTTGGTGCTATATACATTGGTGTGTGTTGGCACTATATACATTGGTGTGTGTTGGCACTATATACATTGGTGTGTGTTGGCACTATATACATTGGTGTGTGATGGCACTATATACATTGGTGTGTGTTGGCACTATATACATTGGTGTGTGTTGGCACTATATACATTGGTGTGTGTTGGCACTATATACATTGGTGTGTGTTGGCACTATATACATTGGTGTGTGTTGGCACTATATACATTGGTGTGTGTTGACACTATATACATTGGTGTGTGTTGGCACTATATACATTGGTGTGTGTTGGCACTATATACATTGGTGTATGTTGGCACTATATACATTGGTGTGTGTTGGCACTATATACATTGGTGTGTGTTGGCACTATATACATTGGTGTATGTTGGCACTATATACATTGGTGTGTGTTGGTGCTATATACATTGGTGTGTGTTGGTGCTATGTACATTGGTGTGTGTTGGCACTATATACATTGGTGTGTGTTGGTGCTATATACATTGGTGTGTGTTGGCACTATATACATTGGTGTGTGTTGGCACTATATACATTGGTGTGTGTTGGCACTATATACATTGGTGTATGTTGGCACTATATACATTGGTGTGTGTTGGCACTATATACATTGGTGTGTGATGGCACTATATACATTGGTGTGTGTTGGCACTATATACATTGGTGTATGTTGGCACTATATACATTGGTGTGTGTTGGCACTATATACATTGGTGTGTGTTGGTGCTATATACATTGGTGTGTGTTGGCACTATATACATTGGTGTGTGTTGGCACTATATACATTGGTGTGTGTTGACACTATATACATTGGTGTGTGTTGGCACTATATACATTGGTGTGTGTTGGCACTATATACATTGGTGTATGTTGGCACTATATACATTGGTGTGTGTTGGCACTATATACATTGGTGTGTGTTGGCACTATATACATTGGTGTGTGTTGGCACTATATACATTGGTGTGTGTTGGCACTATATACATTGGTGTGTGTTGGCACTATATACATTGGTGTGTGTTGGCACTATATACATTGGTGTGTGTTGGCACTATATACATTGGTGTATGTTGACACTATATACATTGGTGTGTGTTGGCACTATATACATTGGTGTGTGTTGGCACTATATACATTGGTGTGTGTTGGCACTATATACATTGGTGTGTGTTGGCACTATATACATTGGTGTATGTTGGCACTATATACATTGGTGTGTGTTGGCACTATATACATTGGTGTGTGTTGGCACTATATACATTGGTGTGTGTTGGCACTATATACATTGGTGTGTGTTGGCACTATATACATTGGTGTATGTTGGCACTATATACATTGGTGTGTGTTGGCACTATATACATTGGTGTGTGTTGGCACTATATACATTGGTGTGTGTTGGCACTATATACATTGGTGTGTGTTGGCACTATATACATTGGTGTGTGTTGACACTATATACATTGGTGTGTGTTGGCACTATATACATTGGTGTGTGTTGGCACTATATACATTGGTGTATGTTGGCACTATATACATTGGTGTGTGTTGGCACTATATACATTGGTGTGTGTTGGCACTATATACATTGGTGTATGTTGGCACTATATACATTGGTGTGTGTTGGTGCTATATACATTGGTGTGTGTTGGTGCTATGTACATTGGTGTGTGTTGGCACTATATACATTGGTGTGTGTTGGCACTATATACATTGGTGTGTGTTGGCACTATATACATTGGTGTGTGTTGGCACTATATACATTGGTGTGTGTTGGCACTATATACATTGGTGTGTGTTGGCACTATATACATTGGTGTATGTTGGCACTATATACATTGGTGTATGTTGGCACTATATACATTGGTGTATGTTGGCACTATATACATTGGTGTGTGTTGGCACTATATACATTGGTGTGTGTTGGCACTATATATATTGGTGTGTGTTGGCACTATATACATTGGTGTATGTTGGCACTATATACATTGGTGTGTGTTGGCACTATATACATTGGTGTGTGTTGGCACTATATACATTGGTGTGTGTTGGTGCTATATACATTGGTGTGTGTTGGCACTATATACATTGGTGTGTGTTGGCACTATATACATTGGTGTGTGTTGGCACTATATACATTGGTGTGTGTTGGCACTATATACATTGGTGTATGTTGGCACTATATACATTGGTGTGTGTTGGCACTATATACATTGGTGTGTGATGGCACTATATACATTGGTGTGTGTTGGCACTATATACATTGGTGTATGTTGGCACTATATACATTGGTGTGTGTTGGCACTATATACATTGGTGTATGTTGGCACTATATACATTGGTGTGTGTTGGCACTATATACATTGGTGTGTGATGGCACTATATACATTGGTGTGTGTTGGCACTGTATACATTGGTGTGTGTTGGTACTATATACCTTGGTGTGTGTTGGCACTATATACATTGGTGTATATTGGCACTATATACATTGGTGTGTGTTGGCACTATATACATTGGTGTGTGTTGGCACTATATACATTGGTGTATGTTGGCACTATATACATTGGTGTGTGTTGGCACTATATACATTGGTGTATGTTGGCACTATATACCTTGGTGTGTGTTGGCACTATATACATTGGTGTGTGTTGGCACTATATACATTGGTGTATGTTGGCACTATATACATTGGTGTGTGTTGGCACTATATACATTGGTGTATGTTGGCACTATATACATTGGTGTGTGTTGGCACTATATACATTGGTGTGTGTTGGCACTATATACATTGGTGTGTGTTGGCACTATATATATTGGTGTGTGTTGGCACTATATACATTGGTGTGTGTTGGCACTATATACATTGGTGTGTGTTGGCACTATATACATTGGTGTATGTTGGCACTATATACATTGGTGTGTGTTGGCACTATATACATTGGTGTATGTTGGCACTATATACATTGGTGTGTGTTGGCACTATATACATTGGTGTATGCTGGCACTATATACATTGGTGTGTGTTGGCACTATATACATTGGTGTATGTTGGCACTATATACATTGGTGTGTGTTGGCACTATATACCTTGGTGTGTGTTGGCACTATATACATTGGTGTGTGTTGACACTATATACATTGGTGTGTGTTGGCACTATATACATTGGTGTATGCTGGCACTATATACATTGGTGTGTGTTGGCACTATATACATTGGTGTATGTTGGCACTATATACATTGGTGTGTGTTGGCACTATATACCTTGGTGTGTGTTGGCACTATATACATTGGTGTGTGTTGGCACTATATACATTGGTGTATGCTGGCACTATATACATTGGTGTGTGTTGGCACTATATACATTGGTGTGTGTTGGCACTATATACATTGGTGTGTGTTGGCACTATATACATTGGTGTGTGTTGGCACTATATACATTGGTGTATGTTGGCACTATATACATTGGTGTGTGTTGGCACTATATACATTGGTGTGTGTTGGCACTATATACATTGGTGTGTGTTGGCACTATATACATTGGTGTGTGTTGGCACTATATACATTGGTGTATGTTGGCACTATATACATTGGTGTATGTTGGCACTATATATATTGGTGTGTGTTGGCACTATATACATTGGTGTGTGTTGGCACTATATACATTGGTGTGTGTTGGCACTATATATATTGGTGTATGTTGGCACTATATACATTGGTGTATGTTGGCACTATATACATTGGTGTGTGTTGGCACTATATACATTGGTGTGTGTTGGCACTATATATATTGGTGTGTGTTGGCACTATATACATTGGTGTGTGTTGGCACTATATACATTGGTGTATGTTGGCACTATATATATTGGTGTGTGTTGGCACTATATACATTGGTGTGTGTTGGCACTATATACATTGGTGTGTGTTGGCACTATATACATTGGTGTGTGTTGGCACTATATATATTGGTGTGTGTTGGCACTATATACATTGGTGTATGTTGGCACTATATACATTGGTGTATGTTGGCACTATATACATTGGTGTATGTTGGCACTATATATATTGGTGTGTGTTGGCACTATATACATTGGTGTGTGTTGGCACTATATATATTGGTGTATGTTGGCACTATATACATTGGTGTATGTTGGCACTATATACATTGGTGTGTGTTGGCACTATATACATTGGTGTGTGTTGGCACTATATATATTGGTGTGTGTTGGCACTATATACATTGGTGTGTGTTGGCACTATATACATTGGTGTATGTTGGCACTATATATATTGGTGTGTGTTGGCACTATATACATTGGTGTGTGTTGGCACTATATACATTGGTGTGTGTTGGCACTATATACATTGGTGTGTGTTGGCACTATATATATTGGTGTGTGTTGGCACTATATACATTGGTGTATGTTGGCACTATATACATTGGTGTATGTTGGCACTATATATATTGGTGTGTGTTGGCACTATATACATTGGTGTGTGTTGGCACTATATACATTGGTGTGTGTTGGCACTATATATATTGGTGTGTGTTGGCACTATATACATTGGTGTGTGTTGGTACTATATACATTGGTGTGTGTTGGCACTATATACATTGGTGTGTGTTGGCACTATATACATTGGTGTATGTTGGCACTATATACATTGGTGTGTGTTGGCACTATATACATTGGTGTGTGTTGGTACTATATACCTTGGTGTATGTTGGCACTATATACATTGGTGTGTGTTGGCACTATATACATTGGTGTATGTTGGCACTATATACATTGGTGTGTGTTGGCACTATATATATTGGTGTGTGTTGGCACTATATACCTTGGTGTGTGTTGGCACTATACACATTGGTGTGTGTTGGTACTATATACCTTGGTGTATGTTGGCACTATATACCTTGGTGTGTGTTGGCACTATATACATTGGTGTGTGTTGGCACTATATATATTGGTGTGTGTTGGCACTATATACATTGGTGTGTGTTGGCACTATATACATTGGTGTATGTTGGCACCATATACATTGGTGTGTGTTGGCACTATATATATTGGTGTGTGTTGGCACTATATACATTGGTGTGTGTTGGCACTATATATATTGGTGTGTGTTGGCACTATATATATTGGTGTGTGTTGGCACTATATATATTGGTGTGTGTTGGCACTATATACATTGGTGTGTGTTGGCACTATATACCTTGGTGTGTGTTGGCACTATATACATTGGTGTGTGTTGGCACTATATACATTGGTGTGTGTTGGCACTATATACATTGGTGTGTGTTGGCACTATATACATTGGTGTGTGTTGGCACTATATACATTGGTGTGTGTTGGCACTATATACATTGGTGTGTGTTGGCACTATATACCTTGGTGTGTGTTGGCACTATATACATTGGTGTGTGTTGGCACTATACACATTGGTGTATGTTGGCACTATATACATTGGTGTGTGTTGGCACTATATACATTGGTGTGTGTTGGCACTATATACATTGGTGTGTGTTGGCACTATACACATTGGTGTGTGTTGGTACTATATACCTTGGTGTATGTTGGCACTATATACCTTGGTGTGTGTTGGCACTATATACATTGGTGTGTGTTGGCACTATATACATTGGTGTGTGTTGGCACTATATACATTGGTGTGTGTTGGCACTATATACATTGGTGTATGTTGGCACTATATATATTGGTGTGTGTTGGCACTATATACATTGGTGTGTGTTGGCACTATATACATTGGTGTGTGTTGGTACTATATACATTGGTGTGTGTTGGCACTATATACATTGGTGTGTGTTGGCACTATATACATTGGTGTATGTTGGCACTATATATATTGGTGTGTGTTGGCACTATATACATTGGTGTGTGTTGGCACTATATATATTGGTGTATGTTGGCACTATATACATTGGTGTGTGTTGGCACTATATACATTGGTGTATGTTGGCACTATATATATTGGTGTGTGTTGGCACTATATACATTGGTGTGTGTTGGCACTATATATATTGGTGTGTGTTGGCACTATATACATTGGTGTGTGTTGGCACTATATATATTGGTGTGTGTTGGCACTATATACATTGGTGTGTGTTGGCACTATATACATTGGTGTGTGTTGGCACTATATACATTGGTGTGTGTTGGCACTATATATATTGGTGTGTGTTGGCACTATATAAATTTGGTGTGTGTTGGCACTATATACATTGGTGTGTGTTGGCACTATACACATTGGTGTGTGTTGGCACTATATACATTGGTGTGTGTTGGCACTATATACATTGGTGTGTGTTGGCACTATATACATTGGTGTATGTTGGCACTATATACATTGGTGTGTGTTGGCACTATGTACATTGGTGTGTGTTGGCACTATATACATTGGTGTGTGTTGGCACTATATACATTGGTGTGTGTTGGCACTATATACATTGGTGTGTGTTGGCACTATATACATTGGTGTGTGTTGGTGCTATATACATTGGTGTGTGTTGGCACTATATACATTGGTGTGTGTTGGCACTATATACATTGGTGTGTGTTGGCACTATATACATTGGTGTGTGTTGGTACTATATACATTGGTGTGTGTTGGTACTATATACATTGGTGTGTGTTGGCACTATATACATTGGTGTGTGTTGGCACTATATACATTGGTGTATGTTGGCACTATATACATTGGTGTGTGTTGGTGCTATATACATTGGTGTGTGTTGGTGCTATGTACATTGGTGTGTGTTGGCACTATATACATTGGTGTGTGTTGGTGCTATATACATTGGTGTGTGTTGGCACTATATACATTGGTGTGTGTTGGCACTATATACATTGGTGTGTGTTGGCACTATATACATTGGTGTGTGATGGCACTATATACATTGGTGTGTGTTGGCACTATATACATTGGTGTGTGTTGGCACTATATACATTGGTGTGTGTTGGCACTATATACATTGGTGTGTGTTGGCACTATATACATTGGTGTGTGTTGGCACTATATACATTGGTGTGTGTTGACACTATATACATTGGTGTGTGTTGGCACTATATACATTGGTGTGTGTTGGCACTATATACATTGGTGTATGTTGGCACTATATACATTGGTGTGTGTTGGCACTATATACATTGGTGTGTGTTGGCACTATATACATTGGTGTATGTTGGCACTATATACATTGGTGTGTGTTGGTGCTATATACATTGGTGTGTGTTGGTGCTATGTACATTGGTGTGTGTTGGCACTATATACATTGGTGTGTGTTGGTGCTATATACATTGGTGTGTGTTGGCACTATATACATTGGTGTGTGTTGGCACTATATACATTGGTGTGTGTTGGCACTATATACATTGGTGTGTGTTGGCACTATATACATTGGTGTATGTTGGCACTATATACATTGGTGTGTGTTGGCACTATATACATTGGTGTGTGATGGCACTATATACATTGGTGTGTGTTGGCACTATATACATTGGTGTATGTTGGCACTATATACATTGGTGTGTGTTGGCACTATATACATTGGTGTGTGTTGGTGCTATATACATTGGTGTGTGTTGGCACTATATACATTGGTGTGTGTTGGCACTATATACATTGGTGTGTGTTGACACTATATACATTGGTGTGTGTTGGCACTATATACATTGGTGTGTGTTGGCACTATATACATTGGTGTATGTTGGCACTATATACATTGGTGTGTGTTGGCACTATATACATTGGTGTGTGTTGGCACTATATACATTGGTGTGTGTTGGCACTATATACATTGGTGTGTGTTGGCACTATATACATTGGTGTGTGTTGGCACTATATACATTGGTGTGTGTTGGCACTATATACATTGGTGTGTGTTGGCACTATATACATTGGTGTGTGTTGGCACTATATACATTGGTGTGTGTTGGCACTATATACATTGGTGTGTGTTGGCACTATATACATTGGTGTGTGTTGGCACTATATACATTGGTGTATGTTGGCACTATATACATTGGTGTGTGTTGGCACTATATACATTGGTGTGTGTTGGCACTATATACATTGGTGTGTGTTGGCACTATATACATTGGTGTGTGTTGGCACTATATACATTGGTGTATGTTGGCACTATATACATTGGTGTGTGTTGGCACTATATACATTGGTGTGTGTTGGCACTATATACATTGGTGTGTGTTGGCACTATATACATTGGTGTGTGTTGGCACTATATACATTGGTGTGTGTTGACACTATATACATTGGTGTGTGTTGGCACTATATACATTGGTGTGTGTTGGCACTATATACATTGGTGTATGTTGGCACTATATACATTGGTGTGTGTTGGCACTATATACATTGGTGTGTGTTGGCACTATATACATTGGTGTATGTTGGCACTATATACATTGGTGTGTGTTGGTGCTATATACATTGGTGTGTGTTGGTGCTATGTACATTGGTGTGTGTTGGCACTATATACATTGGTGTGTGTTGGCACTATATACATTGGTGTGTGTTGGCACTATATACATTGGTGTGTGTTGGCACTATATACATTGGTGTGTGTTGGCACTATATACATTGGTGTGTGTTGGCACTATATACATTGGTGTATGTTGGCACTATATACATTGGTGTATGTTGGCACTATATACATTGGTGTATGTTGGCACTATATACATTGGTGTGTGTTGGCACTATATACATTGGTGTGTGTTGGCACTATATATATTGGTGTGTGTTGGCACTATATACATTGGTGTATGTTGGCACTATATACATTGGTGTGTGTTGGCACTATATACATTGGTGTGTGTTGGCACTATATACATTGGTGTGTGTTGGTGCTATATACATTGGTGTGTGTTGGCACTATATACATTGGTGTGTGTTGGCACTATATACATTGGTGTGTGTTGGCACTATATACATTGGTGTGTGTTGGCACTATATACATTGGTGTATGTTGGCACTATATACATTGGTGTGTGTTGGCACTATATACATTGGTGTGTGATGGCACTATATACATTGGTGTGTGTTGGCACTATATACATTGGTGTATGTTGGCACTATATACATTGGTGTGTGTTGGCACTATATACATTGGTGTATGTTGGCACTATATACATTGGTGTGTGTTGGCACTATATACATTGGTGTGTGATGGCACTATATACATTGGTGTGTGTTGGCACTGTATACATTGGTGTGTGTTGGTACTATATACCTTGGTGTGTGTTGGCACTATATACATTGGTGTATATTGGCACTATATACATTGGTGTGTGTTGGCACTATATACATTGGTGTGTGTTGGCACTATATACATTGGTGTATGTTGGCACTATATACATTGGTGTGTGTTGGCACTATATACATTGGTGTATGTTGGCACTATATACCTTGGTGTGTGTTGGCACTATATACATTGGTGTGTGTTGGCACTATATACATTGGTGTATGTTGGCACTATATACATTGGTGTGTGTTGGCACTATATACATTGGTGTATGTTGGCACTATATACATTGGTGTGTGTTGGCACTATATACATTGGTGTGTGTTGGCACTATATACATTGGTGTGTGTTGGCACTATATATATTGGTGTGTGTTGGCACTATATACATTGGTGTGTGTTGGCACTATATACATTGGTGTGTGTTGGCACTATATACATTGGTGTATGTTGGCACTATATACATTGGTGTGTGTTGGCACTATATACATTGGTGTATGTTGGCACTATATACATTGGTGTGTGTTGGCACTATATACATTGGTGTATGCTGGCACTATATACATTGGTGTGTGTTGGCACTATATACATTGGTGTATGTTGGCACTATATACATTGGTGTGTGTTGGCACTATATACCTTGGTGTGTGTTGGCACTATATACATTGGTGTGTGTTGACACTATATACATTGGTGTGTGTTGGCACTATATACATTGGTGTATGCTGGCACTATATACATTGGTGTGTGTTGGCACTATATACATTGGTGTATGTTGGCACTATATACATTGGTGTGTGTTGGCACTATATACCTTGGTGTGTGTTGGCACTATATACATTGGTGTGTGTTGGCACTATATACATTGGTGTATGCTGGCACTATATACATTGGTGTGTGTTGGCACTATATACATTGGTGTATGTTGGCACTATATACATTGGTGTGTGTTGGCACTATATACCTTGGTGTGTGTTGGCACTATATACATTGGTGTGTGTTGGCACTATATACATTGGTGTGTGTTGGCACTATATACATTGGTGTGTGTTGGCACTATATACATTGGTGTGTGTTGGCACTATGTACATTGGTGTGTGTTGGCACTATATACATTGGTGTGTGTTGGCACTATATACATTGGTGTGTGTTGGCACTATGTACATTGGTGTGTGTTGGCACTATATACATTGGTGTGTGTTGGCACTATATACATTGGTGTGTGTTGGCACTATATACATTGGTGTGTGTTGGCACTATGTACATTGGTGTGTGTTGGCACTATATACATTGGTGTGTGTTGGCACTATATATATTGGTGTGTGTTGGCACTATATACATTGGTGTGTGATGGCACTATATACATTGGTGTGTGTTGGCACTATATACATTGGTGTATGTTGGCACTATATACATTGGTGTGTGTTGGCACTATATACATTGGTGTGTGTTGGCACTATATACATTGGTGTGTGTTGGCACTATATACATTGGTGTGTGTTGGCACTATATACATTGGTGTGTGTTGGCACTATATACATTGGTGTGTGTTGGCACTATATACCTTGGTGTGTGTTGGCACTATATACATTGGTGTGTGTTGGCACTATATACATTGGTGTGTGTTGGCACTATATACATTGGTGTGTGTTGGCACTATATACATTGGTGTATGTTGGCACTATATACATTGGTGTGTGTTGGCACTATATACCTTGGTGTGTGTTGGCACTATATACCTTGGTGTGTGTTGGCACTATATACATTGGTGTGTGTTGGCACTATATACATTGGTGTGTGATGGCACTATATACATTGGTGTGTGTTGGCACTATATACATTGGTGTATGTTGGCACTATATACATTGGTGTATGTTGGCACTATATACATTGGTGTATGTTGGCACTATATACATTGGTGTATGTTGGCACTATATACATTGGTGTGTGTTGGCACTATATACATTGGTGTATGTTGGCACTATATACATTGGTGTATGTTGGCACTATATACATTGGTGTGTGATGGCACTATATACATTGGTGTGTGTTGGCACTATATACATTGGTGTGTGTTGGCACTATATACATTGGTGTGTGTTGGCACTATATACATTGGTGTGTGTTGGCACTATATACATTGGTGTGTGTTGGCACTATATACATTGGTGTGTGTTGGCACTATATACATTGGTGTGTGTTGGCACTATATACATTGGTGTGTGTTGGCACTATATACATTGGTGTATGTTGGCACTATATACATTGGTGTGTGATGGCACTATATACATTGGTGTGTGTTGGCACTATATACATTGGTGTGTGTTGGCACTATATACATTGGTGTGTGTTGGCACTATATACATTGGTGTATGTTGGCACTATATACCTTGGTGTGTGTTGGCACTATATACCTTGGTGTGTGTTGGCACTATATACATTGGTGTGTGTTGGCACTATATACATTGGTGTGTGTTGGCACTATATACATTGGTGTATGTTGGCACTATATACATTGGTGTGTGTTGGCACTATATTCACTGATATATGTTGGCACTATATTCACTGATATATGTTGGCACTATATTCACTGATGTGCATCGGCGCTATATTCACTGTGTCGGGCGTTATATTCACTGATGTCTGTCGGTGCTATTTGCACTGATGTTGTTGGTGCTATTTACAAGGCGATATATATTATGATTAGAGGCATACCTAGGAAAATGTTACCTGTTTAGATCAAGACTGAAATATATTACTTCCATGGATGTGGTTAGATATATATCTAGGCGAAGGGTCTCTGTTTGCTGTTAAGACCTAGAAAAATGGTCAGTGTTTTAGATTCAGACAGAAATATATTGCTATCTTGGATAGTTGATAGAGAATTGGTGGATGTCTCACTAATTAGCTGATTTAAATGTCGAAATGTGGTATTCCTTTGCTAGTTTCATTCATTAGATTGTGACCATGCTGGGCACTACTATAAAGAGATTTAATTTATCATGTCAACCCCAGTACTTGTTTTTATAGTTCTGATTTTTGTTTGTTAGTTGGAACCACTAAGTTACAGATCATAAACACAAGTACAGAAACACATGCACACAACTTTGACTCAATAGACATTTGACAACACAAGGCTATAGTAGATACTTGCTCAAGGTGCCACACAGCGTGACAGCCTAAAACTGCAGGGTTGCAATATGAAATTCTCAGGTAACGGCTATGCTTGTAATATTTTTAATGAAATGCACTAATGAGCCACTTATCAGAATATGGTATTAATGAAAATATATGTCAGATAACAAGTTGGTTTTCCAGTAAGGAAAGCTGAGTGGTTTTATCAGGATTATATGTAAGATAGGAGATTAGCTAGGATAAGCTGTTCACAATGCAAGTAGTTTAGCTTCTACACATGTTGGGTATATCTTAGTAGATAGAAAAATTTGGCTAGAATTGTAGGTGCTGGAGTCAGGAGAAGGGATGAGTTCAAGAAGAGAAAAAGTAGAGGTGTAGATTCTGAGGTACTTAAATAGGTAAGTTTGAATATCTTTGATCCTTTTGATACCAAACTACATAAAACTGGTGCTTGTTCTATGATACAAAACTGTTTCTTTTGAAGTATTTATATTTATCTAACCTCCTCCCATCATAATTTTATGTAAGAAACTTTGTTTTAAACACCAGCTTAATAATTGTTTCTATTTTTGGCGCAAGGCCAGCAATTATCCATTACTGGTACTTTATTTTATCCACCACATAAACTGAACTCAGACTGTAAAGGGACATAACTCTGATGCAAAGCATGGCATCCGACCCTCTGCCGAAATAACTTTAACTTTGATAACTTTTGACCAGTATTGGCCCAATCCATGTCTAACTTAATAGCACCAACTAACTTTAAAAATCATAGATAATGCCTTTTAATAGAAATATGGTAACAAAAGGATTAAAGGCTGCAAATCAATTTAGAAGTGGTAAGGGACATGGGATTTTATATGAGGATGTAAGCTGGAGATTTGTAAATCTGAAAGGGAGAGAACAAAGGGCTTTATATGTTAGTAGGAAGTAGTAGGTAAGATTACAGTATTACAGTACGAACACAGTGTTTGTTTTTAATGATCAACAAGATCTCATATCTCATCCACTTACCGAGTCGGTTGGAACTTGTCTAATCAGACCAAGGAAACAATGTGTCTGTTGGTCTTTCCATTGTTGATACTATCCACTGATTGCAACTCCTGGCAGAAAGAGCAACGTGAAATAAAGTGTCTTGTTCGGGAATTGACCTTGCAACCTCACAATTGCAAATCCAATTCTCTGATCACTAAGCCACATGCCTTCACAAAAATGTGTTAGTTCTGAATAAATGTGTAAACAGTCACATATGCTTAATAAACATGATTTAATCTTGCATGAAATTAGATACAGTGGTTCAAAAAGATTTTCATCAGCTTAGAGTAAGGATTAGACTCACTAGTTTAATCTTTGTGGTAATTCATCAGTGATGGCTTCCCTTTATTTTCAAAGACATGAAAAGAACGTAGCTTAAAACTACTTATTAAATAGGTAAACAAGATTGTCAATGGGACAACTCATTTACATACACCTTGTATATATAATAGCTAGAATACCAATACAGTGAGTGTTATGAAATATATGTAAGTGTGTGTGTATGTATTTGTCTTTTCCATGAAAGCATGGTAAACAGAGATTAAATAATGATGATTGAGTCATATATATATGTGTGTGTGCGTGTGCGTGCGTGCGCACAAAAGCTTCTTCCTTTTGTCCCTTACTTCTCCTGTAACTGTCTCACAATAAAAATTGCACCAGTTGTTCCTCTTTCCAGTGCAAATCCAAACTGCATTTTATTAATCTTTTTTTCCTTTATCCTCTATTCTGATACTTTCATTGTCCCAATATCTTAAGTGTACTGTATAAGCAATAGGCTACAGGTTTGCCTTTTACATTGTACATAGGAATATGTACATTCTTTAATTGCATCTGACTCCACAACAATTTGTCCCACTTCATCCTTCAATTCTCTGAATAACCTATACTATATAATAATGAAAATATTGTGTACAGTGCTCAGGTGCACTACAACTCATCAAAAGTGTATGTATAGTACATAGGGTAATGTACAAACGTCAGGAACATGAACAGTGCACGAGTCATGATATACACGTGTGCATGTGTATGGAAGGGGGACATCATATAATATTTTATGTTTGCCAGCATGAACAGAATGGGTTGTCAGGGTCTAAGCCAGTTTTTATTTCAAATTATTGCCCTCCTAGACATGTCGGAGTACTCTGTTTTAGCTGTACATTCCAGTTATGGTATGGTTTCTATGATTTGATGCCCTTCCTAATGCTAACAATTTAAAAGTGTGCAAGGTACATATTATCATACCATCAGCACCATAGACATTATCATGTTCACAACAAAACTAAAGAGTCTTCTTAACTCTTATGTTGTCTCTCTTTATTCAGCAACCTACATTAGTGTATACTGGTTGCATTTTATTGACACCAACACTATAGAGGTGTCCTTCTCCCTGGCAGGATTAAAGAGTCCTCATTACTTTGTCTTTGTTCAAGACTGAGAGGTTAAATAGAAGAGGGACTATAGAAGTTGATAGCTTTTGTTACCTAAGTAACCTAATTAGCAGTGGAGAAGATTGTTCTGAAAGCATATTAGCTAGAATAAGAACAGGTGGTGGAAAAAGTTCAGGGAACTACATTGGATTTTCTCTCCAAGCAAAGGGCAGATGGATGCCTGAATGAGAAATGTGATGTTGCACAGCAGTGGTACATGGACAGTAAATTCAGAGGCTGGAGAGAAATGAAGTAAGCATGCTTCATTGGGTATGTAATGATAGTCTACATAAACAATGAAGCATGGATGAGTTAAGAGAAAAAGTGGATATATGAGTAATCAGATGTAGTGTGCAAGAGAGAATTCTGCGATGCATATGGATGATGATACTTGAGTCAAAAAGTGTCAAGAGATGCTAGTGGAATGTAGCTGTAGTAGAGGAAGACATGGGCAGAAGTGAAGAAAGCTGATCTCAAAGTGCTGATGGGATGATAGAGTGAAGACTGACTCCAAGACGCTAGACCTAAAAAATGATGGTCTACAAGGTGCTGGAGAACGCTCCTTTCTATGCAAGCATGCTGAAACAAACGTTAAAATAATGGTAATCAGGGGTGGGGAGGTACATCTACATTTGGGTCTTCTGACCAATATGTCCCTCCTAAGTCAACTGCTGTCCCTGTCCCTCACACCTATTTTATCCCCTCTCATCCTCTTCACTCTCATTACACTATACTGCTTATGTGAACTAAGAATGGCATTGGATCTCTCTGACAATCATCAGCCTCTAACACTCTCATCCCATCTTCTAGTCATTCCACAATCCCTTTTTCACACCAATTCACCTTCTTTCATCAAACTCTCACCAGCTCTTTCTGTCTTTGCTGTTTCTTTTATTTACCTTATGGCTTACATTGCCTTGATTTAATGGAGACAACATAGAATAGTAAGTCCTATTTTGTCTTGCTAGTCCTAAGGCAATTTATTAGTGCTAGTGTTATGTTAAAATGCACCCAGTACACTCTGTAAAGTGGAAATGAAGGTGCCACAATAAAATGCATCTAGTACACTCTTAGTGATGGTGCCATGATAAAATGCATCTAGTACATTCTATAGAGCATTAGGAAAGCGAGAGTAGGACAGTGATTGGCATGCAAAGGTAGTAGAAGTGTTAAGAAAAGCACAAATTATGTTGAAACCCTACCAAAAATGGAACACACACCAGACTTGGTCCTCTGACCCATCTCTAAATAAGAACTAACTTGATCTATAAAATCAAACCATCTAACTTATGCCAGCATAAAAAGCAGATGTAAAAAGTGATTATTATTATGATGATGATGGTTAGCTCTGGTGGGAGTTATAGTTAGTTAATTGAAACTAAATACTGTAAGTGATTTAGTCTAGCATTCTACTATTTCTAGCAACTCACTACTTCCTGAGAAATAGTAGAATCATTGTCCATAAATCCATTTGGGTATTTATGTCTTTGTACTCAGGAACCATACATATTCTACATTCCATTCCTACACTTTGCAGGAGTAATTCTATCAAAGATATTGCTATTCACTTCATTAGTTTTGCTAATTTTCTGTAGTAACTCTATCCAAGATATTACAATCCACGTTCTTAGCTTTGCTAAATTTCAGTATCAATTTTCTGAAAGATATTATAGATATCCACATCATTAGTTTTGCTAAATTTCAGTATCAATTTTCTGAAAGATATCATAAATATCCATGTCCTTAGCTTTGCTAAATTTCAGTATCAATTCTCTGAAAGATATCATAAATATCCACTAGCTTTGTTAAATTTCAGAAGTAACTCTATGAAAGGTATTATAGATATCTGTGTCCTTAGCTTTGCTAAATTTCAGTATCAATTCTCTGAAAGATATCATAGATATCAGATGTTGTTTACTCGAGAGAAGGCTACGTTGGTATGGACACGTGATGCGCATGAAAGTCGATAGCTGTATAACAAAGTGCAGGGCAATAAAGATAGACGGTAGTCACGGAATAGGCAGACCTAGAAAAACCTGGGACGAGCTGATAAACTCCGACATCACACACTTACACCTCTCCAAGACAATGTCACTGGACCGAGACCTTTGGCGGTACTCAGTAACAGAGAAGACCCGCCTTACCTAAATATATAGTAAAATCTACTCCAGCCAGTAGGCATCTCTAACAAAATACACCCCGTCCCACCACCACCACCCCCACCCCATCCACACCACCCCGTTCTATGTAAAGTTATGTTGGTGCCGCGCCATCGAGGCCGAAACAAATGAGATCGTGTAGGTGTCACGACAAAAAAACACACAGTCCACGCTGTAATGTGGCCGTGTAGGCAACACGGTAAAAACCTCCCAGACCCACACTGTAAATGTGGTTGGTGTTAGGAAGGGCATCCAACTGTAGAAAACCTGCCAGACAGTCCTATGCGAGCAAGACAATCACTCTTGCTTCAAGTGGGACTACCCCCGTCCAAATCCATGCAAGCGTGGAACACGGACGTTAAACGTTGATGATGATGATGATGATCCACATCATTAGCTTTGCTAAATTTCAGTATCAATTCTCTGAAAGATATCAAATATCCATGTCCTTAACTTTGCTAAATTTTAGTATCAATTCTCTGAAAGATATCATAGATATCCACATCATTAGCTTTGCTAAGTTTCAGTATCAATTTTCTGAAAGATATCAAATATCCATGTCCTTAACTTTGCTAAATTTCAGTATCAATTCTCTGAAAGATATCATAAATATCCACATCATTAGCTTTGTTAAATTTCAGAAGTAACTCTATGAAAGATATTATAGATATGTGTCCTTAGCTTTGCTAAATTTCAGAAGTAACTCTATGAAAGATATCACAATAAATGCAATATTACTTTTGTTAATTTTCAGTTAAAATGTTAATCTTCAAATATAATATGCTGTGTTCTAGTATAGATATGTGTTTATTTAATTGTTACTAATATTTATATTTTTCAACAAACAGATATATATATTTTTTATTAAAATCCAATTGAAGAATGTTCTCTTTCATGTAATTATTATTATTCTTGGAAGAGCCAAATAGATGAATAAAGAAATAAGGATATTTCTTTTGGCTGCATAATCATTTTATGTCAGTTTTAAATGATTATATATGTATGTGTGTGTACACACACACACACACACACACACACACACACACACACGCATGTGAAAAAGGCATGCCAGCAGGTGGCTGACAAGTTAGAAATGCAGTTTTAAGTAAATGATTTTCTATGTGCATTTTCTACTGATATATATATATGCATATGAGTAAACACGTGTGTGTATGTGTGTGTGTATATCTATATATACACCCCCACACGTGTAAGTGTGTGTGTGTATATATATATATATATATATACACCCCCACACGTGTGTGTGTAAGTGTGTGTGTGTGTATATATATATATATATATATATATACACCCCCACACGTGTGTATGTATGTGTGTGTGTGTATATATATCTATATATGATGATATAAAACTCATACAGCTTAGAACTGGTTTGAACCACTTTTTAGTAAGTGTGATTGGTAGGTGTTTTTATAAGTACATCATATGTTAGTTAGTAGCCAATAGAAAGCTTGGTACCTGGATTCCACCTATGACGCAAAGAAGTAGATATGTAGACTACTGGAGATAATATTTCCTTGATTTTGAAGATTGGCCAATAGCTTGGTGGCTGCTGCACCTCTTTCATAAGTTTCCCCAATATTGTTGTTCTTTCTTATTTTCATCTCATAAGCAGCTGTGAGAAAGTATTTTTGGTTGATCATCATTATCATCAACATCATTATCAATATGACAAAAGGCTTAATTTTTAAATCGCAAAAGTATGTAGTTGATTTTAAATATTCTTTTATTCTTTTACTCATTTCAGTTATTAGGCTACAGCCATACTGTGGCACAGCCTTAAGTGACTTAGTTGACAATATTGAATGCTACTTTTTTTTTTTCATGTCTGGTACTTATCTTATCGATCTTTTTTCATTGAATCACCAAAGTTATGTAACATCACAGACACATACATAAACAAAGACCTGGGATACAGATATACATAGTTATATATACACAGTGTCCCCCAAAATTGTATATGTACTTTGATTACCTTTACAGGCAATATTCATTAGATTGATGTTGAAGTGTCAACATTTTGGGGACACCCTGTCTGTGTGTACACACACACGCGCATTAGCAGTAGTACCCTATGTTGCTTGGGAAAGAGTTGACTTGGTGGATAATTTCTAGGAAAATGATAAATACAACTCTGCATAAATATATTATTTGAAACGCATTTAGGCTCAGTTTGAGTGTGTGTATACTTGGTTTTCTCTCATAGCATTGTAGTTTGGCAAATAGAAATTGCTAATAAGTAATTGTTTCTACTTTTGACACAAAGCCAGCAATTATCCCAGTGCATTACTGGTGCTTTATTTTATCAACCCTGTATGGATGAAAGGCAAAGTTAACCTTGATAATATTACTTATTATCAAGAAGTTGATGAGTAATATATTGGAATAAATACTGGTATTGATATGATCACCAAATCTCTTTAAGACATTACCACAGATGAGTCAAATGACTGAAACCAAATAATTATATATATTGGTATTTTTCATTTGATTTGGGGGTTGTGTGTGTATGGAACTAAAACACTACTAAAATTAGAAGAATCTATGCATTTTGTCTCAATGCTAGACCTCACTATCATTGAGGATCTCTCTCATGGACATCAATGAGGTTTGTGTTTAGTATGGCCCTCTATGAGGTTTGTATTTAGTATGGACACCTGTGAGGTTTGTATTTAGTATGGACACCTGTGAGGTTTGTATTTAGTATGGATATTTGTGAGATTTATGTTTGATATGGATATTTGTGAGATTTATGTTTGATATGGATATCTATGGGGTTTGTGTTTAGTTTGGATATCTATGAGGTTTGTGTTTAGTTTGGATATCTATGTGGTTTGTGCTTAGTTTGGATATCTGTGTGGTTTGTGTTTAGTTTGGATATCTATGTGGTTTAGTTTGGACATCTGTGAAGTTAGTCTTTAGTTTGGACATCTGTGAAGTTTGTGTTTAGTATGGACATCTGCGAGGTTTGCGTTTACTATGGATATCTGTGAGGTTGAGGTTTATGTTTAATATGGACATGTCTGAAGTTTCTGTTTAGTATGGAGGAAAAAATGTGAAGAGGATGAATCGTTAGTTTAGTGTCATCATTGACAGATGAGATACAAATGGAAAAGAGATGGGCCTGATAGGTGGCTTAGTTGGGTTTATGCACCTAACAATTTCAGAGAAGGGATGGCTATTGGTGTAGAAGTACATAGAGAAGAATTAGTACATCTGTGAGCTAGTCGTTGTATGTGCCATTGGGGGAATTTTCCAATTAAGTTGGAAGTTTCTTTTTGTCATTTTTTTAAAATTTGTTTGGTGTTGAGGAAGACATCACATCCATAGCCTTCTATCTCCAAGGTCTATAGTACTATTGCCACTCAACCCCTGCTGCATTTGCCCTAGTACAGGAATTCCTGAGGACCAGCATTATAGGAAGGAGACAGGGCGTGATGGGTTGTGGAGGGCTTTGAGTGTTAGACACAGTATGGGTAATAAAGGAGAATATGAGTGAGTCAGGATTGCTTGAGTAGAGGTGATACACGACCAACCATCTTTGAGGAGCAGATTCCATTATTGTAACATTAGTAAAGTAGAGAGTAAAGATGACCCACCTGTGGGCTTGCGGTTGGAGTGACTTTGGCATGTCAGTTAGTCAACTTGCTAGTTTTTCTTTCTTTAATATAGTCTCTGTGTGTGCAGCAGCAGCAATGTCCTAAATGAACTAGTAGTATTTCTTTGAGGGTCAGTGGGCTGGTAGTTGTTAGAAGCTGAAGTATTTTCTGAAGTAAAAGGTCAATCTTTGAGGTACAGCTTTTGCTATGTTAAAGATGTAAATTTGCCAGGAGAGATCCTCAATGGTTGCAGAGAGGTGGGGGTGCAATAATATTTTTATATGTGCTATGATTCTGATTTTTTGTTGTTGTTCTTTTTTACCATTGTTGAGTCTCTGTTCATGTCAGTGCAGCATGAGGTCTCTAGATTGCATGTGGATGTCACTTGGGCATGGAAGGCTTGCAAAGAAAGCTATGTTATATAACCTGCATAGAAGTGGGCATCATTG
Organism: Eledone cirrhosa; assembly: GCA_964016885.1. Lineage (NCBI taxonomy): Eukaryota > Metazoa > Mollusca > Cephalopoda > Octopoda > Eledonidae > Eledone > Eledone cirrhosa. Next base: position 145,805,445 of record OZ024742.1, on the reverse strand, counting down.
AAGGTAGTGACAAGATTATTATATGTTGGAGGAAAAGTGTAGAAAACAAAATTAAATCCTGAGGTACACCAGACTTGATATAGTGCTGATCAGAAGGAGCTCCATCAGTAGACAGCCGATAGTTCGATCTAACAGGAGACCACAGGATCAAATACACTGAGAATAGGTCAACCTTAGCATGCTTGTAATTTAGAATGTAGCTGGATGGGCATTTAACTCAGCACTCTGCTATTTCTACTATATTTCTACCCATATTATTTTAGGAAAATAGATGCAAAAAGTTTTCTATAATTATTGAACAATCAAATGCAGTATCTAGGTTTACATTAATAATTTTCTTTCATTGCTCATTGTCATTAAGAGTTCACATTCATCATCATCATTTAACATTCACTCTCCACGCTACCATGGGTTAGACAAGTTGTCCCATTTGAAGCAAGTTGGGTCAGGTGACCATGTCTTGCTCATATAGAACTGTTTCTGATTAGATTTCTACAGCTGGATGCCCTTCCTAATGCCAACCACATTTACAGTGTGTACAGGGGGCTTTTTGTTGTGACACGACCACTTTACAGTGTGGGCTGGATGCTTTTTGTCATGACACCTACATAACCACCTTACAGTGTGGGCTGGGTGCTTTTTGTCGTGACAAAATATTCATTAAAATATACATAGTTCTAAGATAATTTGATGCTTGTGTGTATTAAGTTGTATTTTTTGTTTTTATTTTTCAGATTTGTCAAGCTGAATGGTTGACTTGTCTCTGCTCTCTCATTAGCAACTCAATAAAGCTATCAGTGTTGTCGTTAGTTTAAACATTGCTCATCAAAGATGTACTCCAAAATTCGTATCTGGGATAAAGTTGGTTGGAGATTGAATACATTTACTGTGCTTGCTTTCTATGCCAGTATTTTCACTTCGGTAATGTCTATGACACTGCCTGATACAACTACCATTCCATCTATTGAATTCATCACAGAAAAACCTACAACAAAGCGTAATAAAAGTAAGTATGTTTTTATTCTTTTACTGATTTAAGTCATTTGACAGCGGTCATGCTGGGGCACCAACCTGAAAGGATTTAGTCAACCCTTTTTATTTATTCATTTTTATTGTAAGGCATGAACAAACAAAACATACACATATAGACACATATATACAATGATGGGCTTCCGTTTACCAAATTCGAGGTTATGGTTGAAGACTACCCAAGGTACCCTGCCATGGAACTGAACCCGAAACTATGGGTTGCAAACCAAATTCCATAACCACATAGCCATGACTAATTTTCTCAACTTCAGAGAGAAAGGTCAAGTGGCCTCTGAGCTGAATTTTAATTAAAAATTGTGAAACCAAGAATTGCTATGTATTATTATCTAATGTTTGACAGAAGTATCAACTAAAATTGCATTGAAAAACTTTAGCATAAAAAATGCATCTTCATCATAAAATTCTACCGGTCTCATTTGTTAAGATATTCATGTTAAAAAAAAGAAAATACACCAAAATATTCCTTTTCTATGATAGAAGTTGAATGCAGATAAGTCCTTCATATTTTCTGTTTTTCGTAGGAGAAAGTGAAGGCCTGTAGTGTTAGTTGCAGCAGTAGAGGCCATACTTGGAGTTGTGGTGATAGTAGTGATAGTGTCAGGAGCAGCAGTTTATATATGTGCACTAACATCTGTCATGTGACTGAGAGAGAAGGAAAGAAATAGAACAAGACAAAAAAAAGAGGGGATTTGAGAGAGTTAAAGAATGCACTCAGTTGGGTGCTTAGAAAATTTCTTTTGTTTTTGTTTCCTTTTCCTCATTTGTCTGTTTCTTCTTTCTTACATTCTCACTCTAATATAACATTCATTCTTTTTATATTGCTTTTTAAAAACTGTTTCCTGAGATTGGAATATTGGATTCAAAAAGTTTTTGTTTATGTTCATGGGATGGATCTTGATATTTGTGATGATTTGTTTGAGAAATGACGATGTTTCAAAACAAACAAATTTTCACTCTCTTATAATTATAAATTATTATTGGAAAGACAGATGACCTCCTCTTAGTGAGACAACTACAAGAGAAATTCCTAACCAAGAATAAGCCACTATATCTAGCTTTTGTTGATCTAGAAAAGATCTTTGACAGAATACCTCATTCTGTTATCTGGTGGTCCTTAAGAAAACTAGGTGTAGAAGGATGGCTTGTGAGAGCAGTGCAAGCCATGTAGTTGTCAGTAAAGTGAGCTCAATGAGGGATCCAAGGTACAGGTTTGGTTTTCAGTTCACTGCTGTTTATCATAATTCTCATTGCCATAATAGAAGAGTTTATGACTGGCCATGGAACTTCTCTAAATGGATGGTCTGGTCCTTATAGCTGAATCTGTAAAAGAACTAGAGAATAAATTCCAACTATGGAAACAGAATTTTGAATCAAGCGTTGAAAGTAAACTTAGCCAAAGCTAGAGTGCTAGTAAGTAGGAAAGAATATGTTCAACCCATGTGGGCATGGAAAAACTACTACTAGTAGTAGTAGCAAGCGTGTTATGGCCTTTTTCCCTGCTAAAGAATTAGTAATCCTTGCAAGCTCCATGAAAGGATCTCATGAGTAAATATGAGATCCTTTAAGTTTTATGGCTGGATATCCTTTGGCACCTACTCTTTTAGTCACCTCTTACAACATGCTGGAATACAGTGCACCTACTCTAAACCAGATATACACAACACTTTTAAAATAACAGTATTAGATATAATGTGCAATTACTTTTAATTACATTAGTTATTCTGTATTAATTACATCAATTATTCTGTATTAATTACATAAGCTCTTCAACCCATTTATACTTTGTCTCATGTCAACAAGTATCTAAAAAGGGTCAATGATAACACTCTTCGAGAGAATTAATGAAGTTAATAGCATGACAATGTGGTTTTGAGTTCACTCTTACTGCATAGCACATTGGGTGAGTGCCCTCTGCTATATAGTTTTTATAATACAGTCTACCTTTTCAAAGTATAAAGTACCAAGCTGGATAATGGTCTTACTTGCCTTAACTAATAAATCACACATATATTTGTTTCATAGGATTCTTGATGTGAAACTGTGAAATAGATATTGTTATACTTTGGGAGAGTCATGCTGCCAATAAAAAGATAAGATAGAGTAAATAAAATAAAATCAAATTGAAGAGGAGACAGAGGAGCAAGAATATTCATTGTGAAGGTCATAGGATATGTGGTGAAAGATATATGACAATTAAATAACCATCCAGTTACTAAACTAACCAAGGTATAGATTAGTTAACTGGCTAATAATGATTTCTAGTATAGGCACAAGGCCAGTAACTGACTAATAATAAAACCAAAGTGAAATCCAACACATGTTTTTATGTGCAGTATGATATTCCCAAAGTATAACTTATATATAAAATCCAGCTGTAGAAACTAAGCCAAAATCAGTTCTGTATGAATAAGACATGATCACCTGACCTAGCATTGCCCACAACAAGACAACTCGCCTAACCCATGCTAGCATGGAAAAATAGACATAAAACGGTGATGATGATGGTTTAATGTATGTGTGTTTGTTTACCTCCATTTTTGTCTTCATGTTGACTATAGTTTAGCAGTTTGTTAGGTGAAGATAGGTGCAATAAAGTACCACGTAAGAATAATTAATGGGTTGTAAGTGTGAGGGAAAGGCAGAGCTTGGATGGGTTGAGGGAAAAGCTGGGTTTAAGAGGAATCCAAGGTGGTGTGTTGGTATGGACAATGATCGTTGGATGAAGAAGTGCCAGAAAATGCTAATGGAAAGAAGCCACAGTAGAGGTAGACCAAGAAAGACCTGGGCAGAAGTTGTGAGAGCTGACCTTGAATCACTGAAACTCACAGAGGAGATGACAAAGGATGAGTGGAGTGATGTTGAACTGTGAAAGGCTTGTCCGACCCATGCAAGCCGGAAAAACGGACGTAAAAATGATGGGCTGGCTGCAGAATAAATACTGCCTTGGAAAATAGGTTTGTCCAACCCATGCCAGCGTAATGAAAAAAATCGCTCTAAAAATGATGATGAATGCTTACCAATAATTCTTTCACTGTTAGTGAAACTATTGCTGAAGATTCCGGTATTGGTCAATCAACTAATTCCAAGAAAACCTTGACCATTACTGGGTGCATAGCCAACTACCTCAATGGTTGATACACTAAAATACTCTGGATGACCATCAACATTAGCTGGATGGAGAAAGTGATCAATGATCGACTTTAAAGCAGTATTCCCAACCACACTACCTTTGTTGACCAACAGGATAGCAGGTAGGTGAGTGGCTGCAGCTTTCTGGTCACTGTCTGAGTCACATACAGCTGCTTATAAATTGTTCTTCAAAAGCCATGTTCAAGTTACTGATAAAGGACAGTGGTGTTGTGAGTGAAGACATTTGTAAAGGACAGTGAGGTATGACTGGTAAGAAACTGAAGACCCTGATGATGGAACTGCTACACTGCAGGATATGTTGTTTATAAAGGATTTTATAAAGTATCGATATGATATGGCAGTTACATCAACTGGCATACCCCACCCCCACATATATCTATGTATCTACAATGGGCTTGCTTACAGTTGATCCAGAACTTTTAGTAGGTTATGATGGTTAGTGTGTCACACTAAAATAAGAACTGACCACCTGATGTACTTTCCCAGTTTCTGTGAATTCACATACAAGACTTTTCTAGTTGTGAGGCTATTGTAGCCCTAAACCATGTTGTTGAAAATTGAACATAAAGTGGCTGGTGTTAGGAAGGGCATCCAGCCATAAAAGCCATGCCAGAATGAAATGTGTGAGACACAGTCATAGCCTCTGAATGTGACAACCCGTTTAACCCATGCAAGCATGGCAAATAGACATAAAATGGTGGTGGTGGTGGTGGTGGTGATATAATGTGATTTTTAAATGGTGTGGTATGAGACTTTAAGTAGATTTGATTGTTATTTCTCGGGAATTCCTAAGCATTATGAAATACAATCGTGTTTACAAGTATTGTCCACTATAGATCACATGATAAACATGTTATTGTTTATATCTACATAGTTGTCAAGCAAACTGCTTAACACAACCACCAAGCCTCACAGATTTTATTGTGTAGCTCCAGGTCATGTCTGAGGAAACGTGACAGTGCTGACTGTATATGGTTGTGTGTGAGTTTAGTCTGGTTAAATGAACATTTAGCATTGGATTATTTAAAATAATATACTAATTACATACATATATAAAACACACACACATACTGTATATATGCTACAGGATAATCATCATTTTTTCCTGCTAGTATACTTTATATATATATATATATATATATATATATATACACGTGTGTGTATATATATATATATATATATATATATATATACACGTGTGTGTATATCATCATCATCGTCGTTTAACATCTATCTTCCACGCTAGCATGGGTTTATATATATATATATATATTCCATCATTATGTCTTTTTTCTCTAGGGCGGTGGATTGGCAGTATCGGTAGAGAGTCGGACGCCATGCTTTCCAGCATAGTTACGTCCCTTTACGATCTGAGTTCAAATCCCGCCGAGGTTGACTTTGCCTTTCATCCTTACGGGGTCGATAAAATAAAGTACCAGTAATGCACTGGGTAATTTGCTGGCCTTGTGCCTAAAGTAGAAACAATTATGTCTTTTTTCTCTGCTTGTGTGGGTTGTGTTGAGCAAGTATACATATATTTACATGAGAACCAACAATTAATCATCATACTGTTCACAGGTCTCACTCAAAGATGGCTTCTTATAACAGCAAGAGCTCAACATGCAATGTTTTAACATCTATCAGCAAGACATTCAACTCCCATTTCCCATAACTCCTAATTAAAATATTAAACATCCTAAAAAACACAATCTGTCATCTGGTGAATCACCTTTCATGTCATTAAGCCTATGTAGAACAATCTTTCCCAAACATTTTAAATGGTGTTCCTTTCCTTTGTTACAAGCAACCTTCCCTCCACCACTATTTGGTAAAAAAAATTCATTGTCATTATTTTGATATGATGGAATTTTTCAACATGGTTATTATTAAATCTTAAATTTTTGGATTGTAGAATATGTAGCCTCTGAAGTCATTAAACCCTTGTAGAGTACAACAGCACCTCTAGAATCTAGCCTCTCAGGTCATTCAACTTCTGTAGAGTACAATGACACATTCAGAATCTAAACATCTCAGGTCATTAACCTGTTTGAACCAAACCGATTCAGTAACGTGCATGCTCCCCCCCCCCCCCACACACACACACATCATGCCTCACCTTCAGATTACACAATACAATCTAATATTCACAACACATACAGAAGACATACTAAGAAAGACAAACACAGAGAGAGAGAGAGAGAGACCATATTTTGTCAATATAGAGAAACACCACTGCCACTGTCCTAATGATAGTATCAATGTATAAACAACATATTAAATACATTATGGATAATGTCTGTAATGTTTGGACCAATAATTCCTGCTGGTGTTGGAGGATACCATGGTGACATATGTGTCTTCGGCATTTTTTTAAAACCTGGCAGAGCCCATTTCTCTTCATGCCTAAATAGAGCTGATTTCTTCCACAGAAGATGAGATAGGAAGTGAGAAAGGTATTTAAGAGAAGAATCGACCCAGTACTTTACTGGTACATTTTTATCTACTTCAAAAGGATAAAAGGCAAAATTGAGCTCAGTGCACAGAGAACCAGAATGTATACTGTAAAATGATGATGATGATGATGATGATGATGATATCTGACATTCTAATAATTTGCCACCTATCTATAACTTGTTACCTTTGCCCAAATTAAGTACCTTTGATTTGTTTTTTAATTTTTTGATAAATGTTTTTATAATTTGTAATGTTTCTTTTTATTTTCTATTTCAGGTTATACAGATAATGCTGGTACGGGTCACAGCAATGATGTCAACGACATTTTCAAATGGATCATAGTTATATTCTCTGTAGTCCTCATACTACTTACAATTTCATGTGCTTTGTTCCGATGGTTATCTAATCAAGAGACAATATTCCGCTCCTATGGCTCAGAATACACATTCTTTCCTCCCCAGAGGTTTAAAACAATGACACCACCTCCTTCTTATAGTGAGTTATTTCCTGTACAGTTTACACATCCAGACTCTAATGGCACTGCTAGAAATAATAATAATAATATTAATAATAATAATAATAATAATAATCTTTCCAGTCAAACTGCACCACAGTTGCCTCTGTCTTCTACAGCTCTGGTTTGTAATTCTGAGGATCCAAGTTCTTCATCCACTCCAGTGACAACTACAACAACTACTACTACTACATCACCATCTACAGACCTGCCTGTGATTACAAACCCCATTTTGACAACATGGGACCAGAAAACAGAGAAATATAGCACACAAGTTTTTCCTGCAATGAAGAAAGATATGCTTTCTCTTTCAGTTGAGAACAATGATCTTCCGTCCTATGAAGAAGCCCTAAGAATGCTAAGTTGCGAGTCAGTTTGAAAGAAATTTGGTTTAAATTGGTAAAAAAGAAAATTTTTTTCAGAAGAAAATGCATTGTGTATGCTACTTATCTTCGTATTGCTTTTTACAAGTTATCTTTTAATCATTCTCTTATTTCAAGTTTTTTTTTAAAATTGAAAGTAATGTTTTTTATTTATCTGAAATTGCTTAGTCTTTATTTGAAGATGTATTCTTCTAGGGCTTGCTTTTTATGCTATTTTTCCCTCCCTATCTCTGTTTATGTATTATCTTCAGACAGAATACTACTTACTATAAATGGGAAAATTTTTATCATTCCATCAATGTGGAATTTTTTTTTTCTAATTATTTCTTGAATGACTCTGAAAGTCCAAAACTGACCAGATTTACTGTTTTTAATACTGAATGCCAAATAACATTTTACAATGTGCACCTTAAGTTTGATTTTCTGTTACTTTGTGTCTACTTAGTATTTCTTTAAATCGCCTCTAGTCCTCCTCACCCATATGGTTCACTTTTATGAGGTAAAAATAAATGTAAGTTCATTATTTACAGGAATTTAATTCATAATAATAATTAGTCTTACCCTGAATAATAATAATTATATATATATATATACACACACACACATATATACATGTGTGTGTGTGTAAATATATATATATATATATATGTGTGTGTGTGTGTGTGTGTGTATATATATATATATATATGTATACACATACATACACACATAGGGAGATGAATACTAAAAAAACGTTCTGACAACCATAATTTCTAAATTAGTATAGACCTTAAGAAAGATGGAAAGTATGTGTCTTGTCAAGTGTAAACATGTCATATTTGCATCCCTTCCTCCTATACTAAAATATTGCATCCATCCTCCTATACTAAAATTTGCATCCATCCCTCCTACACTAAAATATTGCTTCAAACACTAATCGGCATGAAAATCAATCCTTTGTTATTATTTTTAAATTATGTGAATCCATGTTGTGCATGTTATAATTTTTTTGCTAAATAGATACTGTAATAAACCCTTGTATCAAGGGTTTCTATCCCATGTAGTTAGTAGTTGTGTTTCTGGGACAAAATACTTAAAATAACACAAGTCCATATGATGGTGATAAATTCTCAGAATCAAATAATGGATAAAATTTTAATTACTGTTTGAATTGCTGTTACCTACAACATTGATATTCCAGAAAAATGCCTGAATTCTATAACACTCCATTTCTTTGCTTGCTAACTTAAGAGATTCATTATTATTGGGAGCTAATATCTATTGTAAATATTATTTGATACTTTTACAAAAGCTACAATATTCAGATTTACAATAGATATGAAAGATGCAGATATGAAATTGTATGTTTCTATTTTGTGGATTATAACCCCCAAATAGAAGATATTGTTACGCCAGGGATAGACTGTTGGTTTTTCATTTGTTCTTTTGAGTTGTCTAAAATGTTAAAGCAGCTGTGCTGGGCCCATAACTCTGAGACCTGTAGATCTGTTTCCATGGAAATATATTGTTATTGTAATCATTATTAGTTTTAAGAACTAGGGCTGTGGATTGGCACTGGATAAAATGCTTCGCAGTTTTTAGTTACATCTCTTTATGTTCCCCACTGAGGTCAACTTAGTCTTTCATCCTGCCAGGAGTTGATAAAATACCAGTAAAGTTCTGGGGTTAAATTAATCAACTGTTTCTCTTTCCCAAAATTGCTGGTTTTGTGTCTAATTTAGAAAAAATAGTTTTAAGAACAATAAATCTATTATCACTGCCAACTGATTACCTTTTGTTGTAATCTCTGAGATCTCTTACATGTAGCTACAATTATTTAATTTCTGTTTTAATACTACTTTTAAAAGTTGTCTTTAATATACTTTTATTGTTGCTATAATAATATAAAGACAAAATATTTTGGAATTTAAGCAGATATTATCATTTTGAGCTGCAGATCACTAACCAAGTCAATATTTTTTTTAACTCCTAAGTTAGGAATCAATTACACTCTTATGGCACTGTGCAATATCTACGGCTAAAACATTTAATGTTTTGTGCAAATAGCTGCAAATAGATGCCATGGTGGGGTAGATGTAGCTTACTGTTGTACATAGTAGAAGGACTGTATTATTAACAAACGTTTTGAAGTTTTTGTGATTCTGAAGAAGGTAAGATATCCACTGCAATCTATTCTTTGCAGATCCTATAGATGTTTCATTGATGTCATTTTGGGCTGAGAATCATCTCCAATGTTATCTAAGCTATGTTAGGTTTTCTCTAATCTGTTCCTGAAAGATTCTGCCTGTGATTTTCAAACATTTTTGAAAATAATCAAAAATTTGTTTAGAGTGATTTAGTAATATAACTAACTTCTTATTAAGCTGGTGTTTAGAACAAAACAAATGTTCTTATATAAGATTATGAAATTGGGGGTCAATTTGGCATCAAAGGGGTTAATAGACTGTTTGTTTTATAATTTAATTTCAAGTTTTCCAGATTTTTTAAGACCACTTAATTCACAAAATACATATTTTGTCATATCTGTAGTATATTTTCATCATTAAGTATATTTATTCTTTCATTTTCATTGATGGGGTTGGCCATATTAGATGCAATTGAAAGCTATTTTACAGTTGAAAACATTAACACTGCCACAATCATACAACTACTATTTCATATTGTTCATAATATTGTTTTATTTATTTTTATTTATTTTACTCTTTCAAATGACACTCATTTCCTCCATTTCTCATTAACATTGTTTTGTTTTTTGTTTTTTTTTAACACACTAATTTCAATTGTGGATAGCTCAAGTGCATGCATAATTATGTGTCAATGTGTGCGTGTCTGTATGCTTTCATTTACTAATGTTTTCTGTTCAATGTTCTGTTAAATTAGAGACCAGTAGATTACAATCCATTATGTTAGTCTTTGGTTAGTTACAATATTCCGCAGCACCAGAAAGGCTATCATATATATATTTATACAGACACACACACACAAATTACACATATATATATAATATCTGTGTGTGTATGTGTTGTTGTTTTTGTTGCAATCTCTGGTTTGATGAGATAGTATGTACTTTTCTGTTATTTGTTTTGAAAGTTTTATCTCTTCTAATTTAGGTGACATTGCATGTGATATCTTTAGTTCAGGCGATATTCAGTTGACGTCACATGTGATACCTCAAATACAGGTGATGTCAAATGAAATACCTAATTTAAGTGACGTTACATGATATCTCTAATTCAAATGATGTCACATGTGATGAAAGTACATAGAATTATTTGTTCAACACAAATGAAATCTTTTAATGTTTTGGACTTAAAGTAAATGTGTAGAAATCTCTTAAGTTTTACATTCTCCCTATTACTAAATGAGTGTTAACTATTCTGCCCTTTATTTTTACATGCATGAATGAGTATGTTAAGAAAGCTTACAGTGTTTCGATATATTGTTTATCTTTCTTGTATAAAAACTTAACTGTGCATATAGATGCAGTGATATATAAGAATTTCTTTCTATTAATAACTTTGGTATTTGGAATTAATCACCATTTTTATGTCAAAAGAACAAAATATTTTCCCATTATTTGTCTCAGCCAACTTATTTCATATAGAGATATTTATGCAATTTTCTTTTCTCAAAAAGGCAATTTCACAAGATGAATTAAACATTTCATTTGATAATTAAGAAGCTAATCGTTTTTAGCTTGTAAAATTAACCAATTTTCTGTCTACAGATTTTAAGTTCTTTAATGCTAACCTTTTCATGTCTGTCTGTGTAAAGCATGTATTGAGGTATGTATTTCTGGCTTAGTTGATATCAACTCTAGCCCACTCTCACATATCACTTCAGTTCTATACATTTATTTCTGTTCTAGCTTTCTTCTCTCATTATAGTGGCAACCTAATGAATCTCTCAATTTAAAATGTTGAAATTCTTTTAAAATTTATTTCAAAATATCCTTACGACTAAGCAATTAATTGTTGTTTTTTTTTTGTTCTGTTTTGTTTTTTTTTTAACTGATACATTGAAGGATTTTTGAAATATGAAATATTTAAGGAAAAGATATTTTCAAATTTCTATGTAAAGTTCATCTTTTTTTTTTTTCATAAATCATTGTTCTGTCAGATGTTTAATTTTTTAAAAATTCTTTAAGTTTTTATATATATATATGTATATATATATACATATATATATATATATATATATATGTGTGTGTCTGTGTGTATGTGTATATATGTATGTATATTTAAAGTGTTTTAAAACAAGACAAAACTAAAAATATTTGAATCTCAAATGATTGCTTTTCTTTTCATAGGTTTCATTCATTTTTACAACTAGTTCTCATCATATACAATTATTTTCTAGCTATTATACACCACACATACACTTATTTCATAACAATTTGTTGACAAAAATACAAAAGAAAAAAAAAAGAAATATGTTTAATGACTGTGCTCCCTGTTAGTATTTATGCTTTATTTAAATTTTTTTTTTTATTTCTGTTAAAAACTAAAAAAAATTTTGTTGGCTATGTCTTAAATGTTGCTGGTTTAATCATTGTTTATTACATGAAATATTTCTTCACTTATTTTGTTAGGATGTATTTTTTCAGTGATATTTCCATGAAACAAAACTATATATATATACATATATTTATATATATAGTTTACCCTTTTGTTAGTAATCCAGCTGAAATACTAGCAATTCACTCATCTTTTAAAAGTCATTCTAGAATTTTTTTTTAAAGATTATTTTAAAGCCTTTAGTTGATATCTGTGGCTTCTAGAATTTGTTTTTAGAATTAAGGAATGGAATTGGGCTGATGAATAATTATGCCCTGGTTTATTTGAGCAAATGAAATTTTCTTCTTTATAATTCCACTCAATCATTGTTGCACAAGGCTGTATTTGAATTTTTTCAAACTTCTCTGAATGTATGTATAACTGTGTATATATATGTATAAATGCCTACTTTCTGGTTGTAGTTAGTATGAAAAAGTTCACATGCTATCATTCTCAATTTAAACATTTATTTCATCTGAAGATCTACACTAAAACCATTATATTGTTAGCCAACTGTTCCATAGTTTATTTGTATTCCCTACACACATTTTCCATCTTAATCATGTAAATATTTCTCTAAAAAGAATCTCCAAAATTTAAACTTCAGTTTTTTTTATAACAATGTTGCTCTATGGTGAAGCCATTTAGAAATAATTCATTTTTTTTTTAAATTCAAGTTTCTTTTGTAATACAAAAAAAAAGGAAAGAAAAGAGTTAATGGATGGATTGAATTTGGTTATCATCACTATCATCATTTTTGCATCCGCTTTTCATGCTGGCATGGGTTGGGCGGGTCATCATGGTCCAAGTTGGTTCTTATTCGAAGTTACCGATCTAAATGAATCAGAGCACCATATCTTATTTGTATGTTCCCTTTTTGGCATGGTTATACAGCTAGATATCCTTCCTGACACCCAACAGTTTAAAAGTGTCAGCTCTATGGGGGTTGTCAAGTGTACTAGGAGAATTTTATCATGGCACTAGCACTAGAGTTAAAACTTAATATGTATGTATATATGTGTATTTATTTCAATATATTATTCCATAGTTAAATAATGTAAAAAGATAGTTTCCATATAAACTATAATTTCTGAAATTTTGTTAAAATGGTTTGCTGAGATTAAGCCCCTAGAATAAATCATAGCTGTTTGTATCAGTTTGTTTATTTAATATCTTACATCCAATCTGAATATTTTATTGGTTGTTTTGAGATGGAAGGATCTACAATGTTTGTTTCTTTTTATAAATATTGACTTTTTGTCTTCCATATTAAAATTTTTTTCTTTTCCCTTCATTAATTTGAATTTGTTGATTTTCTTTATACCAAGAAAGTTGTCAAATTAAACAGTTGATCATTTTTTGGGAAAATATATTTTTAAATAATTTAAGCAAAAAAAAACCATTTCATGACCATTCCATAATGTGATCCTCCCTTATCTCTTGTACAATCAGTTTGTCAAAGGTATTAATGGAGATGTGGCCATCACTCAGAACATTTAGCAGAAGTCTTTCAACAACAAAATAAAACTCTTTTTATATTTTTGCAGAAAACAAAATTCAACATAACTGGGATAATTAATATTAAGTAATAAATAAATATTGTTTAATGAAAGAATCTAGTGTTAACATTTTCAGTTTTAACTCTTTAAGTACCAGTGCTATTTTTGGTATTTTTTTTGCTGTCACAGGCCAAGATTAAAAGTTAATATTTTGCAATACCCCCACCCCCCAACAAAAAATGTTAAAAATGAAATGAGATTTTGATCAAATTTGCTTTATTAACTTTGAATGAACCTGTGCTTCACAAATTGAACTAAAATGTACCAGTATATCTTTGGCATACAAGGGTGGAAGGTAAAGCACATTTGAATGCATGTTGGCACTCAGTTAACTGAATATATTTGTGTAAATATACAAAGCTAAAATGTAAGTGGATAAAAAGTAAAAGCCTACATTTTCATTTTCTTTGTGTATTTGCTTGAGAACATTCAATTAACAGTGAAAAATGTCAGTTACATATCTAGCAAACAATGTGATTAGCCATTGCCATTAAAATGGAAATAGAATATAAGATTCAGTTGAAACTAAATATTATAATAAAGTTAGATTAAAGTTCCTTGATATTGAACTGAATCTGACCAAACCAGTTGCAGGTTACTGCTGAATAGTGAGAGAAAGATTTTACACTAAAATCTACTGCAATGTTCTGACTCAGAATCAAAAGAAAGAAATACACTTCTAAATATAAATAGCTATGATTCAAAACAATAGTCTTATGTAGATGTATCAAAATATTGGTGTGTATGAGGACTGATATTTGTTAGATGACATAATATAATAGTTACTACAAAAATCTCACCACAATAGTTTGTCTGCTAGAGGATATTTAGTGAGAGTTACTATAAGGTCCAACCACAGCAGGCATGTTTTCAATTCCAACCATATACTCATGTTTTACTGACTCTTATGATGGTTTTGTGTATCTTAAAAAAAAAAAAAATACGCAAACCACATTTTTCCATTCAATCCATTCATTGCTAAAAGACAATATATTAAGTATTTAGTATCTTTAGATTTAAATTGCATTCTGATAGCATTCATAAATCTTCTTTATTAAGAGTTCTTGTAAATATGATGGTAGGACTAAGATCTCTGTCATTAAAACACCCAAGAAACCTATGAGATGCAACCCCATCTGTTAAAACCTACAGAAATTAGAGTTGTAACGTGTTTATTATGAACATATCCTGGCAGCTGAGCTCACTGTCGGGCTATGTTCGTAATAAATAGTTCTACTCAGCATCTTAAAATGGATTAAGTATTTCATTGATTAACCACGAACATCCAATACACACATTCACACGTGTGTGAGTGTAGAATTCATTACTTCATATCCTACATCACAATATCTACTGTCATATTTTTTCTACTCTTCTGCTGTAAAATATTATGTGTCATAGGGCCCCATAAGGCCCCTGATTTTCCTGGGGAAATGGTTCAAGACACTTGTGTTGTTTGCTCTACACATTATTGTGCTCAAATGTATTGATTGGAATTATTATTAAAGAAACAAAATTGATGCTCATTTATATTAGCCCAGAACAGTATATGCATACAAATTTATAAAGGCTCAATATTCATGTATCTGTTAATGTATGTTTTGTTGCAGCGTGTTATATAATACAATAGAATGCAGGTGTGCGTGTATGTATATGTAATATGTGTGTGTGCAATATGCATTTAATATAGTATGTAGGTGTGTGTTTTGATGGCTGTATTTTCATGTATATAACATTTGTGTTCCTTGGGAGAGAAATTTCGTTATTTTCCATACAATGCTCAGAAATATTATATATTTCAATGTTTCATTTTGTTATTCCTTTTTTAATTAATCATTGTTTTTTTTTTTTTTACTTAATGTTTTGCAAAACAAAATGATTATGAATGTCAAATTGAAATTCAAACAAAAGTGACTACAAAAACAACACACATATATATATATACACACACACACACATATATAGTATGTATATAATGAAAAAAATTTAAATTATTTAAATAATTTGTTTTTCAATCCATTTAAATCATAGGAAAACAAATATTTTGATAATTCTTTTTCCTTTTACCATTCATTTTCCCTGTTTAAATGCTCCTGCCCTAACCCACTTTAATTTTCTTTCCCAAAACAAAATATTTTCAGCTATAGTTTGCATACAAATGTTTTATATAAGCCACACACATCACATCACAGTCATCACAGTCAGTTTACATATTTATGTCATTGTAAATAATTACTGCTATTGTTATTGGTTCCTATGGAACAACAAACTGAAAAATTGTGCTTGTTTGAGTTAGACAGTTTCTTTTTTTTTTTCTCTTCATTAAATGTTTCATTTAGAAAGTTGTATTTAGCCTCTACTGATTAAAATATCAGTTCAGTTTTAGTCTGTTTCTCTTTTTCTCAAATTTTATATTTTTATGTTTTTTTTTCTATATATATATATATATATAAATATAAATTTTACATTGTTATTGAATATTTTGTATTTCAAAGAATATTAATGAGCATCTTGCATTGTCTATGTTTTATCACAAAACAACTTTCTGCTTCCTTATGTTATCGTAATATATATACATTATTATATCTTTAAATTGTTGCAATATAGATTAAATTTGTTACCATTAACTTGTTAAAGATGATTTAGATGATATAATGATGCCAAGTACATGTAAATAAAATATGTTAAAACGAAAATGTCTCAAGTCATTTTCAGTATGTATAGAAATATATATATCTTATGACAATATATTTTCATATATCTTATGGCGATACATTCTCAGAATGTATAGAAATATATATATAGTATAACATACTCTCTTCATATATAAAAGTGTAACTAGAGTTTAGCTACTAGAATTGCATATGTAAATTAATGCCATATATAAATTGCTCTATAATTTGAAAGCTGAAGTTAACTTTACACTCTAATATTATCTCTTACTTGTAATACAATACAAAATTTCATAGCATATTTTGACAATGCCAACATTAATAATCTTTCAGTTTCTGCAACTTTCTTGATGAAATGTTCACTTTTAAGATTCATCACAACTCTCTTGATATATAAAGGCTAAAAATCGCTGCATGATGTGCACATCCAGATAGTAGGAAACAAAATGTGAGCTCTGCAAAGCCTTGTTAGCTAGCACTTCCAATGAAACCACTGACCATGTGTATCGCTACTTCCATGCTAGAATTGGATTCACCAGCTATCTATGGACACAAAATCTAATAATATAGCCATAGCCATTGTCATAGTCTTTAACTAGCAATGAATAAACTACATGATGAAATCCAGTCTTTTGAGGTTCATCATGAATGTGTGTTGATGGTAATGGTTGTGATGGTAGTCTTTAATGTTATTTCCATCATTGTGGTGCCGTACTGATAATCTTGAGGTAATTTGTCTTGAAATACCATGAGTTTGGAACTCTAAGAGAAACCCTCTTCCAAGATCTAGTTTCTTTATTGCTTACAGTAGTAAAGTGGACCTCCTTATTATACCTGTTTATTGTAGAAGAGATACAATGGGATTCAAAGCATTAATTCTTCAACTAGTTGATCAACTACTGAGAGGAGCTGCTTTACAGTCACTTAACCTGTTAGAAATAGCGACAAAGTAACACTGTACTCATTAATTCCTGATATATAAAAAGACAGGACAGTCATGCCTGGAATATCTTTTGATCAAAGTTTCATTTGGTCTGCATAATTATAAGTTGCATAGAAATTCTTCAAACAAAATTCTAAGAGGTTTTTGTTTGTTATATTTTAATAGAAGTAGATTTCTGCTAGTATCTCTAATGGAACTATTATTAGTTATTATTGTTGATATTAAGTGAAGATCGTTATTTGAATGTTATTATTCTTTTATTGTAATGTTGATTAGATTTACCATGATTTTAAATAATTTGTTGTTGATTAATTACATAAGTGAAAATACAGGTAGAAACTATGTTGTATAGTAATATTATTTTACATTTACTGTTTGCAAGATGGTTAATGTCAGTCAACTGCTGTGATATATATATTTATATATATATATTGTATATGTTATCTGAAGGTGGTGTTCCAGCATGGCTGCAGTCGAATGACTGAAACTAGTAAAAGAATAAAAGAATATCCATAGTAGCTGAGAATATAAGATCAAGGAACTACAGCAGACTCCAAAACCATAGAAGATATGTTCAACAGCCATCTCAGATTGGAATTGACAGATTTCATATATGTGAATTGGTGAGTGCAGTGATACATCTTAGTCTGGCAGTGAAGAGAAAATTGATTCAGTCATCAGCTTCCAAAGAGGTTCCATGTTTGTCTTTGATGAATTCCTTGTTAAGATGGAAAAAAGAAGAAAACCTTCAGGTATTTTTCAACAGATGGCAGTCAATAATGGGAAATCAGGTTTATTTTATAAAATATTATTTTAAATAAACATTGGTTTGATCTGGAAGTGATGTTAGAAAGAATGTTTGGTAAGTATTTGTTAAACTATTTCTTGGGAAGAATCCGGAGTCTGGAGGAAACTATCTGAAGCTGAAGAACTGAAGGTCAAGGAAGTATTAAAGGTTTTAAAAAATACTTTGGTGTAAAGTATTTTTACTGTTTCTTTTTTTTTAAATAATTATTTTTAATTGTCTAATATTTCAATGTGTTTTATTAAATATTGTTATTATTATTATTAGCACTGTTGCATCATGTTTAGATTTGTGCCAGTTTCTTGATAAAAATGTTTGAATTTTCTTAGAACTATCCTTTACTATATTCCTGAACTTATACATATCATCTAATGTTTTCCTTTCTTTTTTTTCTCAACAACTTCTAATTCTCAAAAATCATGTTCCATATCACTTTGTAAAGTTATTCTCATTTACTAAAATTAGCCAGTATTTTATGTTAGAATATGAAAGCATTGTGAATGTGGGAGGGCTTCAGCCACCTTGACTAATTAAATGTTCTTATATTACTTTTAAAATATTCATAAATATATAAATATATAAACATAAAAAAAGAAGAAAAAATAAATTAAATATAATTCAGACTTTTCTTACAGCAAATAAGACAAAACTTTGTTAATAGGAAAGAAAAAAAAACTACCACTGGCCGATACAAAAGTTTTTGGTGCCCCACAATGAGTGTTTTTTTTACTTACTATATTGCATGGTGCAATAAATTTTCCTACTGAATTTTGTTGAACAGCTTTATGAAAATGTGTTGTGTATTACTTTTGGTAGATTGTCTTCTGTTTTCTAATGCTTATTTTATGTTTTGAGTTCATATCTTGCCACAATTGGCATTGTTATTCATCTTCTCAGAAGTACCAGTAGTATATAGGAGGTCTTCATTTGATTATACTTCTTCTTTACAATTGTATGGTTTTGAGTCAAAACTAGAAAGCTGTATTGTAAACTAACATAAGCCTTTATACATAGAATTATAATACGTTTCTGATAATGATAACAATCCGGACTTAATATTAAAAATAAACTTGCCATTTCATTGTATATTATTCTGTTTGTTAAATAACTTGGTTATTTGTATTATATTGTAACACCATTTCATATACCGCCATACTGCAAGATCAATAAAACATTTCTTGTTTCATGAAAGGTCAAATGGCCTCACTAACTATTTGCTATTGACTTGATCAAACTTCCAAACTTCCGACTTGAGAAGCTATTTCTGGTTGGCTACTAAATTTACTGTAGAGGTGCACAGTTTAGTGGTTAGGGTGTTGAGCTTACAATTATAGTCATGTTGTGGCTTTGTGCAAAGTACTTCATTTCATGTTATTCCAGCTTACTTAGCTGAAAACTAAACACTCAGTAGAAAATGAGAGTTAACCTTTTGGCTGGTCCAGAAAAAATTTTTTTTTTTTTTTTTCCAGTCACTTAACATAACACCTTATGAAACTGGGATAAGCTCTGATTTGATTAGCCTCTGAGCCTTGGACAGTACATTTAGTATAAGTTATTGTAAGACTCAGTGTTTTCTTTAGATATTTTATTTTCTAGCATGATGATGGGGGGTAATGAAAGTTCTTCCTCTTGTTAACCACTCATCTCTTAATTAGGAGTTTTGTTAACCTGACAGGCTAGAGTGTTTTATGTGGGATAGGGGAGGGCCACTATAGCTGTAGTAGTTGTTTCTCTCCAGCATCATAACATCATTGCTGTTGTGTCTCACTCTATTCAATTATTTCTTTTAATGTATGTATCGTAATATTTGCATTCTATGTTCACATCTACTATGGTTAACTTTACCTTTTATTCTGGGAGTGGGTGGTTGATAAAATAAAGTGTGAGTCAAGTACTAGGATCGATGTAAGCCACTGTAAGAAATTAATTCCATATTGTTAAAGTGAAAAAAATCTTAACACATATGTTGCTCATTTGGTTATGATTTCAGCAATATATTTTGAAATAGATAATCATGAGATATAAAGGTCTCATAAAACATGCTGCAACACTGACAAAATATGAAAGATGAAATAAGTTAGTGCCAGTAAGTTAAATATTTCCTGGCCAAAGTCCTAGTGTTTTTAATAGTTCCATTAAAACAATGGTTGGGAACTCCTCACAGACAAACTTTCACCATTTTGATACCAAACTGCCTAAATGTGAACCTGATTCTGAAGCACAATATTTTTTTTTTTTTTTTTACTATAGTGATTTTTATCTAAAAACGTTCCATCATAATTATATGTAAAAATCTTTTTATTCCACATATTAACTTAATTATGAGAAAGTTATGTTACTAAATCCCTCAAAATTAATTGAAAATCATAAGTAGTGTCTTTCATTAGAAATAGGGTAATGAAAGGGTTAAACTCATTGCTGAAGAAGTCTCTGAATACCTTACAGATAAGTTGCATAGCTATGAATTTGTAAATTTAAATATCCCTTATATTTCTCAGCACAAATGCACACCTACATGATCTTATGTACTTGCACATCACTGCCACTCTTAAAACTTAATCTATTTTTAAAAAGGTCTAGTTTTGCTTTGTTTCTTTTTTAATTAAGAAATAATACAATTTTATAATTTATAAAATTTCATTTTAAAAATGTATCTTCATTTCCTTTTGCATCATTCCTTTTCATAAATGTAGTCTGCTTTTTTTTAATACAGTGTGTGTATGTATATGTGTTGTTAGTAATATAAAGGTAAATAACAATATGATAGCAGTGTACTAAGATGGGTGAGTTATTTCACCTACAATTGAAGTCTCAAGCTTCATTGGAACATTATTGATATGAACTCTGACAAATGTATCACTTCACTTGTCATTGGAGTCTCAGATTTGCCTTTCATCTTTCCAGAGCTGATAAAATAAAATTGAACTCTTGGGTTTACAACTCAGAGCATAAAAGAGCCAGAACAAATAGCACAAAGCAATTTGTCCTATGTGCTAATGATTCTGTCAATCCACTGCCCTTTTTCAAAATGTATATTTATCATTAATAAGAACTTGTTTTTCCAAAAAATTTGTATTAAAAGTTTAAAATCACCACTATAAATATATAAATTTACTAGAAACGTGTCACTGTACTGCAATCATACTGACTATAATATCTGTCTCTCTCTCTCTCTCTCTTTTATATTTATATATATATATATATATATATAAGGGAGAAGAGATTCTCGGGTTGTCAGAGAGTGAGGGTAACCACAGTTAAAAAAGGTATTTAATACATTGATTGAGTATAGACGTTATTTTTATTTTGTATAGAAATGACTTCTACAAGATTAGAACTTTCATTCATATGAATTCATCAATATCTTTCTGAATCTTTTATATATTTCATATTAGACATTCATGGTTAAATTGAAACTTATTAATATCTCTGTATTTAGTTAACAAATACTTGGTAATTATTCCCATCCTCATTATATTTGTATTGTTTTAATTTCAGCTGAACATTACATAATCTGTTTAATTACAATATATCAACAAAACAAAGAATATATATATATATCTATGTATCTAACCAATATTTATATTAATGTATTGTTACGTAGACTCAATTATTTTGAATGCCTTTTAAATTCTATTTAACAGGGTGTGGATATACATATTTCTTTTTCTGTTTGTGTTTAATAAGCTGAGATGAGTTATATGTTTGTAAATCTCTCTCCATGTGAAAAATGATTATCTAACTGAACACCTACATACTCTGTTTCATGACAATACTTTTCATACAAAATTCCAGACATGTTTTTTTAGTATATTTTAAATGACATTTCTCAATCTTTTACTCTCTTCTTTTGAAAGTTGTTTAATTTAGGAATGTTGTTGTCAAAATGTGTTCATTCTCTGTTGTTCTGTTGTATGTGGAGACCTACTTTGCCTTTCATCTTTTCAGGGTCAATAAAATAAAATATCTGTCGAGGGTGGGGGATTTGTAGAACTATTAGAATATTGGACTAGATGCTTTACAATATTTGTTCCAGCTCTTTGCATTCTGAGTAACATTTCCACTGTGACCTGCTTGATAGTAAACTTCTGTTGCCTTGTAACAGCAACACTTGACCAATGTGTGCCTTTAATAGAGTTCACTCTATTGCAAGCAGTTGGACCAAATCTCAAAGGCCTTGATAAGGGTCATGTGAAGAAAGCACCTGTCCCCAGAAAAGACATATACAAATTAATCTATTTGTAGGCAAAGCAGCATTTTTTATGTAGCTACCTATGGTCTTTCAGCCAAAACCTGACAATAATTAATAAAGTCAAAATCCATAGAAGCCAGGTTGTTCCATAACCATTTTGGTTACAACTTGAATTATATCCTCAAGATACCATTGAAAGCCAAACTATATATTTCAAACATAAATAAAATTCATGCTATATCATGTTATGCTTGATATAAGGATGATCTTGTATTCTTCAATTATTTAACTTAATCCTTTAGCATTTACACTGCTCTATATTTACTATTATATTTTCATAGTAAAGGCTTTACCTCACATAATATTGAATCTATGAGATTTTGATACTATTTATTTTGAGAACCATACCTTAACATCAGTATGAGTGGCTGGTTACAGCCAGTTTGAACAGAAAGAGGTGAGAGAATTCTGGCTGGATACGTCTGCTTTAAATGCTAAAGGGTTAACCTAAGAAAATTAACTGAAACAAAAGTATCATTTCTAGACATAGTTTATTATTAAATTGTTTTATTTATGTTAAAATATATCTTTACTAGTGTTAGTCAATTTAAAAGAAGATAGAAATCTTAGCAGTTTTCAACTCTTTCAAATAGTGATCTGTGCATCTATGCACTGAATTGGTTGATTTTTACACTAGAGGGAAGTAGCTAGTTGTTGATAATGTTAGTTTTTCTACAATTCATGAAATAGAAAATTTTCTATGGTTCTATAAAATATGTAAATGATATTGCTAATATTTTACTGTGATGAACATTCATCACAATCTTATTTCACTTTTGTTGTGCTTAGGAGCAGTATTTCCACTATTTCCTGTAAGTGTAAAATAGTCATAAACTGTAATCAATAAGTGGCACATCTATCATTTCTGATAGTACAGGAGCAGCAACAATCATTAACATTTAGCTGCAGTTTACCTCTGTTGGGGCAGTATTACTCATTAACAGTATGCAGTTTACCTTTGTGAGAGTAGTACCACTCATTGGCTGTACACAGTTTACTTCTGTAAAGGTGGTATCACTTATCCACAGTCAGTGCATGTAGTCTCAGTTTACTTCTGTAAAGGTGGTATCACTTATCCACAGTCAGTGCATGTAGTTTCAGTTTACTTCTGTAAAGGTGGTATCACTTATCCACAGTCAGTGCATGTAGTCTCAGTTTACTTCTGTAAAGGTGGTATCACTTATCCACAGTCAGTGCATGTAGTTTCAGTTTACTTCTGTGAAGGCAGCATTACTCAACAACAGCTGTCAGTAAATATCGCTACAGTTTATTTCTGTGGAGAAAGCACCACTCAGTAAATTACAACATACTGGGTACAGGAGTTGCAAAGAGTATCAGTAATACAGAAAACCCTTAATGAAGCCCCTTTCCATTTGTTAGTTTGATGGATAGCCATTGGCTCTTTGTTGAGTTCATCTAATCTTGTAGACATAATTCATCTTCTCTACAACACCACTGTAGGTTATATTGTAGGCAGGATGGACACCTCGACAGAACAATCATGATAAAATATGAAAGTTATTCATGAAGTGGCTGAATATGAATAAATATAATAATATTCCATTTTGTTAACTGCATATACTTCTTGTTTGCTAAGAGAAGGCACCACTAGTTCACTTTCTTACTATTTCAGTATGTTTGAACATTAACAATGGACATTATCCTGAAACACTTTACTGTCAATGTTAGATCAGCACAGGAGCTAGAGGAATGCAGAGTAATGCAGAGTAATAGAACTATAAAGATGTGACAACTACTTATATGGATTATTGTAGTTGTATATATTTTACATTATTGGAATAGACATGCTACTAGAAGCATTTTAAGGTCAGTTTTTCTGCTAAAGTAAAAATTGGCCTAATGGGTCCCTTGAAGGTCTTCATACTTTTCATGGGATCTCTTTTGGAGCAATTTATGGACTGCTGCCTCTTACATGCAAGGACATGGTGTATCTATTTTAAACCAGATACACAGAAAGGAATAGACATACTTCTGTTGAGGGAGTTTAAAATATCCCCAAAGGAATGAAGGGATTCATTGTTCAATATGAGATATCATCAGGGATTGATTTCCTATCTCTGCATATCTTCCAAGGCAACTAATTTGGCAGAGTTAGAGCATTGGATACTTGTTATAAGTCTCTACACTCGGTTCAAACACTACCAAGGGCCACTTTGCCATTTATCCTTTTGGTGTCAATAAAACACCAGCCCACTGCTGGTTCAGTCTGCTTTCCTTACAGTTCTCAGATCCTGGATGTTCATGAGGGTTTCTGTATCTGCTTACAACTACATGAGCGCCTATAATCCCCATTTTCATTATTTGATTGTTGCAGGTGGTGGATTGGCAGTATTGGCAGAGAGTCGGACGCCATGCTTTCCAGCATAGTTATATCCCTTTATGATCTGAGTTCAAATCCCGCCGAGGTTGACTTTGCCTTTCATCCTTACGGGGTCGATAAAATAAAGTACCAGTAATGCACTGGGTAATTGCTGGCCTTGTGCCTAAAGTAGAAACAATTATTTGATTGTTGCAGCAATTTCTATTTTTTCCACTTGATCTCCTTTCTAGTGTTTAATCACTTAACATATGTAGGTGGAGGCTGTTTGTCTACTATGCTCAAAGGCACTTCACAGCTGTTGTAACTAACATTTGAACATGTCAATAGTAAAACACATTAGAACATGGTTCTTGTTCAATCTATTGATAATGTGTGTGTATGCATGTATGAATATGTATATATATTGTTTATGTACATGTCTGTGACATTGAAACATCTTTAATCATTAAAGGAATACAGTTGACTAGGAAGGAGAGCGGTGTCAGTTTTCTGTAAGTCTCAAATGTGTTGCCTGCCAGCTCAGTCATCATCTGAAAATAGACTCGTGTCAAGATGAAATTTAGGTGTTTTTTGAAAGTCATGGTTAAGACATAGAGGACAGTGAGTGACTTGCGAAGACATTGATGGTGGAACAGGATATGTAGTTCGTTTAACATAAAGTTGTAGTCAATAGATATATACTAGCTTATTGGTTTCTCTTAACTTCAATCAAACAAGTTATATTCTTCTATAGTTGGAGTGTGTATCAAAGTGATAAATTCAGTTAGTCAAACAAGCTGCCCTCTTCAGTGGTTAATGACCTTATCTAGGAATTCTTATAGGATTTACAGAAGAAAATGACTCAATAGAAAGTCTAAGTGTTTCTACGTCTACAAACACACACACAGTTACACCAATGTTTACGTATACACATATAATACATACACATATATTACACTAATACTTACATATACACACACACACACACCATTACACCAATATTTACATGTACACAAACATACAATCACATATACACACACACATTGCACCAATATTTACAAAACACATGCAAGGCAAGAAATTGAGTCATTAAGACTTTGAATTAGAAATGTTGCCCCAGTATTTGTGCCAGCTCACAGAGATCAAAGATTAAATTTGCCTTCCATCATTTTGAGATTGATAAATAAAATATCAGTCCAGTAATGGGGTTGGTTCTTCCTTTTTCTCTCTCTCCCTCTGGAAGAAAATGATTGCATTTCAATCCAGAGTGGGATGGGCTTCACCAGATTTAAAATGCCCAAGATGTGGTTTTTGTCAGGCCAGCATTCTTATAATTCTAAGATTTAAGGGTCATTTACCTATCAAACATACATTACACATTTTACACCAATATTTACATTTGCACAAACACACAACATACTCACTCCACACCCATGTTTGTTTATATTTTGGAATTTAAGTTAGACAAATTGGATTTTGGAAGAAAAGATCCTTTGATTTAATTTAACTGTATATTTAACATTATTTAGATTTATTCTATGAAAATATATTGTTAATAGTTAATATTTAGACTTGGTCCATGAAAACATAACGTAGTAAATATTTGTAGTTCTAGTACATAAGAATATTTTTGGATGTTATTCACATGGACAATAAAATTATCTCTTCCTTTAAATATAAATTGTGTTGTTTACTTTACCATTCATTAACTTTGGTAATGAGGTAATTATCCTTATCTTTTGCTGGTTTCAATCATTAGGCTGTGGCTGCTGGGTCACTGCCATAAAGTCGATCAAATCAACCTCAGTACTTAATTTTTTTAGGTCAGTTACTTATCTTACATACCTCCATTTGTCAAACCTCCAAGTTACAGGATATAAACACTGACACAAGAATAAACATAGACATGCACACATATAATACATGCTTCTGCAGTTTACATATACCAACTTTTACTCAAAAGGCATTTGGCAACTTGAATCTATAAAACACTTGCCCAAAATGCTTTGCAGTTGGACTGAACCCCAAACTATGTGGTCGCAAAGCATACTCCTTAACTACATAGCCATGCCTGTATCTATTAATTTGTAAAGAAAGCATAGCTCTTTATCTCTCTTTTAAAAATGTAAATGAATATAAGGAATTGCTTTTTTAGTGATTAATATTGCTTTTATTTTGATAAAGTACAAAACTTTTATATTTTAGGACACTTTTCTCAAGAGAATTTATGAATATCAAT
Source organism: Eledone cirrhosa (assembly GCA_964016885.1). Classification (NCBI taxonomy): domain Eukaryota; kingdom Metazoa; phylum Mollusca; class Cephalopoda; order Octopoda; family Eledonidae; genus Eledone; species Eledone cirrhosa. The sequence continues at coordinate 145,778,548 of OZ024742.1, read as the reverse complement.
TGTGATCTGTTAATATTGCTTTGCCATGGGTTTCTTTCAGATTTCTTCTTTATCGATGTCTAAAATATTGCAATTATTTTAACAAATAGCCACCATGATATATACTCCTCCATTTTTAGATACAACCTTCTTACCTCAGTACTTGATTAAAATTGATGTGATGTCTTGTAGATCCAATAGATTTTTCACATGCTGGTTTGTATGTTTTTGTAGAAAAAAGGTTTGAAGTATACATGAGTATATACACTATATTAATATCTATTTCAACATTCTTCAAATTCTATTTCCTGAAATAGAAGAGGGCCCTGCATTTTGAATCTTTTAACACTATAAAAAGTTGTTGTTTTCGTAGATTTAATCACTATACTTCAAATTATGATTTTGTTATTCCATTTACACAGTTTAATTCTGTTTGAAACTCATTCCTTCTATATTTGATTAGCTTTCTTTAAATATTGAAGTTATATCATCCAAGATTATTTTCTTTCTATAAAATGTAAACTTCCATAGCTGGGAATCTAATCAATTCTTAAAACAAGACTTGCAGGAATTTGTATTGCACAATACTATTTGTATGGAAAATAGTATTAATTGCATATCCTATATTTTGTGTTGGTGATACTACAGCTGTAAAGTTAATGCTGATACAGATGTAAATATGTTAATAATGTTACAGATATTTGTATATGTTTACATTAATAATAATGAAAATTATTGTGTACAGTACTCAGGTGCATATGATATTACACATCTAAAGATTTATTCTGAAATGTTTCAGTTAAAATATTCTCTATTAGAAATACTTTCTCATTGAAATCTCACTCATCTGTTTTATGTGTAAAAAAATTGTTAAATCCTTTCATTTCTAATGTTGTTGTTTGAATATTTGATTTTATGTTAGCTTTCCTGATTCTATAGACTTGCCTATTCACCAAATGTCTTCCATTTTCTACAACTACAATTTTGATATTATCTCAAATTTGGTAAAGAGTTAAATACATCTTTCCATGGGAAGTTGTTTATTCATATGTTTAAAGTTGATACCTTCTGGTTTTTACTGTAGAATGTTTCATTGTCTATTTTCTTCATGTTATCTTTTCAGGATATTCACTATTTTAAATTTCTTAGTGCCATGAATTGTCTTTAATAATAGAAAATATATTTCCCTGCCACTGCTACAATAGCCTCTGCTCCTTAGATATGGCTGTCATATTACCTCCACTCCATCACTCCCAATTTACTCATCTTTCATCCTCTCATTGTCTATGTTGTATCCAATCTCCAGGTCCCATACTAACTATTACACCCAGTCCTTTCTGACTAGTATATTGGCTCTCTTGAATTTCCTTCCTGCTCCTGCAATAGTTTAAGTGAAATATCAACTGCATCAATATCACTAGTTAAGAAAAAGATGTCTCTATTACATATATATATATATATATATATATATATATATAATGACTTGTTTTGTAAGCTAATGAATTTTTCACTATTTCAGTTTAATTGTTAGTAACTATAAAAAAGCTTTTCAATTAAATTTTGTTATGGCAAATATTTCTGTGAGGAAGAAAAAGCAGTTTATAAAATGTTAAAGAATGGTGACAGTCATATATTAGAAATTAGCTATAAATTACCAATTAATGGCATCAATATCACAGGTAACCATTGTATTAATTGGTGTTATACAAGACTTGATGTTAGTAATGGTTTTATGAAAGGAATAGGCAGCAATATTTCTTTATATTCCACATAAACCGATATCCTATGTTATACATTCTTTACTTAACAAACAAAAGTAAGATTTGGGATCAGAAAATCATCAGGCCTCAACAGTCTTGACCCACACATGCCAGCATTAAACAAATAAATAGATGTAAAACTTACAATGATGGTGTGTACTTAAATAACAAATCTTAGCAAGCCAGATGAATTATAATAGATGTAAAACTTACAATGATGGTGTGTACTTAAATAACAAATCTTAGCAAGCCAGATGAATTATAATAGATGTAAAACTTACAATGATGGTGTGTACTTAAATAACAAATCTTAGCAAGCCAGATGAATTATAATAGATGTAAAACTTAAATGATGGTGTGTACTTAAATAACAAATCTTAGCAAGCCAGATGAATTATAATAGATGTAAAACTTACAATGATGGTGTGTACTTAAATAACAAATCTTAGCAAGCCAGATGAATTATAATAGATGTAAAACTTACAATGATGGTGTGTACTTAAATAACAAATCTTAGCAAGCCAGATGAATTATAATAGACAAGTTTAAAAGAAACTAAAAATCCTATTTATTGAAGTAAGAAAATTCCCCGGGTAAAAGGGATCAAACCTAATTTTCTTTAAACAATTACTCAAAAGCTCTGATCTCCATAAACTTTAAAAAGTGTTTGCTATTGTTATTTTTCAGAAGTCATTATCTACAGGTTTCCTATAGGTGGTCTAATGTATTGATCAGTGTTCTCTTTCATTCTATGACAATATTTTGATACACATTAAAATAGACTATTGAACTTAGAGAATCCATAACATGGTGAAGTGTTTAGCATTAGATAAACTGTTCTACATAGAGGCATATTTCCATGTCGCTTTACACTATCTTCTAATCATTGAAATTTAATTCTATAAAAATTTTAGCTATTTTGTCCAAAGTTTATCTTGATTATTTTTCTGTCTTGTTTTACAGCCAATATTTTACACCTAATTTTATATCTATATGCATTACATATCCATATTATACACATTACATAACAATCCTACATATGACATCTATACTCATTACATATCCTATTTATTGCTTTGTTAACTCATTTCATATTTTATGTCAAATATTTCAAAACAAACGATTAAGAGGACTCTTCAGTTATGTTTAAAACATGACAGTCTCTCTAGTGCTGGTGCCATGAAAAAAATTCACCCAGTACACTCTGTAAAGTGGTTGGTATTAGAAACCATACCGAAACTGAAATGTAAGTAAGCAAACTATGACCTCCACTCCCCCAGCCCATCGGTGAGGGAATAGTAACTTCAATTAAGCACTGCATGAAAAAGAAAATATGCTGAATAATGATAATGATGTTACTGTTCTTTTTTTTATTTTCCTGGTTCTTTGCAGCTTCTTTCCAAGTCTCTAAATATATTTTACCTATTTTTATCTTTGTTATCTTACTGTCAGTGGTTACCATCACCTTAGTAACAGAATTCTTCAACTAACTTGCAGTTAATTATGCACATGGTGTAATTAATGAATGTTCATTATATATATATACCATTAATTATATTTACTACATATTTTTAATGTACTAAGTTTTGTTACTTTTCTGATATTGATTTAAATCTTAGAAAAGATTTGCTATGTTCATTTAATTTGTTTAACCTTCACCAAGTTTGACATTTCTCTTGCAGCTTCTGTATTAATTCTGCTAAAAAATACCCCAGATTATGTCTTTAGATGCTACTAGTCTTTGTTAACTTCATAATTATTTCAAATTATAAGAGGAGGATTTTAGTTGATCTTAAACCTTTCTGTTGAATATACTGCTAATCATGTCTCCATTTTTACTTTCGTCCTACATGGTATGAAAAAATTCTATGGATTTCCATATACATCTTGTTCAATCTATAGAATCTATCTGTTGAAAGGCCAAAGTCAAAATATATGAACACCAAAATAGTCACAACATTAATTAGTTTTATAATGTCAAAACTGATGAGTTACAGATTCTGTGATCTTTATGCTCCAACAGTGACTAGATCTCTCTATCTTTGCTCTGCTTCACTCACTACTCATAGCTCTAAACAATAACAAATTGAATGCAATAGAGTTTAGCAGGTAGACGGCATCTAAATCCACCTAAAATATGTGCAGTCTTGCCCAACAGACCATTATATCCTGTTGTGATGGATTGTTCATCTGTCTGACTGGAGACTCATTAGCTTTTTGTGAATCCAGAAATATGAGTGGTTCTATAACAAGACTGTTTTAACTTGCTTATTTTCTACTAGATTACATATGACTCTTGCTTCATTGCACATTCCATCAGCTTTAGTCTCTTGTAATTACCCCTCTCTTTAGAATATCATCTTAACCTTTTGTGAGACTCATCAAAAATAGCATTTTATAAGCAAAATCCAGTTATTTATCTGCAAAAACCATTGTCAACATCAGATTTATTACAAACAAATCTTTTACCATGTTTATGTTGAAATAATTTTATTTACATTCATTGTTTAATTCTTCTATCAATGTATTTATCACAACAAACAATAATAGTCCTTTGGAATAGTATCATGTTGTTCTGGCTGTATCTCTTCATTTATTAATTTTTTCTCGCAGTGGGAAATCTGAAGTCTTTGTAGAGATTAGATGAATAAGCATTGTTAGAGTAGTAAAATAAAACATGTGGAGTTGGCTAAAGAAGACTTGATATATATTTTAATATAAGAACAATCATAAAATCTAATAGGAGGAAAACTGTACTTAAACAATAATGGAGAGCACCATAATCGATGAAGCTTTTAAACAAATTGATCATGCTCTGATGGATGTGTAATAATGTCAACAATGAATTGTGGAAGAACTGAGAAAAATGGTATAAGAGGTATTAGATGTAACATGCATGAAGATTGCATTGGTATGGATGTCTGATGTATATAGATGATTATTGGGTGAAGAAGTGTTAGGAGAGAATCAGTAGAAGGAAGCTTGAAAAGAGGAAGACCAGAGTAAACCTGGGCAGTCATAATTGTTTCTACTTTTGGCACAAGGCCAGCAATTATCCCAGTGTAATACTGGTGCTTTATTTTATCGACCCCGTAAGGATGAAAGGCAAAGTTAACCTCGGCGGGATTTGAACCTGGGCAGTCATAATGAGAGCTGATCTGAAAATGTTGAACCTTACATGGATGTCAAAGGAATGCAACAAGTGGAGAGAAGACATGTCCAACCCATGCAATCATGGAAAACAGGCATGGTATGATGATGGTGATAGGGTATGTCAACCTGAGAAATTTAGAGCTTGACATTTACTGCAAGCAAACCAAAATATTTGTCCCACAATATGAACTGTAGCTCCTCAGAATACCTAACATACAGCCAGGTTTACTATATATTAACTACTCTGAGTAGCAAATATATACAGTCAGTTTAACTGTATATATATATTAGCTATTCAGAATACCTAACATATACAGTCAGCTTAACTGTATATTAGTTACACTGAGTACAAAATTTATAGTCAAGTTTGCCAGAACAATGAGAGTTCTATAACAACCTGAATTTTAATCCAAAAATTGATACCATACTAACTTGGTTATCTGCAGTTTAACTGATAATCATCATTTTTACAATGACTTTTCCATGTTGGGTTGGACAGGACTTTTTGAGGCAATGTTTTACAGCCCTTATTGACACCAACACTTTTACATATTTTTTACAACATGCAGGAATCATGTGTACCTATTCTAAACTGGATACATACGGGTCTATTAAAAATCATCCACCCCTTATAAATTATTTTATGTAATTAACTCATGATATTATCTGGAAATGTCTTAATTACTAAAATGATTTAGATAGTTAACTGTCTTGCTGTTATTTTCTCACTCATCCCCTCTCTCTCCTTCACACATCATCTAACTTTGAGCATGATGACCTTCTTCATACCTATCTGCCCAAAACTGACTCTGGTTCTATGAAACAAAACTAACCATTTTAAAAAGTTTCTAGTTTAAGTTAAAACCTTCCTATACAATTTTACTTTTATTACAAATGCTATCTTAATTTTAGTAAAACCCTCCAAATTCTTCAATAATTAATCATTAGAAATATGGTAGTGAAGAGTTGGAGATGGTTATTTTTTTTTATTGTTGCTTTTCTTTGCTCAATTGCTGTTGTTTTGTAAATTAATGCACTGTTTCACCCTGATATTTTCTGCTTGGAAAATTTACATTTCTATCATTAAGATGTAACAATACCAGTTATTTTTTTTTTTTTTACAATGAATCTATTTTATTGTGGTTGCAATATTCAAAAAGTATCTTTCGTTTCAAATCTATGATTGTGGTAGTGAATAACAGATATTGTTTAATTAACAATTTTAATTATTTTAGCCTCCGACATCCTTCATTTACAGATACCATTATGTTTTTAACTTTGCATATATGACAAATAAGATGTAACCATTTCATGGCACCATTTACATATAGTCATAAAATATTAATATATGTTCTTTGTTAGTTGGCAAGATAGAACACCTCATTTTAATTTTAAAAAAAATTTTCTGTATCTGCGAGAAATCTAGGGCAAATTCTTTATCATTTTTGGTTTTAATGACAGTTCATTGTTATTTCTCTGAGTTACTTTTTTGTTCAATCCATTTAAAACTTTCTATTTTTTTTCTCTCCTGTTATGTCTATTGTTATTAGTAGTATTATTATTGCCTTATTTCATGTTTTCTACAAGCATAGTTATCACTACTTTTTCTATTGTTCACATTTATTTTAGAATTATCAATTTTATTTTAGGAATCTATATCGGTTTTATTGTAGGAAATTTATATTATCAATTAAAATGATTGAAATATAAAGTTGAAGATATTACCAATCTTCATTAATACACCCTGAAAATGTGAATAGTCTACTTCCATAATATATTTAGCAAACAATACTATGCAAATATTTGACGGTTACTACTTGATATTAAGAGTAGGGACTGTCGTAGCTGATTTCTTAAAAGGTGAGTTAATGTATTAAGTATTTTGAAATTCGTGAATTTTCAAATTTAATTGCTATTTTATCTGTATATTATAAAAATAATAAAGTATATTTTTTGTTAAACATTGTGTTTTGTTTTCAAGTTCATTTGGAGAGATCTCTAAAGAGAAGAGCAAGTTTCATAGTACAATGGCAACATTAAATGTTAACCCTTTCCTGGGAACATTTTATTGCAAGTATAAACACAGGTAATTCTTAACACCCTGTAATAATTTCACGGAATATATCTAAAAATAGGTTTATTAATTCAATTGTTTATAGTATATTTCCCAGTCCAGTCCAAAGTCTGTAAGCCAGAAAGCTTGTTAGGTTGGTGCTTATCCTAGTTTCATGGTGGGAAACTACTGAGAGTACAGGATTCTCCTCTGGACTGGACGCCAGTCCATCGCAGGGTTTACCCCCAGCTATTGCTGGTACTCATTTTCAACTGAGTATACTGGAGCAATGTGAAATGAAGTGTTTTGCTCAAGAACACAACACAACACGCAACCCAGCCCAGGAATCGAACCCCCGACATTATGATCGTAAGTTCAACATTATAAAAAAATTATAATATTAGTGAACAAATCCCTTTTGGAAATTTGCAATAAAATAAAGACTTTAGTTTTTAATATGATGCAGTGATACTACTATTTTATACTTTTCAAGAACATTGAGTTAATGCGGTTTTATGTGGTTCAGGACGTTAAGAGTTAATTAGTGCTGACAAGTTAAAGGAGTAACTATGTATGGTAATGAAAAGTACAGATTATTGAGTATCAAAATGATGGTACAGAGACTAGAAAAAAAGGGAGATCCAACCTGTGAATGAGACTTATTACGCAACATTTAAATAGGTAACATTCTCTTTTATTTTATATAAGAGTTTGGAACTACAAATGCCATTATTCTTAGGAGACAGCTAAAGATGAATTAGATGACTAAAAGAAAATTTACAGATGGTTGAGACCTTGCATGTTGTAATTCAAAAAAGCAGGGCAGGATTAAATAGTTTGGAGTTGAAATATTGGAAGATGCCAGATAAACCATATATTGAATGTGTAGAATGAACTTCAAAATTTAGGATATGAAAGATAGTTCTGAAGAGATGCTAGAGTGTAGATGTGCACTGCATACAAGAAGTATGGTGGTGTAGAGCCTCAACCAGACTCATTGTGGATAGTGCATGCATACTATTAGTAGGAATATGGGTAGATAAAATAATTATGATAGTTGCAGTATGTGATAAATAATTAAGTTTAGACTAATCATGGACATTTGATGGTAGCATCTCTGCATATGCACCACATTCTAGGCTAGCTGATGAACAGAAGGACCAGTTTTAGGAGACCCTTATGCAAACTATCTTGATAACAAATGACATTAACTTAATTTTCATCACTGGGGAATGATACAAATGACCCAACAATTTGCAACACAAACTTCATGAAATTGGTTAGCCACCTAATCACCTACCAGTCAGGCAAACATAAGTCAGATATACCTTATTCTCATTAAGAAACAGGGTAAACTGATAGTTGTGAATGTACTGCCAAAAGCTAGTGATTAGTGACTTCAGAGTAAGAGCTAGAGAGAGACAAGATAGCTTGGAGATGGAAGGTGTGAAAGTAATGAATCATAGCTTCAGAGAAGTATAAGTTGAAGCATTTGACAAGAGGCAGGAAATACAGACATGTAACACATTATTCCAAAGCAACAACTTGCTAGGGGTAACATTAGATCTGTGGCTGGAATAAGGTACCAGCCAAATGAAAGTTGATGTGGTGGAATAGTAGTGTAGATCAGGCATGTCAAACTGAGGGTCCTTCGAGGGCCACGCATGACAACTAATTTTTTTATTTTATATTACGAATATGAAACATGCTTGTGCTGGCTGCAGGTGTGCTTGTAAAGGGCCGCATGTTTGACATGCCTGCTGTTGATAGTCGTAAATGTTAAGTGACAGGCATTGAAAAAAGAGAACAAGACTAAGTAGCTAAACAGCAGCTTTATTTATTTATGGGAGTGACAGAAATGAAGAGCTTTGTCAATGTTCTGTGGCATGAGGTGTTCTAGAGAGAATCAAAACATTGCTGGAGAGAAGTGGGTATCAAATATCAGCATGCTTGCCCTAACATTGAGATGAAAGCCCTATTACAAGCAGTTGAATGAGGTAGACTGTATGGGAGAGAAAAGGGTTACCCCACATACACCCATCAGAGGATCAACCATCTAAATTGACAGTATGCTAGGAAGGGCATGAAGATGGGGTGTCATCACTGAGATGCTTAAAAGAGTGTTAGAAACCCAATATAACTGATAATTTACCAGTGTTGTTAGTCCTAAGAAGTCAACGAAGATTAACTCAAATATAATGCTTAACAGGTGTAACTTCTGCTCAGTCCTGAATTTTAACCAATATCATCATGGTCGTGGAGGTGCCACGACAAGAACGCACCCAGCACTCACTGTAAATGAGGTTGGTGTTAGGAAGGGCATCCGACTGTAGAAATCAAGCGAGAATCAGTTCCTGTATGAGCAAGACAAGGTCAGCTGGCTGGACATTGCTCACAACAGGACAACCGATCTAACCCATGCTAGCGTGGAAGAACGGACGTAAAACGGTGATGATGATCATCATCATCCCATTTTTTCTGCCATAGTCTACCTTGGATTACTTTTTCAATATGGCATTCTTTCTTTTTTTTTTTTTTTATAAAGATGGTAATGTTGGAATTGGCTGCTATTTCTACCAGTTCAAGTTACTATGTTGAGGCTCCTTCATTGGATCAAAGTCTGCATATTACAATATTTCTTTACTAATTTGGAAAATACCATTTAATTTGGTGTTTCTCTGTCATTCTGTTTTTGTTCTTATTCAAAGGTGGTTTGGGGACTTAGGAGCACAGCACAGGGTTATAAACTCACACCCTATCCATGTTATTCCTGGAGATGACAATTGTTTTACCCCTCATCATGATCAAAAGTATTCCAACCATGACCAACCTATTTTTTATCCAGTATATATAGGATTACATTATTCAGTAGACCCTTCACATCTTTTAAAAAAGTGGGATTTGATATGAATGAAATTTGGCTCCTATTTCTAGCAAGTTAAGCAAACAGCGAAGCTAACAACAAAACAATAGTGTGGTTTGTTCTAAACCTTACTTTTAGAATGGAGTAAAATTGGCTTATTTAGACAATCTAATCTGTCACCATTATCCTTTTACATCCATTTTACATGCTGATATGGGCTGTCACAGTCCAGGACATGGTCAGAGAACCAAGTGTTGCTCATACATTGTATATTTTGGCATAGTTTTAACAGCTGAGTAAATTTCTGAACGCTCATCGAGTAAGTAATGATTGCATTTTATTGTGGCACCGATATTTGCAGAGTGGAATGAGTGCAAATTATCATGGCACTAGCACTACCACTTTACAAAGTGCATTGGGTGCATTTTATTGTAGACCCAATGCTAGAACGTTTGTCAAGTCCTTGACAAGATCAAAGAACTAAGATAATCCAGTAATCAATGTAGAATACATGAACTTGTCAGCTACTTAAATGTAGTAATTGACACACTGATAGCTAATTGAAACTTTTTATTTATATTTATAAATACATGTTTTCCACTAGGCTGCACTCTGAAAGATTTCTTGAGAGCTAGCTCCACCTCTGCTAGTAACTTACTGATGTTTGGTTGCTTATCTGTCTTGCAGGAGTCCACATCTGGTGGATGTATCACTATCTGACACTTGTGACACATTCTCTAACAGAACAGTTCTGCCAAGAGCTGAGATGTGTTCACGTCTTACATAGAAGAGCCTGTTCGAAAAATATATTGCAGTCTCCATCTATTGTAAAAACTTGTGATGGTGCCTGTAACCTGTCCTTGGAGACGTACAATGGATGCACAATTAATAACTGGAACATTACAACCCTTACAAGTAAGGAACAGAAACTGGTGGAGGAGGTCAGATGCTACTAGCTAGATATAGTTGAGGTGTCCTCAACAAAGTTCTGTGGCTCTGGTACCATAGATTTAGATGGAGGTGGGAAATTCCACTATTCAGGTGTAGTGCTTGAAAAGACTGCAGAGGTGAGAGTGGGGATACTCACAAGTCCCTGACTGTCAGAATGTGTAATGGACATGTCCCATTGGGAAGGAGGATTTGTTTCTTGAAGCTTAATTTGAAAGAAAGAGTCCATATACCAATCCTTCTTTGGTGAAGTCACCGCAGCTTTAAATGTAGTTAAGACTGGGGCATTTCCTAATGGCACTGATCACCTGATATGGAAAGGAGTGATTGGAAGGAATGCTGATCCTGATCTAAACATGAACAAAAAGGTCTAATTAGACTTCATTTCTAGTAATGGGTTTCCTATTATGAACACCTTCCAACACAATGACATCCATGCATATACATGGTATAAGGGAAATTGAGGACAAAGGTCACTAAGGGATTTTTTTATTGTCTCTGATCTCTTCGATTCTGTGCTGGATGTTTTTGTTAAGGGGACGAGCTGTCAACTGATCACCATCTAGTTATATGCAATCATAGACTACCTAAAGTAAAAAAAAACCCCAAAACTGGCAGGTACAAATTGGCCTAGGTGATAAATTTGGAAGTGCTGGCTGAAGAGGAGGTCAGACCCAAGTATGCAGATACTATTGCATCCAATTTCAGAGAACTCCCTAAAAAAGCTGAGAACATTGAAATAGACTGTTCAGCTTGGCAGTTTCTGTGGCTCAAAAGTGGCTCAGTGTGGTGTCAGCTGGTAGGAGGAACCCCTGGTTAAATAAAGATGCCAGCAAAGCTGGAGGCTTATAAAGCTTGACTTGGAAATAAGTTTTCCTTCTTGCACTTGTGGTATAAGCAGGCACAAAAAATTGCTGCAGAGACAGTAAAAGTATCCAAGGTTAAGACATGGTATGACTTTAGGGTTGAGCTAGACTTTAGATCAGCAAATAAATTATTCTGGCAGACCATCTGCCAATATCATAATAATAAGTCCCCCTCTATGCCTACTAACAGGAACTTATCTGGGGTTCTCTCTGAACAGAGGTGCATCCTTGTGAGGTGGAGAGAATACTTGACTGGTCTCCTAAATCCAGTTCCAGCTTCTTCCAATGCATGTAAGCTGCATCTAGGGCTGGAACTAACCTTTCAGAGGCTGAGGTCACCAGACCAATTAAAACACTTGAATGTGGTATGGCCTCTGGTAAGGATGAAATTTGACATAAGATGTTAAAAGCCTTAAATAGTGATGGTATGCTCTGGATGACGCATGTGCCACGTGGCCTGGATCTTTGGAAAGGCCCTTAAGCAATGGCAATTGGGAGTGATAATCCCAATTTTCAGAAAACAAGACAAGAGACATTGCTCTAATTATAGAGGAATATCTTTCCTAAGCTTCCTTGGGAAAGTCTATATGCTTGCATTCCTCAGGACTTGTGGAAGGTGCTGGAAGAGTATCAGTGTATAGCTTCTTGCTGCCTTGAAATCACTATATGAAGGCTTTGGTATTTATGTTTGAATAAATTATGCTAAATTGAAACCATTCAATGTGGGTATCAGACTCCACCAAGTGTGTATACTTTCACTTCACAGTCATCAGATGGAAGGTAGGTGTAAACGCCAAACTCACTATCTTCAATTCACTGTTTGTGGTTGCCCTTACCTATGATTATGAATCTTGGGCAATGACTGAAAATATACGATCATGAATACAAGCGGCCAAAATGGGGTTCTTCCAAAGGGTCTTTGGAGTAATGTCACTCGCTAGGGTGTGTAGCTTGGAGATCAGGGAGTTGCTCCAGCTAGAGCTGCTGCTTTTCCAAATTGCAAGATCACAGCTCCCATACTACAATCATGTAATTAGAAGCTCTAAGGAAATAACCACTAAACAGATTTTATGGACAAAGCCAATTAGTAGGAAACCTGGATAACATCCATGAGTTTGGTTGATCTCACTTGGGGATCCAGCTGCATCAACTTTAGATGGTTGCTTCTGTTAGAACCCACTGGGAGGCATATCTGAGGACTCTGCCCCCATGACCCTTGTAGTAATAAGTGGGCAAAGAAGAAGAAAGATTGAGATATTCCTGCAGACTTGTTTCATTTGTAATGTATCTTTTAATTCTACAGTTCTAACTACTTGCAAATAATGAACAGAAAGTAAAAGTAAAATCCCATTTTGTTTATAAATTTGAAGTGATATTTCTAAAAACAACATAATTTCTCATTAAATGCTAGACTCAAACTTCTAAAGTGTGCTTTATATAAGTGTTTTGTGAAATTAAGAGGAGGAAACTGGTAACTTGAGCTCATCATGAATCTGTTTATGCCAATTCTTGCTGACATAAGAGAGAACAATACTTGTAAATAATAAAACCTAAAGTAGACTAGCTTTTCTGAAGTTAAAATAAAAAAAAAAGCTGTTGTATCATCCAATAAGTAATAATAGAATGTTTTGCCAAGAAAAACTTGAATTCCAGACATTACTTCTTTTACCATTCTAATTAAGAAAATCTGTTAAGGTTAATAACCTAAATAAAAAAAGTTGCTATGTTGTAAAACAGCTCTAAGCAGAGATACATGATAGGGAAAAGAAAATTGTTGAAAGGGAAAATAATTTCTAATTAGATATGCCATATTAAGTAAGAGTTAAAGATAATTAATCTTTGGGATTGTTGTCTACTTGTCCAAGGATTGATTGACATGTTGTTACTTATATTTAGTGTTAAATTAACGAAAAAACACTTAATTCCTGCTGATTTAAGCTATGTGGTTCTAAATACAAACCGTTAGGAGTTAGATTTCACTTGCTTAGGAGGCAGAGCAAGGTGTAATAATTTATTAATGTATTTTTATTCGCTAATATTGCTAAGCTCAGATTCTTTTGATGTCACTGGAGAATAAATAAATTACAAGTAATACTCTTCCCAACCAAATGTGAGGCCTGGTACCAATATGGGAAATTAATTACTGTATTCTTCCTTGTATACCATGCAATTTTTTAACTTTTTTCCTTGCTTGTTTTGGGGGTGCAAAACTAAATGTTTCCAGCTTTTTTTTCAGACCTATTCCTTGATAAAACAGCTAGCAGAAGACAGGAAACTGTATCAAGAACCAACCAACACAGAGTACCTTTTCTTATACAATATTATGTAATAAAATATTTGAATAAAGTTTTACTGATACTGTATATTTGTTGTTTCATCTATGTCTGAAATGTCTGTGTATTCTACAGTTTGTATTAAGCCATGTGTGTGTTTAGCCTGTATTTTTATGTCCTTGAATGATAAATATTCCGCTATTATTTGTGAATCTGGGTGGGCAATGAAGTGTTAAATTTTTGTGAGAATGCTAAAATTATGTCCTCAGCCTTGGCCTAATAAGCATTCATACATTAACTGATTAAAGAAAAAAAAAATAGACAGACTGATGTATTTTATTGCTAAGTTGATAACGAAATAAAAAACAAATAACAATAACATATCTGAGCACATCAAGTACAGATCCTATATTATCAAGCACAAAATGAAGCACAAATCAATATTTTAAAAAACATCATCCATTGCATTTGAAATGCAGCACTTCTTGACTGATTTTACAATGATGCTTGGGTCAAGTGATGTCCATGTGTCCAGGATCCATTGGCAGATGAGTAAAAGTGTTGGTTTTTCTATGAAGACCCGATGGCGTATAACTGTTCTTTCTAACATCCAGTTGTTCCATTTCTGTAGAAGTAGTGTTTTCATAGGACAGTTAATTGATGTTGAGTGGCTGGAGTAATCTGGTCATCCCTCCTGGTGATGCTTAGAGTTGTCTTTTTGTCTTTCATTAATTTCTTCATTGTGTTGGACTTATGACATCAAAATGCATCCAGAATGAGAATGACTTCTTTGAAAGCACTCCTGGTCATCGTTCCCATATGGTCTTCATCCAGTTTTTAGTTAACTCTTCATCCATTCAACCATTGGCTTGCACCTGTATGATGTCACCCTTTGGGAATCTTCTGTAGGCAGTCTTTCTCTTGAAGATGATATATGGCAGTAGTTTTCCTCCATCTGCAGTACAACTTAGCATAACAGTGAATGTTTTTCTCATTGCCAGTTGTGATGTTTACTGATTTTGACCCTGTCATGGCTACAGTTGATGGTACAGCATGTCAAATATAATAGACATCTGGTCTGCATTGCCAATCTGACTTAGTTCAAAATCTTGAGTTGTTTTATGATGAAATTCGGGAATTCTGAGTTTATCTTCATAGTCCTCTGGCAGCTTTTCTTGGTTTCTCTTTGATGTTATACATCAAAACTAGGCTTTTCAGGAAATTTTTCTGGTAAAAAAAGGGGTGCACATTATACACAAATGGATGCAATACATGGAAGAATACAATATATAATGCTCTTGCTACTTAAAGAAAACATGTATTTCTACACAGTGCTTTATTTTCTTGCTAGACAAATAAATTAAAGATCTTTTCCAGAAACGCAGTACAGGTAACTCTTCAAGCCAGGTTTTGGCAACCTTTACAGATTTGCTATTTCTACATTCTATAATACAGTAATATATAGCAATACACTGATTGCATTTAGTATTAGGGTTTAGAAGTTACTTAGTATTGGGGGTTTGGGAATTATTTTGTATTGGGACCTAGGGGTTTGGTGCCTTGAGATTATAAAGTAATGAAGTCTTGGGATGATTCAATCAAGTTTGAAAGTATGAAGAACCAACAAGTTCTAAACACAAAATGTTAATTTAAATGTTTTGATATAATAGTTATTGATTCGTAGCAGATGGAGGGTTGAACTCGATGTCTTTCAATTTAGAACTGGGTTGTCTGGTTAACAACTTTCATATTAAATTGAAGCATGTCTTGTCTGTATTTTACTAGTCAATCACAACTAACTATTGTCTTGTCAGCACAGATCAAAAATATTTGCTGCTGCCTTCCTTGTAGGTTTTGGTTTAAAGACAATTTTTTTAAAGGTGCCAGAACATTTTCCAACATCTGATCCCTTTTTCATATAAATGACCTATTTTTTTTCTTTCCTTTTTTTTTTACTATCCATAATATAGCATGGCCCAAGATGTCAACTCTCTCTCTGAGAGTTAACAAACACACACACTCAAGCTTACATGCACATCACATTCATACACATTTCTTACTTTCTCTAATTCCTTTAAAGACATTATTCATTTGCTGACATTTTGAAGTTATTATTGACTTGTAGCTGGTTTAGATTCTGAACTGTTGAACTTCATATTTAATTTTCATTTCTAAACTGTGAGAACAGAAAAATTGGACTAATTGTTATGTTCATTTCAGTGCTGCATTGTTATTGTTAAATATCATGTGGTTCTGACTCCTTAATGTAAATTAAATAATGGTTATAGAAGAAAATCCATGCATCCTTCCTTTCTTCACATTATAATCTATTTTATTCTTTCAATGTTAAAGATTTGAAGGGCATCATATATTTAGTCCATGATAAATAAAGCAAAATAACATTTGAAAATAATTTTATTGACATTCTCCACTGTCTGATGTATTACTGTAGCTGTGACATGCTATATTGACTGTTATAAATAGTACTTGTAATATGAAGCTTTAATTTCAACATCAAGTAAATGATACACAGAAACTATTCACACAGTAAAGAAGAATATTAAATATAAACTCAAAGAAGTAAATGGCAATAAATATTACAGGACATTTAGTATGACATGGTACCACTTCGTAAAATGGAGCAAATTATGCTTAGCATCACCTTACATGACAGGAAGAGCAACACCTGGATTCGACAGTAGACTGGAGTGAAGGACATAATCAAGACCACCAAGAAGGGCAAACATAGATGGGTTGACCATGCCTCTTGTCTCATACAACAGATGGACTATTAGAGTGACAAACTGGACACCAAGGCAGCGGAGAAGAGCTAGAGGGCAAGATTGCATGACGATCTGACATAATACCTTGACCACACATGGCCCTGTATAGCCATAAATAGGAAGTGACGGAAGTCAACCAGGGAGGGTTTCCTCCAACAGGAGTAAAAAGGCCCTGGATTTGGATTTAGTAACAATTCTTCTCCATGTCTTTGTTGGGAATTCAATGAACTATTAAATGCACTGGTATACTATGAATACTGAAACAAGCTATTATGAACATTATAACAGTTTTAAACATTATTATACAGTATGTCAGTGGTGAACTGGAGTAATTAGAGCATTGGAGTTGTAGCAAACTACTTTATTTTGGTGCATTGATAGGCTATTCATGCGTGATTTGGCTAAATCAGGCCAATCATGAGCTGCGCACGAATATATTTTACCAACTTCTGCCTAAACAGAGATTTTCCTGATTTCTTTCGATATACTGTAACACTAACTTCAAAAAACGAGACAATCACTTGATCACCTATAGATCGGGGGAACACACAAGCCAGGTAGATTATATCCTTACTAGGAGACGTGACAGAGTGTCTGTTGTAAACACAAAATCCCTCCCCCATGAAGAATACACCTCTCAACATAGACTCATAATTAGCGACCTCGTAGTCAGGACGAGACGTACTCGACAACAGAAGAGGACTATCCCCAGGAGAAAAATATGGAAGTTAAAAGACCCCACAGCCAGTAATAAATTTAAAAGCATATTACTTGATGCTTTTGATAGTAAGGAAGAGCAATTAGAGTCGTACAATATAGAGGAACAGTGGGAATTCCTGAAAGCTAACCTGCTGAAGGCGACAGATGAAACCTGTGACTGGAGCAGACCTATAGGCAGGAGGAGAGTAACTTGGTGGTGGAACAGTAAGGTGGAGGGGTCAATCCAGGCCAAAAAGCAGGCTTGGAAAGCATGGCGGGATGGGGGAAGTAGAGAAGACTATCAAGTGGCCAGGACGGAAGCTAGGAGAAAAGTGTACTTCGCAAGAAGGGAAGCAGAGGAAAGAAAGTTCAAGCATGTTCTACAACGCGAGGACCAAAAACGTGAGGTGTTCAGGATTGCTAGGCAATGTGTCAAGGAAAACAGTGATATTGTCGGGGAGAAGTGTGTCCTTAATGATGATGGTGTACTTGCCATCACTGACGCTGATAAGAAAGTAGCTTGGAAGTGTCACTACGAAAGGCTACTAAATGAGGAGAATAATTGGGAGAAAGACAGTCTCCCCCACATCGACCCAATAGAGGGACCAGCAGTGCAAGTTGAAGGTAGTATAATAAGTAAGGCAATCAAAGACATGAAGACGGGCAAGGCGGCCAGGCCTTCGGAAATAGTTGCTGAAATGCTGAAAGCATCTGGAACGGTGGGACACACTATGGTCACTCGGATAGTAAACCAAGTCATACAAAATGGGGTCGTTCCGAAGGACTGGCGCAGCATCATCATCATTAACTGCTACAAGGGTAAAGGTGATGCTCTAGATAGGGGAAACTATAGAGGCATTAAATTAATAGACCAGGTCATGAAGGTCACAGAAAAAGTAATAGCGTAACTAATCAGAGAGCGAAATGCAGTTCGGGTTTGTGCCAGGTAAA
Source organism: Eledone cirrhosa (assembly GCA_964016885.1). NCBI lineage: Eukaryota > Metazoa > Mollusca > Cephalopoda > Octopoda > Eledonidae > Eledone > Eledone cirrhosa. The sequence continues at coordinate 145,760,220 of OZ024742.1, read as the reverse complement.
AGTACAACAGACGCTCTCTTCATTGTACGACAACTACAGGAGAAGTACCTAGCTAAAAGTAAACCCCTATACTTAGCTTTTGTCGACTTGGAGAAAGCCTTCGACAGAGTCCCCCATTCCATTATCTGGTGGGCTCTTAGAAAACTAGGTGTTGATGAATGGCTTGTGAGAGCTATACAAGCCATGTATAAAGAAACAGTCAGCAAGGTTAGAATTAACAACGAATATAGTGAAGAGTTTAGCATAAAAGTTGGTGTTCATCAGGGCTCCGTCCTTAGCCCCCTACTATTTATTATTGCCCTTCAGGCTATAACAGAGGAGTTCAAGACTGGCTGCCCATGGGAACTTCTATATGCAGATGATCTAATGCTCATAGCTGAATCAATGGCTGAACTAGAGAAGAAATTCCAAACATGGAAGCATGGCCTAGAATCAAAAGGCCTTAAAATTAACTTGTCTAAGACTAAAGTTCTAGTATGTAGGAAGGAAAATAGGGCACTGGTTCCCTCTGGGAAATGGCCATGCTCAGTCTGTAGGAAAGGAGTAGGCAGAAACTCCATTTTATGTCCCAAATGCAAAGTATGGGTGCATAAAAGATGTAGTGGGATCACAGGTAAGCTAACTAAGAACATAGATTTAATATGTGGCCGGTGCTCAGGTGCAATAAGTAGCAGCAAGTGCCCACAGAATACTAGCTCATTCCATTGCACAGATGGTTCTATAGAAATAGTGGACACCTTCCATTACCTGTGTGACAAAATCAGCAGTGGTGGAGGGTGCTCTGAAAGTACAGTAGCCAGAGTCAGAACGGGATGGAAAAAGTTCAGAGAGCTTATACCACTATTGGCTGCTAAAGGTTTCTCTCTAAAAATGACAGGCAGACTGTATGATGTCTGCATACGAACAGCAATGTTACATGGCAGTGAGACCTGGGCATTGTGTGCAGAGGATATACGCAGACTGGAGAGAAACGAAGCTTGCATGCTCCGCTGGATGTGTAATAGTAATATACGTGAACGGCAAAGCATAAACGAACTAAGGGAGAAATTAGGAATAAGAGGGATCAGATGTTGTTTACTCGAGAAAAGACTACGTTGGTACGGTCACGTGATGCGCATGAAAGACGACAGCTATATAAAAAAGTGCAGGGCGATAAAAATAGACGGTAGCCACGGAGTAGGCAGACCCAGAAAAACCTGGGACGACTTGATAAATTCCGACCTCACACACTTACACCTCTCCAAGACAATGTCACTGGACCGAGATCTTTGGGGCTACACAGTTATACAGAAGACCCGCCTTGCCTAAGTACAAAGCGAAACCTACAGTCAGTAGGCACCTCTAACAAAATACACCCCCGTCCCACTACACCCACCCCATCCACACCACCTCCTTAAATGTGAAGTTATGTTGGTACCACAACATCCAGTCCGAAACAAATGAGGTCGTGTAGGTGTCACGACAAAAAAACACACAGTCCACGCTGTAATGTGGCCATGTAGGTAACACGGTAAAAACCTCCCAGTCCACACTGTAAACGTGGTTGGTGTTAGGAAGGGCATCCAGCCGTAGAAAATCCGCCAGACAGTCCTGAGCAAGACAACCAATCTTGCCTCAAGTGGGACAATTCCCGTCCAGACCCATGCTAGCGTGGAAAATGGACGTTAAACGATGATGATGATGATGATGATGATACTGTCTCTTGTTGCTTCAATCGTGGAAAGGTAAACACACCATTTTGTTTTTGCCGTTCGACCACCAGCCAATATGTAACGACAACAACATAACTACGGTCTGGCAGCACCTCAGCCAGTCGACCGTACCTTCTAAACTCTTAATTTGTTTATTTCTTTGTTTGGCATGCCAGCTCAACCTTTGTAATCGGTTTGTAAATAAAATATGTAAAAACATTGTAAAGTCTTGTGATCCTATTACCATAGCCATAACCTTTAAATGTGATATGGAAAGATCCTTTCCAGAGTTATTATCACAGCAGCAACAGAACCTGGGACTTACAGCCAAACCTCAATTCAACTAACATTGCCATATAACAAAATCGTTACATTTATTGCTATAACCAACCATACCTTTCCTGCTACAACAAAATACATCATTGGCAGTATCGGTAGAGGGTTGGACGCCATGCTTTCTAGCATAGTTACATCCCTTTACATTCTGAGTTCAAATCCCGCCGAGGTTAACTTTGCCTTTCATCCTTATGAGGTCGATAAAATAAAGCACCAGTAATACACTGGGGTCGATTTATTTGACTTTTCCTTCCCCTTAAAAAAAATGCTGGCCTTGTGCCTAAATTAGAAACAATTATTATTATTATTATTGTCATATTATTGTCGTATTATTATTATTATTAAAGTCAATCCCGCCGAGGTTGACTTCGCCTTTCATCCTTACGGGGTCGATAAAATAAAGTACCAGTAATGCACTGGGTAATTGCTGGCCTTGTGCCTAAAGTAGAAACAATTATTATTTGTCGTTGATATTATTATTATATGGCATAATATTATTTTTCTGCTAAACTGGTGACTATTAAATGTCTGCTATATTGGTGCCCCCTGTTGATACAAATACTTTTATCAATATTATAAATCTGCTAAAGAGTAAATGCCTCAGTATCTATTCAGGATTCTGCATTCAAATCTCATCAAATCAACTTTGCTTTTCCTCCTTTTTGGGTTGATAAATAATGTAACAGGTGGAATTGTTGAAAGAAACAGTTAGGATCCATTGCAGTATCTGATCTGCCTCTTTGCATTCTGAGTTCAAATCTTGCTTCCTTCTGCCTGGAGTTGCAACTGGCAGACACTATCAGCAATGGAAAATCCAACAATCGAAACATAAATTCTTTAGTCCAATCTGATTATTAGCTCGTTTCTATTTTTTTTTATACTTTGTTTAAATAAAACTAAACTGTGTTAGCTAAAGATGTGTAAAATAGTATTATAGTAAATTACTGTAGTCAACATAGATCAAAGTTTTTTTTCTGCATGTTCAAAGAAATCCAATTATTTCCAGCTTTATTAGTATTTCTATTATTTTTCTTGTATAGTATATTTGGAACTTATAACAATATATGTGCAGGCATAGCAGTGTGTTTAAAAAGTTTACTTTGAAACAACTTGGTTTTGGGCTCAGCTTCACTGCATGGCACTTTGGGTAAGTGACTTCTATAGCTTTTGATATCCAATGCCTTATAAGTGAAATTCAGTAGACAGAACTGTGCAGAAGTCGATCGTATATTTATATATATATATATATATATATATATATATATATATATATATATATATATATATATAGGAAAAGAGTCAGGACCCCAACGGCTGAGCTCCAGCCGTTTCAACAGCAATGTCTGAACGCATATATATACACACTTGTGTGTGTGTGTAATTGAAGTGATCAGAGTGAGTGATAGAAGCATTAAGCTTAGGGCTGATATTC
>OZ024742.1:145431761-145751761 GCA_964016885.1 Eledone cirrhosa | reverse complement strand
CTCCTAGCTTCCCTCCTGGCCACTTGATAGTCTTCTCTACTTCCCCCATCCCGCCATGCTTTCCAAGACTGCTTTTTGGCCTGGATTGACCCCTCCACCTTACTGTTCCACCACCAAGTTACTCTCCTCCTGCCTATAGGTCTGCTCCAGCCACAGGTTTCATCTGTCGCCTTCAGCAGGTTAGCTTTCAGATAGAGATAGAAATAGATAGATAGATAGATAGATAGATAGATAGAGAGAGAGAGAGAGAGAGGGAGAGAGGGGGGGGGGGCAACAGTGACAGATAGATAAATAAAGAGAGAGAAAGAAATGATTTAGGTTGTTTTTTTTAATAAATATGAATAAATATTCATGAATACAAATCTCCACCACCACCATCATCATCATCATCATCATCATCATCATCATCATAATCATTATTTTATGGATACTTTTCATGCTGGTATGGGTGAGATGGGTTTTCAGTTTAGTTTCATTTTTACTTGGAGTCATTGACCTCTTAGATGCATTACACGTCTATGGCTCACTTGTACAATCTATGTTTAGTATAATTACTATGTTGTCCTTCCTACGACCAACTATATTACAGAATGTACTGGGTGATTTTTTATTGTAGTGCCAACACTAGAGAACATTTCATTTACATCACACAACTATACAGTCTGCTCTACCCTACATTGTCTTCCTTAAATTCATTTGCTAACCACTTTACACTATGCAGTGGGTGCACTTTATTGTGGCACCAGCACTAGAGAGGTTGTCAGGCTCTCTGCAAGACTAAAAAGTTATAGTATCCATTCATACAAGGCAAACATAACTGAACACGTGAATATAAGAAAGAATATAAGAACAAGTGAGGTGGAGGAAACAGACTGATAAAAGTAAGAGGATGGTTGGGGCCATCATCATCATCGTTTAACGTCCATCTTCCACGCTTGCATGGGTTTGGATGGGAATTTTCCCACTTGAGGCAAGATTAGTTGTCTTGCTCGTATAGGACTGTCTGGTGGGTTTTCTACAGCTGGATGCCCTTCCTAACACCAACGACGTTTACAGTGTGTACTGGGAGGTTTTTACCGTGTTACCTACACGGCCACATTACAGCGTGGACTGTGTGTTTTTTTGTCGTGATACCTACATGACCTCATTTGTTTCGGACTGGATGTTGTGGTACCAACATAACTTCACATTTAAGGGGGTGGTGTGGATGGGGTGGGGGTAGTGGGACGGGGGTGTATTTTGTTAGAGGTGCCTACTGACTGTAGGTTTTGGCTTTGTACTTAGGCAAGGCGGGTCTTCTGTATAACTATGTAGCACCAAAGATCTTGGTCCAGTGACATTGTCTTGGAGAGGACATTGTCGTGTGTGAGGTCAGAATTTATCAAGTCGTCCCAGGTTTTTCTGGGTCTGCCTACTCCGTGGCTACCGTTTATTTTTATCGCCCTGCACTTTTTTATACAGCTGTCGTCTTTCATGCGCATCACCTGACCGTACTAACGTAGTCTCAAGTCGTCCAACACAAATCAATGCTGACACTAATGCCCAGGTCACATTCACAAGAAGACTTCTTGATATTAGTGTTGTGGAGGGAGTATGTGTATGCTGGGTGTTTCCTCCCAAAATTGCATGGTGGTACACTTGAGTTGCCAGTCCAGGATCCATTGCTGCATTGTGTCCAGGTTTGATTGCAGGAAAGATCTATAGTGTTCATGATCTCTCCCTTTTATCTCAAGGTACAGCTTGATGTACGGGGAAGAGATAACAATTGAGTTGGGTGATGGTAAGAGAGAATGGTAGAAATTAATGAAGAATCATCTGAGGAAGAGAATGGTAGCTAAGGGTAAATAAATATGATAATAAAGGGTAACAGATATTGTTAGATTGTGTGACATTCCTCATTACACATTGTTATGATGGAAAATACAGAGTGTTAGAGAGGTCATTGTGGAAGAAAGGTGGAGAGATGAAGAATGATAGTGAAGAGATTGAGTACAAACAGATCAAATGCCATTCTTCATTACATAGGTGGTGTAGTAGAGTGAGCAGAAAATAATGAGAGTGACAGATCAGATGGCAATGAATAGAGTGTGAGTGACAGATGAGATGATAATGAATAGAGTGTGAGTGACAGATGAGATGACAATGAATAGAGTGTGAGTGACAGATGAGATGATAATGAATAGAGTGTGAGTGACAGATGAGAGGATAATGAATAGAGTGTGAGTGACAGATGAGATGACAATGAATAGAGTGTGAGTGACAGATGAGATGATAATGAATAGAGTGTGAGTGACAGATGAGAGGATAATGAATAGAGTGTGAGTGACAGATGAGATGACAATGAATAGAGTGTGAGTGACAGATGAGAGGATAATGAATAGAGTGTGAGTGACAGATGAGAGGATAATGAATAGAGTGTGAGTGACAGATGAGATGACAATGAATAGAGTGTGAGTGACATATAAGAATACAAGGAAAAGAATGTGAGTGACAGATGAGAGGATAATGAGTAGAGTGTGAGTGAAAGATAAGAGGATAATGAATAGAGTGTGAGTGACAGATGAGAGGATAATGAATAGAGTGTGAGTGACAGATGAGATGACAATGAATAGAGTGTGAGTGACAGATGAGAGGATAATGAATAGAGTGTGAGTGAAAGATGAGATGACAATGAATAGAGTGTGAGTGACAGATGAGATGACAATGAATAGAGTGTGAGTGACAGATGAGATGACAATGAATAGAGTGTGAGTGACATATAAGAATACAAGGAAAAGAGTGTGAGTGACAGATGAGAGGATAATGAATAGAGTGTGAGTGACAGATGAGAGGATAATGAATAGAGTGTGAGTGACAGATGAGAGGATAATGAATAGAGTGTGAGTGACAGATGAGATGACAATGAATAGAGTGTGAGTGACAGATGAGAGGATAATGAATAGAGTGTGAGTGACAGATGAGATGACAATGAATAGAGTGTGAGTGAAAGATGAGATGACAATGAATAGAGTGTGAGTGACAGATGAGATGACAATGAATAGAGTGTGAGTGACAGATGAGAAGACAAGGAAAAGAGTGTTAGATAGAGACTTAAGAGGAATATAGTGGGTGAGGGACCCAGTATAGATATCCATCTTCATCCCCACTGCCACCATTTTACAATTTGTTTTGCCATGCTTGCATTGGTGAGTGGGGATTTGAACTCTGTGCAGAGAACCAGAATGAATACTGAAAAACATTTTATCTGAAGCCTTTACAGCTCTGCTAGTTCACCACCTTGGTAAGATACTAAATCAGTAAAACCATTACAAAGTCACTTTTCTATTTTCTTTTTTTAAATATTATTTTGGCATTGGTTAAATGATTTTATTTGCAGATAATTTTATCTAAGTGGTTTGTTTATGATAGGCATGGAGAATCTGTGCATTGAAAGGGACCAGACATGTGAGCGATGAAGAATTGGCAACTTCACCATAATAATGTGCCTGCTCATTCCGCCCACATAATCCAAGCTTTCCTGGTCAAGAACAACACATCACTTGGCACTGTGTGACTTCTGGCTCTTTCCCAATCCAAAAACCACATTGAAATGGAAGTGAATTGAGTCACAAGAGGAAATTATGAGAAAAGTGACAATGGAACTCCATTGCAAAACTCCTGTTTTTATTTTAAATAATAATGATAATAATGAAATTATTGTGTACAGTGCTCAGGTGCACTACAACTCATCAAAGGTGCATGTATAGTACATAGAATAATATACAAATGTCAGGGAAGTGAATAGTGTATGAGTCATGATATACATGTGTGCATGTGTATGGAGGAGAAATATGAGGTGTAGTGTTGACGAATTTCAGGAAGCATGGTAGCTTTGAAGGATGCAGTGTCCTGACAGCTAACAACTGATGCAGGTAGTTTGTTCCATGCTTCAGCAACTCTGAGCATGAAAAAATGTTTCCGAAAGTCATGGAAGCTGTGCTGTTTTCTGACTTTATTGGCATGCCCACGTGGGTTAGACACATGGAAATAAAAAAGGTGCTCAGGGTTGTTGTTGGCAAGAGGGTTAATAATTTAGTGGGTGTTTACCAAGTCAGTTGCCAGACATTCAGAGTATGGGAGATGCCTCATGGAAGGTATTTGCTTGGTTGCACGTCTCTAAACAGTTTCCAGGTAGTCAATGTTCTGAGCAAGATAGGGGTTCCAGGCGGTGATTCAAATTCTAAGTGTGGCCACACCATAGCTATATACAGCTTTACATAGATAGCTGGAGAGCGGCTGACAAAGGTCTTCCTGGGTGATGCTAAGACACCCTCTGCCTTCTTGACAATTTTAGAGACGTGCTTCGTCCAACGCAAATTGCTGCTGACGGTAATGCCCAGGTCACATTCACAAGAAGACTTCTTGATATTAATGTTGTAGAGGGAGTATGTGGACGCTGGGTTTTTCCTCCCAAAATGCATGGTGGTACACTTGTCCAAAGCCAGCTTGAGTTGCGAGTCCGTGATCCATTGTTGCATTGTGTCCAGGCAAGATCTATGGATCTGTCCTTTTTATTACAAGGTTGGATACTTTTTGAACACACCTCATATAGTATATTCTACAACATACAATATTTGTTTGGCCTAGTTTATGATAAATTCATGACTCGTTAACAAGCTGGATAACCTTTCTAACACAGCTATTTTAACAATGAAGTAATACTAATACTAAATCTATTTTAACTAAGAAAAGGTTGTTGACACTATTAGCTACATGGCCCAAATGCCTAGCCTTTATCAGTTTAATCCATCTGGTTTTAAGTTTATATTTTATTTTATTTATTTTTATTATATGGTTTTTACTTGCTGGATTTAGATAGGTGACTCAACTTTACAATACAAACATTTTTTTAACTTGGTAAGTTTGGAGGAAGGGGCAATGCTTGATTTTAAATGGATTAATTTACAAATCTTTATTCTGGATTATGGGGCAGTGTGAAAAAGTTCCTAATTATGTTTCAATCATTATATTTACTTAAAAGTCTATTTAGTAGTATTAACTCTTAACATCTTCAATTGCATGAAACCACATGAACAAGGCATTACCAACATTTACTTTAGTTTACTGCAAATTTTCCCAATGATCTGTCCATTAGTAAAGATACTATACAAATTTGAATTAACAAACCTGTTTTTAGATATTCTCTGCTAAATCATTACAGGACAGGAGTTTACAAGACTTTTACAGGAGTTTACAAGACTTTTTAACTAAAAAGAGAAATTGACTCTAGTTTACTAATATAGAGCTGGAAATGATGCAACTAGTCTCATCTCACTAGGCCCTGCCTATCTTCACCCCCCTCTCTCTCTTTATATATATATATATAAATATAAATTAGCGAGAATCGCATTTCGGCTATTGGAAATTAGCGAAAAACAACTTCCGAGATTTGTGGCAAGCGCTCCAGAGAAACAAGTAAACTAGAGCAACAACATACGTTAAAAGGCCAAACACACTGAGACGATATATATATATATATATATATATATATTGTTATACTTTGGGAGGGTCATGTTGCCAATAAGAAATACACGCACCAGTTGCTTTCACTTCAATTTATTATATATTTATAAATTTATAAATTTATAAATTTCTGGTTGGTTGGTTGGTTCCACAACCAGATAGTTGTTTATATATAGTCATAGTTCTTTCGTCACACACTCTGAGACCTCTTCAGTGACTGGGGATTCCTTTCTTTGTTTCTGTGCCTCTCCTTTGTTCTGTCCTACGCCATTTTGTTTCTGTGTGTGTGTTGTCTGCTCAGTCTGCGCATGCGCCACATCCAATATATAATAAATTGAAGTGAAAGCAACTGGTGCGTGTGTTTCTTATTGGCAACATGACCCTCCCAAAGTATAACAATATCGGTTTCAACACATGATTTCAGATAAAGAATCTTGCTAAACAAATTCAGAAACGAAATATATATATATATATATATATATATATATATATATATATATATATCAAATAATGGTAGTTAAGACGGGGTTAAATCACCATAATTGTTTATTGCATTATATATATTTCTGTTACATGGTTATTCATGTGACTTCGCCAGATGCTTATGCAATCATTTTGATTTGAGTGCAATCATTTTGATTTGCTGGTGGCCATGCACGTCCATCAAGTAGTGAAGTGGTTTTGCATATGGATCTTCTGTATGTTAAGTTCTAGTAGTTTATGTATTAGTTTGCTGATTGGTTATGCTAGTCTTTAAGAATTTTCTAGTTTTTGACTGACTTGTCGCTAATCTCAGCATGTGGTCCATTGGTTCATTTGCATTCTTTAATTATTTCGTTTTCAGACAGGTGTCTTTATGTCTGGTGATAAAGGCAGTTCAAAGTTTTTGTTTTATGATCTCTGTTCAGCGTCTACTTAGGTTAACCGAGGCAATGCTACCCCGACAAAAACAACATTAAATACAATAACAGCGATGTTTACAGTACTTAAGACGATGATAGACACATGCACACATCTTCATGTTTATATGGTGGCTGCCAACTCGTTTTCGAGTACGGCCACTTCTTTATATCCATGTAGGCGAACTCCTACCAATGCGCTGAACAAGTGTGACTTTTTAATCCAGCCAGCGACTTGAAAACTCTGGTACAAACACTACACTTGTGACAATTATTGACACATAGTGCTGGGCCCATGGTACCATGTGACGACAAGTGCATACACACATTCACACATAGTCATAGATACATATACGTCACCAGCACTAACACTTTGCAGAGTAAACTAAGTGCTTTTTATCACGGCCCTAATATTACTACTTTATAGTGTGGGCTGTGTACTTATAATTGTGGCCCAACATAATCAGCTTATAGGGTTAACTGGGTGCTTTTTATCATGGCACCAGTACTTCCACTTTGGGAGCATTTTATTGGGGCACCAACGTTATAACTTTACCAAGTATCTGGGAGGATTTTCTGGCACCAGCCTACAACACTAGGGTGTTGGTTGTGTCTTCAGCTTACAGTGAGACATGTGTGCATGTATGTTGTTATACATAAAATAAAAATCTTCACTGGATGATTAGTTTCCAGCATCCTTGGTCTTGGAAAGCTCCAGTACCAGTCAACCAAGATAAATATAATACAGACAATTGTAATTCATGTATGGCATCATCCCATTAGTAAATCCCTAATTCCAGCTGCTGTGCCCAGTTCATCGAGTTTCTTGAAGACATTACCCGAATCACTCATAGTGGCTCATGGGTGGATGTTATTTATTTTGACTTGGTGGACTGGCAGTATCGGTAGAGGGTCGGACGCCATGCTTTCCAGAATAGTTACGTCCCTTTACGATCTGAGTTCAAATCCCGCCGAGGTTGATTTTGCCTTTCATCCTTACGGGGTCGATAAAATAAAGTACCAGTAATGAACTGGGTAATTGCTGGCCTTGTGCCTAAAGTAGAAACAGTTATTTATTTTGACTTTACTAAAGCTTTTAATTCTGTGTCACACAAAAGACTTATGGCAAAACTCTCTGCAATGGGTGTGAGAGATAATCTTTATAACTGGTTAAAGTCCTTCATTCTCAGTCTAAAAAAGTTGTAGTTCTAGGACAGCATTCTTCACCCTATGAGATGACATGTGGTGTGCCATAGGGATCTATTCTTGGTGCCCTTTTGTTTGTTGCATATATTAATGACATAGATGCCAACTTGAAGAATATCACAGTGCTGAAATATGTAGATGACATCAAGCTGTACCTTAAGATAAAAGGGACAGATCCTGCAATCAGACCCGAACACAATGCAGCAATGGATTATGGACTCGCAATTCAAGCTGGCTGTGGACAAGTGTACCACCATGCATTTTGAGAGTAAAAACCCAAACTTTCACATACTCCCTGCACAATACAAATCTCAAGAAGTCTTCTTGTGAATGTGACCTAGGCATTACTGTCAGCAGCGATTTATGTTGGACAAAGCACATCTTTAAAATTGTCAAGAAATCCAAGGATGTTTTAGCATCACTCAGTAAGACCTTTGTCAGCCGCTCTCCAGCTATCTAAAGCTGTATATAGCTATGGTGCATCCACAGTTTGAATTTGCATCACAAGTCTAGAACCCCTATCTTACTCAGAATATTGATCTGGAAACTGTTTAGAAACTTGCAACCAAACAAATACCCTCCATCAGGTATCTACCATACCCTGAATGCCTTGCTTCCCTGGGCATGGATACATTAAAGCTCTGACATCTGGCAACTGACTTGGTAAACACCCACAACATTATTAACCCTCTTGCCAACAACAATCTTGGGCACCATTTTGAATTCCATATACCTAACACCCATGGACATACAAAATCAGAAAACGGTATAGCTCCCATGACTTTTGGAAACATTTTTTCATGCTCAGAGTTGCTGAAGCATGGAACAAACTACTTGCATCAGTTGTTAGCTGTCAGGACACTGCATCCCTCAAAACTTCCATGCTTCCTGAAATTCATCAACACTACATCTAATATTTCTCCTCCATACACATGCACTGTTCACTTTCTTGACCTTTATACATTATTCTATGTACTATGACGTGGATTGGCAGTGTTGGTTGGGGGTCAGACGCCATACTTTGCAACATAGAGTTACGGCCCTTTACATTCTGAGTTCATATCCCGTCGAGGTTAACTTTGCTTTTCATCTCCTTATATAATTTCATATATATATATATATATATATATATATATATATATATATATATATATATATATATATATAAATGAAGTAATTCCATCGGAAAAGTCCAGGAAAAAAGAGTGCTCTATGTAAGCAACAGAGCTTAATTATTATTATTATGTAATAAACAACATAAGGCAATTATTCCATTTACCAGTGGTTTCTTAAAAGCAAAAGGTTTTGCTTTCAATCCTCAGAATGAAAAATCCTGGTTTGTTTATTGAATATGGATTCTAAAAACAAAAATGCAATCTATATGAAAGTGAGGCTGGAAAAGGGAGAAGGAAAGGAAAAATAAAATAAAATAAAACTACACATGCAAACACACACAAAAAAACACAAAAGCATACTTACACACACACACATATATACACATATAATTTGCACGCATACACATATACACATACACACATATATAATATATATATATATATATATATACATATACTTACATATATATACATATGTATATATATATACATATATATATAAAGAGCGTACACCTACACACACATACACATATATACACACATATACACATACATATATTCATACATACACACACACACACACACACACACACACACACATACACACACACACACACATACACACACACATATATATACACATGTACATATCCATACATATATACATATATATATATATATATATATCCATACATATATACATATATATATATACATACATATACATACATACATATACACACATATACACATATACATACACACACACACACATGTGTGTGTACAAGCCTACACATACACACACACATATATATACACACACATATACATACATTCACACAAACATACAACGTACATACATACACATACATGAATGCACTCCACTACATATTAACACACGCAAATAAATATAAGAAAAAAATATATAAATAATATTAACAAATATTTGACAGCGATACATGCCCCAGCTAACAGGACAGACACGCGTGGTAAGTAATACACACATAAGCATATATACATACGTTCGAAATAGTAAACACATACACACACTCTCACACATAAATATACATATACAAATACATAAACACGTACATACACATACATACGCAAACACGTACACGTATACAATATAAACACACACATATGTATATGTAATTATATACACACACACACACATATACATATATATATATATATATATATATATATATATATATATATATATATATATATATACATACAAAAATATAAAAATATAAACGCACACACACATATAAATACGTAAACACACATATACATACATAGCTAAACAATTATACACATGCAAATACGTATATATCAAAAGAACGCACAACCAAATACAAACACACACACATATATACACACACACACACACACACAAACCCACACATGCATAAAAATAAATAAAAACACACGCAACATATACATACATACACATACATATACACATATACATTTATACACATACATATATATATATATACACATACATATATATAAATATATATATATATATATACACACATACACGTACACATACACACATGCATACACATACACACACACATATACATGTGTGTATGTGTAAAGCTCAGTATTAGATAAGACAAATGAACCTTACATAAACGTATATATAGTAGTAAAGTAATAAAGCCATACAAGGCAATTAATCCATTCACCAGAGGTTTCTTAAAAGCAAAAAAAGTTTCCTTCAATCTACAGAATGAAAAAAAGCCCTGGTTTATCCACATATACATACATATACACACACAAATATACAAATATATACACACATACAGACACGCACACACACACATATATATATATATATATATATATATATATATATATATATATATATATATATATATATATATATATATATATATATACAGACACATATACATACACATATATACACACACATACATATACATACATACATACACATATATATACATACACAAACATATACGTACACATATACATATATACACACAAAAATACATACACATACACATAGGTATGTGAAGGGCAAAACAAAAAGAATATATGGGGGGGGGGGGGCTAAGAGGAGGTAAAAATATAAGGGGAGGTAAGGGAGAAAAAATTTTTTTAAATACAAGAGTACAGAAGGTAGAAGCAGCAAAATAAAAGCCGTAGCAAAAGTAAAGAGCAGAGAAGGAGTTCAAGGCGGTTGATTTATCGTAGGAGTGTCAATCCAGTTACAGATCAGATGCGATTTCAGATGAGGACAGCATCTGAAGATCTCAGTCTTAGAGTTAAGGCAAGCGGAAGTGTCTCTCAAGTTTAGCAAAATCCTATACTTTTCTGTGGTACACAAAGAACAATTCTTTGTGCCCCTTTGGTACTCCCTCGAATGGTCTAATATAGACCAATCAATAGAGTACGGGATATTACTATCCTTGAGATCCCATACCTTACTTGCGAGGGCCGTTGATGTTCGTTTATCTGAGTGTTTAAAAGAAGCGACATGTGAGTAAAATCTGGTTTTAAACCTGTCCTGGGTCATACCGACATATCGCTCGCTTCTGGCTGGCTGGTTGTTGATAACTGGCGTTATTTTAGCCTCATAAACGACAGATTTTGTGTTACATTTACCCTGCAATGGGCATTCATCCGGCTTCCTGCAACTGCATCCTGGATTTATCCTCGTACGGTTTGAACTGGTGATTTTGGATTTCATGGATGGACAACAAGAGTAGCTGATCTTAACTACATTCCTATTAAAAATCTTATAATATCTATGAATAGGAGGAAAATGTTTGTCTAATAGTTCAAGGAATTTCCTTCCTACATTAGTTTTGACATTTAGAGAGAAGGGGGGTGTGAACCAAATAATCTTCCTTTTCCTGTTATTATGGTTAGTTTTAGGGGGGGGAGTAGGTAAATAAGAAATATTTTCTGTAAAACCGCTGTTCTTAAGGGCTTTATTATAATAAGGGGCGGCTTTATTAAAAATGTCTATAGACGAAGATAAAGTAGAAATCCTACGGCTAATGTTAGGAATAAGATTATTAAAAACTATAGGGGGATGGCAAGACTCTTTGTGTATATACCTAAGATTTTCATTAGGTTTATGATAGGGTTTAAAAGAGGCAGTAAGTAGATCAAGATTAATATCAAGAAAGTTAGCATTAGTAAGGTTCGTATCTATAGTAATTTTAAGGTTAAGGTTAGCAAAGGTACTAATTAAATCTTTACGGAATTTATCAAGATTATGGCCATTGGTGGTATGAGAAACTGCTAATCCGTCATCACGGTATAAACCGATATTATGGGACGGAAATTTCTCTTTGAGTGTGTGGAGAAGGAATAATCCTACTAAGTCGCACACATCCGCACTGTCATAAGAACCCATTGCAACATCGAAAGAGTTTTCAGGGTTTGACTTTTTAACCCAAATATTATCATTAGTAAAAAGTAAAGTTTTTCTGGCATGAAAGATAATGTCCTCTTCTAATTTGGAGATATTAATGAAGGGTCTTGCAAAATCTAAGGCTTTAGTTAATAAGGAAACGGTAATAGAAGGGTAAAAATCGACAATATCAAATTGCGTAAATCTACACTTATTTTTACCTTGTATATTATTGAACCAAGAAATAACAGAGGAAGTATTTAGCCACTGTGAAAGGGCAGTGTTAGTTCTAATTTGGAGAATTATTTTTCTTAAGATTTTCTTACTAGCAAGGCCAACCTCGGATTTAGCCGGGTTAATCAGTCTACAACTAGGTCGATTAGTAAAGTCCAATTTATGGTCTTTAAGGGTAATATATGCTTTACGCTTAGCTAAGCTTTCAATCCGGTTATCTATTTGTAAAGAACTAGCTAGTTCTTTAGCTTCTTTATTGATAGTATTGTAGCTATTATTATTAGTTAATTGATATTTATTGGTAATACTATTAGTTAAAAGTTGGTTATACAAATTACTATTAACTTCAAAGAGGTTTTTGGTTTTATCAGAAAGAACGAAAGTGTTTGTAGAATTTCTAAAATTAGAGATATCGTGAGAAAGTTTAGTTTGAAAATTATTATTGTACTTACGAAATTTGATATCACTAATTAGATTAACGAGGTCTAATTCGAAGTTGGCCATGTCTTTAATTCTAGGTGGATATTTACGGGATTTAATGTCAAAATTATCTTTAGTATCAGCACTGAATAGTCCATCGTAAACCATTGCCTTCCATCTCATTCTTTTAACGACTTGCTCGATTGTATCAATGAGGATTTTGGTGTATATTGTGTTGGAAGGAGTGGGTATGTTTTTGATAGAATAATCCAAATCATAAAGGTCCATGGTGTATGTTGGTTAAATTCCTGAAAACTGTAGAGTGCTCAACTAATCGGGCTGGAAAGTATATATATATATATTTATATATACATATATATATATATATGAAAAGATTCAGGGCCCTGACGGCTGAGCTTCACTCTACTGCACCAAGTATCGAGTACTCTGGTGGGTTATGGTCTAGATGGTTTTTACCACATCCTATCTGATATCCTCATCATCATCATCATCATCATTTCATTTTACGTCCGCTTTTTCCCTGCTTGCAAGGGTGGGACGGGAACTGATTCTGGCTTGATTTCTACAGCTGGATGCCCTTCCTAACACCAACCTCATTTACAGTGAGTGCTGGGTGCTTTTTTTGCCGTGGCACCTCCACGACCACTTTGTAGTGGAATGATATGGACCCCAGTCCCTATCATCTCATTTCTACAGCTGAGTAAACTGGAGCAATGTGAAATAAAGTGTCTTGCTCAAGGAAACAACACATCACCCGGTCTGAGGATTGAACTCACAATCTTTCGATTGCAAGGCCAAGATTAATATATATATATATATTATATATATATATATATATATATATAGTAATAATAATAAATTTGAAGACTAAAATCCAAAGAGGGCTCGATAAGGATAAATATATATCAAATATATAAGAACCGTAGAGCAAATATTTTTTGAAATATCCAGTTCTGCGTTTACAGATTGACTTTGTTAGTTTCAGAAGATCCCGTTAAGGGTGAAAGCAGCGATTCTTTGCTTAAACTTTAATCTGTTATTTTAATAAATATATATATATATATATATATATATAAATATATATATATATATAATATATATATATATATGTGTGTGCATGTATATATATATAAAGGTTAAACAAGGTTCAATGAATAAATCAAAGAATGAATTTTACAATAGATTGGAAGCACTCCACAGTAATGGTTTTCCGGAGTTATTAATATTAATTCAAAATATTAACAAAAATAGACATTCGTGTGATCAAGTATATTTTATTATACATATTTCAGAGGTACTGAGCTATCTTCAACAGTACGTCCTCATCAGATAAAATAAGATGATGCATGACATACCCTGACTTAGTAGATGGTTAAGATTCAGTCATGGCAGTGAATAAGATATGACAGAACTCAATATTTATATACCTTAAGATTGAAACATGAAAAAATTACATATAATACAGAGGGTGCATGTGAGAAAGCTTATAAAAATACATAATAGCAATTTACATAACTGTTTGAGATTCAAATAATTTAAATTATTGAAGAAAAAAGAAAGACAGAGAGAGAAACAGATGAGGAAAAAGATAGTTACTAGAAGTATAGAAATATTTTATGCACGAAACCAAAAGAGAATTGATTAAGGATAGAGAGACAAGGAAGAATAATTTTTATAGTATAAAGCATAGGGAGGGAGATTTGTATTGTCGTGGATAATTAGATGATGCAAATATATATATATAAAGAATAATTGTGAAAGAATAATTTCGAATCTAGAAATATTCAATCAATCTAAATATCAAATATATCTGGGTGTAGTTATATGAGGGTTTAATTTCAAGTCCTTAAGTTAATTAGAAATAGACTATTAATGAATTATATATATCCAAACGTATCCGGATGATCGTTAAATTTCGAATCATTTATGTTAGTTCAAAATAGTGAATTAATCTAAAGGTATAATATTTCGGGCTATAAAAATTTATAAGTATTTATATTATAGTATAATATCATATTTAAAGTATTTGCAAACATGAGAAAGAAGAGACTTAATATTTTCTTCATCCCGAAGGTAATCCATATTAAATTATATTTAAAAAAATTTATATTAAAGAGATTTTATATTAAAAAATAATAATCATTATATAATTTAGAAAGTAATTACAATTATAACTTTAAAAATTTAAAATTAACAATTAGAATGCCCTAAAGTATCCGAAGGCCTTATAATTATACTTAAAAAGGATATACACGGGTTAAAAACTTGTTTAGTGAAATGCGCGTCCTTGAGTATGGTTTGCTAATTTGTTGTGGAACTCACTCTCTCTCACTCAGTCCATGCTGTAAAGTGGTTGTGTAGGAGACACGGTAAAAATGCTCCCAGTCCACACTGTAAATGTGGTTGGTGTTAGGAAGGGCATCCAGCCGCAGAAAACCTGCCAGATACAGTCTTATACGAGTAAGACACGGTCACCTGACCAATCTTGCCTCAAGTGGAACAATTCCCGTCCAACCCAAGCTAGCGTGGAAGATGGACGTTAAACGATGATGGTGATGATGATGATGATGATGATATACATACATATAAGCTTGATATAAATATCCAAGGTTAAAGAACCCTCAGTCTCATGATAAAAAAATGTCGTGCATCCATGGAGATTTTAGCAAGTAGAGGAAAACTGTATAAAATGAACAAAGGTAGGTAACTTGTGTTTTACATAGAGCCACGAGTTTTTTTTAATAGTTATCTCCCTTCTCATTAGTCTAACATAACTGACAAACATGTTTATTCATACAGCAGCTGTATTTCTGTTCTGTAATTAAATCGATATAAACAAAAATATGTAACTGAAACACTAGTCCCTATTAGATCACTAAACAGACAATGATTCCGAAAGAATGTTGTACAGTAAACCTCTGAAATAACGAAATTCTCAATAACGAACACCAATTAGGGAGCCTTTAGTTCTCTCAATCTGCTAGAAACAGTAGCTAAACATTCCCCAAATCTCACCATACTGTATTTTCAAAATGTGGAACATATTCGATAATACAGTCTGATATATTCTTTATTCTTTTACTAGTTTCAGTCATTAGACTAGGGCCATGCTGGAACACCACTTACAAAGGATTTAATCGATCATATATATCATATTGACTCCAGAATTTATAATTTATTTTCAAATCTGGTACATGTTTAATAGATCTCTGTTTGTCAAATCGCTATGTTATGGGACATAAACATAAACACGCACACACACGCTATGGAACACTGTGTGCCCGTATGGCATTCCACAGAGTTTCATCACCATCTTCAAAGGCCTGTACGCTAACTTGAACTGTTGCGTGAGAACAGAATCAGATACAACGGAGTTCCTCGACATCATATCCAGGGTCAGACAAGGTTGCATCATCTTTCCTCTGCTGTTCCTGCTGGCAGCTGATTTTATATGGAAAAAGACTGTCGACGGAGCCGGTCGAGGATTTTGTGGATAGCGAAATCAAGGCTGAAAGACCTGGATTTTGCCGACAACATCGCCTTGCTATATGAGGACAGTACAAACCTGCAAGAGCTATCAACCTCCCTACAGAAAAACTCTGTGAAAATCGGGTTATGAATCAACACCAAAAAGACCAAGGTTATGAAGGTGGTAAGCGACCAGGTGGCTACAGTTAAGGTAAACCAACAGGAGAGGACGAGGTCGACCACTTCACATACCTTGACATGAAGCTGGACATCAACTGCTGGATTGGAACAGTGACCGCTGTGTTCCAGCGGATGCACTCGTTTTTGTCAAACATAGTCACATAGTCATCAGCTCATACATCAAGCTGCACTTGTACACCAGCATTGCACTTCCCACGGCCATCTACGCCTTCGAAACGCGTAAACACACTGCCAACACTTTCCATCAAAGGTCACCTAGCGAGAAGAACAAAGACATCATGCGGAGAGCAGGGTCGCATACACCGTAGGAGATCGCCACAGGGCGCCTGTTCCGTTTAGCGGGTCACATTCTGCGACTCCCACAACATCGCCTGTCCAAAACGGCGATGACGGGGACTTTCCACGAAGTCAAGCTGAAAAGAAACGGGCCGAAGATGACCTGGCGACGGACATTACAAAGTGACCTACAAACCGTCAACATCACCTGGCACGGATGTCATCGAGCTGCCACTGACCGACAACATTGGAGATAATTTCGGTGACTTATGTTCCCGATGGAACAAGCCGGACTAAGAGCTGAGTAATATATATATATATATATATATATATATATATATATATATATATATATATATATATATATATATATATATATATTAATTCAAAATATTAACAAAATAGATATTCTTATGATCAATTATATTTTATTATACATATTTCAGAGGTACTGAGTTAAGTTAAACAGTACGTCCTCATCAGATAAAATAACATGATGCATGACATACCCTGACATAGTAGATGGTTAAGATTCAGTCATGGTAGTGATTAACTTATGACAAAACTCAATATTTATACCCTAATATTGAGAACATGAGATAACATAATACAAACAATAGAGTGGGTGCATGTAATACAGCTTAAAAAATACATGGCATCAATATAACAGTTATAAAATTCTGGAGAAAGAGGAGGGAAAGGAAAGCATAGAGGAAGAAACAGCTGATGTGATAATATATTTAGTAGGTGGCTTGAAAATACAGATGAAAGATGATTAAAGAGAGAGAGAGAGACAAAGAGGAGTAATTTATGTTCAAGCTTATATACAGATTTCCATATATGCAACACATATCCAAATTAATATAGATGGCCGTTAATTTTCAAAATATTTAATTTAAGTTATTTCAGAGTAATGAATAATATTTTAGGTTTTAAAAGTTAATAGGTATTTGTATTATTATTATAATTATGTTTAATTTCTAAAATTCAAATTTTATGAAAACAAATTTTAAGGATTTACGAAACGCGAGAAAGAAAATATATGCTTTTATACCCTCACGAAGGTAATCTTTACCAAACTTATTTATAATATTGATAACAGTTTATATAATATAATTTATAAAATATAATTTATAAAATAATTATAGTTATAATTATTAAAGAATTTATTGTTAAATATTTTTAGTGCCTAAAGGATCAACCGGCCTTATAACTAGACTTAAAGAAGTCCGAATTTTTAATTATATATATATGTGTTGATAAAAAAATACAAGGATTATAGTTTATTATTTGTTTATAATTGAGGTGATACCTTTCAAATATATATAATATAATACAATAATACAATAATACAATATAGTAAATAAGTTACTGAAAATATTGTTTAAGGCGTAACTTTCCGTATTTGTTACAGTTGTGAGATATTGTTCGTTATTCAGATATCACTTCTCTGTTTTTAGCCTAAGAAAATATCTATATGTGTGTGTAATTAATACACGCATACATTTATTTTTTAAAAATTAATTGAGTTCTTAACACGAAGGATTAATAATGTTTTTGAAAAAACTAATTAACCCACGTGTATATTATTTTTCTTTTCTCGTGACTCGTGATTGTCTCCCTTTCCCGCTTCGTGACGCTATGATACTTCCTCAGTCAAAGGACTGCTGGAATTTCAAATTTGGCGGTCATTCGATGCGTGAAGGGACAAATTGGCAGACACGAAAATTAACTGCGGTAAGAAGTTTTTTCTTATATCAAAGTTTAATGGGCTTCCACTGACGATTTATAAGTGCCCACCTAATTATATTCTTACATGAAAATATATTAGGCTTCTACATAAACTGGAAATATTCTCCCAACTTGTAGAATACTTATAATGAAACAATTGTTTGGAAAGAGAGATATATTTTAATTTTAATTATATCTCATATAAAATAATACAACTGGCTTTCCACAAAATACATATAGTTAGCACCCCAGACACTAAATTGGGTTTATACTAACGTATAACCTCATGTTTGTTGAGTGAGATGGTTACCAGTCGGAGTTTAGCGTAAAGCTTTCTCTGTTATTGTATTAATGTTAAAAAAATATATATAGTTAAAAAATATTGTTAAAAAATATTGCTAAAGAATTACTGTTTTATATCAATTATTTTCATTTAGTTGATATATACTATAAACATATAAGTCAAAATCATATGAGTCCTAATGATAGGGGCTAGATACAAAATAAATATACAAATAAAAGAAAATGAATTGTTTGCGAAACTTAAAGATGCCCAATATTAAAAATATATTATATATGTAATAGGGTTTTAATATAGTATACAAAAGATACATCTAAAATATTTTAGCGAATGTGATATAAAGAGGAGCTAAATATTTGAAAAAGCCGAAGATAATCTAAATTTAATTAAAATAAAATAAAATAAGTTAAATTAAATTATATTATATTAAGTAAAAATCATTATATAAGTTCGAACTTCCAGGGAATATCAAACACTTATAACAATATAGAGTCATTTGAGTGTCTAAATTATTTATAAATGTAACTACGATTATGTTATTACACTAGATAAAGATATTTGTACAACTATATAGAGATATTATTATAGGTATTAATGAAACGGTATACCTTTAATAAAAAATAATAATTATAATCATTATTAGTAATGCTATGGCGGTGGATTGGCAGTATCGGTAGAGGGTCGGACGCCATGCTTTGACGCATGGAGTTACGGCCCTTCCCATTCTGAGTTCAAATCACGCCGAGGTTAACTTTGCCTTTCATCCTTATGGGGTCGATAAAATAATGTACCAGTAATACACTGGTAATTGCTGGCCTTGCGCCAAAAGTAGAAACAATTATTAATAATGCTATAATTGTAGTTTTACCTCCAGTTCAGTGGAGAGATAGACAAATATTTGTCGGCTATTATGGTTTGTTATATTTATACCTATATATATATAAAAAAATAAATGCAAATCTAACTTTCTGAGTCCCCCAAAACATACTCAAAATGAGTAAAATATGTAAAATATGCAAACGCATGAATGATCCACAGTTCAATTATAATCAGTAAATTTACAAGTTAAATATCCAAACTATATATTTAAAACAGATAAATAACGATCTGAATCAAAATTATAAATATCCAAAAAAAATCATAAGGTATGCATATTTATCAAGTAAACAATTTATCAAAAGAGTATCCTTCATTCTAACATTAATTCTATCATAAATGATTAGAAGATAAAGCATTATTAAAGGTGGATTGGCAGTATCGGTAGAGGGTCGGACGCCATGCTTTCCAGCATAGTTACGTCCCTTTACGATCTGAGTTCAAATCCCGCCGAGGTTGACTTTGCCTTTCATCCTTACGGGGTCGATAAAATAAAGTACCAGTAATGCACTGGGTAATTGCTGGCCTTGTGCCTAAAGTAGAAACAATTATTAAAGTTTTATAAACCGTTATGACTTTTTAGGTCCAACAGTTGATAAGAGACATCAAAAATTAAGGCCTGATTGTTTACTGTTTTTTCCTGACTTTTTGCGAGGCTTGGAATGTAGACAAAGCTTTATGAAGGCAGTTTGAGAATAATTCACTTTTTTTGTTAATTAAGTTTTCATAATTAGTAATTATTAATAGGGTCTCCTTTGTGCAGAGGTTGCAGTTAATTGATATAGATGAGTTTGTATAAATTTTACTATTATAAAGCTTCGTCCAAAAGATCGAGTATTTTAAATTTTTGTCTTTTAATAACCATATAAGTTGTGATAAAGAAGTCGAAGACTTACTATTAAAATTCGAAAATGAGCATTTGTTATTCGCAAATCTCGATTTAAATGTCGAAGAAGTTGCTCCTATGTAGTTGTATGTGTTGTTATTTGTTTTTACGGTGCATTTATACACCAGATTTCTATCCAGACAATTATTTTGCAGAGGGCAATCTGGTTTATTTCTACAATTACATTTCGATTTATTATTATTTATATTAACACTATTATTAATAGCATTATGTTGATTTTGGTTTAGAATTATACTGTTTATTTAGGCGATGTTTTGGGCCATATTCATAGTTGTAGAATAAGACAGTTTAATTGTGTGTCTATTAAATATGGAGTAGTATTTATGTTGACTAGGGAATGAACTATCTAAAGCTTTAAAAAATAGATTAGCTATTGGTGTTCTTACTGCTACAGAGGCGGGTGAGAGGGGGGGGGGGGGCAAACCATATAACTGATTTAGTTCTGGTTCTTTTTCCCGATTTATTCACAGTACAGGTGTTTGAATTACAATTATTAGAATTTTTAGAATTTCGTTTATATATGCCATTATTTTTATTAGGATTAAGACTCGGATTATTATTGTCTATATATTTTATATTATTTTTTATAACCTGCCTTTTTTAGCGCATCATTGTAATATCCTGCTTTTTCATCAAATATTGATTTATTGGCAGATATTCCATTTATGCGTTTTTGTACACTATTTACAATTGCTTTTTTCACAGATTTAGGGTGATTAGAGTAATAACTAACGTAATTTAAGTTTTCATTGGGCTTATGGAAAGGGTAATAAAAACCAGAGTTTAAGTTAAGGGTAACATCAAGGAAATTAACTATTTTGGTGCCACTTTCTACCTTTAGTTTAAGGTCGTAATTTTTAAAGAATTCAATTATATTTTTCTTTACCCTATTTAGTTCTATATTGTTGTGTTTAACAACCGTAAATAAAATATCGTCCATAAACCACCGGTAATCTCCGGCAGTTTTCTATTTATCATATTTAAGATGAAAATCCCCAGAGATCCGTGACTTGCGCTGAGTCCGATGATCCCATGGTAATGTCGAAGTTTCTATTTCTATCTGAGCGGGTCCAATACTCATTGTTGAAGTTAATTAGAGTTCTTCTAGCAGTTAATATGATATCAATTTCATCCGTAGTTAGATCTGTATGTTTGTAAGCGTATGATAAAGCCTTATTTAGTAGGTTAGGCGTAATGGAAGAGTAATAGCTTGTTATGTCCATCTGGATGAATTTATGGTTTTTCTTATCATCTATATTTTTATATCGTTCAATCACTTCATTTGTATCCTTCCACAAGCTCAATTTAGACCTCAATTTCAAAATAGGTAGAATTCTATCAATAATATATTTACTGATTACTCCAATATCCGATTTAGATGGAGCAATCAGTCTAACTGGCAGGTCTTCCTCAAAGTTTCTTTTGTGATCTTTAAAATTGATCCTCGGCTGTCTAGGTATAAGAGGCTCGGTTCTTCCTTCAATTCCTAACTTTGCAATTAATTTATATGCATCATTATTGATGTCTGTAAGATCTTCAGCCGGGGCTTTTTTTATAATTTTTCCTTAGTTCTTTTAAAATCAAATTATTATATTCTTCTTTATTTATCCCATATAAATTATTTGTTTTGTTGAGTGCTTCCAATCTATTGTAAAACACATTCTTTGATGTATTCATTGAACCTTGTTTAACTTTTAAATATATATATATATATATATATATATATATATATATATATATATATATTAAAGTTTAAGCCGAAACTAAATCGAAATAAAAACATCTCAATTTCTTTGTTCTGTAGAGGTAACGTGAAAAAAAACAAAACATTTTATATAGCTATAACATATTAGTCACGTACTGGAGTTTGTTTATTTCTGACATTGTGTCTATGATAGAAATTATTGAATTGGCAAAATCGTTTGAGCTAGAACAGCAAAGAATACTCCTGGAATTTCCCTAAAGAAAATAAATATGGAAAATGAAATCATACGATTGAGATGATGAGCCATTGAACAGAAATATAATAGTATACACGAAAAAATACAAGTGGAATTTTCAAAAAATAGTTTATGGGGTACTATTAGAAAATATCTAGAAAACTATGGAAACGAGAGAGTCAAAATGCCGAATTGGTATCCCTCTAAAGATAGGGAAAAGATTGGAAACTGTTTTTTCAAGTACAAGGTAGAATTTAAGAAAGAATGTGCTCCAGATAATCCCTTTTCGAAGAAAAAGCACAGTCAGCAACAAAAGATGTACAGGGAAAATATAACCGAAACCAAGAAACCACAACTATCAAAGAACAGAGATTATACCAATATAAAACATATCTCACCAACAACGTTAAGAAAAAGAAGCAAAGTCCGTGGAATATATACAGAGATTGGTCAAGGGACATCAACCCATAGAAAAATGCTGGAATATTTTGATTACATGTAACGAATAATTCTCCGTTGCATAAATAACATTATAAATAATGAGAGGGCTGGAGAGACGAAGGCGATGACAGTGGGAGTTTGGTTCCTTTGTGTTCGGACATGGTGTTGTGTATGTGTGTAATTTTACAATTATTTTCGGGAGTGACTCCTAAAGAAATTATTTGATCGGGTTACCTCCCCTTGACAACTATTTTAACAGTATATGAATGTATATATATAAATGTGTGTGTATATATATATATATATATATATATATATATTTGTTATATAAAAGTCAGCTGATTGTAAATCAACTAACTCTTTTTCATTTAACAGATGTCAAGCACTCAACAGTTTATGTTTATTCGGAGTTTTATTATAATAATAATTGTTTCTACTTTTGGCGCAAGGCCAGCAAATTACCCAGTGTATTACCGGTACTTTATTTTAACGACCCCGTAAAGATGAAAGGCAAAGTTAACCTCGGCGGGATTTGAACTCAGACCATAATAATAATTGTTTCTACGTTTGGCAAAAGGCCAGCAATTATCCAGTGCATTACTGGTACTTTATTTTATCGACCCCGTAAGTATGAAAGGCAAAGTTAACCTCGGCGGGATTTGAACTCAGAATGGCAAGGGCCGTAACTCTATACGTCAAAGCATGGCGTCCGACCCTCTACCGATACTGCCAAAACGAAAGACAGTTACTTTACTCCATCCCAATTTATTTTGTTACATGTATTTCGAAGATGCAAGGCTTATGTATAACATAAGCCAAAACATGTTCCCTTCAGATAAAATCCACGGAGATGTAGAAATCATTGGATATGCAGATTGTCAGACGAGCTGTTCAGATCCATGGCCGGCAAGCATATGGGATAGAGAAACAACCTCAACACAGAAGATATTATATGAGTGGGAGAAATATTACAGTTGGTATTGACATTATGATGATACGGGATTGGTAAAACAAATAAAAACAAAAACAAATATTGACCGAAATAGTCTATTTCTTTATAACTTATGTTAGATTAAATTAGATACTATACTAAAAAATATATTCGAAGATGCTAAAGTAATAATGTAACTATATAAGAGAGAAACAAATTTATAAATTACTAATTTTGTAGACAATCTATCTTACTTTATGTTTACAATTTAATTTAGTAGATATTATGAGAGTGGAAACAAAATATTTAACAATTGGCATTGTTATTTTTATAACTGGCTAGGTTATAAAGTTATGGGGTTAATCAATTGATTCAAAGGAAAAGATGTATTTGTTGTAGCCTAATTAGTTAAAAGGAAAATGCATGTATTATATCTTAATTTGTCAACATGGCTTAGTGGTTAGAGCATTGGGCTTGCAATCGAAAGGTTGTGAGTTCAATTCTCAGACCGGGTGATGTGTTGTTTCCTTGAGCAAGACACTTTATTTCACATTGCTCCAGTTTACTCATCTGTAGAAATGAGATGAAAGGACTGAGGTCCCTATCATTCCACTGCAAAGTGGTCGTGGAGGTGCCACGGCAAAAAAGCACCCAGCCCACACTGTAAAGTGGACATGTAGGCACCACGGAAAAAAAGCACCCAGCCCACACTGTAAATGAGGTTGGTGTTAGGAAGGGCATCCAGCAGTAGAAATCAAGCCAGAATCAGTTTCCGTCCCACTCTTGCAAACGGGGAAAAGCGGACGTAAAATGATGATGACGATGATGATATTAAAATGAATTCACTTATATACTAATTAAAGTTAAAATAGATGTAAAAGTTATAATGAACAAATATTATAATACTTATTGGCGGTGGATTGACAGTATCGGTAGAGGGTTGGACGCCATGCTTTGCAGCATGGAATTACGGGCCTTTACGATCTGAGTTCAAATCCCACCGAGGTTAGCTTTGCCTTTCATCCTTACGGGGTCGATAAAATAAAGTACCAGTAATGCACTGGGGTAATTGCTGGCCTTGTGCCAAAAGTAGAAACAATTATAATACTTATTTGTTCTATTTAGTTTATTAACGATTTAGAAATAAAATAGCTTAAAAACTATATATAGTTTTTACAATCGAAAATTTCCTTATTAGCTGGGAGTGTGGAGATTCTTTGTTGAACACTATTAAACTATTCATAATATGTATGTATATATGTATATGTATATGTATTTATATATATGTATATATATATATATATATATATATATATATATATATATATATATATATATATATATATATATATATATGTGTGTATGCATATATATGTGCCAGCCAACACGGGCTGGAGATAGAACGTGTAGCATCAACGGTGGTGCCCCAGCATGGCCTCAGCCGGATGGATGGCATAGGTTTAAAGAGTAAAAGAGTATATATATATATGTATATATATGTATATATGTATGTATATATATATATATGTGTGTGTGTATATATATATATATATATATATATGAATAAAGTTTGTCCTTCATCAGTGATCTTCCAACTATCATAGGTATTTCATCGCTTTAAAGACCATATACCTCCGGTTGGTGCGAGCAACAGCTAAAAAAAGTCGTTGGGACACGTAAATAAAGGGGATACGAGAGTGTAAACAAACAAAGATGGTGAAGCAACGAAAAGTTATATATATATATATATATATATATATATATATATATATATATATGTGTGTGTGTGTGTGTATATATGTGTGTGTGTGTGTATATATATGCATGTATGTATGTATATCTATATATGTATGTATTTATATACATGTGTCTGTGTATATATGTGTGTATGTATATATATATGTGTGTGTGTGTGTTTGAGTATATATATGTATATAAAGGTGTTAATGTATATAAATACATATATTTGTTTATGTAATAAACAACACAATATTCCATTACCCAAGGTTTCACGAAGTCAGACAATTCTAACAGAGGCGTCTGAAGCCGCTAATTTTAATTAAATTCCTATTAAAGATTTTATTGCATCTATGTTGTCGGAGAAAATGTTTGTCTAAAAGATTCCTTCTGATGAACGACTTCGGATGCTCCTGTTGGAATCGTCTGACTTCATGAAATCTTGGGTAATAGAATAATTATATTGTGTTGTTTATTATATAATTAAATAGCTCTGTACATGGAGGCACATGGCTTAGTGGTTAGAGCATTGGCTTTGCAATCAAAAGGTTGTGAGTTCAATTCTCAGACCGGGTGATGTGTTGTTTCCTTGAGCAAAGCACTTTATTTCACATTGCTCCAGTTTACTCAGCTGTAGAAATGAGATGATCGAGACTGGGGTCCCTATCATTCCACTGCAAAGTGGTCGTGGAGGTGCCACGGCAAAAAAGCACCCAGCACTCACTGTAAATGAGGTTGGTGTTAAGAAGGGCATCCAGCTGTAGAAATCAAGCCAGAATCAGTTCCTGTCCCACCTTTGCAAGCAGGGAAAAGCGGACTTAAAATGAAATGAAATGAAATAGCTCTGTACTTTACATAGAGCACTCTTCTTTCCTTTACCTTTTCCATGGAAATACTTAACATATAAAAATACATATATATATGTGTATGTATATATATGTTCGATCCTGTGCTAGCTAGCATATGGCAATATATTTTGCCGTTCCTGGGACTTTTAGTCCTAGGAAAGGAAAATGCTTTCTGATGAACTTGACTTTTCCATTGGAGGTCTCCATGGATTTCACACCACACCCCACAACATCACACCACACCCCACAATATCACACCACACCCCACAACATCACACCACACCACACAACATCACACCACACAACATCACACCACACCCCACCCCACAACATCACACCGCACCCCACAACATCACACCACACCACACAACATCACATCACACCACATTATGTCATATCACATCACACCACACAACATCACACCACACCCTACAACATCACACCACATCGCACCACACCACACAACATCACACCACACAACATCACACCACACCACACAACATCACACCACACACCACATCACACCACACACCACAACATCACACCACACACCACAACATCACACCCCACCCCACAACATCACACAACATCACATCACATCACATCACACCACACCACACCCCACAACATCACACCACACCACACAACATCACATCACACAACATCACACCACACCACACAACATCACACCACACCCCACAACATCACACCACACCACACATCACACCACACCACACCACACAACATCACACCACACCACACCCCACAACATCACACCACACCACACAACATCACACCACACCCCACATAATCACACCACACCACACAACATCACACCACACCCCACAATGTCACACCACACCACACCCCACAACATCGCACCACACCACACAACATCACACCACACCACACAACATCACACCACACCACACAACATCACACCACACCACACAACATCACACCACACACCACATCACACCACACACCACAACATCACACCACACACCACAACATCACACCCCACCCCACAACATCACACAACATCACATCACATCACATCACACCACACCACACCCCACAACATCACACCACACCACACAACATCACATCACACAACATCACACCACACCACACAACATCACACCACACCCCACAACATCACACCACACCACACATCACACCACACCACACCACACAACATCACACCACACCACACCCCACAACATCACACCACACCACACAACATCACACCACACCCCACAACATCACACCACACCACACAACATCACACCACACCCCACAATGTCACACCACACCACACCCCACAACATCGCACCACACCACACAACATCACACCACACCACACAACATCACACCACACCACACACATCACACCACACCCCACAATGTCACACCACACCCTACAACATCGCACCACACCACACCCCACAACATCACACCACACCACACAACATCACACCACACCACACAACATCATACCACACCACACCACACCCCACAACATCGCACCACACCACACAACATCACACCACACAACATCACACCACACAACATCACACCACACCACACCACACCCCACAACATCGCACCACACCACACACCACACCACACAACATCACACCACACCACACAACATCACACCGCACCCCACAACATCACACCACACCACACAACATCACACCACATCACACCACACCACACATCACACCACACCACACAACATCATACCACACCACACAACATCACACCACACCACACAACATCACACCACACCACACAACATCACACCACACCACACATCACACCACACCACACAACATCATACCACACCACACAACATCACACCACACCACACAACATCACACCACACCACACAATATCACACCACACCACACAACATCACACCACACCCTACAACATCACACCACACCACACAACATCACACCACACATCACAACATCACACCACACCACACAACATCATACCACATCACACAACATCACACCACACCACACAACATCACACCACACCCTACAACATCACACCACACATCACAACATCACACCACACATCACAACATCACACCACACCACACAACATCATACCACATCACACAACATCACACCACACCCTACAACATCACACCACACCACACAACATCACACCACACATCACAACATCACACCACACCACACAACATCACACCACACCACACAACATCATACCACACCACACAACATCACACCACACCCTACAACATCACACCACACATCACAACATCACACCACACATCACAACATCACACCACACCACACAACATCATACCACACCACACAACATCACACCACACCCTACAACATCACACCACACCACGTGTAAGTGAATGTGAAACCAAATGAAAGAGAACCTAACATGAAAGTGAAAGTAAAATTAAATTGAATCAGAAAGTGAAACTGAGAATAAAGTGTAAGTGAAAGTAAACTGAAACTAAAAAAACTGAAACTAAGACCAAAGAAGACCTAGTTGGAGGTGATGAGAGCAGATTTCAAAATACCGAGCCTCACAGAGGAGACAGCAAAGGAATAGAACATGTGTAGGGAGACTGTATTGGAAAAGACTTGTCCAACTGATGAGAACATGGAAAAATGGATGTAAAGAAAATGTTAAATGAAGATGATGATGATGATGATGATGATTATGATATATATATATATATATATATATATATATATATATATATATATATATATATAATATATATAAGATCAAAAGATGGTTAAATGAGTTCCATGTATTTTATTATGCGCATTTCAAAAACAAATATCATCATGCAATAACATTTGTGTTTTCATCAGATAAAATAGGAGGACATGATATGAAGGTTAAAAAACACTTGTGGATAGTGCAGTTTTAAATCAACATGGAACTCATTTAACTATCTTTTGATCTTATATATTATGTATACTCCAGTCCTACAAACTGTAGAGTGCTTCTTATCCGATATCTGCATTGCTTTATTGTACTACAATAAAACTCACCTCCTACATATATATATATATATATATATATATATATATATATATATATATATATATATATATATATACTGATGATCGAGTTCTTATAGCTGAATCCATAAGAGAGTTAGAGACAAATTTTCAAACATGAAAGAAGAACCTAGAGTTGAAAGGACTAAAACTAAACTTAGCAAAGATGAAAGTGCTAATAGGAAAGAGGACAGGAGATTGATACCATCAGGGAAATGGCCTTGTTTGATATGTTTGAAAGGGTGAGCAGAATTTCTATAAGGTGCACACAGTGAAATCTATGGACACACAAGAGGTGAAGTGGGATTGCAGGTAGATTAACAGAAAAGATAGACTTTGAATGTAGCAGGTGCACAGGAGAAGTAAGCACCAAGAACTCATGTGAAGTAGATTCCTTCAGCTGCCGGGGAGGCTTTTTAGAAGTTTGCAGAAAACCTGCAAAGGCTGGCAAGAAATGAAGCGAGTATGTTCCGATGGATGTGTAATGTTAGTTTGCATGAACAACATAGTATAAGTGAACTGAGAGGAAAACTTGATATAATAGGAATAGGATGTAGTGTGCAAGAGAGAAAACTGCGCTGGTATTGACATATGATGCATATGGAGGATAGCAGCTGCAAAAAGAAATGTAGAGAAATCCCAGTAGCTGGAACACATGGAAAAGGCAGACCAAGGAAGACATGGGTTGAGGTTGTGAAGGCTGACCTTAAGAAACTAAGTCTTACAGCTGAGATGACAAAGAACTGAGAAGGCTAGCACTATGTTGTGAAGATGAAGACTAAGACAGAAGCATACAATATGACCTGACCCATTCATGAGCCTTCCTACTGCTCACTAGCACTTCTCACCATCTCTCCTCATCACCACTGTACCCCCCAGAACCATTCCTTAACTACTACCCACCTCTAAAGATCTTAGATATCCTCACTATTGTACCCTAGTAGCTACTCTCTCTACCCCTTGTTCACCCCTACTACCACCCCTTACCACCTCTCTGCCTTCTTACCAATCTCTCCACCATGACTCCCTCTCTATCGAGCATAACTCCCATGCCACAACATACCCTCTCCCTATACACTAATCAGCTACCTTTACCCCTTACTCATCCTTTATTACCCCTACCTATCCCTCCATCACACTCCCACTCCACCATATTGACCACATCCTTCACACCACGATATCAACATACACTAATCATCAACCCCTAACATTACTCATTGCCCTGCCAAACCCCAACATACACCTATAACTTCATGCCTATTTCCCTCCTCAGAGTTGAGAGCACTCTACAGTTGGGTTTATGACCAACAACCTCTCTAGTGATGGTGCCCCGAAAATGCTCTTGGTACACTCCATAAGAATGGTTGACAACAAGAAGGGCACCCTGCAGTAGAAACCATGCCTAAAGGGTTGAGAGTTAAAGACACAACAGCTTCACTGGTGTGCTACACAATAAAAGTCCCCAGTATATGCTGAAAAGTGGTTAGTGTAAACAAGGGCATTCAGACATAGAAAGCTTGCCAAACAAGGGATTAGGAGGACCCTTCAGTTTGTGTCAAAAGACATGACAATTCTCCTCTGCATTTGATATACCTGAATATAAGCAGGATACAGACGCTTGGCCTGCTTCGAGGTCAGTGGCCCCGCTTCAGTACTGATTTTGTCTATGTAGAAAGTAGACATTAAATGATGATATATTGTATATATATATTCTTACTAGCAAGGGAAAACAGATGTTGATTGATAATTGTTTCTACTTTTGGCACAAGACCAGCAATTATCCCAGTGTATTACTGGTACTTTATTTTATCGATCCCGTAAGGATGAAAGGCAAAGTTAACCTCGGCGGGATTTGAACTCAGACCATAAAGGGCCGTAACTCTTTTCTGTAAAGCATGGCATCCGACCTTCAACTGATACTGCCAATTCATGATAATGATTATATATATATGCATATATGTATGATGACTGTCAACATACTATCATGTATAAGCATTGTTTGCAACCCTTCCTCCTTCTATTTAAAGATGCAGTATCCCCCATCAAGGGCTCTGGAGCTATGAAGATAGGCCAATATGTTAAGTACAAGACACTACAATCTAGGCACCGATATCAGTTCAGTACATGACACATCAGAATTGATGACCAATAAATTGTGACTGCTCCTATCAATATTACACATTCTTTCTCATTCCCATTCCCATCGATACTTTTCTCTCCCACTTCTCTTCTTATCAAACTCTTCTCTCTCACATCCTCCCTCATCAAAACCTTTTTTATTTTTATATTTACTCATGTTTGATAAAAAAAAAATCAGAATTACCGAAATTAATATACATGTCAATTATGTTTGATGAATCATATCAGAAAGAAAAATATTTATTATGCTTGAAAAATGATATGAAATACCGCAAAATGGTTATATTTAGAAACCAATATGAGTTAACTTATCATGTGGGGTACCATTGATTTTATGATCTCACACTTCTGCATTAAAAAATATTTTTTTCAAAATTTTTCTTCTGTCAAGGGAAATAACTCCTTCGTAAAAGGATTCAGAATGACTTCTCTTTAAACATCTCTGATGTCGCTGGTAACACACATACACACACACACTCACGCGCGTCTGTGCGTGTATAAATACATATTTACATGTGTGTGTGTGTGTGTGTGTGTGTGTGTGTGTGTAAAATATAATTATGATGTGTGGGAGTGTTAAAGTTGGCGTTGAAAGTGTTAACAAAATAACAATTTTATTTTCCTATAATTTATATTTGTCCCCCGTAAGGAGGAATAATGGCTTGTGATTTAGGCACAAGGCCAACAATTTCTGGGGAGGGGAAAGTCGATTAAATCGAGGCCAATGCATTACTGTTACTGTATTTTATCGACCCCGTAAGGATGAAAGCCAAAGCTAACCTCGGCGGGATTTGAACTCAGAACGTAAAGGGCCATAACTCTGTGCTGCAAAGCATGGTGACTGACGCTCTACCAATACTGCCAATCCAGATGCAAGTTTTTTTATTATACCTTTTAATATTTATAGAAAAAAAAATATAGGAAAATTGTAAAATTATTTTATTTCGTTAACACTCAGTCATTAATGCATACTGACACAAACATAAATACACGCGCGCGATTATTCATTACGGAGTTCTCTCCCTTGTCTCCAAATCTGTTCTGTTAGAGAATGGGTCACAGGTGGCGGAGAGCGACACAACCACTAGATATGATGGTTAGTTGCAATTATGAGGGCTCCCACTGGGTAAATTAGCAGCCCCGGACCGAACAGCAGTAAGCTACTAGGAGAGATGGAGCAAAAAACAAGCGATGTAATTACGAAGATACGAGTAAATGCAGCCTCTGAAAAGGCCTAGACTTTGCATGTCTGAGAAAATCAGCACATTGATGACTGGCTCGCATAAGACCACAACAAATTACAGTATGGTCAGATTCAATAAAAGCGATTATACCAGTTTGTCCTTTGTGCAGGGCAACAAAGAACTAGTTTAGGCTTTAGATAGAGGAGCCTGTTCCAAAAATATATTGCAGTCTCCATCTAACTTTGTAAAAATTTGAGATGGGCCTGCAACCTGTCCTGGGGGACGTGGGATGGCTGCTTAAATCGTGCATATCCTGAGACCACAAAGATGGTCCAGAAGGGAGCAACCTTTAACAATTAACAATTGGAACATTGCAACCCTTACAGGTAAGGAGCAGAAATTGGTGGAGGCAGCGAGATGTTACTGGCTAGATATCATTGAAGTTTCCTCAACAAAGTTCTGTGGTTTTGGTACTGTAGATTTGGATGGAGGATAAAAACTTAAATATTTAGGTGTGGTACCAGAAAAGACAGGTGAAAGTGGGATACTCGTAAGTCCCTGGCTATCGGAATGTGTTACGGACTAGATCATATTGGGAGGGACGATTTGTTTCTTGGAGCTTAGGCTGACAGAAAAGTCTCTGTGTATGGTGCCAAACAGAGAGACTGAATAGAGAACCTTCCTTGATGACGTCACTGCAGTGTTAGATGTAGTTACGACTGAGTCATATATCCTAATGAGAGACTTCAATGCATAGGTTGGCACAGACCCCTTGACATAGGAAGGAGTGATTGGAAGGAATGTTGAGCCTGATCTAAATACGAATTGAGAGGTTTTACTAGACTTCTGTTCTCTATTATGAACACCTTCCAGCACAAAGACATCCACCTGTATACATGGTATAAGGGAAATTGAGGACAAAGGTTACTAAGTGATTTTTTTATTGTCTCTGATCTCTTTGATTCTGTGCTGGATGTTTGTGTTAAGAAAGGGGATGAGCTGTCAACTGATCACCATCTAGTTATATGCAATCAGAGAGCTAAAGTCAAGAAAACCTACAAAACTGGCAGGTTCAAGTCAGCCTACATTATAAATTTAGAAGATTTGGCTGGTGAGGAGGTCAGGACCAAGTTTGCAGATACTATTGCATCCAAATTCAAAGTACTCCTTTAACAAATCAAGGGAGTTGAAATGGAGTACAGACTGTTCAGTTTGGCAGTTTCTACTTCAGTAGTTGAATGCTGCATGGGGAAAGTGGCTCAGTGCAGTGCTGGGTGGCAGAAAGATGCCTTAGTTCAATCAGGAGATTAATGATGCCATCCAAGCAAAGAAAGAGGCTTACAAAGATTGGCTTGGAAACAAATTTTCCTTTTACATGCAAGGTTCAAACAGGTATAAAAAATCACAGCAGTGACAATAAAGGTGTCCAACTTTAGATCAGCAATTAATCTATTCTGGCAGACCATCCAACATCTCCATGTCTGCTATCAGGGGTTCTCTCTATGAAGAGAGCTGCATCTTCATATGTTAAAGAGTAAACTTTGCTGATTTCCTCAATCTGTTCACAACAACATCTTTTGATGTACATGAGCTATATCTAAGGGTGAAACTAACTTCTCAGAGGCTGAGGTCACCAGAAAAATTAAAGCATTCAAACGTGGCAAAGCATCTGAGAAGGATGAAATTTGGCCCGAGGTGTCAAAAGCCTTAAATAGTGAAGGCATGCCCTGGTTGGCTCATGTGTGCCTGGATCTATGGAAAGGCACCTAAATAATTGTTTCTACTTTAGGCACAAGGCCAGCAATTACCCAGTGCATTACTGGTACTTTATTTTATCGACCCCGTAAGGATGAAAGGCAAAGTCAACCTCGGCGGGATTTGAACTCAGATCGTAAAGGGACGTAACTATGCTGGAAAGCATGGCGTCCGACCCTCTACCGATACTGCCAATCCACCGCCCATTAGAGAGAAAGGCACCTAAATAATGGTATCAGATATGATAACCAGAAAGGCACCTAAATAATGGTATCAGATATGATAATCCCAATTTTCAAAAAGCAAGACAAGAGACATTGCTCTAATTATAGAGAAACATGCTTTTTAAGCCTCCCTGGTAAAGACTATGCTAAATGTCCGGCAAAGAGATATAGGGATATTGTTGAGTTCAAACTAACTGACAAACAGCATGGAGGGTCTTTGACAAATCATGGAAATATCTAGGTATCAACTAGATTTCCTGAATGTGTGAGTGTGGACATGGAATAATCACATAGGATCATTTAAATCATACTTAGAGAGCATTTTTTATTATTATTAAGGATAGTGTTGAGTGTCAACAGTTACAAACGGTTGCCCATTCAGACCACAAATTTGTGATCCGGATGGTCGACCTAGATAGGACATGTAGACAGGGACCCAGTTACTGGAAACTTAACACTTCATTCCTGGTACATAAAGTCTACAAAGACCAGATCAGCACGTTAGTTCAGCAATAGTTGACTGGGGCAATTGTCAACATCAGGTGGTGGTGCACTTGGAGTAGAATCAATAGCTTTTACTAAAGAAAGAGCAATAGAAAAAAAAATAGAGCAGAGGGGGAATTAGTAGCTAAACTAGAAGAGGCAATTAGGAGTGACATTAGATCAATTGTTCAATAAGAAACATGAAAGTTGCATTGTCAGAGCTAAGATATATGCTCTGAGACATGAGGGAACAAAAGCTGTTTGATGGGCTTGAGTGGTAGAGTTGCCACTTGGCAACAAAACCACAATTCAGTCTTTAGTGAACAAGATGAGCACATGTTACTAGTTGGTACCTGTCAGACAGTTGGAACCATCTGATCAGTAAAAGGCGAGACATTCCAAGAAAGACTTCCTGATGCCTGAAGAAATTCGGCAGTCTTTCCCAATCTAAATTCAGTGCCATCAATTTACCATCTGTGTTCAGGAAGATCATCTGTACCTTAAGATCTAGGTCTTTTCGAAACAATACTGTTTCCCCACCTCTCATTCCAGGTGGAATGTGTGGAGAAATGGTATGCTGGAAAAGACACATCCCACCCAGACCAACTTGCTTAGTGGCCATACTATGCTGAAGAGATCTAATAAGATTAAAACAGGTTTGTTGCTTTAACTAAGCTGGCTTATAGACAAGGTTCACTCTCACAGCATTATCTTAAGAAAAGAAAGGGTATACACTTAGCAGGGAGGAAAACCAAGGTAGGGGAGGAGAAATATTAGAATAGGGATGCCTAAGGGTCACTATATCTGTCAGCCTTTACACTTCAATCCTCCTCATGCACCTTTCATCCAGTTCATCCTATGGCAAATGTCCTGCATTATCTTTGTGAGATTGAGCTATGCAAGGTCAGCTTTCATCACAACATCCAATGTTTTCCTTTGCTTTTCTCTTCCATAGTATATATGCATATGTGTGTGTATGTATGAGTTTATGTATGCATGCGTGTATGTGTAAAAATACATTTATGTATGTGTGTGTGTGTGTGGGTTGGTGGGGGAATGTTTATATATTTATGCAAGCACACATATTTACTATGAATTAAGCCACCTCAAAACAAAAAATGTTATCTATGCATAAACTTACACAACTACCAAACCAAATCCATTTATAATGCATCTTTAAACTTTACGTTTCATGGGGAGAAATGGGGTTAGTTTCCCTACCCCCAGGGTTTATTGTATTTTTTTTTATTTTATATATTTCAAAATAACAGAAAGTACATAAACACCCTTAGGAAATATAGGTTAGTCATCTAAACCCACCTAAATGATAAGTTTAAAGGTTACAATATATATGTTGATGATGATGCTGTATGTCCCAGTAAGTTATATGTCCCAGTAAGCTATATGAACAACATATATCAGTTGATCAATTGGAGTTATCTAATCTGGTTGGTACAATTACTTTGCTTTTTCTCCCTATTTATCTATATGACATTATATTGATTGCACTGTTTTGTTTTCACGTATGTAATTTTTGAAAATGTTATTTATTCATTATAAAAATTAAACGATAGCATTCTATATATGTGTGGGCCCCCTTTATCTCCAGGCAACCAATATTTTTAGACTCAGACCGCCATTGTATATATATATATATATAATATAGGGTGGACGTGTGGGCGCCACAGAAAAAAGGCACCCAGCTGTGGAGATCGGGCCAGAATCGGTTCCCGTCCCACCCTTGCATGCAGGGAGAGGCGGACGTAAAATGATGATGATGATAGATATATATATATGTATATATATATATCACCTTGATCACCTTGACCGACCAGTTTGTCGGGCGCCGATCGGCGCCACTGGTCACAGCACATCGTGCTGTTTTAGCCATAAGATTACGCCATCCCACTGACTGGGTGGGCAGGCCAGTACTCATTTCTACAGCTGAATAAACTGGAGCAACGTGAAATAAAGTGTCTTGCTCAAGGAAACAACAAATCACCCGGTCCGAGAATTGAACTCACAACCTTTCGATTGCAAGCCCAATGCGCTAACCACTAAGCCATATAGATATATATATTTATATATATATGTTTATATATATATATATATATATTTATATCATCATCATCATTTTGCGTCCGCTTTTCCCTGCTTGCAAGGGTGGGACGGGAACTGATTCTGGCTTGATTTCTGCAGCTGGATGCCCTTAATAACACCAACCTCATTTACAGTGAGTGCTAGGTGATTTTTTTTTTTTTTTTTTTTTTTACCATGGCGCCTACACGTCTACTTTGCAGTGTGGGCTGGGTGCCTTTTTTTTTGCCGTGACACCTCCACAATATATATATATTTATATATGTGTATATGTATATATATTTATATATATTTATATATATGTATATATATATAAATATATATATATATATATATATATATATATATATATATTTATATATATATATATATAAGCGTGAAATTAATAAACATTTGTTGTACTGCCTCTCTGTTTTGTCCCTGTTCAAATTTTTCCATTATATATATATATATATATATATATATATATATATATATATATAAAAATATATATATATATATTTATATATTTGTATATATATATATATTTATATATATATATATAATAGAGGGACCAGCAGTGTTAGTCGAGGGGAGTATAATAAGTAAGGCAATCAAGGATATGAAGACTGGTAAGGCGGCTGGGCCTTCGGAAATAGTTGCTGAGATGCTGAAGGCATCTGGCACGGTGGGACACACCATGGTCACCCGCATAGTTAACCAAGTCGTACAGAACGGGGTTGTTCCGAAGGACTGGCATAGCAGCATCATCGTTAACTGTTATAAGGGTAAAGGAGACGCCCTAGATAGGAGTAACTATAGAGGCATTAAATTAATCGACCAGGTCATGAAGGTCACGGAAAGAGTAATAGCGCAACTAATCAGAGAGAGAATTGACCTAGATGAAATGCAGTTCGGGTTTGTGTCAGGCAAAAGTACCACAGACGCTCTTTTCATAGTACGACAACTACAGGAGAAGTACCTAGCTAAAGGTAAACCCC
Organism: Eledone cirrhosa; assembly: GCA_964016885.1. NCBI lineage: Eukaryota > Metazoa > Mollusca > Cephalopoda > Octopoda > Eledonidae > Eledone > Eledone cirrhosa. Next base: position 145,713,377 of record OZ024742.1, on the reverse strand, counting down.
TCTACTTAGCTTTTGTCGACTTGGAGAAAGCCTTCGACAGAGTCCCCCGCTCCATTATCTGGTGGGCTCTTAGAAAACTAGGCGTTGACGAATGGCTTGTGAGGGCTATACAAGCCATGTATAAAGAAACAGTCAGCAAGGTTAGAATTAACAACGAATATAGTGAAGAGTTTAGCGTAAAAGTCGGCGTCCATCAGGGCTCTGTTCTCAGTCCACTACTATTTATTATTGCCCTTCAGGCTATAACAGAGGAGTTCAAGACAGGCTGCCCATGGGAACTCCTATACGCAGACGACCTGACACTCATAGCGGAATCAATGGCCGAGCTAGAGAAGAAATTCCAAACATGGAAGCACGGCCTAGAGTCAGAAGGACTTAAAATTAACCTGGCTAAGACCAAAGTACTAGTTTGTAGGAAAGAAAACAAGGCGGCGGTCCCTTCGGGGAAATGGTCGTGCTCGGTGTGTAGGAAAGGCGTAGGTAGAAACTCCATTTTATGTCCTAAATGCAAAGTATGGGTGCATAAAAGATGTAGTGGGATCACAGGTAAGCTAACTAAGAACATAGATTTTACATGTGGCCGGTGCTCTGGTGCAATAAGTAGCAGCAAGTGCCCACAAACTACTAGCTCTTTCAATTGCGCAGAGGGTTCTATAGAAATAGTGGACAGCTTCCGTTACCTGGGCGATAAAATCAGCAGTGGGGGAGGGTGCTCTGAAAGTACTGTAGCTAGAGTCAGAACTGGTTGGAAAAAGTTCAGAGAGCTTATACCACTATTAGCTGCTAAAGGGTTCTCACTAAAAATGAAAGGCAGGTTGTACGATGCCTGCATACGAACAGCAATGCTGCATGGCAGTGAGACCTGGGCATTGTGTGCAGAGGATATACGCAGACTAGAGAGGAACGAAGCTTGCATGCTCCGCTGGATGTGTAACAGTAATATACGTGAACGGCAAAGCATAAACGAACTAAGGAATAAATTAGAGATAAGAGGGATCAGATGTTGTTTACTCGAGAGAAGGCTACGTTGGTATGGACACGTGATGCGCATGAAAGTCGATAGCTGTATAACAAAGTGCAGGGCAATAAAGATAGACGGTAGTCACGGAATAGGCAGACCTAGAAAAACCTGGGACGAGCTGATAAACTCCGACATCACACACTTACACCTCTCCAAGACAATGTCACTGGACCGAGACCTTTGGCGGTACTCAGTAACAGAGAAGACCCGCCTTACCTAAATATATAGTAAAACCTACTCCAGCCAGTAGGCATCTCTAACAAAATACACCCCGTCCCACCACCCCCACCCCCACCCGATCCACACCACCCCGTTCTATGTAAAGTTATGTTGGTGCCGCGCCATCGAGGCCGAAACAAATGAGATCGTGTAGGTGTCACGACAAAAAACACACAGTCCACGCTGTAATGTGGCCGTGTAGGCAACACGGTAAAAACCTCCCAGACCCACACTGTAAATGTGGTTGGTGTTAGGAAGGGCATCCAACTGTAGAAAACCTGCCAGACAGTCCTATGCGAGCAAGACAATCACTCTTGCCTCAAGTGGGACTACCCCCGTCCAAACCCATGCAAGCGTGGAACACGGACGTTAAACGTTGATGATGATGATGATGATGATGTATATGTATATATATATTTATATATTGTTATACTTGGGGAGGGTCATATTTGTGTAATATTGCCAGAATTAATAACAGAACACACTCACTGTTTGGTTGGTTTTCGCTTTTCGCTTCTGTGTCTTTTATATCGGTAATCTAATTTATTTGGTCCTCAATGTTGCCATTGACTGACCAACGGTCAAAAATAATACAGATACAATATAGACACAAACACATATATATAGTTTATCAAAGTTCTTTCATTGCACATCTGCAACATCGTCAGTGGTGCTATTGTTTCCTCCCGTTACATTGTATTTTGTATTTTCTACGCCATCTTTATTTAGTCTGTTTATATATTTATTTATTTGTTTCGACACACGATTTCATATAAAAAACCTCGCAAAACTAATTCATCGCCGTTATATTTATATATATATATATATATATATATATATATATATATATATATATATATATATATATATATATATATATAAGTATGTATACGTGCATACATATATGTATACAGACATATACTAGTATGTATATACATACATACATGCACACATATATATATGTACGTATCGGTAAACCCATACGTACATATATATATATATGTGCATGTATGTATGTATATACATACTAGTGTACGTCTGTATACATATATGTATGTTCATATACATACTTATATTTAAGTATCAGCTGTACTAAGAGTGAGAAATGAAATTTCATTTTTTCCATTTATCGTTTTCGGTACATCCGGCTGACTAACTCGCTCGATATGCAAATTAGGCTGCTCATCCGTTAATATGGATAAGGAAAGTATATACTTTCAAACGTTCAATCGACTGACAGGAAGGTATACGATCCTGGCAACCAATATTTTTAGATTCAGACCGCCATTGTATATATATATATATATATATGGGAGTGTGTGTATATATGTGCATGTATATATATAGATTTATATATGTATATAGAACATGTTTTCAACTTGTACAAAAATCCCTAGGGATCTAATTGACATTGTATATATATATATATATATATATATATATATTAATTCTCTGGGGAATTTGTTGACTAAATGCTTTGCTTAATTGTTTTATTTATTTAAAAAAAAAGATTTTATTCTTTCTTTTAGACTTCAGGTACTTTTTTAAAGCAAAGCATTGGCCCCTAAAATACTACAGTGAGTACCTGCAATGCTACTGTGGAGGCACATGGCTTAGTGGTTAGAGCATTGGGCTTGCAATCGAAAGGTTGTGAGTTCAATTCTCAGACCGGGTGATGTGTTGTTTCCTTGAACAAGACACTTTATTTCGCATTGCTCCAGTTTACTCAGCTGTAGAAATGAGATGATAGGACTGGGGTCCCTATCATTCCACTGCAAAGTGGTCATAGAGGTGCCACGGCAAAAAAGCACCCAGCCCACACTGTAAAGTGGACATGTAGGCGCCATGGAAAAAAAAGAACCAAAGCCCACACTGTAAATGAGGTTGGTGTTAGGAAGGGCATCCAGCTGTAGAAATCAAGCCAGAATCAGTTCCCGTCCCACCCTTGCAAGCAGGGAAAAGAAGACGTAAAAGGATGATGATGATATATATGCTTGTGTGTGTCTATATATGTATGTTTGCATCCATGAAGAATACACTAAGCTTTAAATTTAGTAGAATGTACAACTGATTCCAGCTATCATATATTTTGGTTTCTATTAATTCCCTGGGGAATTGGTTGACCAAATGCTTTGCTTAATTGTTTTATTTATTTAAAAAAAAGATTTTATTCTTTCTCTTAGACTTCAGGTATTTTTTTAAAGCAATGCATTGGCCCCTAAAATACTACAGTGAGCACCTGCAATGCTACTGTGGGCCCCCTGGAGCTCACTTGCCATTGGGCAACCTGGCAACCTGGCCAGTCTGCCACTGTATATATGTATATGTGTGTGTGTGTGTGTGTGTGTGTGTGTGTGTGTGTGTGCATGTATGTGTGTATGTGTGTATATATCTATGTTAGTCTATTTATATTCGTATAGTTAACTATTTTCTTTGCTTTTAGCTGCTTGCCTTTTTACGCCAACTTCTATTTTGAAACTAATCCTTTTTATGTAAGTGTCTTATAATTAATCTCAACAGCTCTTATGTTGTGCATGTTAGAAAAGTGGAAAGCTCTTGGTGAGATGTACCTTGTGATTCTGGTTAGATTCCAGGTTGCACTAAATTTCCTTTCTCCAAGTGTCCATATCTATGGTACCCGGCAATAATTGATATACTGATGTTGTCTGATATAACAATGTTATGACTTATATCAGTTTCTTCAGTTGTAAAGTGTTGTGGCAGATTTCACTTCAATCTCTCAGCTATGTTTAGAATAAAATTGTACTATGTATTATATGTGTGATCATGAATCCTCCTCTAACCCCCCCCCCCCACTCCTTCTCCTCCTCACTATCATCATCATCATCATCATCATCATCATCATCATCATCATCATCATCATTTATGTTCCTCGTGTCCCTGAAGTCAACCATATATTTACACATTTAGCTGCAGGCTTAAAAACAAAGGATCTCAATGAATGGATGGAAGATATGCATGCATGCATGGAAAAACGGATGTAAAATGTTAATGATAATGTTAATTATTTCTTTAAATACTATAATATAAAATTTATATATCAGATGTGTTATTTTTACAGAGGTACAATAGAATTACATCATGCCTGAAGTTTTCTACAAAGATCTGGCTGGATATCAGTTGCACAACTATGACTACAAAGGCTTTTTGTTGCCACTATTTCCAAATATTGAAGAACGTCTTGACAATCTTCCAGATATGCCATTAAGAGATGATGATGTATTACTTCTCGGTTACATGAAAGCTGGTATGTATTTTGTTATCCCACATTACAACAAAGGTCTTTGTTTTTCTCCTGTCATCTTACAGTACAATGTAATAATGATAATGAAAATTATCGTGCACAGTGCTCAGGTGCACTACAACTCATCAAAGGTGCATGTATAATACATAAAATAATGTTTTGAAGGATGGAGTATCCCGACAGCTAACAACCGATGTTAGTAGTTTGTTCCATGTTTCAGCAACTCTGAGCATGAAAAAATGTTTCTGAAAGTCATGGGAGCTTCTGCTGTTTATTGACTTTGTAGGCATGCCCACAGGAATTAAAAAATCTGCTCAGGGTTGTTGTCTGCAAGATGGTTAATAATTTTGTGGGTGTTTACCAAATGAGATGCCATTCGTAGTCGAATCCTGAATCTTCCAATTCCTTTCTGACCTTTTCCACCATTCTCCTGGAGACGCTGAGAAAGTCTGAAATTTCCTTATTTGTCCTCCCGGCACGGATTCCAAGAAGAACTCTGTGTCTCTTCTACAAATTTGGAGGTTCAAAATTATTCATAATCAATTATTCTGAAAATAAATAATGGAAATATAGTCACTGTTTTTATGAAGACAAGAGTGACAACGGAAGTTAAAATTAACAGTTGAAAATTGCGAACAAATATCGTCCGCACCCTGTATATGTATATATATATATATATATATATATATATATATATATACACACACATTGCAATCGAAAGGTTGTGAGTTCAATTCTCAGACCAGGTGATGTGTTGTTTCCTTGAGCAAGACACTTTATTTCACATTGCTCTAGTTTACTCAGCTGTAGAAATGAGAGGATAGGACTAGGGTCCCTATCATTCCACTGCAAAGTGGTCGTGGAGGTGCCATGGCAAAAAAAAAGCACCCACCACTCACTGTAAATGAGGTTGGTGTTAGGAAGGGTATCCAGCTGTAGAAATCAAGTCAGAATCAGTTTCCGTATGAGCAAGACAAGGTCAGCCGACTGGACACTGCCCACAATAGGACAACCCGTCTAACCCATGCTAGCGTGGAAGAACAGATGTAAAACGGTGATGATGATGATGATGATGATATATATAAACAGAGAAATTAGTTAGGAGCTAAAATATCAAATGAAACAATGCAGTTCAGGACTCACGTTACCTTCTCTTTCCACGCTAGACGTTAAACGATGATGATGATGATGATATAATATATGTATGTATGTATGTATGTATATATATATATATATATATATATATATATATATATAGGAACAAGTAAGACCCCGACGGCTGAGCTCAAGCCGTTTCGACGGCTAATTCAGTACAGAATTAGCCGTCGAAACGGCTTGAGCTCAGCCGTCGGGGTCTTACTTGTTCCTATTACCCACTCTACTACCCTAAGTATTGAGTACTTTGGTGCGTTATGGTCCACCTGGTTCCTTACCACATTTCCTTCGTTATATATATATATATATATAATACACATGGAGAGAGAAAGAAACATGAGTCCATAACTGCATTGTTTCATTTGATATTTTAGCTCCTAACTAATTTCTCTGTTTGTTGTGCATTTTATGTTGAATGGCTATAGGCTGCCATTTCTAACGGCTTTTTGATCCTTTCAAGCCACTAAGTACTGTCTGGTGCACACATTTTCCTTCTCTCTCCACGTCTGCCAAGTCAGTTGTCTAATGTTTATTTAGAAGTGTGGGACGTATCTTCTTTACACCTGCTGATGAACCCTGGGTGGATATGATTCTTACATTGTTTATGGTGAAACATTCTCTCTGAGTCTGGATAGGTGTTTTATAGCTATAAAGGTGGGTTTATGCATTTTAATTTATCTCTTTAATTATAATGTATTTCCCATACCTTTCGTAGTTTTTATGTTTTTCACTCTAGTGACCTTATAACTCCTGCAATTGAAAACATGCTCCTTCATGTTTTCTCCTCTTTATATTGTATTATAAAGAGCCCAGCAATTTTCCCTTGAGCTCATTAAATTAGAGGGATAAACGCGAGTCCTTAACTCCGTTGTTTCATTTGATATATATATATATATAAAAGTAGTAACACAACAGTTAGTTCACCATACCGAGAACAATTGTTTCACCTTATGCGGATCTTCAGCTTGGACTGGTAATGGTTATACGGAACAGGAAAAACAACCGTATGAATGCGCATGCGCAGAAATGGTCACTTCACCCAAGCGATACAAAACCACAGGCAAATGGTGTAAGGGAGATAACTGCAAATGTCCGGAATAAAATGTTTGAGTTGATTAGAAAATTAGAATATTGTTGTTATTCAATCCGGAGCTTTTGTAGTTATGCAAGAGGTGTTTCCAGACATGTGGACAACATGAGAAGATTAAATTTTTGAATTTAGGCAATCGATATTACGTAATCTCCTTAGAATATTTATCCTTTCTTCAATACACAGTCCACAAGATGGATTACCCCTTGCGTATGGCTTGGACTTAGTGATGGCTTTCCATTGAATGGAGTAGTCCATACCTGAGTCTTTGAGGGACCATACATGGCTCACGAGTTTCGTGGATGATCGTTTGTCCGGGTACCTAAAGGTTGACTCATAGTTGAGGAAGCATTCCTTAAATGGGCCCTCCCCCATACCCACATAGGATTTGACCTTCTGTGGTTGGTTTGGTCGGTTGGAAGTGTCCACAGCTTCATAAACTACAGCGGGTGTGTTGCATTGTGTTGAAGGGGACAAGCTTCAGGCTTTTCGCAAGAGCATCCTGGTGGGGTGCCGCTCTTAGGTGATGTGGGCCTTCATATTCTTAGCGCAAGAGTACCCTAGTTTTACTCTGCGTCTGTTAAAGATGGAGTGGTATTTGTGACCTATGGGGAAGTGTCTATCTAAGAGGGCTAACATTTTTTTCTACATTAGTTTTAACATTGAGTGAGAAGGGAGGAGAAAACCAGATAGTTTGTCTATTGTTATGATTTCTTTTCTCATTGCTGTTGCTGTTAGTGGGTTGGTTGCGAGAAGCCGCTGTTAGCTGGAAACAACTCTTGCATAACTACAAAGCTTCGGATTGAATAACAACAACATTCTAATTTTCTAATCAACTCGAACATTTTATTCCGGATATTTGCAGTTATCTCCCTCAAACCTTTCGCCCATGGTTTTGTATCGCTTGGGTGAAGTGACCGTTTCTGCACATGCATGTTCATACGGTTGTTTTTCCTGTTCCATATAACCATTACCAGTCCGAGCTGAAGATCTGCATAAGGTGAAACAATTGTTCTCGGTATGGTGAACTAACTGTTACGTTACTACTTCTACCAAACTCGTCCCATGGACTGAGTGTGCTCTACCACTATGGATATTACCTTCCAGTGTTCTACCTCTATCTCTCTCTCTATATATACATATACAATTAGATACAACTGTGACATATACAAGTACTTAAGTTTTGTTGGGTTATACACTCCAACTCATAACCCAATGAAACTTAAGTACCTGCATATGTCACTGTTGTAACTAATTATACTTAATTCATCCTATGAACTGAGTGCTCTTACCCTTGGATATTTCTACCAAGCTTATACTACAGTATATATATATGTATATATATATATATATATATATATATATATATATTTATGATCGTATGACTGAATTATACTCAACTAAACTGTGGGTAGGATTTAGCTGTTTAACACTATTTGCACTGAGAATGAATATCTATTGTTATTTTATCATCAGCATCCTACTCATCATCAACATCATCATCATCATTTAACATCCACTTTCCCTACTAGCATGGGTTGGACAGGTCTACATAGACAAAGTCAGTACTGAAGCAGAGCCACTGACCTCTCAGACAGACTGGGGATTTGCATATCATTTATGTACAGTCTCACATTCTACCTAGTGCACAGGAGAAATTGTCATGTCTTTTGATACAAACTGAAGGGTCCTCCCAACCTCTTGTTCAGCAAACTTTCTGCAGCTTTATGCTTTTTCTAACACCAAGTAACAAACCCTCCACTGCCCACAGAAAGAGGGAAAATAAAATGGTACAAACCAACTCCTGACCAACTCTCAGATATTGATTCCAATGCCAATGCTACAGCCCTATACCAGTTCACCATTTCATGTACAGACATGCCGAGACCGACTACCCATCCTCTGTCTCCCTGTGAAAACGGGCAGACAACAATGACACTCATATGGCTCGACCAGCCCAGTATTTCTGAATTATGGTGCTTTGAGTAAATTGCTAAAATTTCATAATGGAAACTTTCAAATGGTTCATTCACAAAATGGCTTCTATAATCTTCAAACTGAATGACCTTTATGGAGATATCATTTGTTGTAAATATCTCATCAGATTTGCAAGACTTCTTAAATTGAAATAATTACTGTGAATGTTATTGTTCCTCTTAAAGAATAATAATGAATAATGAAAATTATTGTGTACAGTGCTTAGATGCACTACAACTCATCAAAGGTGCATATGATAATAATTATGATATGTTGATGTATAATTGGTTGTTTTTCCTTATGCCTTTGAGATTTCAATATTTCCACCATAGGTTGTCACTGGATGTGGGAAATTTGTGGAATGCTGCTTAAAGGTTCTACTGAATATCATCCAGAAGACAAATGTGTTGCAATGATGGAATTTTCAGACCAAGATAAACTAGACCAACTTCCATCACCTAGAGTGTTAAACAACCACCTCCTCTTGCATTATTTACCACACCAGATATTTACCAAAAAACCTAAAATGATTTTCATGACACGCAACCCACGAGATATTGCTGCTTCTGCCTATCACCACACATTTCAGTTGGACAAACTGTACCATTATGATGGAGATTGGAATGGTTTCTTGGAATTGTTTTTAGATGGCAAAGGTAAGAATAATTTTTCTTTACTAATAGTTTTTATAATGTACTGTATATGCTTGAATATAATGCCCACCCACCCCCACCCACACCCCTACTGTTTTATGTCTAAGAAATGGACAAAAATCCAAATCCCATTTATAAGCTGAGACAGCAAATCAACACATTATTGTGTTGTTTTAACATTTTCACGAGTGGAGAAAATATTTATGAAGTTTTAATATACTTGTCATATACTTGTCAATATACTTTAATATAAGTGTCATTTGGAGTATATTTTTTGTTTCACAAATTCACTACATAATGTCTTTAGAAGGGTGAGAAAGAGACAGCAAGCAAGAGAGAGAGGCAGAGCAAGAAACAGAGAGGGCACGAGTAACAGAAGGGAAAGAGAGAGAAGCAAAATAAAACAAAACAAGATTGAAAGAATAAGTATAATTATATATGTCACAGAGAAAAACAGATGTATTAAAAAGTTCAAATAATAAAATTTTGTAGGAATGTTCTCAAGGCAATCTATAAATAAAACTCCTGATGATATAGGAAATGTAGAAAAACAGTGTTTCATTGTGAAATAATCACTCAAAATATTTTAGCACCTTATTTACATAGAATTTGAAGTTGGTGAAAATCATCAAAATATTGATCCCAAATATAAGCTGACCCCCGCACACCATTTTACCATTGATTTTTTGGGGTCACATAGTTCCCAGCTTATATTTGAGTATATACAGTCAGTTTTGAATGTATAGTAATAATGATGATATTTCATCATCATCATCATCATCCACACCAGTTTTTAATAGATGAGCTGTGGGATCATCTTAGGTAGCTAATATCTTTAAAGCAGTGAAAAGGGGGACCTTGTGAATGTTTAGAATGTGACACAACATTCCGCCTACTGAAGCATTGTTTTGGAAATTCAAGTCTGTCACTAATCCCCTCACCCATCAAGATGGACAGTATGTATTGTGGGGCTTCCCCCAGACCTCATCCCCAAACTTAATGGATGCAGGTCCTTCCTCTTCCCCTAGATGTTGTGGTACTATGCTAGGTTTCTCACTATTTATATATGAACATTGCTTCTGTGGCACTGACTCTTCAGTCAGACCTTCCCTGTGCAACTTGTATCAGAACTGAGCCTTATATGAAGAGATATCCTCTTTTTCTGATTGTGTGATGAGATCTTTCTCCAATCCAATTTCCATTTAGCTTATATACAGCTCTGAAGATGCATTAAACATGACAATGGTCAAGTATCTCTTTCAGCAATTTTGAATGAAATGCAGTGCTGTTGACCATCAATAACACATCTGCGCAGCCCCATCACCAAGAATATTTTGTTCAGCATTTATGCAATTTCAATCACTGTCTCTGTCTTAGTTTCCTTCCATATTGCCATCTGCCTTGGTCCACAGTCAATCTTTAAGTGATGTGTTCCCTACCAGTAGACCATTACATCAACTGCCAACCTTTTCCATTTGTCTTTCACCCAATTCTTCCCTGTCTCATATGTACTTGGTGCAGGGTCAATGGACTGACACTTGCCAGAGCTCCTGACTACATTCAAAATGCTCTCCCATTCCTGGCCCAAAATAGAGGCTTATTTACTCTCATATGATGCATGCTGTGTAGTCTCCTTAGTGCTGTATCCTCCAACTGATACACTGCAGACACTCTACTAACTGAGTCTTCTGGCACCCCAATCAAGCTTTTTTCACCCTGGTAAGGACATCTGCCATATTCCTCTCCAAGAGCAAAAGGCTGCATGCTGCTTCTGGTTGAACTCAGTAGCTAGCTCTCGCAAGATTCCTAGATGTGGTTTCATTAACACCTCTCTGGATCTCTTTTGTTTCCAACCTCTTCTCATCGATGATTACGGATTCCATCAATCCAAATACAGTAACTGAATCAGTTTGAATCTTAATAGTGCCCAGCCCTCATCTCAGAGCCAGATTTTTCTTCTTCAGCATGGCATCTATCTTGGTTACATTAATTTGGCTACAGCCATCCTTCTTCCTAAACCTGTTTGCATCCTACACAGCAACAGCTCCAATTTCAAAAGTAACCAATAAATATTACTGTACTACTAGCAAGGCACCATGAAACTCTTTTTCTGATTTAGGCACATACTAACTTCTTCTCATCAAGTAGACTCTCACCCTCTCCAAGATATCTTGCATCATGGCAACTATCCTCTCTCCTAATTTATCACCCCAGCTCACTCTATCTGTTCAGCTCTTGCCATGGCTCCATGCCTTTCAAACCTACACCACAATGGAGTAGTGGCTCACCAGCTTCCCACACATTGAGAATAGTCTCACCTATTCACGCTGTTGCTCAGTTCTAGAATCTCATTTCATCACCAAAACACCAGCTTCCGTTATTTGTCATTATCTATATCTTCCATGTGGCAGAGAAATTGTAGTGGTATTAGCTGATAAGATACAGGGGCAAAACATACTGTCTGATCAAGCTGGAATTTCGGATAAACTCAACACCAAAAATCATGGCAAAGGTTCTCAAGGCCCTCCTAGGAAAGGTGGAGAAAATTAAAAAGACCACCAATAGATGACATCTTAGTGGACAAGATAGTGGTGTCAACATCAGATATTATAAGTCATCTAAAAAGATTCAATTGACAATGAAACTACTAGAATAAATGGATGGCTAAGCTGCATTGGGGCTCAAGCCCCTGCTTGAGCCCCAATGCAGCTTAGCCATCCATTTATGTCCATGCCATTGCCATGATATCCATCCATTGCCATGATTTTTGGTGTTGAGTTTATCCGAAATTCCAGCTTGATCAGACAGTATGTTTTGCCCCTGTATCTTATCAGCTAATACCACTACAATTTCTCTGCCACATGGAAGATATGGAAAGGGTGATAAAGTAACACTGAAACACTGACTCTTAAATGTTTGTGACTGTTATAAATCTGCTCTCTGGTTTTCATTGCTTATTGCTTACCCCTCCCCTCTTCTACAAGACTCTTCTGTTGCAACTGTTGCAAAATCTTACATGTTTTTCTGCATCAACACCCTAGCTCTATCCCATAATTCACCCATAGTAACCATTTCAATGCCCAGCAACTACTGTAACCTCACCAATATATAATCAGAGAAACCAACTTCACTACTCTCTTCATTACTCCTCCAGAAAGCCAGGCTAACCCAGTTAGTCTTCTGATCTCATTCGTTTAGATGTCCACCTGTCTCTCACCCATTCCATCCTTCCTACTTTGCTTATATGCTTTGAATACTCCTTGTGTGAATGATTCTTTTAATCAGCTTTCAATTTTCTATGCATCTAATCGGTCTAGCATCTCATTCATCTTTAAATATAGGCCTAACATGATCCTTTCTGAATATTAAAAACCAGGTTGAGCTTCTGCATTCTCAATGCTAGCTTCATCTTCTTTATCTAGGTCACCACATCTCCTTCACCAGAAAATGGCATAAAGACGTCACTACTGTCTTTTATTTTTGTTGACATATTGATTGTACAAAAAAAACCCAAAACAAATGAAAGAAACAAGACCAAAATAGCTTGTGGTAGAAATGGAAATCACTTACCTTATGGAATTCTTATTCCTCTCTATATAGCTCTGCAACCCACGAATCACACTCACACAACTCTGATCAGAAATTAGATTTTTGTGGAGAATACAACATACCTACTTGACTAACTCAATGTGAAAAAGAATCTGTTCCACTTCCTTCTGCTGATATGACATCTTTTTGCCCTTTCACTCTAGTGTATGATTCATTGTATAAAGAGGTTGTCATGTTTGTAATGTTACTGAAGAGTTCTTTCAACCCTTTTTGGTACAGTTTTGACAAGTGTTTGTCTCAGTTCACTTATACTGCATCATTTGTGCACACTGGCACTACGCATCTAATGAAGCATATTTTTTTATTTACTTCTAGTCTTCTTAGGTCTTTTGCAGTCAAAGCTCGAGTCTCACTGTCATGTAGCATCACAGTTTACATGTATGAATTATATAATCAACCCTTCATTCTGAGAGTGAAACATTTGTTGTTAGCAGAGGTACTAGCTCTCTAAATTTCTTCTTTCTCATTCTTATTCTAGCTACTATGCTCTGTGAACATCCTTGCTCACTGCTGCTTAGGCCACCTTAGTAGTAAAAGATGTCAACAATTTCTAGGAAACTGCCTGGAGAATTTGAGAGAATCTATTTTCCATGTACTGTTAGTGCTTATTTCTCCTGTATATCTGTAGCATACAATGTCTACCTTCTCTGTCAACCTGCTTGTAATTCTACTACATGTCCTGTGTATACATAGATTATACTGTGTGCACCTTATGGAATTTCTGCCCACCTCTTTTCAATATTTTGACTAGGTCATTTCTCTGACAGTATCAGAGTCATATCTTCTTTCCTACTTATTAAGACTTTAGTATTTGCTAAGTTTACTTTCAATCCCTTCGATTCTAGGTTTTTTCCATGTCTTGAATTTTGCATCTAACTCTTCTCTGGATTCAGGTATAAGAACCAGGTCACCAGCATACAGGAGTTCTTATGGACAGTCAATATTGAACTCCTTTGTTATGGCCTGAAGAATATTGATAAACAGAAGTGGATTGAGGACTGAACTTTGGGGAACATCTCCACCTGCACTCCAAATTCATCACTCTAATCATTATAACCTCTTACCTTGCTGGCTGCACTTCTAATCATGACTTGTATGACCCTCACAAGCCATTTGTATACACCAAGCTTCACAAGAATCCTCCTAACTACGGAGCAGGGAGCTACCTTGACATAGTCTTTCTTCAGATCTGCAAATGCCAGGTAGAACGACTTACTTTTAGCTAAATACTTCTACAGTTGTCTCATAAGGAAGAAGGCATCAGTAGCAGCTCTTCCTGATATAAAGCCAAACTGCATCTCATTTCCTTAACTAGTTATGCTATAACTCCTTCAATAACTTTCATGACCTGGTTCATCAACTTGATTCTTCTGCATTTACCTCTCCAATGCATCTCTTTTTCTCTTGTAGCAGTTTACAAGGACACTGCTGCACTAGTCATTGGGTATGACACTTTCCTGTACTACTTGATTGATTATGTGCCTGACTAGCTAGCAACCTGCCATGCTGGATGTTTTTAGCCTTTCATCAACTTTATTGGATGGTTCAGCTGCCTTCCTTGTTTTCATATCCTTAATCACTTTGCCTACCATACTGTTGTTAACCTTTTTGATTGGTTCCTCAGTTGATTGTTCTGGGCAGGTCTTCACTTTCTCATTTTTTCCCTTTGTTAAAAAATCTCTCATAATAAAACGTCTATGACTCTTTCTATTTGGCATCAGTTAGAGCAAATGCTCCACTTTTATTCAGTTCAAACACACTTTTCTCCAACAATGTCTTGATTTTCTTTAGCAAACTGTCTTCCAATCCAACACACTTTATGCCTCTGATTCTCACAGTGTAGGACAGGTACAAATGTCTTCTTTTCTGCTTCTCCTCTTGCTAAGTATACCTGGTGCCTAGCCTATCTGCTAGATATTTTGTATTGCAGTCTGCTTCCTCCATTTTTACAGTCCTTCCAGGTCTGTCTCTTAGTTATTATGATTATCTGCCCTGCTATTTAACCACCATATCACTTTCTATCTTTCTGGGGTCTTGCTCCAGCCACGGCCTGGTTTGTCATCTTCAGCAGATTGTTTTATAGGAATTCCCATGAAATGTAGTGTTTATATCATATAACAATGTAATAGACTCTTTTCTGAACACTCTTATTCCCTTGCCCCACCTCCACCGAGTTGAAATATAATCACTAAAAATGTCATCCAACTTCAATTCTGTAAGAATCAATGTTTTATTGTTTCAGTGAATTTTGGTAATTGGTTTGAATATATGCTAAAATGGGAGAAAGATATTAAAAACTATCCTGAACTACCCATACTAATAGTTAAATATGAAGATCTTAAAAAGGTGAAATTCCTTTAATTATTCTTATTTTTGGTTTATTTAAAGAATATATTATCACTCTTTAATCACAACAAAAACTGCATTACAAAGACTGACTTTTCATTTCAGAACCAGAAAATACTACCAAACCAAACAATTACTAATTCTCTACAATACACAAGTAATATTCACAATGGAATATTATTCCCACATCTGGGACAGTGATTCTGCTACATATAGAGTCATCCTAGAATACATCCTGAGAAAAGCCACTTGAATGATTAGAATGGAGTTATTCACAAACTCAATCCAACATCTAGACCAGACATTCTGTCTCCTCATTAACTATATCTGGCAATACTACAGTGGTCATTGCTCACTAGAACTAGTGCCACATGCACTCAGGGCCACCCAACTCACTCATTACTCTCATTAGACATATGTCCTCCTCTTAGCTCCACACCAACCATTTTTCTGAGGCCTTGCTGCTCAAAAAGTCAAATCTCTCTGCCTATGTACAGGAATCTCCCAACATTGATGATAATCCGAGAAAGTATCTTTAAGTTTTACAGCAATCGACTCAGAGTGATAGACTAGTGAGAGAATAAATATAATTGCTTAAGAACAAAGACAACTCAACCTGAACATTGTCTCTCTCATGGAGACCAGAAAAGTAAAATTAGAGCTGAAGGAATGAAAAAAACTACACTTTCTTCTAGAAAGAATATCTTAACAAATCTTGAAAATATGATGTGGAACTCGCTATCAAGAACATATTTTCCCTGAGATGGCAGAGCTCTCTATTGGTGTCAATGAATAGTTGATGATTTTGTGACCTCCCCTTTTTTTAAACCAGTATTCATATGTCATCAGTACATATATGCTCCAGCTCATGACACTAATGACAATTGGGATGAAACTATTCTGTTTAGTTGGATTCCATTATTTTCAACATTCTAAAGGAGGAAAAACTGTACTCCTTGGGAATTAAACACAAGAATAGGGAGGGAATTGAGCTATTGGAGAAAGGTGTTGGAAATCTCAATTCTAACTGGACCATTCTTCTAACAAAGAATGTTAAACAAGATCCTTGCTATTACTGACATCATTTTCTTTTTTACAGAAACATTATTGCAAGGCATCTTGACAACATCTGGGAATTAAACAAAAGCACTTGATCGATTACATTATTATCAAGTCTCAAAAAATTGTAAAAATTTCCCATTGAATACTTAATACATCAGTCAAAGAACACTGGAGCTTGTTTAAGAATGCTACCATTTCAACATGTGAACAAACCATTGGCTCACAGACAAGAAAACATCAAAATTGTTTCAATGACAATTATGAGGAGCTTCAACACTTGAAGAGAAGTAGAGAGCAAAGAACATTTTTCTAGCTGATCTGACATTCTTTGAGCAGCAACCTAATTACTAAAAGACTGATGGTGGAAGGCTAAGGCTAAAGAAATCCAATGCCTGGTGAACAGTTATTATAGCATAGGCTTCTTTAATGCCATGAAAGCCATATGCAATCCTTCAATGGAGAGATAGGCATCATTTTGAAGTTAAGAGAATACAACTCTCATAAAAACAAATGAAGATGTTAACCAACAATGGAAGAAACTCTAGAAACACCTCTTAAATTGCTATCATAAAGTCGATAAAGATGCTGTTGGACAATACAGCCTTCTACATTCACTAGGACCCTGACCTTTGTAGAAGTTCAATTTGTATTGTCAATATCCTAGCTGAAATTTTCAAGAAAAAAGGACAAATATTTCAACTGTGCCTCTCCAGATTTTGGGTTCTTTTTCATATTTGTTGATATCTATATAATGTCTTTCATAAAACATCTGCTTTTGCTTTACAGCTTTAGTGGCAATATGTTTTTCAATATCAAGTGGAGTAATGTCAGCTAATTGGTAAAGCGTCAGACACCATGCTTTTCAGCATAGAGTTATGACCCTTTACGTTCTGAAGTTAGCTTTGCCTCCCATCCTTACAGGGTTGATAAAATAAAGCACTAGTAAAGCACTTGGGTCGAATTAATTGACTTTCCCCTATCCCTTCAAATTGCTGGCCTTGATCCTAAAGTAGAAACAATTATTTATGTTAGTACTTCTGAGATAACCAATAATCTATGTTATATTGAACTGTCCATGTATATACAGTGTAGCCCTGGTATTCACGGTCCCAATTACTTGCAAAATTTTCCTTTGAACCTAACTAATAATTGTTCATGGAAACCATCACATATTCGCAGAATCGTAAATATCTTCCTCGACTTTTTAACGGCTTTTCGTGGCAATATATATTTTTTCACACTTTTTAATGCTAAATTATTAATAACAATATACCGTATTTGCTGGCCTATATTTTACGTTATGTTTTAACGTTTACAGGCATTTTTATGGACCACAACCAATATTCGCGGTTTTTCACTCTTTATGCATATTTTCCAATTGAAATAGTTTGTATTTTTCATATTTATTTTAGGATCCAGTAAGTAATGTGGCTAAAGTAGCTGAATTTCTAGATCTTCCCAATAATGACCAGCTGTTTAAAGATATTGTCGACAAATGTGCTTTTTCCAAAATGAAGGCAGTAAAACCTGATGATCCCCTTAGATCTGCTGAGGAGTCTCTTTATCGTAAAGGTAGGGTTTCTTGGATTTAGATTTCTCATTTAATTCTCCTGTCACCATTTCGACACATATTAAACTTACCATATATACCTGACTGTAAGTCAATCCGAATATAAACTGACCCCTCTATTTTATGTCTGACAACTAGGCAAAAATCCAAACCCATTTTGTAAGCCAAGCCAACTATTCAACACATTATGTTTAGATGACCTGGTTTTGAAATTTTCATGAGCATAAAATATATTTATGAAGTTTTAATATTTTGATATTTAAAATGTTTTTAAGACTCTGTTACAGCAGTATCGGTAGAGGGTTGGACGCCATGCTTTGCAGCATAGAGTCACGGCTCTTTATGTTCTGAGTTCAAATCTCGCCGAGGTCAACTTTGCCTTTCATCCTTACGGCGTCGATAAAATAAAGTACCAGTAATACACTGGGATAATTGCTGGCCTTGTGCCAAAAGGAGAAACAATTGTGTTAAGTTTCAACAACTCTCTCAAATGTTTGTTTACTTCTGGTCGTTCACATGCTAGGAGTACTTTGAAAGCAAAATATTGAATAAGATAAGAGAACTTTGTATAGGGATTCATAGAGTAGAAGAGAAAAGGGGAGACAGCAAGTGAGAGTGAGGGGAGGCAGAGCGAGAAAAAGAGAGAGTGAGAGCGAGAAGGGAGAGAGAGTGAGAGGAATAAGATAAAATCATAAAGAAAATTGAAAGAAAAACGTGTGTATGTGCACGTGTACATGTGTGTATGTGCTCGTGTACATGTGTGTATGTGCACGTGTACATGTGTGTATGTGCACGTGTACATGTGTGTATGTGCAACATGTGTGTATGTGTGCATGCGTGCATGTGCATGAGTGTATGTGCATGGGTTATTTATGTATTAAAAAGTTAAAATTATAAAATATGTGGAAATATTTTCAAAGGAATGCATAAATAACAACGGCGCTGTAGCAAATGTAGAAAAACAGTGTCTCATTGTGAAATATTCACTCCAGATATGTTAGCACCTTATTTACGTAGAATTTGAAATTGGTGAAAATCGTCAAAATATTGATTCCGAATATAAGCTAACCCATTTTACCATCGATGTAAATCACATATTTCCAGCTTATATTCGAGTATATACAATATTTTCAACAATTCTTTCTCTTTGATGTATCTTAATTAATAAATAAATAATAATGAAATTATTGTGTAAAGTGCTCAGGTGCACTACAACTTGTCAAAGGTGTATGTATAGTACATAGAATAATACACAAATGTCAGGGAAGTACATGTGTGTATGTGTTAGCTGAAGTGTTGGCGGATCTCGGGAAGCATGGAGGCCTTAAAGGATGCAGTGTCTCAACAGCTAACAACTGATGCAGGTAGTTTGTTCCATGCTTCAGTAACTCTGAGCGTGAAAAAATGTTTCCGAAAGTCATGGGAACTGTGCTGTTTTCTTACTTTGTGGGCATGTCCACGTGTGTTAGACACATGGAAATCAAAAAGGTGCTCAGGGTTGTTGTTGGCAACATGGTTAACAATTTTGTGGGTGTTTACCAAGTCAGTTGCCAGGTGTCGGAGCTTCAATGTATCCATGCCCAGGGAAGCAAGGCGCTCAGAGTATGGTAGATGCCTGATGGAGGGTATTCGCTTGGTTGCACGTCTCTGAACAGTTTCCAGGCGGTCAATGTTCTGAGCAAGATAGGGGTTCCAGACTGGTGATGCAAATTCTAAATGTGGTCGCACCATAGCCATGTACAGCCTTAAATAGATATCTGGAGAGCGGCTGACAAAGGTCTTGCTGAGTGATGCTAAGACACCCTCGGCCCTCTTGACAATTTTAGAGACGTGCTTCGTCCAACGCAAATCACTGCTGACCGTAATGCCCATAATTGTAGAATAAATCTGACTTAGCATTAGAGAAGTAAAATGACAATCTAATATAAACAAAGACACAGCTACAAAATACTGTAACATAATTACTCATAATTATTATCCATCTGTTGACATTCTCATCTTCAGCCACATTATGGAGCCTTAGAAACATTTTTTGTATCACTTTAAAAACATTTGGCATTAACAACATTACTGCATGGAATATCATACCAAATGATAATTGTTTTTTTGTTATATCTTGGTTGTCCATCGTGAACGATGATGACATCTTCTTTAATTTAGTTCCCCTCTGCCATGGGCTCGAAGGTGGCTGTGGAGGCCGATACTTGACTTGCAGGTCTGGGGACAGTGGGGCCAGGGGAAGAGACCAGAGTCGCTTGGGGCAGCTGTTGATGCCTTTCTCCTCCTTTCACGGGCCTCACTGACCTCTGCCCGTCTCTTCTCTTCAAAAAAGTCCTTGGCGCGTTTGGTAAGGGCTCGCCACTCAGTCCTGTCCTGAGCATGGGACTCGAGTTGTTTTGGGGCGATTCCAGTGTTGTTGATACTGGACTTCACGCAGTCTTTGAACCTCTATAATATGTTTAATATCTTCATTGATATATAAGTATATGCCTTGTTGTTATAACTTTGTTATATAAGGTATAAATAAACACTTTCTAATTATTATAGACATGAAGTCTTACACTAAGGTTTTTTTTGTATTTTTCAGGTGTTATTGGAGACTGGAAGAACTGGTTCACTGTTTCTCAAGATGAGAGATTCCAAGTGGAATGTGACAAATTTGATAAGCAGTCTACATTGTTTAGTACAAAGTACTAACTATTATTTCAAAGTTGTTATAACTTTCCCAGAGATATCTTTGTACCACATATACTATGTTTAATATGTTTCTTGATATAATATATTACTTTAGTGTTGTTATAACTTTATTAGATATATTTATATTACATATATGTTTAATATCTTCATTGATATATAAGTATATGCCTTGTTGTTATAACTTTATTAGATATCTTTATATTACATATGACAATGTGTATAATATCTTTATTGATATCAAATAAGATCACTTAATTCCTATATACCTTATTTTCATTGCATGGTGTTACTGCATCACTAAAGACAACTCTGTACAACTTGGGTATGTGCAGTGTTGTTTCTATTATATTGAATACACTCTTTGTAATATGTATGTAATGCCTAATAGTGCTATTTTCTGTATACTATATATATTTGTAAGCACTGGAGTTTTTGTTATGTATCTGTCTGAATGTTTAGTTATCATTCCCAGGGACCATGTAGGGATTGTTTCTATTTTCGTCATCTACATTCAGATTATATTTGTCTCTAGATATTTATATTATTATTTGACTATTTATCACGACCAGCTTTGATGTTGCTTTTGGCCTGTTATTTTAGGAAATACCGGACTACAACTACATACTGGGCTCGTTTCTTGGCACCATTACTAGCAAGGTTGTTGATCATAGTCCCAACTGAAGAACACTCTCTTGTCAGCAGAGTTATCAGCTCTCTAAACTTCTTCCAGCCTGTTCTCATCCTAACTATCACACTTTCAGTGCATCCTCCCCAACTGCTAATTAGATAGCTTAGTAAATATAAATATAATCATAATGGATGCAAGTAA
The DNA here is from genome assembly GCA_964016885.1 of Eledone cirrhosa. Taxonomy (NCBI): domain Eukaryota; kingdom Metazoa; phylum Mollusca; class Cephalopoda; order Octopoda; family Eledonidae; genus Eledone; species Eledone cirrhosa. The sequence goes on along the minus strand of OZ024742.1, from coordinate 145,691,884 downwards.
AACATGTTTTAACTTTGACTTTGCTAGCTTTTGCAGGTTACTTGTGATACTTTGAAATAGAGCTACAAATGTATCTTACTACCCAAAACAGATCAGGAAATATTCTTAAGTTTTGGTCACTGTAATGCTTACCAAAAGTTGCTGAAAATTCCAAGCAAATTTCCATGTAGTATAGAACTTTATCTAATGCTACAAAATATCAAATTAAAATTACACTGCCACCAAAAATATATATTCAAACATTAAATTAAATCTTCTCCTTTACAAATTATCAATGCAAAATTATGAAAATTTTATATAGTATATTTAAAAAAATATTTATCATATTTTATTGTTACATTTGAATAATTTTTATTTTCATAACCTCAGTTATAAAGTTGTCATTATGACACATGACGATGATGATGATCATCATCATTATTTTTACATCTGTTTTACCATGCTTGCAGGGGTTGAATGTATCTTTTCCAGCACAGTTTCTTTTTACTTGTGCTCCTACATCAGCTCCTCTCTGGGGATATGCTAATGATGGTAATAAACGATATAGGAGCAGGCATGGTTGTATGGTTGAAGAGTTTCTGAGTTCATTCCTGCTACATGGCACCTTAGGCAAGTGTCTTCTTGGGTTGACGACTGACTTACATACTGGAATTTTGTAGACAGGAGTTGCAGAAATCTGTGATTATAAGTGCTGGGGTCAATATGATTGACTAAATAAACCAAGGCAGAGCCCCAGTATGGCCACATTTGAATGACTGAAACCAGTAAAAGAAAAGACTTAAAGAATTAATATTATAGTTTTATTGGTATTAATCATAAACCTTTTATTACAAAACTTTAATAAATTACAGGCTTCAACATCATGTAACATAAATTATATATATGTAATAAAGAATATATGAGACAATCTGAAAAAGATGTTTCTGGGTGAGTTTTATTAATTTGTGATGAATTTGCAGTAATTGGTAGAGCGTCAGACAAAACGTTTTGCAGCATATAGTTATGGCTATTAGACTGAACATATCACACAAACATAATTACTAAATTCTCACATACACATTACTCTATATACATAACTACACACAACCCCCTACTGTTAAATGGATAGGTAACTGCTTGTACATTTCTACATACACACATAATCTCTCCTTTCTCCCTCCAGTTCCCCTACTCTCCTTTCTTACACACTTCCTTATCTCACTCCATACCAGTTCTTACTATCATTGAGTTGGCAACCCCTCCCACTCCCTCTTCTTATGTACTTCTAACAGCACCCAGATTGCTCATCCCCATCCACTCTAATGATTAAACTTTCATTCAACAGGATGTACCCTTTGATCTTTAAGAAGATTTAATTACATAAACTTAACTGGTTTCACAATTTCATGATTTTCAAAAGTATTTTGATATGGACTGCTGTGGAAATTCATTGTAATTTTCTTGCCTCTTTTTCATAGAGAGAACATAACTAAAATTGATATCTATTTAATCTTTAACACACTAATAATTTTTATGAGTTGTTTCCCTTGACACTGCATATCTATTAAGGGGAGGTTACTCTTATGACACCGTATGTCACCCACAGTGCATTCATCATCATCATCATCATCGTTTAACGTCCATCTTCCACGCTAGCATGGGTTTAGACGGGAATTTTTCCACTTGAGGCAAGATTGGTTGTCTTGCTCGTATAGGACCGTCTGGCGGGTTTTCTACGGCTGGATGCCCTTCCTAACACCAGCCACATTACAGCGTGGACTGTGTGTTTTTTGAAAGGGGTGGTGTGGATGGGGTGGGGGTAGTGGGACAGGGGTGTACTGACTGTAGGTTTCGCTTTGAACTTAGGCAAGGCGGGTCTTCTGTATTACTGTGTAGCGCCAAAGATCTCGGTCCAGTGACATTGTCTTGAAGAGGTGTAAGTGTGTGAGGTCGGAATTTATCAAGTCGTCCCAGGTTTTTCTGGGTCTGCCTACTCCGTGGCTACTGCCTATTTTTATTGCCCTGCACTTTTTTATATAGCTGTCGTCATTCATGCGCATTACGTGACCGTACCAACGTAGTCTTCTCTCAAGTAAACAACATCTGATCCCTCTTATTCCTAATTTCTCCCTTAGTTCGTTTATGCTTTGCCGTTCACATATATTACTATTACACATCCAGCGGAGAATGCAAGTTTCGTTCCTCTCTAGTCTGCGTATAACCTCTGCACACAATGCCCAGGTCTCACTGCCATGTAACATTGCTGTTCGTATGCAGACATCATACAGCCTGCCTTTCATTTTTAGAGAGAACCTTTTAGCGGCCAATAGTGGTATAAGCTCTCTGAACTTTTTCCATCCCTTCTGACTCTAGCTACTGTACTTTCAGAGCACCCTCCACCACTGCTGATTTTGTCACCCAGGTAATGGAAGGTGTCCACTATTTCTATAGAACCATCTGTGCAATGGAATGAGCTAGTATTCTGTGGGCACTTGCTGCTACTTATTGCACCAGAGCACTGGCCACATATAAAATCTGTTCTTAGTTAGCTTACCTGTGATCCCACTACATCTTTTATGCACCCATACTTTGCATTTGGGACATAAAATGGAGTTTCTGCTTACTCCTTTCCTACACACTGAGCATGGCCATTTCCCAGATGGGACTGGTGCCCTATTTTCCTTCCTACAAACTAGAACTTTAGTCTTAGACAAGTTAATTTTAAGGCCTTTTGATTCTAGGCCATGCTTCCATGTTTGGAATTTCTTCTCTAGTTCGGCCAGTGATTCAGTTATGAGCGTTCGATCATCTGCATATAGGAGTTCCCATGGGCAGCCGATCTTGAACTCCTCTGTTATAGCCTGAAGGGCAATAATAAATAGGAGAGGGCTAAGGACGGAGCCCTGACGAACACCAACTTTTACGCTAAACTCTTCACTATATTCGTTGTTAATTCTAACCTTGCTGACTGTTTCTTTATACATGGCTTGTATAGCTCTCACAAGCCATTCATCAACACCTAGTTTTCTAAGCGCCCACCAGATAATGGAGCGGGGGACTCTGTCAAAGGCTTTCTCCAAGTCAACAAAAGCTAAGTATAGGGGTTTACTTTTAGCTAGGTACTTCTCCTGTAGTTGAATGTTATAATTCAGTTTCATTAGTTGAGGATGATTACAAGGCATAGAAATCTTCATTACATCCTTTACATTTAATAACATATACTAAAGTTTTTGACAAACAGCTGAAATGATTTCTTACCATAACAATTTGACCTAAATTTACTTGATATAATCTCTTGCTTTTTCTCTCCTACCATGCTCATTATCATCATCATCATCATCATCATCAACGTTTAACGTCCGTGTTCCACGCTTGCATGGGTTTGGACGGGGGTAGTCCCACTTGAGGCAAGAGTGATTGTCTTGCTCGCATAGGACTGTCTGGCAGGTTTTCTACAGTTGGATGCCCTTCCTAACACCAACCACATTTACAGTGTGGGTCTGGGAGGTTTTTACCGTGTTGCCTACACGGCCACATTACAGCGTGGACTGTGTGTTTTTTTGTCGTGACACCTACACGATCTCATTTGTTTTGGCCTGGATGGTGTGGCACCAACATAACTTTACATAGGACGGGGTGGTGTGGATGAGGTGGGGGTGGTGGTGGTGGGACGGGGTGTATTTTGTTAGAGATGCCTACTGGCTGGAGTAGGTTTTACTATATATTTAGGTAAGGCGGGTCTTCTCTGTTACTGAGTACCGCCAAAGGTCTCGGTCCAGTGACATTGTCTTGGAGAGGTGTAAGTGTGTGATGTCGGAGTTTATCAGCTCGTCCCAGGTTTTTCTAGGTCTGCCTATTCCGTGACTACCGTCTATCTTTATTGCCCTGCACTTTGTTATACAGCTATCGACTTTCATGCGCATCACGTGTCCATACCAACGTAGCCTTCTCTCGAGTAAACAACATCTGATCCCTCTTATCTCTAATTTTTTCCTTAGTTCGTTTATGCTTTGCCGTTCACGTATATTACTGTTACACATCCAGCGGAGCATGCAAGCTTCGTTCCTCTCTAGTCTGCGTATATCCTCTGCACACAATGCCCAGGTCTCACTGCCATGCAGCATTGCTGTTCGTATGCAGGCATCGTACAACCTGCCTTTCATTTTTAGGGAGAACCCTTTAGCAGCTAATAGTGGTATAAGCTCTCTGAACTTTTTCCAACCAGTTCTGACTCTAGCTACAGTACTGTCAGAGCACCCTCCCCCACTGCTGATTTTATCGCCCAGGTAACGGAAGCTGTCCACTATTTCTATAGAACCCTCTGCGCAATTGAAAGAGCTAGTATTTTGTGGGCACTTGCTGCTACTTATTGCACCAGAACACTGGCCACATGTAAAATCTATGTTCTTAGTTAGCTTACCTGTGATCCCACTACATCTTTTATGCACCCATACTTTGCATTTAGGACATAAAATGGAGATATACATTATTTCTCAGGTCAAACAACTTGTTTTCCTCCAGAGTATATGTTTCATTTCTTGTTTTCCCCTCCAGACTACATTTTCTGTTTCTCTTTTGTTATGTTCCCATTTCCCTCATACCCACCTCCTCACACCACCATTGCCACACAGACCAATCAAAACACAGCAGCACAAATATGTTGTAACCTTCAACTCAATAACCTCTACTACTACTTCTAATACAGTTGTTATGGGCCTGATGTTGTCCTGTATGGCAAATGCAATACAAAGGTTTGGCATTCCTAATGATGAATATGTAACCCACCAGCATTCTCTGGACGACCATGCAAACACTTTCTTTATTTCAGACATTGAAAACCAACACCAATTCATCTTTCTAACCCTACCAAGTTTTCACCCTCTCCCTCTCACTCTTCCATTGAACTCCATAACTTCAGAGCTGGCACCATCAACATACGCATGATGAAAGGAAGATCTGCAGAGCTTGTAGAGATGCTTGAACGAAAGAAAACCGATATGTGTTGTGTGCAAGAGACTAGATGGAGGGGAATGTAGGCTATATATCTTGTGGGCAAAAAAATGATGCTACAAATTTTTCTGGGTGGGAAATGACAATGGGCTGGGTGGAGCAGGGATTATGGTAGCAGAAAAAGGGATATACAAAGTCATTGCTGTAAATAGAGTAAATAACAGAATAATTAAACTTATACTTGTACAAAATTGAGCAACCATGACAATTATATCTGCATATATACACCTAAATCTGGACTGTCAGATGTACTTAAAGACAGGTTCTATGAGTCCCTAATGCACACTACTTCTCAAATAAGCAACAGAGACTTCATAATCATTGTAGGTGACTTTAACAGGCATGTTGGACAACACTGCGATGACATTGTATAATGACATTGTAACACGAACTTCAAAATATGAGACCACCACTTAATCACCTATAGATCAGGTGAGCACGCCAGCCAGATAGATTTTATTCTTGCCAGAAGACAAGTCAAAGTGACAGTTGTGAACACAAAGTCCCTCCCTGGTGAAGAATGCACCTCCCAACACAACTTAGTAGTTAGTGACCTTATAGATAGGATTTGAAGAACCTGGCAACAGAAGTCAGCCTGGAGGAGAAAAATAAGGAAGTTAAAAGACCAATCAAGCAGTAACAAATTTAGAAGTATGTTGATTGACGCTTTTAACAGTAAGGAAGAGCAAATTGAGATACACGACATAGAGGAGCAGTGGGAGTTCCTGAAAGATAACCTACTGAAGGCGACAAACGAAATCCACAGATGGAGCAGGTCTCTAGGGAGAAGGAGAATGACTTGGTGGTGGAATAGTAAGGTAGATGAGACAATTAAGGCTATAGGACAGGCGTAAAAGGAATGGCAAAATGGGGGTAGTAGAGGAGTCTACCAGAATGTTTGGAGAGAAGCTAGGCAACAAGTATAGCTTGCAAGAAAGGAAACAGAAAATACAAAATGTAAGCATGTTTTGTAGAGTGAGGACCAAAGGCATGAGGTGTTCAGGATCACAAGACAGTGTGTCAGAGAAAATTGTGATGTTGGTGGGGAGAAGTGTGTCTGAGATGATTATGGCATACTTGTCCTCACTGACACTAAAAAGAAAGAAGCATTTTAAGTGTCACCATGTAAGATTACTGAATGAGGAGAATTTATGGGAAGAAAATAGTTTGCCCCAAGTCAAGCCATGTCGGATGTGTAATGTTAGTGTGCATGAGTGACATAGCATATGCAAACTGAGGATAAAATTTGACATAAGAGGAACTGAATGTAGTGTACAAGAGAGAAGACTGTGTTGGTATGGACATATGATGCATATGGAAGATAACAGCTGCATTAAAAAATGCTGAGAAACCTCAGTAGCTGGGAACCATGGAAGGGGCAGACACAGGAAGACATAGGTGGGTGTTGTGAAAACCAACCTTAGACATCTAAACCTCACAACAGAAATGACTAAAGACCACAAGGGCTGGTACTATGCAGTGCTGAAGAAGACCCAACCTGCATCATAAAATGTGACCTGACCTACCTCCTATCTCCACTAGCACTCCCTAACAGTTATCCTCAACATCACAACTTCAACCCCACCACACATACGCCCATATTTCTAGCAGTTGTCCACCCCCTCCTGTGAAGCATTTGGTGATGGGAAGGGCATTCAGCCATGGAGGGCTAAACAAACAGAGGCTAGGGAGGACCCTTCAGTTGTGTCAAGGAGATGACAGCCTCCCTAGTATTTGGTGATCTACATGATAAAAACACCCAATACACACTGTAAAGTGGTTGGTGAGAGGAAAGGCATCCAGCTGTAGAAAGGGTCAGGAGGACCATTCAGCCATGTCAAGGAAATGACAACCTCTCTAGTCTTGGTGATCTAGATGATAAATGCACTCAGTCATCATCATCATCATCATCATCATCAACGTTTAACGTCCGTGTTCCACGCTTGCATGGGTTTGGACGGGGGTTTTCCCACTTGAGGCAAGATGTGCTGTAAAGAGGTTGGTGATAGGAAGGACATCCCAGTCATAGTAATCTTGCCAAACAAAAGGGTCAGGAGGAGCTACAGTTGTGTCAGAGATGTGACAACCTCTCCTATACACTCGGTGGAGTGTTGACCATATACAAAGCAAGACACAAAGCCCTGGCCTCCCTGGGAGATCAGTGGCTCTGCTTCAGTACTGACTTGGTCTATGTACTTTCATTATAACTATCCCGCCGAGGTTAATTTTGCCTTTCATCCTTACGGGGTCAATAAAATAAAATACCAGTAATGCACTGGATAATTGCTGGCCTTGTGCCAAAAGTAGAAACAATTATAACTAACGTACCAAGAAGTAGTCTTTTAGTTACAAAGAAAATGTACTTTTTAAATTATTAAAACTTAGTCAATTTTTTTTAAAGGTCAAAATTATACTCTGTAACCCAAAATTAGAGGTCATAATTGTGAAACTATGTAACATGAGTTAAATCTAACATAGGCAACACCTTTATAGACTGTTTTCTCACCTTCTGTAATTTGGGATGGGGTGAGGTGGCGAAGGAAGCTTCCAAACCGACGGAAAAAAAGACGAGTGAATTTAAATTAAAAAACTCATCTTTTCCCAATTATGAAAAAAATATAAACACGCCGACAGTAGCGTAGCAAAACACGATTAATTAATATAATAGTTTGATAACGATTAAAAGAAAAAAATGGTACAAACTAAATATATTTATGGCAGCATTTTAAATAATCTTAAAGGAAGAAATAGTATTCAGTGTTAAAATAATTTTATATAAAACTATAAAACGATTCTTATAAAAAAAACGAAAAAAAAACAACCCCGACAGACACTGTTGCATATAGAGAAAACTTATAAACTGTAATGTGCACGTGTTGATAATATATATATAACTTAATTTTAGGTTTAATCAATACATATATAATATGTATTGATGTTTTTCAGTAAAAAGCTAAATAAACTTCTGTTCAGATCATCAACAATATGTTTTTCGTTAAATAACGGAAGAGAACTCAATACAAAAGACTGTTGAGTTGATCTTTTTAATTTTTAACAAATTGATGTAAATATCGAACAAAATTCAAGTTAGGGTCTACTACGGGAAAAAAGGAACTCCGTACCTCTGAAATTCCACTGTGCGCTCTTAGCCACTGAGTTAAACGACTCTGACAACAATTTCTATCTTAAATAGAAAGTTTTACAGCAGCTTCGATGTCAACATTTCAAAAATAAACCATCGAACCATTGAGTGGATTGAAAAACAAGTATATTTGAAGTTTAGGAAAACAAACGTGTGTACAAATTCGACACCAAACGAGGTAAACATTTTCAACTTTTGCCTTTTTTCGCATGAGTGTATGCTTTGTCTGAGACAACTTCAAAATATTCTTCAAGGAAGTAGATTTTACCATTCCGTTGGATCATTTAACTCCCAGGGACATTCGAACGGATTTTACCATTTACAATCTACGGAGAGGAATAACAGATCTTCGGAGGTAAAAAAAAATGTTATGGATTGGTTGTGGCAACAACGCAGGGAACCAACCTGGAGCAATTGTATCACACAATTATACATTCCTCCTTACGTACACTTATAACTGTTCACCCCCCCCCCCTCCCAAATATTAAATAATTATAAATGGCGAGGAACCACCACTAGCTTCACAAGAAGAGATTACACATGGCACCACCCCATCTCCCTCTTGAAATAACTTGAATCTATTTATAGTCAGGTGTGACTGAAAGGTCAATCCATACTTCCATTCTATTTCACAGAATTAGAAGCTTTGACCACTTGACAGTAATGTAATCACTCTGTAATTGTAAACATCTTGTATCACTGTCATTCAGGTTTTGATTTTACTGAAGTCTTGCCCATGTGTTTTTTTTCCTTTTTTTTGTTTTTTTTCTTCACACAAACTCACAATTTCGGATTTTACTGCGGATTTACCCATGTGAGCTATAACGCAAACTCACAGCCTTAAATTTGGTATTTCTAGCGTTTTTATTTTACTTCTCTTTGCATGTTCAGTGCTCTTTCTCTCCCACTGTATTTACCTGCCTCTCACATGACCACACTCCTCTCCACGCACTCATAATCTTCTCCACTTTCTATCCCTCCCCTTGCTCACCCCTTACTTCGTCCTCGCGCACAGCCCACCTAGGTATTCGTTCAACATGTCGGTGGCCCGATGTTTTGACCGAACTATCACCGGCGATTGCCGATTGCTAAAGTTGCCACCACTTTAACCTAGTCCACTCTAGGTGGCGGTGGCATGCGTCGAACGACCAAGAGACCTGCTTGGTGGAACAACTATGTGACAAACGGTCAGCCTTCGACCTCTTATTCTCCACCAACTGCGGCACGCACGAGAGGAGCTAAATTGCCCCCAGCTACCCCCTCCTCTTCACGGCAGATTCTGAGCGAATTCAACCCGGCCAACCCCACCACCTCTACAACTGTTAGCTCACCACCCAACCTCCGCTCTAGTCCCACCGTTAGAACCACTGCTGTCTCCTTTACTGACTCACTCTCTCCACCGAATTCCAACGCTGGCCCTCTGCTGCCAGCCCACTACCTGATTGCGCTCTCTGTGCCCACACTAGCCAGTACTTAAAGACAATTAAATGTCACTTATGCCATGCAAGCTACCACAGAAGCTGTGACAACAAAGCTCAAGCCGAAAGGCTTCAACACTGGACCTGTAATCGGTGCCACTTCAGCTCTGACGTATTCCGTGGGGATGCCCCATGCTTTGACGACCAACTCTCTACCGACGACTTTGCCACAGCCCTCCAGAGCTTCTCCAAATCAAAGCTCATTAACCGGATCCCTAAGGGAGCTCCGAATAGCTTTGCACGTGCCCTCTCTAATTTACTGAAAAACGTTTGCTCGTCCAACAATAGGCCTGACTGGCAGAAATTGTATTTGTTTCCCCTCATCTCTCTTCACGTGCACAATGCGAACTCGGGTTCCCTCACGTCCTCCCTCAAGCGGCAGTTCCAGCTGTTTGAGTCCACCCCAACCACGTCTCATCTCAGTTCGACACCGAGCTCGGTGTCCACCAACAGACAACCGGTAGACCTCAAGCGAGCGGTCAATGCAAAATTCAGCGAATTTGACATTAAAGGGGCTGTCCGTCTCCTCTCTTCTCTGACCTCCCTTGCTCCGTGCAACTCTGATTCTCTTGAGCGTCTGAAAGAGAAGCACCCATCGGCACTCCCAGATGATCAGCTACACTGGCCTGAACCACCAGAATACTTGAGACCGGTTTACACCACCGATATCATCAGAAAGGCGATTTCATCCTTCCTCGCTGGGTCAGGCGCGGGATTGGACGGCCTTCGTCCTCAACACCTCAAGCATGGTATCTCCTTATCGGCCGGTGACGCCGGACTCGAGCTCTTGGAGAGTCTGACCCAGTTTGTGAATCAGTTCTCTTCAGTGAACGTTCTCCCGTTCATCCGCCCACTGTTCTTCGGTGCGAAGCTATTTGGTCTCACCAAGCCCAACGGGGACCTGCGCCCCATTGCAGTTGGCTGCACTCTTCGCCGCCTCACTGCAAAGGCGTGTTTGCTGTTGGTCCCGACTCACTGGCCGAGGAATTTTCCCCCATCCAGCTGGGGGTGGGTACCAGGTTGGGATGTGAGGCTGCTGTCCACGGTGCCAGAGCATTTACCAACTTGCCCTCCTCGTCCCCCCAAGGTCATCCTCAAACTTGACCTCAGGAATGCCTTCAACTCCGTCAGCCGCGACATCGTCCTCGGCTCAATAAGAGAGAGGGTCCCACAACTCTACCACTTTGCTTGGCAGGCTTATCGGGAGCCCTCCTACCTCTCTTTCGGTGACCAGATCATCACCTCTGCCTCAGGAGTCCAACAGGGTGGCCCACTCGGGCCCGCACTGTTTGCACTGGGCATTGATGACGTCACCAAGATGGGGGTTAAGTTGGACCTCAATGTCTGGTACCTCGACGACGCCTGTTTGGTAGGGAACTCCGGATATGGTTCTCGCCATTGCCAACAGGATGGTGGAGGAGCTTGGCCGCCGGGTTCTCCAGATCAATAGCCCCAAATGCGAGGTCTGGATTCTCAACCACCCGGCTTCTCAACACCAACAGCTGATCGACCTGTTCGCAGAGTCCTTCCCTCCATCGCGGTCCCTCCCCCGTCGGCTTGGTGCTCCTTAGGAGCCCCAATCACACACCTGGCCTTCGAGTCAACCTTCCAATCGGAGATGGTTGGCCTTGAGGAGCTGCTGAGGATTATCGAAGTCATCGAACCCCATCAAGGTTTCTTCATACTCAGGAACTACCTGTCTATTCCTAAGCTTCTGTATCTGCTCAGGGTCAGCCCCTCTCACAGATTTCCGTCCTGCCTCCAACGCTTCGACGACCTAATCTTCGAGAGACTCGAGTGTCTGGTAAATGTTAGACTCTCTCCGGAGTCCCGCGATCAGGCTGCGTTACCCAAGCGATTTGGGTGTCTTGGTCTTCGTAAGTGTTCGTCCCTCTCTCTCCCCTGCTTCCTTTCCTCCACCCACACTTGCTCCACCCTGGTGAGCAGTATCCTCGCCTCTCCAACATGGACTAGTTTCAACAGGGAGTTGGGTGAAGCTCTCCAGCGATGGGGTGAGTTGGGCTTGTCTCTTCCTGAGAAGGTGGAGGACAGTCGAAGTCAGAGAGCTTGGGACAGCATAAGTTCGAAGGCCACCTTCGACTCTCTCTTCGTCCAGTCAGATCAGTTTGTAAGGTGCTGCTTACTATCTGCCAGCGCCAAATACTCAGGCGACTGGGTCGATGCCCTACCCGTGGCCAACGTTGGCGGCCTACTCAGCCTGGACGAACTTCGTGTCTCCATCCGCCCTCAGAGTGGGAGCTGACGTCTGCATGGGTTTGAGGTGCCGATGCGGCAAACTCCTCGACTCTACAGGCCTCCACGGTCTTTCTTGCCGCCTGAATGCCGGCCGCTTCGCGCGTCACACGGAGCTAAACCTCATCCTGAAGAGAGCTTTGGCCCGGGCGAATATCTCCTCAGTCTTGGAACCATCTGGGTTGTCCAGAAGTGACGGTAAAAGTACCCTGTGCCCCTGGTCGAGAAACAGGTGCCTTGTCGGGGGACGTCACTGTTAGTGACTCTTTTGCTCTTTCCCACATCCTGGATGCTGCGGTTAGGACGAGAGCCACCGCTTCTGCTCAAATACTCTGATCTGTCGTCCAGCTACATTTTTCAGCCTGTGGCTTTCGAGATGTCTGGGGGAGTCGGGCTGCTGACTTCGAGGTTCCTTTCCTCACTGGCGGCTCGCCTAATAGAGGTGACTGGCGAATCTCGCGAGGGTGCTTGGCTGTTTCAGCGCATCAGCCTCGCCATCACCGAGGCAACTCTGCGAGTGTGCTGGCTTGCCTCAAAAATCATTAGAGAGGTTGCCCAGTACTCGCGACGTTGCTGTCTTTTGCTCTGGTGTTGGTTCCGTTGTTCACCCCTTCCTTTACATTTTCTTTAATATTGTAGCATTGAAGGAATATATCTTTCATTGTATCATCCTTTGTAGTGCTACCGAGGCATTTGTAATGTTATTTATGTATATATTTAAAACATATTTGTTATGTTATTCTACTGTAAATTTATTTATATGCTCTGTTTATATTTTCATTCTGAAGGAATTGCAAACGATTTGTAATGTTGTTTGTGCAACTATGAAGGATATATTTATGAAATAAAGTATATTTTTTTAGCAGTTATACTTGTCTTATGTTCCACTTGTGTTTGACTTACGATCATAATGTCGTGGGTTCAATTCCTGTGTTGCATGTTGTGTTCTTGAGCAAAATACTTCATTCACGTTGCTTCAGTATACTCAGCTGAAAATGAGTACCAGCAATAGCTGGGGATTTAACTCTGCGATGGGGAGTGCCTTGTACTCTCAGTCGCTTCATGCCATGAAACTGTGATAAGCACCGACCTAATAAACCTTCTGGCTTAAGATGGACTTTAGACTTCTATACTTGTCTGGCAAGTTACTGAGATTTGAAAACAACAATTCTAAGCCGTAGAACGTAACTCTAAATTACATAGAAATAGGCCAGACCTATGAAATGTATCTAACATATCGCATGTGTACTTTCAGAAGTTGCATTGCATTTTAAAAATACTGTCAGTACAGTAGCAGTGGCAGTTCCCTAATCTGGTTCGTACAATTACTTTACTTCTTGTCTCTACATAATTATATTATATTATTATAACAAAGATGGTGAGTGTATGCATATATTCATGTATTAGTGGTAGTGAATGTAATTCTGAATGTGTGTACTGTATATGTGCGTGGAAGTAAGTTTGTGTGTGTGTAAAGTATATGGCAGTGTAGTGCATGTCTTTGAGAAGTGTGTGAGTGTATGATAAACTTTAACATGTGTATGTATGTATGTTGAAGTTATAATAATTGTTTCTACGTTTGGCACAAGGCCAGCAAATATCCAGTGCATTACTGGTACTTTATTTTATCGACCCTGTAAGGATGAAAGGCAAAGTTAACCTCAAATCCCGCCGAGGTTAACTTTGCCTTTCATCCTTACAGGGTCGATAAAATAAAGTACCAGTAATTTACTGGATAATTTTGGCCTTGTGCCAAACGTAGAAACAATTATTATAACTTCAACATACATACACATGTTAAAGTTTATCATACTCACACACACAAATCCACACTTCTCACAGACATGCACTACACTGCCATATACTTTACACACACACAAACTTACTTCAACGCACATATACAGTACACACATTCAGAGTTACATTCACTCACACATACATGTCCACTACCACTAACACGTGACTATACGCATACGCTCACTATCTTTGTTACTTTACACAATATACCTTTAAAAATCACACACGTTTAAACATACACTTACACACACACATATAACGACACATACACACACACACACACACTCTCCACTTTGCATTAAAATTCATTGTTTTCCATCTCCATTTTCGATTTTGTTTTGATACTTTACTGGACTCTTTTTCTGTTTCTCCATTGTGATCTTGTCTCCATGTTGTGTTCCTGAAGAAGGGCTTAAGCCCTACTTGTCTAAATGTCTTTACTGTTTCCAATATAAAGCGTAACACTTATAAGACTTTTTGTAACTCTGTTTGTTATCTCTTTAACAAAGGGTATTTTTAAGAAATAGTTAGATGGGATTAACGTGGTTGTTAGATGAAATAACAAGAATAAATGGTTTTTCTCTATATATAAAGGTTTACTTCACTTGAGTCAAACATATTACCACGAGTTGCGAAGGTTGACAATGTTATTCGTTGTTTGTTCATGAGGCTGTTGTAGTCTGCGACTATAGTTAGTGAGAGAGTTGCTCTTAATATGTCCACTCCACATGGCGTGGGTGAACTAAAGGTGGGAGAAGGCAAGGTTACATCTTAACTCCAGGACTGCTGGCTTTGTAAGAGGTAGGGCACCTTCGGTCTCTTAATTTATAGTTCCCATGGGACGTAACTCTCATTACTTCTGGTTCTCGACGCTAGGGGGTCACTACAATACCCTCCTCCAGACGATAGGCGAACAACCCAAAGGGAATTGTAGCGAACCCGCAAGAATGGGATCAAAGCAAAGGTATGAAACAAAAAAAGGTACATGCATACACAATACAAGGAAAAAGAAAAAAAGGAAAGGCTCCATAGTGGCCAGTTCAGATGAAAACTGTTTGACAGAGTTTTTTGGGCCAGTGGACTCTTCGACCGGAACGGGACGTGGTCTTGTATGTAGGTGAAGGTGGGGCAGAAGGAGCAATAGAGAAAGATTTGGGTATTTGTGGCTCAGGTGTATGAGCATCTGTGTATGCCCTTTTTAGTCTATCAACCGAAATTGTCTTTCTGGATCCCTTAATATCTACAGTGAAATGTTTGTCAGTACGTGATAACACACGGTAGTGTCCAGAGTACGGTTGTGTGAGAGGTGGACTAACAGCGTCGTTTCTGACAAAGACATGTGTCCACGAGGCAGTATCTCTCAGGATTGCAATTTTAATAGTTTGTTTTCTGGTATCCATAGGCGGTAAGTCCTGAAAATACGAGCGCAAACGAGATACGTAGGAAAGAGGATCTTGAATAGCAAGATCAACAGGGGCCAGCATTTTCCCATGCAACGCTAGAGGATCACCATACAATAATTCAGCCGGGGAGAACCCTAGGTCCTCCTTTATTGAAGACCGAATTCCTAACAACACAATAGGAAGGTACTCGCTCCAACGTAGAGAGTCTGGATAGGCACGAAGAGCAGCCTTTAATTGGTGGTGAAAACGCTCCACCATTCCGTTTGAAGCAGGATGATAAGATGTGATCCGAATGCGTGTTGAGCGGCAATAATTTTTGTTAACTCTGAGAAAAGATGTGATTCAAATTGTCCACCACGGCCTGTAGTAATTGTGGTTGGCACGCCATAGCGGGCAATCCACCCTGATACCAGGGCATGCGCTATCATCTCGGCGGTAATGTCCTTTAAGGGGATGGCTTCAGGCCATCGCGAAAAACGATCAATGCAGATCAAAAGGTAAGAATATCCACTACTGACTGGCCAAGGTCCAACGATATCGATGTGGATGTGTCAAAAACGAACATCCGGGGTTCTGAAAGTACAAAGTGGAGTCCTGATGTGTCTGTGGTCTTTAGATTTTTGACACTGTATGCAGGAACGCCACCAAAAAATAATTTCTCGCCTCATATTTGGCCAGAAAAATCTAGCCGTTATGAGCTTTACTGTGGCTGAAGATCCTGGGTGAGAAATGCTGTGCAAAGCAAGGAACACAATTTGACGGTGTGTCTCGGGAACATAAGGTCGTGGTGATTCCGTAGATACGTCGCAGAGAATCTGCCTATCGGTAGTCGACAAGGGCAGATATTTCAGGTTGCAAGTCGCAAATTCGGCTGATGAAGTATCCAACGATTCGAGTGCAGGTTGGTTTGCTGCCAAAACGACTTAGATTTTTGAATTTGAGAGGAAGCGAGATTTGTCTGTACGTCTTTATAGGCGAGTGGTTAATGGCTTGCAGAGTAACCGATGACTCCGCGGAGGTATCCTTTAGGCAATGGACCGGCTAAATACTACAGGAGGCTCCTGTATCCACGAGGAAGGCTCTTCCAGACAGGAGGTCCTTGATAAAGAAGTGGCGGTTTGGGTGCTTTACGCTGAGGTCAACTGCCGCCCTCGGCGAACCTCTCTGACATTTCCAGACTTCACAAAAGAACAAGGCTGTACACAGTGGTTTGCGTTCTTAGCAAAACGCTCGTGGTACCAGCATAAAGATGAAGCTGGTGACCTGGGGCGGTGTCTGAAAGAGGTAGCTGTACCGCGGCTGCGCGAGCGCGAACGAGCGTTACCAGAGGCCTTCAGCTTTTGTAGCTCCAGGGTGAGTTCCAGAATAGCTTTTTGCATAGCCATTATAGCTGCGCTGTCTGCATCAGTTGCCTCGCAGGTTGGTCAGTTGGTCCACAGAACATGTATACCTAATGGGGGCCAAAATTGCTTGAACGTTGGTCGGTAGCCGTGAGAAAAACAACTGCTTCAATATCGCAGTTTCCGCTACCGACCCCTCTGTTAGGTCTTTCATTCGGCGTAAGAGGTTCGATGGGGGTGCCATCCCCGATATGCTCCAAATGGACCAGAGCTCTAAAGCGTTTCTCGGTGGACTGTGCAGTCTGGCTGAGTATTTCAGCCTTCAACGACTTATAAGTAGCATCAGTCGGTGTCTCCAATACGAGATCCTTAATAGTTGGCAGAAGTGCCGGAGGAATGGCACTAAGGACGAGGGGATGTGCCTCAGCGATGTTGTTAGCCTCTAACAAGGCTTAAATTTGAGCGAACCATAACTTCACGTCTTCCGTATAAGTAGGGAGAATAGAATGAGATGCCATTGGTGCAATCTCAGTAAGTGGCAAAATGCGTCTCCGTAAAGAAAAATACCTCAAACACAAGGGAAAAAGAAAATAACCCGCTTGTTTTTTCTGTCTTTTCTTCAAACTACCGGACAGGAAAAAAAATGTATTTGAAATATTGTGTAAGTGAGCGACTAAGCAAAAAATGGCATTATAAATATATCTACAGAGAACCTAAAACAAAAACCAACATGGTGCACGGTTTCGCGCAAAAAAAAAACTGTTGAAGAAGAAAGCCGCCATCTTGACATCTTCAAACATTTCAGCAAAGGAAAGAAAAGAAAAAAAATATTTACATAATTGTTCTTTACAAAAGGTTCAGTTTTCTCTTCCTTATGTGATCGTTCTCTTGCTAGGAAGCTAGTAGTATTGTCTTTTGTTGTTGAGATTACGAAGCAAGTGGTGAAGTGTTTGGTAATGAATCAAAACATAAAAGCGAAGTCACTGTAAATATTCCGTAGAATGGAAGTTTGGTGAATAATTTGAAAAAGTGAAGTTTTATCATATTTTATTATAAGTTTTAGAATATAGATGATAAGCTCGGTAAGAGAAAGTTGTTGATGTTGGCAAATGAAGCCATGATCAGAAAAATGCGTGTTGTTTTCTTTTTTTTTGTTAAATACCACTTCTATTTTTTTTTTAAGGAACATTTAGTTCCCACGGCTGGGTCACTAATTTAACAAAGGGTATTTTTAAGAAATAGTTATATGGGATTAATGTGGTTGTTAGATGAAATAACAAGAATAAATGGCTTTTCTCTATATATAAAGATTTATTTCACTTGAGTCAAAAAGAACAATAAACATATTACCACGAGTTGCGAAGGTTGACAATGTTATTCATTGTTTGTTCATGAGGCTGTTGTAGTCTGCGACCATAGTTAGTGAGAGAATTGCTCTTAATATGTCCACTCCACATGGCGTGGGTGAACTAAAGGTGGGAGAAGGCAAGGTTACATCTTAACTCCAGGATTGCTGGCTTTGTTATTTTGTTATTTTGTTCCTGCTGATGGCGACAGACGAAGTCTGTGGCTGGAGCAGGCCTGCAGGCAGGAGGAGAGTAACATGGTGGTGGAACAGTAAGGTGGAGGGGTCAATTAAGGCCAAAAAGCAGGCTTGGAAAGTATGGCGGGATGGGGGAAGTAGAGAAGACTATCAAGTGGCCAGGAGGGAAGCTAGGAGACAAGTGTACTTAGCAAGAAGGGAAGCAGAGGAAAGAAAGTTCAAGCATGTTCTACAACGCGAGGACCAAAAACGTGAGGTGTTCAGGATTGCTAGGCAATGCATCAAGGAAAACCGTGATATTGTCGGGGAGAAGTGTGTACTTAACGATGATGGCATACTTGCCATCACCGACGCTGATAAGAAGGTAGCTTGGAAGTGTCACTATGAAAGGCTACTAAATGAGGAGAATAAATGGGAGAAAGACAGTCTCCCTCATATCGACCCAACAGAGGGACCAGCAGTGTTAGTCGAGGGGAGTATAATAAGTAAGGCAATCAAGGATATGAAGACGGGTAAGGTGGCTGGGCCTTCGGAAATAGTTGCTGAGATGCTGAAGGCATCTGGCACGGTGGGACACACCATGGTCACCCGCATAGTTAACCAAGTCGTACAGAAAGGGGTTGTTCCGAAGGACTGGCATAGCAGCATCATCGTTAACTGTTATAAGGGTAAAGGAGACGCCCTAGATAGGAGTAACTATAGAGGCATTAAATTAATCGACTAGGTCATGAAGGTCACGGAAAAAGTAATAGCACAACTAATCAGAGAGAGAATTGACCTAGATGAAATGCAGTTCGGGTTTGTGTCAGGCAAAAGTACCACAGACGCTCTTTTCATTGTACGACAACTACAGGAGAAGTACCTAGCTAAAGGTAAACCCCTCTACTTAGCTTTTGTCGACTTGGAGAAAGCCTTCGACAGAGTCCCCCGCTCCATTATCTGGTGGGCTCTTAGAAAACTAGGCGTTGACGAATGGCTTGTGAGGGCTATACAAGCCATGTATAAAGAAACAGTCAGCAAGGTTAGAATTAACAACGAATATAGTGAAGAGTTTAGCGTAAAAGTTGGCGTCCATCAGGGCTCTGTTCTCAGCCCCCTACTATTTATTATTGCCCTTCAGGCTATAACAGAGGAGTTCAAGACCGGCTGCCCATGGGAACTCCTATACGCAGACGACCTGACACTCATAGCGGAATCAATGGCCGAGCTAGAGAAGAAATTCCAAACATGGAAGCACGGCCTAGAATCAAAAGGACTTAAAATTAACCTGGCTAAGACTAAAGTTCTAGTTTGTAGGAAAGAAAATAAGGCGGCGGTCCCTTCTGGGAAATGGTCGTGCTCGGTGTGTAGAAAAGGCGTAGGTAGAAACTCCATTTTATGTCCTAAATGCAAAGTATGGGTGCATAAAAGATGTAGTGGGATCACAGGTAAGCTAACTAAGAACATAGATTTTACATGTGGCCGGTGCTCTGGTGCAATAAGTAGCAGCAAGTGCCCACAAAATACTAGCTCTTTCAATTGCGCATAGGGTTCTATAGAAATAGTGGACAGCTTCCGTTACCTGGGCGATAAAATCAGCAGTGGGGGAGGGTGCTCTGAAAGTACAGTAGCTAGAGTCAGAACTGGTTGGAAAAAGTTCAGAGAGCTTATACCACTATTAGCTGCTAAAGGGTTCTCCCTAAAAATGAAAGGCAGGTTGTACGATGCCTGCATACGAACAGCAATGTTGCATGGCAGTGAGACCTGGGCATTGTGTGCAGAGGATATACGCAGACTAGAGAGGAACGAAGCTTGCATGCTCCGCTGGATGTGTAACAGTAATATACGTGAACGGCAAAGCATAAACGAACTAAGGAAAAAATTAGAAATAAGAGGGATCAGATGTTGTTTACTCGAGAGAAGGCTACGTTGGTATGGACACGTGATGCGCATGAAAGTCGATAGCTGTATAACAAAGTGCAGGGCAATAAAGATAGACGGTAGCCACGGAATAGGCACCTAGAAAAACCTGGGACGAGCTGATAAACTCCGACCTCACACACTTACACCTCACCAAGACAATGTCACTGGACCGAGACCTTTGGCGGTACTCAGTAACAGAGAAGACCCGCCTTACCTAAATACATAGTAAAACCTACTACAGCCAGTAGGCATCTCTAACAAAATACCCCTCCCCCCCCCGTCCCACCACCACCACCCCCACCCCATCCACACCACCCCGTTCTATGTAAAGTTATGTTGGTGCCACACCATCCAGGCCGAAACAAATGAGATCGTGTAGGTGTCACGACAAAAAAACACACAGTCCACGCTGTAATGTGGCCGTGTAGGCAACACGGTAAAAACCTCCCAGACCCACACTGTAAATGTGGTTGGTGTTAGGAAGGGCATCCAACTGTAGAAAACCTGCCAGATAGTCCTATGCGAGCAAGACAATCACTCTTGCCTCAAGTGGGACTACCCACGTCCAAACCCATGTAAGCGTGGAACACGGACGTTAAACGTTGATGATGATGATGATGATGATGATGATAAGATTGGTTGACAGACAAAGCATTGAACATTTTGAAATTTGAAAATATAGTCACCACAATGCAAATAACTATAATAATATTTCATAATAATATTTCATGTCTTCAGCCAGGCAGAGAGAGGCAGTTATGGGGGAGTGGGGAAGAGATGAAAGCACACACATATATGTGTGTGTGTGTGTGTGTGATGTGGGTGGATGCGGCAATGAGTACTCACTACCAAATTAGAGTATAATGATACTCTTTATTATGGCTATGTGAAGAATCTTGTAACTCTGAAGTTTCACCTGTGTACTCACAAAAACATCAGATAAGATTCATCACTTGACTATAATAAAGAACACATACACACATACACACACATATATGCGTGTGTGTATGGCTGAGATGTCTTACTTTAAGTGCAGATAGCTATTTCATATTTATGTTGACAGTGATTATGAGAGAGCGTAGGTGGGGATGATTTAGATAGTGAAGGAGGGGGAGTCAAAGGTGTGACCATAGATGACTAATATGGATGGGGAAACAGCTGGTGTGGGAGGGGGCGGGGCTGGTGGCACAAGGATGTATTAATATATCTCTGTCTCAAAAACAATCACCCTACCCATGTTGAAGGGTGTTAGAAATGGCTTTGAGGAGATGATGGATTGATTGCAAGCTATGCAGATAGAAGTTGGAGTTAAAATACACTATAATAAGATTGAAGGCAGTGGAAGGGATTTGATATACACAGTATTAGGAATATCCCTCTTCAACATTGAGTATTGAATAAGCAAATGGCAGGATCAATGTTGGAGGTTAGTAGGAGACTGACATGTTTATCTCTCATGGGCAGGATGGTACAGTGAATCTGAGAGAAAGTGGATGAGAGGAGAATGAGATATGCAGATAGGATGATAAAAAGAGTATGAGGGTGTGTATAGCAGAGCAGTTGACTAGCAGGAAAGAATGGATTTAAGAGACATGTGTAAAGTACCCTACTTGCCACATGAGCTGCTAATCATCATGGTCTTTTGTAATTTTGTACCTAAATATTTCTCACTTGGTAAACACTATAATCATATAGTTATATAACATTTATATATTACAGAAGAACAATAGAATTACATCATGCCTGAAGTTTTCTACAAAGATCTGGCTGGATATCAGTTGCACAACTATGACTACAAAGGCTTTCTAGTGCCAATATTTCCAAATATTGAAGAACATCTTGACAATCTTCCAGATATGCCATTAAGAGATGATGATGTATTACTTCTCGGTTACATGAAAGCTGGTATGTATTTTGTTGTCATACGGATCATCCGACAACAAAAGCTTTTCTTTTTCTCCAATCGTCCTACAATACAATATGTTTCCCTCACCATCCTCGGGGGAAACGCCTTCTCTATTCTGTCTTCCGGGGCATTGGCCCCCATTTGTTCATAACAGTGAACAGGGCATTGGAGAGAGTGGGAAAGACAGAGGCAATGACTGTAGGAGCTTGGTTCCTTTGTGTTTGGACCTGGTGTACATGTATATATTTATTTACTGCACCACACACAACAATGGTTAATATATGTTTCTATCTTTCTCTAATCCTCTCACAATACTACCTATGTTTCTATCTTTTCCAACCATGAAACAGTACAATATGTTTCTATCTTCCTCTAAACATCCCTCAATACAACATATGTGTCTATCTACCTCTAATCATCTCACAGTATAAGTTTCTATCTACCTCTAATCATCTCACAGTTTCTATCTTCCTCTAATCATTACACACTACAACGTATGTTTCTATTTTCCTATAATAATATTCAATGTCTGCTTGCATAATAAAGTCCAATGTCATCTCACTTCCTGTTTTCCACTAAAATAATTGCATTGCTCATGACTTAAAAACCAAATATTGATTTACATGTCTTGGAGTTATGTTTCTGAGGTATTGGAACTGATCTACTTGCTCTAGTGGTGTATTAAAGATGACGATGTTGAAATCTGAAGAATTAAGTGTGAAACAGATTGTGCTAGTTGATTGTCAGACTGAAGCAACCATCTGTGTTTTTGAAAATGATAACTGATGCCTGCATTTCATTTGGTGAATGTGTTGGCAAGATATTGTTGTTAGCATATTGTATTCACTGATATAAGTCCTCTTGGTCAGTCTTTATAGCTGGAATCTCCACCACTGTAGAATCCACCACTGAAGTGGTACTTGATATAGTTACACCAGGGTTGGTAGGTGGAATTTCATGAAGCATGGCTGTAAGGTATATAGAGAACTAGGTTGGAGCAAGTACTCATCCTTGTTTAAAGACATTGGTGATTGGGAAATGTCCCTTCCAGTAGTTATAAATACTTTAGCTGTCTGTGAGAAAGTTGGCCTTGTCAGCAGTTTTCAGAATACATTTTGAAGCTTGGTTTGGGCTATACAGTTCTTTGGTACAGGTAGAGAGATTTCTACAGCCTCTAACATCTGCATGTCATTGAACTCTATAGCCTTTCTTATCCACCAGCTGTTTTGAATCTCTCTCATCCAAGTTTTATATATTTACTGAAGGTCTTGAAAGTGTTGTTTCTTCATGTTTGAGGTTAGGTCTTGTTCAAGGGATGTGGGCATCTCTTTTAATATTGGTTAGTCTTGAGATTTCTTCATTGTTATAAACATTAATGTGTGTAGTTAAATCTCCTCCTTTTTTCAGGTAATTTGACATGAAAGTTTTACATAATTAACACCAGGTGGAGAGACCAATAGTGTGTTGTGGTATTGCTCTAGCAAATATAGTTGCTAAAATTCCATAATGGAAACCTTTTAATTATTCTTTCAAACTGAATTAATCTTCAAACTGGATGACCTTTATGGAGATATCATTTGTTGTAAATATCTCATCAGATTTGCAAGACTTCTTAAACTGAAATAATTACTGTGAATGTTATTGTTCCTCTTAAAGAATAATAATGAATAATGAAAATTATTGTGTACAGTGCTTAGATGCACTACAACTCATCAAAGGTGCATATGATAATAATTATGATATGTTGATGTATAATTGGTTGTTTTTCCTTATGCCTTTGAGATTTCAATATTTCCACCATAGGTTGTCACTGGATGTGGGAAATTTGTGGAATGCTGCTTAAAGGTTCTACTGAATATCATCCAGAAGATAAAGTTGTTACAATGATGGAATTTTCAGACCAAGATAAACTAGACCAACTTCCATCACCTAGAGTGTTAAACAACCACCTCCTCTTGCATCATTTACCACACCAGATATTTACCAAAAAACCTAAAATGATTTTCATGACACGCAACCCACGAGATATTGCTGCTTCTGCCTATCACCACACATTTCAGTTGAACAAACTGTACCATTATGATGGAGATTGGAATGGTTTCTTGGAATTGTTTTTAGATGGCAAAGGTAAGAATAATTTTTCTTTTCCTGATTGTTTCCATAATATAAAAATATCTATGTAATAACTGTAATTAAGTGGAGAAAGACAATAGTTTTTCATATATGAGTGCATAACTATACATATATTTGTAAATTTTAAGTTTACATATATCTCTAAATTACATGTATGGCCCCATCTGTATAATTATATCTATTTTATTATATCTATTATATTCTTGAACTTATTTTAATAACTCAAAAGGATTATTTTTACCAATGACTTTCAACTTAATGGTTAATTCAATAGAACCATACATGGTCGACCTTTCATCTTCATTCCACTCTTTCTTTATTTAATTCTTCTTAATCTCTACCAAAACTTTGTACCTTTTCTTTCTGCTTTACAATTATGATTAGTACTTCAATTCCTTACATCTACTCTATACCACACCAAGTCACAACTATATACAAAGATGTCATCTGACCAAATACTGTTTTATCAGTGAAACTTCAAAGTAAACAGTTACTATTGATAGTAAATAATATTTTGATTCTACTATCAGTATTAAGTTCTTTATTTAGCATATCTCTCTTACTGCAGTTTCGAGAACCAAGAAACAACTTTGACCATCTTATTAATTTTAGACATTCAATACTGGAAGAAGATTCTTTCATCAGAGAGTTTCTTTAAATGCATAAGAAAATAAATAAATAGTATTCATTTGTTAATAAATGGAATCACTTCTTACCAAACCAGCATGGTGCACAAAACTAGATGCATGTCCAGATCAAATACAGTAATATAATGGTTTCTGATTTAGGCACAAGGCCTGAAAATTTGGGGGAGGGGAAAGTTGATTAAATCGACCCCAGTGCATTACTGGTTCTTTATTTTATCGACCCTGTAAGGATGAAAGACAAAGCTGCAAAGCATGGTGTCCGACACTCTACCGATTCTGCCAATCAAATACAGTAATATGATAAGACCTTCTTCTAAACACTCTTATTCTCCACCCCGACCTCCACCAAGTTGAAATATAATCAATAAAAATGTTATTCAACTTCAATTCTGTGAAAATTAATTGTTTCTACTTTAGGCACAAGGCCAGCAATTACCCAGTGCATTACTGGTACTTTATTTTATCGATCCCGTAAGGATGAAAGGCAAAGTCAACCTCACCGGGATTTGAACTCAGATCGTAAAGGGACGTAACTATGCTGGAAAGCATGGCGTCCAACCCTCTACCGATACTGCCAATCCACCACCCAAATCTGTGAAAATTCTGTGAAAATTAATGTTTTATTATTTCAGTGAATTATGGTAATTGGTTTGAATATATGCTACAATGGGAGAAAGATATTAAAAACCACCCCGAACTACCTATACTAATAGTTAAATATGAAGATCTTAAAAAGGTGAAATAACTTATTCTTATCTTTGGTTTCTTTAAAATGTCTTATCACTCCCTTTAACCACAACAAAATCTGCATTACAAAGACTAGCCTTCCTCTTCCTTTAAGACAGCAAGATTGAAGGTGAAATTCCAAATAAAATGTGATCCTTCACTTCAAGTATTTTATGTTAGTTAAGGCAAAATATGTGAAATTAATTCACCCAATTGTTAGGAAAGCAAAAAAATGTTGCAGTAGATCCTTAAATTTCAATTATCTTGCCATCAAAACAACTGAAGTCCCATCAAGGATTATATGTCTGACGACATGCCACACCATTCACATATTAAACCACCTCATGTACATGTATCTCTCAGCATTGATGGAGTCTTGAGAATGTTTTCTAACATCTTGCAGTGAATTGCTATGAGTAACAAAGACAGGACTGAATCTCAAAGCTACAATTTTGGAAATGGTACAAAAGTAGAGGATTATCTTTCTTCAGTTGCTGGTTTGATTTCAACATCATCACTTTCAGATCAGAAAATCAAAAAAAGAAGAAGGAGGCTACACTTTCTTCTGGAAAGAACGTCTCCCTAACAAATCTTGGAAATATGATGTGGAACTTGCTATCGAGAACATATTTTCCCTGAGATGTCAGAGCTCTCTGTTGGTGTTAATGAATAGTTGATGATCTTGTAACCTCACCTTTTTCAAAACCAGTATTCACATATCATTAGTACATATACAGCAGCTCATGGCACTAATGACAATTGGGATGAAAATGTTCTATGTTTAGCTGGATTCCATTATTTTCAACATTCTAAAGGAGGAAAAACTGTACTCATTGGGAGTTAAAAACAAGAATAGGGAGAGAATTGTACTATTGGAGAAAACAGTGTTTGAAATCTCAATTCCAACTGGACCATTCTTCTAACAAAGAGTGTTAAACCAGATCCTTGCTATTACTGATACCATTTTCTTTTTTAAAGAAGTATTATTGCAAGGCATCTTGACAACATATGGGAATTAAACAAAAGAACTTGATCGATTACATTATTATCAAGTCTCAAAAAATTGTAAAGATGTTCTCCTTACAAAAAAAGTCACTGGATCTGATAACTATAAAACTGATTATTGTTTCATCTGTTGCAAAATCAGAATTGGAATTAAACTTTAACAAAGGACAATAATAAAGTTAACAACCAAATTGTTCAATGTAGCAGCTCTGTAAAATATAACAAAGAGGTTAGAGTTCTAATGAAGAATTGTACAAAAATTTCTCATTGAAAATTGAATACATCAGTCAAAGAACACTGGAGCTTGTTTAAGAATGCTACCATTTTAACATCTGAACAGATTACATATACACCTCTATTTGAAAAAGTTTGTATTTTTCTTATTTATTTTAGGATCCAGTAAACAATGTGGCTAAAGTAGCTGAATTTCTAGATCTTCCTAAGAATGACCAGCTGTTTAAAGATATTGCTGACAAATGTACTTTTTCTAAAATGAAGGCAGCAAAGCCTGGATTAAAAGACTTAATTAGATCTCCTGGAGCATCTCTTTATCGTAAAGGTAGGGTTTATTTCATCTTTCACCATTTCTATAAATTAATCTTTCTTCTTAGGTGACTCAAATCAGCTGAAACAAAGTACAGAACATTCGGTCAGGAGCTTTTGACAGTGTACCTCAGTGTGAGATATTTCCAGCACATCCTAGAAGGTTCTGTGTTTTCCATTTACACGGACCATAAACCTCTCAAGTATGCTCTATATTCCAAGCCTGACCGCCACTCACCTAGAAAAGCATGCCAACTTGATTTTATATCCCAGTAGACTATCGATATTCACCATATTAAAGGTTCAGAAAACTCAGCAGCCGACGCCCTTTTCATGCACACTTGGGTGCACTGCACACCTCTTTTTCCATCAGCCTTCGAGACATTGCCACCGCTCAACAGATGGATGGGGAGCTCCTCAAACTCCAAAATTCTTCATCTTCTTCCTTGTCTTTCAAACTCCTCCCTCTACCTTTTTCTTCTGGTGGTATTTGGTGTGATGTGTCTATGGGTCACACACGTCCTTATGTACCTCTCCACATCGACGTTGTTTTTTCTGTGCTGCACAACCTATCGCATCCTGGTGCCAACTCTACCCTGAAGTTGATAACAGCCTGGTTTGTCTAGATTGGTGTGAACAAGGATGTCAGGGAATGGGCCAGATGCTGTGTCCAGTGTCAGAAGGCAAAAATTCACCATCATGTCAGAACTCCTCTGGGAACCTTCACATTACCAGATGCATGTTTCCAACACATATATATCAACATCGTTGGACCACTGTGTCCTTTTTAGGGTTGCACTCACCTTTTGACCTGTGTGGACAGATTTTCCTGGTGGCCTGAGGCCATTCCTCTTTCCAACACCACAACTGAATCTATTGCCAAGGCACTAGTACAGCATTAGATTTTGCGTTACCCTCACAATGGACAGAGGCGGCCAGTTCGAATCAAACCTTTTTAAAGAATTGACATGCCTCCTAGGTTGTAGCCGAACACGTACAACAGCTTATCACCCTGCAGCTAATGGTATGGTGGAACATTTCTCTCGACAATTAAAATCGGCTCTCAGAGCCTATGTCAACAACAGGAACTGGTTGGAGATCTTCCCTCCTCATCCTTCTTGGAATACACTCCATCGTAAAAAAAGGACTTGGTTTTATGCCAGCTGAGCTAGTTTATGGCATGACATTGGTATTACCCGGGTAAATGATTGCCCCTGAGTCTCAACACCCTGTAGATCCAATGAACTGTATCCATCGCCTGCAGACCTACATGGCAAAGCTGCCATCCATTGTCCCTTGCCCTCAAAGCATCACTACACAAGTTCCATCTGACATACAGCAATGGACACACATTTTTGTCTGAAAGAACACTATCAGGGCTCTTTTGCAACCATCATACTCGGAGCCTTACCAAGTACTCAAAAGGATACTCAAGCATTTCATTTTGGACATTAATGGAAAGAGTCAGTGTCAACTGGCTAAAAAAAGCTCATGTGTATTTGGATGAACCCTCATCATCAGACCAAGTTAACCCAATATCAGTGCTCCCATCGACCGGCAATCCGAGCTCTATGCCAACAACAAGCACTAGATCTGGTCGACATGTGTACTGGCCATCACGCTATGCCCAATATGACAAGTAACATTCCTCATCTCATCAATAATTTGTTCATTTTCACTTAATTATTTATTCATTTTATCATATTTACGTTATATTTTTTTATTTTGTTTTTTGTCTGTTTTTTTATTTCTCTCTCTTACAGTCCAAGATCATTGATTCTCTCTTTTGCTAATGTTTTGATTATCTATCGCTGCTCCCATTTCGATCTAGGCAGGGAACTAATTTAGCAAAAGAAATGTTCCCACAGTTCCTCAAAAGGACTTGTTTTGTCATGTTATTTCATCTCTAACAACACCTACTGAAGTTCACTTTTACCATTATATTTTGATGGGTTTTTTTAAATATTCCAACAAATTTAGAAGGCCATCTAAGTTTCCAAAACATGACCCACAATGCACTTCAGCAGTATTGAAAGTGTTAGCAAGGTCCACAAATACTTGGTACAGTGGAACCATCACTCTGAAGATGGGTACAATGTGGATGAAAACTTGGTTAATATTTACTGTTTCTTGAGTGCAACTAATTATACTGTCTTTCTATCCTAACTAATTATGTAATTGTAGAATAAATCTGACTTAGCATTAGAGAAGTTAAATGACAATCTAATATAAACAAAGACAGCTACAAAATACTGTAACATAATTACTCATAATTATTATCCATCTGTTGACATCTTGATCTTCAGCCACATTATGGAGCCTTATAAACATTTTTTGTATCACTTTAAAAACATTTGGCATTAACAACATTACTGCATGGAATATCATACCAAATGATAATTGTTTTTCTGTTATATAAGGTATAAATTAAACACTTTCTAATTATTATAGACATGAAGTCTTACATCTAAGGTTTTTTTGTATTTTTCAGGTGTTATTGGAGACTGGAAGAACTGGTTCACTGTTTCTCAAGATGAGAGATTCCAAGTGGAATGTGACAAATTTGATAAGCAGTCTACATTGTTTAGTACAAAGTACTAACTGTTATTTCAAAGTTGTTATAACTTTCCCAGAGATACCTTTGTACCACATATACTATGTTTAATATGTTTCTTGATATATAATATTACTTTAGTGTTGTTATAACTTTACTAGATATCTTTATATTACATATAATATAATCCAGGCCGAAACAAATGAGATCGTGTAGGTGTCACGACAAAAAACACACAGTCCACGCTGTAATGTGGCCGTGTAGGCAACACGGTAAAAACCTCCCAGTCCCACACTGTAAATGTGGTTGGTGTTAGGAAGGGCATCCAGCTATATAAAACACGCCAGACAGTCCACGCTGTAATGTGGCCGTGTAGGCAACACGGTAAAAACCTCCCAGCCCCACACTGTAAATGTGGTTGGTATTAGGAAGGGCATCCAGCTGTAGAAAACCCGCCAGACAGTCCTATGCGAGCAAGACAACCACTCTTGCCTCAAGTGGGAAAACCCCCGTCCAAACCCATACAAGCGTGGAACATGGACGTTAAACGATGATGATGATGATGATGTTTAATATCTTCATTGATATATAATTATATGCCTTTAGTGTTGTTATAATCTTAACTTTTGGTCACTGTAATGCTTACCAACCAAAAGTTACTGAGAATTCCAAGCTAATATTTAGCTCTATATTTCAATGTAGTATAGAATGTTATCTAATGATACAAAATATCAAATTAAAATTACACTTCCACCAAAAATATATATTCAAACATTAAATTAAATCTTCTCCTTTACGAATTATCAATGAAAAATTATAAAAATTTTATAGAGTATATTTTTAAAGATATTTATCATATTATCCTTACGTTTGAATAATTTTTATTTTTATAACATCAGTTATAAAGTTGTTATTATGACACATGATCATCATCATCGTCGTCATTATTTTTACCTCTGTTTTACCGTGCTTGCAAGGGTTGAATGGGTCTTTTCCAACATTCATTCCTGCTACATGGCACCTTGGGTAAGTGTCTTATTGGATTGATTACTGCCATACATACTGGAATTTTGTAGACAGAAATTGCAGAAGTCTGTATGTGAACATGTGTGTGTATACCAGTGTATGTGTATGCCAGTGTGTATGTATGCATGTGTGTATGTGTCTATTTGTATGTGTGTATGCATGTGTGTGTGTTTATGTGTGTGTATGTCAGTGTGTGTCAGTGTCTGTTTCTATGTTTATGTTTGTGACTGTGTCTGTGTTTATGTCCAGTAACTAATACCATACTTGAAAATATAAGTGCTGGGATCAATATGATTGACTAAATAAACCAAGGCAGTGCCCCAGTATGGCCACATTTGAATGACTGAAACCAGTAAAAGAAAAGACTTAAAGAATGAATATTATAGTTTTATTGGTATTAATCATAAACCTTTTATTACAAAACTTTAATAAATTACAGGCTTCAACATCATGTAACATAAATTATATATATGTAATAAAGAATATATGAGACAATCTGAAAAAGATGTTTCTGGGTGAGTTTTATTAATTTGTGATGAATTTGCAGTAATTGGTAGAGCGTCAGACAAAACGTTTTGCAGCATATAGTTATGGCTATTAGACTGAACATATCACACAAACATAATTACTAAATTCTCACATACACATTACTCTATATACATATCTACACACAACCCCCTACTGCTAAATGGATAGGTAACTGCTTGTACATTTCTACATGCACACATAATCTCTCCTTTCTCCCTCCAATTCCCCTATTCTCCTTTCTTATACACTTCCTTATCTCACTCCATACCAGTTCTTACTATCATTGAGTTGGCAACCCCTCCCACTCCCTCTTCTTATGTACTTCTAACAGCACCCAGATTGCTCATCCCCATCCACTCTAATGATTAAACTTTCATTCAACAGGATGTACCCTTTGATCTTTAAGAATATTTAATTACATAAACTTAACTGGTTTCACAATTTCATGATTTTCAAAAGTATTTTGATATGGACTGCTGTGGAAATTCATTGTAATTTTCTTGCCTCTTTTTCATAGAGAGAACATAACTAAAATTGATATCTATTTAATCTTTAGCACACTAATACTTTTTAAGAGTTGTTTCCTTTGACACTGCATTATCTATCAAGGGGAGATTACTCTTATGACACCGTGTATCACCCACAGTGCATTGAATGTTAAGATTCAGTTTCATTAGTTAAGGATGATTACAGTCATAGAAATGTGTTTGTTCGCCACAACCTCCATACATTAGGATCATGTGAGAATACAACAAATAAATGCACTAAAAGTTAAGGCTGTTTTGGTCCAGTGAATGTGTCATGAGGCAGTTCAAATGTTATGGCTGAATAAATTAAGTAAAGATGTCATTTGATCGAATGAACAAGTGTATCTATTTAGATGCATGTGTGTGTGTATATATGATTGTCTATATAACTGATAGCAAGTTTATCTTGCTGAAATTTATTCAGTCATGGTTTGTATTCCTTTATAAATAGAGGTGTATATGAATACATATATAAACATATATAAAATGCTTCAATACAACAAACATATGGGTAGCCTCACTGCTGAAGAAAAATATCCTTTTGTAATGAAACAAAAAAAAAATTATTTGAATATATCACTGAGTAGTCAGTATGTTCTGAAAATGTCAGACAGCACTGATTCAAGATTTGTTAATCTTTCATCAGTAATATACTGGTATGAAATAGGAATTCACATGATGATCACTTACTGTAGATGTTCATATGTTTATAGCAAAGCAGCAAACATCAGCTGGAAGTGTTCTTAATTAAACTTATACTTGTACAAAATTGGGCAGCCATGACAATTATATCTGCATATATACACCTAAATCTGGACTGTCAGATGTACTAAAAGACAGGTTCTATGAGTCCCTAATGCACTCTACTTCTCAAATAAGCAACAGCGATCTCATAATCATTGCAGGTGACTTTAACAGGTATGTTGGACAACATTGCGATGGCTTTGATGGGATTCATGGCCGTTATGGGTTTGGCGCTGAAAATAAGAAAGGTTTCAGGCTCCTGGAATTCTTCAATGTTAATGAAGAATTGTAACACAAACTTCAAAAAATGAGACAACCACTTAATCACCTATAGATCAGGTGAGCACGCCAGCCAGATAGATTTTATTCTTGCTAGAAGATGATCCAAAGTGACAGTTGTGAACACAAAGTTACTCCCTGGTGAAGAATGCACCTCCCAACATAACCTTGTAGTTAGTGACCTTATAGATAGGACTAGAAGAACCTGTCAACAGAAGACAACCTGAAGGAGAAGAATAAGGAAGTTAAAAGACCAATCAAGCAGTAACAAATTTAGAAGTATGTTGATTGACGCTTTTAACAGTAAGGAAGAGCAAATTGAGATACACGATATAGAGGAGCAGTGGGAGTTCCTGAAAGATAACCTACTGAAGGCGACAAATGAAATCCACAGATGGAGCAGGTCTCTAGGGAGAAGGAGAATGACTTGGTGGTGGAATAGTAAGGTAGATGAGACAATTAAGGCCAAAGGACAAGCGTAAAAGGAATGGCAAAATGGGGGTAGTTGAGGAGTCTACCAGAATGCTTGGAGAGAAGTTAGGCAACAAGTATACCTTGCAAGTAGGGAAGCAGAAAATACAAAATTTAAGCATGTTTTGTAGAGTGAGGACCAAAAGCATAAGGTGTTCAGGATCACAAGACAGTGTGTCAGGGAAAGTTGTGATGTTGGTGGGGAGAAGTATATCTGAGATGATTATGGCATACTTGTCCTCACTGACACTGAAAAGAAGGTAGCATGGAAGTGTCACCATGTAAGATTATTGAATGAGGAGAATTTATGGGAAGAATATAGTTTGCCCCAAGTCAACCCATGTTAGTGTGACATAGCATATGTACTTTTTAAATCATTAAAAGTTTTTTTAAAGGTTAAAATAATACTCTGTA
The DNA here is from genome assembly GCA_964016885.1 of Eledone cirrhosa. Lineage (NCBI taxonomy): Eukaryota > Metazoa > Mollusca > Cephalopoda > Octopoda > Eledonidae > Eledone > Eledone cirrhosa. Next base: position 145,658,534 of record OZ024742.1, on the reverse strand, counting down.
ACCCCAAATTAGAGGTCGTAATTGTGAAATTATGTAACATGAGTTAAATCTAACATAGGCAACACCTTTATTTATTTAACATACTTACCTGGCAAGTTACTGAGATTTAAAAAAATAATTCTAAGTTCATAAAAAAAGAACGTAACTCTAAATTACATTGAAATATGCCTAAGAGTAGGTCAGTTACGTAAGACCTTTGAAATGTATCTAACATATCACATGCTACCTTTCAAAAGTTACATTGTATTTTTTTTTAAATATTCATTTACTCATACTGTCAGTACAGTTGCAGTGGCAGTTACTTAATCTGGTTCGTACAATTACTTTACTTCTCTCTACATAATTATATTATAATTATTATATTATATTATATTATTAATCCCGCCGAGGTTGACTTTGCCTTTCATCCTTACGGGGTCGATAAAATAAAGTACTAGTAATGCACTGGGTAATTGCTGGCCTTGGGCCTAAAGTAGAAACAATTATTATATCTTTGTTACTTTACACCATATACCTTTAAAAATCACACACGGTTAAACATACAATGACACTAATACACACACACTCCACTTTGTCTTCCAACTCATTACCAAGACTATCTCCATTGTGATGCTGTCTCTATTTTGTTCTCCTGAAGAAGGGCTTAAGCCAGACATGTCGAATTTTCTTTCCTCTTTCCAATATAAAGCATAAAACTAAGACATTTTGTACCTTTGTTTATTATCTCCTTGAACTATATATAGTATCTAGAATAAGGACGGGTTGGAAGAAGTTTAGGGAGCTGCTTCCTCTGTTGACATAGAAGGGTTTCTCCCTACGAATGAAAGGCCGGTTATATGATGCCTGTGTGAGATGCGCAATGCTGCATGGTAGTGAGACATGGGCAGCAACTGCAGAGGATATGCAATGGCTGGAGAGAAATGAAGCAAGCAAGCACTATTGGATGTGCACTGTCAATGTATCTGAACAACCAAGCATAGACGAGTTGAGAGAGAAACTGTGTATAAGAGGGATAAGTGTAGTGTGTGGGAGAGAAGACTGCATTGGTATGGACATGTGATGTGCATGGAGGATGACTGCTGGGTAAAGAAGTGCCAAGAAATCCTAGTAGAAGGAAGATGCAGTAGAGGAAGACCACGAAAATCATGGGCAGAGGTGGTGAAAGCTGACCTCAGATTGCTGAAGCTCACAGAGGAGATGACGAATGGAGAGATGCTGTGCTGAATAGGACCCATCCCACCCTTGCAAACAGGGAAAAGCGCACGTAAAATGATGAAGATGATATATATATATATATATATATGTATATATATATATATATATATATATATATATATATATATATATATATATATAAAATTTCAGGTTATCAATAATGTAGTGATAATATATCGTTACGTTAGAGATGAACAGCGTACATGTAGGTTTGCTCAACGAGTATAAATTATATTCCGGAGAAAATGTAGAAAAGATGAATATAAAATGAAAGTGCTTTTTTTAAAAAGGAATTTATTAGGTATTGACATATGTTTCTGTAACAGACGGAATACCTATGTATCGCTGCTTGCGTAATCATATAATGTTAGCAAGTATTCGATAGCAAATGTATAATCAGTTGTCACTTCTTCAGAGATTTTGGATAAATTGGATAAAATCAGAAAAATTGAAGTATTTATATTAGTAATAGAGGAAGAAGAGAGGGGATAGTATATGACAGATGGTAATTCAATTTACTGCTAAACAAGTATATAAAGGGTTTCTAATGAGAATACCATGAGTAAATGGTTCATTTTATTTAAATAAGAATTTTTGGGAGTGCCAATTTTAATCTCTACTTGACCAATTGGACAGTGGACAGGGCTGGTCTTTTGGTGTAGTAGTATTAATTATAAAGTGTCAATTGGGGAAGGGGGAGATTTCGATTGCTACTGAATAACATCAATGCTGGTATGTGCATTAGGGAATTGAATTAAGAAATCAGAAATCTCATTTTATCTATAGCAGTTTATATTAAATGGTAAATAATAGAAGAGTTGATAGAATTAAGACTAATAGAGAATGTTAATATCTATTTTGACAACCAAACGGAGATAGAGACGGGCGTTCAATCCTGGTGGTATTTATAATATGAAAATGTAGATTTTAAGCGATGGTTACAGTATAACGATCGCTCTATTCTGTTATTTAATAAAATGTTTTTGGATTTCATAATACAAAATAATTCTACATTACATAATTTACAAAATTCCTGTCCGTGGGAATATGGGGGGGGGGGGGGGGGCGCAGCCGCTATTATATCCCATTTAAGGTGAAATTGTTGGTTATTTTCACGCAGCTGCCAAGCCTTGTCTGTGAGTGTTGTTACATAACGCTGGTTTTCATGTTTTATCGAGTAACGATGTCTATAAAGGCGTGATTTGAAGGAGGTGGCTGTAGATCCCACATAGTACCACTTCTGTCTATCCGATTCGATAGTACATTTGTATACGATGTTGCGTTCAAGACACTGATTGTTCAACGGACACATTCCTGGTTGGACACAGTTGCAATTATAATTTTGCGTTGTTGTATTGTCATGGATGGGTTGATGAGGTTGCTTAGGTAGGACAGGATGTTGTTTGTTGTTTTGTGATGTTATAGCTAATGTTTTACGTGTATTGTTATGTGTTGGAAGGCGTTTATACAACCGTTTTGCGTTAAGCTTTTTTATATGTTGTTCAATATTAGGGGCGGTTGAATATGAAAGTCGAATAGTGTTAGGGTTTAAGATTTTATTATATTTATGTGATGTTGGAAAGTGTTTTTTAACTAATCGAAAGAATTGTGAGGGTAGATTGGTTTTAATAGAGTTGTTATAGACCGGGTTGTACCAAATATACTCTTTACATCGCCTTCTGTTTGGTGGTGTGCGACTATTATTGTGTCTATTGCGGTAGTGTATGTATGGTGGTGATTCTGTGCTATTTCTACTCATATGGGATTTATTTTGGGTGTTTTGGTGATCTTCGACTATATACTCTATATTATCTAGGTGTCCGGCTTTTCTAAGTGCATCATCATAATATTCGGCATGTTCTTTGAAGGTTTGTTGGTTGGACGACAGGCGGGAGATTCTAAGAGAAACATTTCTAGGGATGGATTTAATTATAGAGAGTGGATGGTTAGAACTCGTATTTACATATTTAAGGTTCTCATTTAGTTTATGGAACGGTTTAATCGTATCTGTATTGAGATTCAAAGTAACATCAAGGAAATTGACCTCTTTGTGGTTATATTCAAATGTAATATAATCCTAGCTCCTTAAAAAGCTTTCTGATATTTTTACGCATCCTTTCTAAATTCTGGTTATTCATATCCTTAACTAATAGGAGCGCATCATCACGGTAGATTCCACCGTGGAGATCCTTGAATTTTCCTTGTAGTCTGTGGGTGATATAAATTCCCACAAGATCTGTTACTTCCTTCAAATCACGCCTTTATAGACATCGTTACTCGATAAAACATGAAAACCAGCGTTATGTAACAACACTCGCAGACAAGGCTTGGCAGCTGCGTGAAAATAACCAACAATTTCACCTTAAATGGGATATAAGCGGCTGCGCCCCCCCCCCCCCCCCCCATATTCCCACGGACAGGAATTTTGTAAATTATGTAATGTAGAATTATTTTGTATTATGAAATCCAAAAACATTTTATTAAATAACAGAATAGAGCGATCGTTATACTGTAACCATCGCTTAAAATCTACATTTTCATATTATAAATACCACCAGGATTGAACGCCCGTCTCTATCTCCGTTTGGTTGTCAAAATAGATATTAACATTCTCTATTAGTCTTAATTCTATCAACTCTTCTATTATTTACCATTTAATATAAACTGCTATAGATAAAATGAGATTTCTGATTTCTTAATTCAATTCCCTAATGCACATACCAGCATTGATGTTATTCAGTAGCAATCGAAATCTCCCCCTTCCCCAATTGACACTTTATAATTAATACTACTACACCAAAAGACCAGCCCTGTCCACTGTCCAATTGGTTAAGTAGAGATTAAAATTGGCACTCCCAAAAATTCTTATTTAGATAAAATGAATCATTTACTCATGGTATTCTCATTAGAAACCCTTTATATACTTGTTTAGCAGTAGATTGAATTACCATCTGTCATATACTATCCCCTCTCTTCTTCCTCTATTACTAATATAAATGCTTCAATTTTTCTGATTTTATCCAATTTATCCAAAATCTCTGAAGAAGTGACAACTGATTATACATTTGCTATCGAATACTTGCTAACATTATATGATTACGCAAGCAGCGATACATAGGTATTCCGTCTGTTACAGAAACATATGTCAATACCTAATAAGTTCCTTTTTAAAAAAAGCACTTTCATTTTATATTCATCTTTTCTATATATATATATATATATATATATATATATATATATGTGTGTGTGTGTGTGTGTGTGTGTGTGTGTGTGTGTGTGTGTGTGTGTGTGTATGTATATAAATTAATAAAAACAATGAATAAAAACAAAAAACAAATTCCTTATATTAAAAATTCATCATTTTACGATCGTTTCTAGGATATATATGTGTATATCATATAGATCTATGTAAAAATATTACAAACTATCAGAGGAAATATACATACCTTCACATATATATGCTGTCTTCAGAAATGATGAGATTTGTTTATTGAAAAAAACCAACAAAGATTTAATATAATAGGTCTGTTTGAGAACAGGTTTTGAATTGACCAATAGAAAAGTAGTAAGAGGTCAAGTTGATAGAATAGTAGTAGTAGAAATTTAATTTAGGGGTAGAGAAGTGCAGACTTGTGTTTTGAATGGGAAGAATACTTTGGGGATGAAAAGAGGTCAAGCCGGTGAAGGGTACACGAAAATTTGATGTTATTAAAGAATATTAAAAACGAAGGAAAGTAAAATTTTAGGGTAAGGGTATTAGTGAGATATATCAATCTTATTTAAACCACAAGGAATCTAGATCTATAACAAGAAACTAAATTATTTGATAGGTATACTTATAGGGATAAATTTATATTAATTCATATGGATTTGATAAATAAGAATTAGATGTTATTAAAGAATGTTGTTAAAAACGAAGGAAAATAAAATTTTGGGATAAGGATAGTAGTGAGAAATACCAATCTTATATAAACTACAAGGAATCTGGATTCATAACAGGAAATTAAATTAATTTATATGTATACTTTTAGGTATTAATTTTAGGAAAAGAGAGCTGTAAGAGGGAAATAAAATTATGAAGTTCTCTGTAGTAAAGTACTAATTATAGGTTAACTAAATTAAAAAAACTAATTATAATAATATGTAAAATATAAATGTAAGGTGTATATTAATTAGGTTTATAATATTTGAAGGTTCTTCTAATTATATGATTGCAAGATATAATTAATTCTTGTCGTTTATTTAATAGGATATCCTTAGATTTCATTATTTCAAAAAGTTGCTGAGAGCATAATCTACACTCATATCTGTTATTTTGATATGGGGTGGCTCTTTTGAGCACACTCCAGGTCAGGTTGTAATCGATATTCTTTTTTCTATAATTATTAATTATTTCAGCCAAGGATGTTGTATTAGCTAATGCGGCATTTTTAAAACTATGTTTGTGGGTATTAAATCTTACTTTAAATGGGTTAGACGTAGCTCCTATATATGAATAAGTGGAGTCCTTAGTGCTAATTTTACATTTATAGACTATGTTATTAATAAGACAATTTCCCTTTAATGGGCAATTTCTTTTGTTTCTACAGTTACAACCATTCGTGAATATTATATCAGAGGAGTTAGTCAAATTTGGTGTGGAATTTACTTGACTTGTTATATGGGAAGGAGATGGTGGTTTTTTGCGGTTTATTTTAGTATTATGGTTGGTTTGATGTGTTGGTGGTATATTCGTGTGTTTTTTTACATTTATATGCGTTGTACGCACTTATATTTTGTTGTATATTTTTGGTAGTGGAGTAGGAAAATTTGACAGTTGATCTATTTAAAATTTGATGGTATTTATGGTTTGGCAGGAAGTTTTTCTCTAGGATAGTAAAAAAATGTTTACTATGTGTATATATATATATATATATATATATATATATATACTAATATGTGTGTGTATATATATATATATATATATATATATATAGAAGGTGTCCCCAAAAAATGTATACACATTTTGATTACCTGTACAGACAATATTTATTAGAATGTTGTTGGAGTGTGTATACATTTTTTTGGACACCCTGTATATCTGTGTGTGTATGTATATATATATATATACATAAGATGTAGTGGGATCACAGGTAAGCTAACTAAGAACATAGATTTTACATGTGGCCGGTGCTCTGGTGCAATAAGTAGCAGCAAGTGCCCACAAAATACTAGCTCTTTCAATTGCGCAGAGGGTTCTATAGAAATAGTGGACAGTTTCCGTTACCTGGGTGATAAAATCAGCAGTGGGGGAGGGTGGCTCTGAAAGTACAGTAGCTAGAGTCAGAACTGGTTGGAAAAAGTTCAGAGAGCTTTATACCACTATTAGCTGCTAAAGGGTTCTCCCTAAAAATGAAAGGCAGTTGTACGATGCCTGCATACGAACAGCAATGTTGCATGGCAGTGAGACCTGGGCATTGTGTGCAGAGGATATACGCAGACTAGAGAGGGAACGAAGCTTGCATGCTCCGCTGGATGTGTAACAGTAATATACGTGAACGGCAAAGCATAAACGACTAAGGAAAAAAATAGAAATAAGAGGGATCAGATGTTGTTTACTCGAGAGAAGGCTACGTTGGTATGGACACGTGATGCGCATGAAAGTCGATAGCTGTATAAACAAAGTGCAGGGCAATAAAGATAGACGGTAGCCACGGAATAGGCAGACCTAGAAAAACCTGGGACGAGCTGATAAACTCCGACCTCACACACTTACACCTCTCCAAGACAATGTCACTGGACCGAGACCTTTGGCGGTACTCAGTAACAGAGAAGACCCGCCTTACCTAAATACATAGTAAAACCTACTACAGCCAGTAGGCATCTAACAAAATACCCCCCCCCCCCCCCGTCCCACCACCCCCAACCCATCCACGCCACCCCGTTCTATGTAAAGTTGTGTTGGTGCCACACCATCCAGGCCGAAACAAATGAGATCGTGTAGGTGTCACGACAAAAAAACATACAGTCCACGCTGTAATGTGGCCATGTAGGCAACACGGTAAAAACCTCCCAGCCCCACACTGTAAATGTGGTTGGTGTTAGGAAGGGCATCCAACTGTAGAAAACCTGCCAGACAGTCCTATGCGAGCAAGACAATCACTCTTGCCTCAAGTGGGACTACCCCCGTCCAAACCCATGCAAGCGTGGAACACGGATGTTAAACGTTGATGATGATGATGATGATATATACATATATATATATACTTCTTTTCTGAATTTGTCTTGCAAGATTTCTTGTCTGAAAGAGATATTGTTATACTTTGGGAGGGTGATGCTGCCAATAAAATCACACGCCTCTGCTGGTTTTCATGTCAATTTATTATAAATTTCCAGTTAGTTGGTTCAATAACCAGATGGTTGTTTATGTATTGTCAAAGTTCTTTCGTCACACATTATGTGACCTCCTCAGTGACTTATTTCTTATTTTGTGCCTCTCGTTTGTCCTGTCCTACACAATCTTGTTTTTGTGTATGGTAATCACACACACACACACACACACACACACACACACACATATATATATATATATGTATATATACATAGCCATGGTTCTATAAAATAGATACACGAAAGCACTTTGAGGAAATAGCAGTGCCATAGTAATTATAACACTGGTGTAGTGATTTCATATCACCCTTGCTTTACCTTAACTCCATACATACATACATACATACATACATACATACATACACACATACACACATATATACATATATCAATATGTATGTACATGTTGATATATGTATGTGCATATTGATATATGCAAGATATTGCATATGTAATGACAATTTGCCCATATATATCTGTGTACTAATTGACATTACATGTGCAATGTCACCTTTAGGTTCAACATTGCATGCAACCAGGTGGTTGATGAAGTAGATATGCAGTTACCTATTTGTCTTATGTAATTTATTTTCTGTGTGCATTTTCTACTGTTACTCTCCATATAAAGTACTGCTACATTCTGATGATAAACAATTATCTATTTATTTGCATGACCTTAACTCTCTCTTCTTTCTTTTTCTTCTTTGTTCTCACTTTATCCTCCTCCTCCTTCTCTTCCTCTTCCTTTCTTTCTTTCTCCTTCTTCCACTCTCTCCTTGTTTATCTGGCTCTCACCTTTTTTCACTCATCCCATTTTCTTTAATCCCTTAGAATAAGTATGTAGCCAATGGCGGACTGGATCTAAAAATATTGGTTGCCAGGAGATAAAGGAGGACCACACACATATAGAATGCTATCGTTTAATTTTTATAATGAATAAATAACATTTTCAAAAATTACATAAGTGAAAACAAAACAGTGCAATCAAATTTTTGTAGGAAAAAATGTGTATTTTTTACCAATTATAGTGTATATATACTGTACATATTACTGGCAGTATACAGGAAATACTAAATGTTAATAGAGAATGTTATAATTGAATTTTTAAATAATTGTGAATGTATAGTATATTGTCTTACCTTCTCCAATAAAAAGTATACACCTCCAGAGACTTTCAATAATGACCTTTGGTCTTTCACACTCACTCAATATATATACCTGGTAGTGTCCATATCTGTGTACATGTACAAGTTGTATATATAAATTTATATATATGTATACATAAATGTTTTCAACTTGTACAAACATAATTTGCGGTGGATTAGCAGTATCGGTAGAGGGTCGGACGCCATGCTTTGCAGCATAGAGTTACGGTCTGAGTTCAAATCCCGCCGAGGTTAACTTTGCCTTTAATCCTTACGGGGTCGATGAAATAAAGTACCAGTAATGCACTGGGATAATTGCTGGCCTTGTGCCAAAAGTAGAAACAATTATTTGACTCATTCTCCCTAGGGACTTTAGATTGAAGAACTGATCACTAATTGATTTTACATATGTCTTTAACCCATTGATATCAAAAGTTATTTGGCCAACAGCTCATGACAGCTAATGTGTATGTATATGTATATATATATATATATATATATATACGTGCGTGTGTGTGTGTGTCTGTATGTATGCATGAATGAATATAGTTAGCCAGTGACTCCAACTGTCAGTACTATAATATATTTTGATTGTGGATTGGCAGTATCGGTAGAGGGTCGGACGCCATGCTGTGCATGTTACGGCCCTTTATGATCTGAGTTCAAATCCTGTCAAGGATAACTTTGCCTTTCATCCTTACGGGGTCGATAAAATAAACTACCAGTCACGCACTGGGGTCGACTTTAATCGACTTTCTTCTCCCCCAAACTGGTTGGCCTTGTGCCTATATAAGAAACCAATATATTTTGATATCTATTAATTCCCTAGGGAATTGTTTGACCAAATGCTTTACTTATTTCTTTATTTATAAAAAAAATTCTTTATTCTATCTCTGAGACATTTTTATAAAGATATCTTTTGAAAGCAAAGCATTGGCACCTAAAATACTACAGTGGGCCCCTGCAATGCTATTGAGGGGCCCTGTGTGCTACTGGGGGCCCTCTGGGGCCCACTTGCCATTGGGCAACCTGGCAACCTGGCCAGTTCGCCACTGTATATAGTAGAACCTTTGTTGTAAGGTTCCACCAACCTGCCCTTATTTGTATTATTATAGACCCCCCCCCCCTCATTGATTTCAGTAGGAAATATTTATTTTTTCCCATTATTTATCTATTTTTTCCCCTTGTGCTATCAATTAAACTTACCTCCAAACAAGAGACTTTTCCATGGAAAATGGATGTGAAAGGGGGAGGGGGCTCAGACTTTTCACCTCCTTCCCCCGAGGTTAGGGTTAGGGTCGGTGCTGTGGCTGGGGTTAGGTTTGGAGTAAGGGTTAGGGTTAAGGGAAAAAAGTATTTTGCAGCATGTTTGGAGGTAAGATTAGTTGTAGCACACACAAAAAAATGATTGAGGAAAAAAATGGTAAAGAAAATTTAGGTGGAGAGGGAGTGAAAAGTCTGAGGGTACCCTCTCTTCCCCCTTTGTTTTCCATTGAAAAATGAAAATGTCCTATGCAGTATATTTGGAGGTAAGTTTAATTGATAGCACATGAAAAAAAAATGAGGAAAAATAATTATTTCCCACTGAAATCAATGGTGGTGTTCTATGAATTTACCCCATTTTAAAGAAAAATATGAAGAAACAAATTCACTAAATCGCAAAACCTTATTGTTTGTAACATATGCTAGAAACTGCAGCCAAACATTTTATCAAGCACTTGCATCACATGTACACATACAGAAAAAATTCACAAAATATGTCTAACATTAAGTCAAGATTCTGTGCAGATTTTAACCTTTCTCATTTTCCCTTTTGGGTTTATATTTTTTCATCAACATCCAGGACATTCGAAGACAACTCAGTCTCAACCAGGAAAGATTAGTAAACCAGACAGGGCCCCAGGACAGCCATTCAAACTCTGATGTATGGCAAACCTATATATATATATATATATAATGCATATCAAAATCGTTTTGATGTCGATTTTTCCATGCTGGCATGGACATTTTAAGGAAATGTTTTATTGCTGAATGCCCTTCCCGACATCAAGCCTTTTAGTTGCTTCTTATATCAGAGTACATGGTGTGTAGATATATATATATATATATATATATTAGAGGCATCAAGTTGATGGAGCAGGTCATGAAAGTAACAGAAAGGGTTATAGCATAGCTGATTAGGAACCGGATTAACCTAGATGAGATGCAGTTCAGATTTGTGTCAGGTAAAAGCACCACAGATGCCCTCTTCCCTGTGAAACAGCTACAGGTTAAGTACCGAGCTGAAAGTAAGCTGCTCTACCTGATGTTTGTTGATCTTGAGAAAGCTTTTGACATGAGTCTCCCATGCCATTATCTGGTGGGCTCTGAGAAAACTAGGAGTAAAAGAGTGGCTTGTACAAGCCATGATAGCGGAGCAGTCAGCAAAGTTAGGATTGATAACGACTGTAGCAAGGAATTTAACATGCACTTTAGCATCCAACAGGGCTCTGCCCTTAGCCCTCTTCTGTTTATTATCATTCTGCAGGCTATAACAGAGGAGTTTAACCCTTTAGCATTCACATTATTTTATATATACTATTATATTTTCATGGTAAAGGCTTTACCTCACATAATTATCTCACATAATATCGAATCTATGAGATTTTGAAAGTATTTATTTTGAGAACAATACCTTAACATCAGTTTAAGCGACCAGTTACAGCCAGTTTCAACAGAAAGAGGTAGAGAATTCTGGCTGGTTTGGGCCGGTTTGAACAGTAAAGGGTTAAGACTGGTTGCTCATGGGAACTCCCGTATACAGAAGATCTCACACTCAAAGCTGAATCTATGGCAGAATTAGAGAAGAAATTCCAAACCTGGAAGCATGGCCTAGAAACAAAGGGTCTTAAAGTCAATCTGACAAAGACTAGGGTCCTAGTAAGTAGAAGGGAAAACAGATCCAAGATCTCCATGGGGAAATGGCCATGCTCAGTGTGTAGGAAAGATCTAGGTAGAAATTCCATCCATTGTCCCAAATTCAAACTATGGGATAGTTTAGCTAAGAATGTAGGTTTTACATGTAACTGTTGCACTGGAGCAGTAAGTAGCAAATGACCACAGCAAACAAGCACTATCAAATTCTGGGAAGGTTTGGTAGAAGTGGTAGACATCTTCTGCTACCTAGGTGATCAAATTAGCAATGGGGGTGGGTGTTCTAAAAGTACTGTAGTCTGAGTGAGGATGGGATGGAAGAAGTTCAGTGAGCTACTACCATTGCTACCTACAAAATGTTTTCCCTCAAACAGAAAGGCAGATTGTATGACATGTATACAAACAGAAATGTTACATGGTAATGAGACTTGGACACTGTGTGTAGAGGTTTTACAAAAATTGAAAAGAAATGAAGCTTGCATGCTTCAATGGATGTGTAATAGTAATATATGTAAATGGCAAAGCATAAACGAACTGAGAGAGAAACTAGTCATAAGAGGGATCAGATGTAGTGTGCAGGAGAGGAGATTGCATTGGTATGGACATGTGATGTAAATGAAGGATAACAGCTGTATAAAAAGATGCAGAGCGCTCAAAATTGATGGTAACTTTGGAGTGAAGACTCAGGAAGGCTTGGGATGAGGTGATAAAAGATGACCTTACACAATTGCAATTCTCAAAGGCGACGACACTGAACCAGGATCTCAGGCGTTATGCAGTAATACAGAAGACCTACAATCCCATGAGTACGGAATGAGGCATATATATAGTATTCACCTCCACTCCCTCCCATACATCTCCCATGAACACAGGCTGAAGCATACATTTGGTATGCACCACCTTCACCTCCCTTCCACACAGCTCTGATGACCTAACACTCTGCCCCTCACACACACCCATATATCCTACTCCCTAATCACTAAACACCCTTCCCACCAAACCCCTGAGACCATACTGCAAAATAGTCATGAAGGTGACATGACAAAAAGTACAAAGTCCACCCTGTAAAGTGGTCATGTAGGTGTCACAACAAAAAGCACCCAGTACTCACTGTAAATGTAGTTGGTGTTGGGAAGGGCATCCAGCTGTAGAAACAAAGCCCAAATCGGTTCTGATGAGCAAGACATTTGCCTCTAATAGGACAACCCATCTAATCCATGCTAGCATTGAAAATGTATGTTAAACAGTGATGATGATGATGATCAGGATGATCATGATATATAAACAAGATAAAATAAATCGAAATAAAAACATCTTGATTTCGTTGTTCCATAAAAACTCAATGGAAATTAGATGCAAAAAATATCTCATACCAGAGGATAATCATACAGTAATATTACAGAAACATCATTAATTTTATCTTGTAATACATATGATGAGATAGAAAATAATGAGATTATAAAATTATTATTTACATTACTAATTATTCCTAAACAGCTGTTTTGAACCATAGAGAATTGGTTAGTTTAATAACCAGATGGTTCTTTATTTGTTTATTGTCAGAGCTCTTTTGTCACACATTCTGTGACCTCCTCAGTCATTGTACAAACCAACTGGAAGTTTATAATAAATTGAAGTGAAAACTAACAGGTGGTTGTGTTTTTATTGGCAGCATGACCCTCCCAAAGTATAACAATATCTGTTTCAACACAAGTTTTCAGCTAAGAAACCTTGCAAAACAAATACAAAAATGAAGCATATATATATATATATATATATATATGCTCATATATGCACATATATATATTTAAATAGAATTAGAAGCTTTCACTTTAAATTGAGTACAGAAAATAGTCTAATTTTAGGACATACGAACCACTCCTTACCCCATAATGAAAAACTTGGGCATTAGCATGCATGGGAATCGAACCCACACTTCTTATTTTCATGTTAGGTGTGTTGGGGCAGTTGGTTATCATACTTCTTGTGAAAATAACACTTCTTATGTTCATGTTGGGTGTGTTGGGGCAGTTGGTTATCATACTTCTTGTGAAAATAACACTTCTTATGTTCATGTTGGGTGTGTTGGGGCAGTTGGTTATCATACTTATTGTGAAAATAACACTTCTTATTTTCATGTTGGGTGTGTTGGGGCAGTTGGTTATCATACTTCTTGTGAAAATAACACTTCTTATGTTCATGTTGGGTGTGTTGGGGCAGTTGGTTATCATACTTATTGTGAAAATAACACTTCTTATTTTCATGTTGGGTGTGTTGGGGCAGTTGGTTATCATACTTCTTGTGAAAATAACACTTCTTATGTTCATGTTGGGTGTGTTGGGGCAGTTGGTTATCATACTTCTTGTGAAAATAACACTTCTTATGTTCATGTTGGGTGTGTTGGGGCAGTTGGTTATCATACTTCTTGTGAAAATAACACTTCTTATGTTCATGTTGGGTGTGTTGGGGCAGTTGGTTATCATACTTATTGTGAAAATAACACTTCTTATTTTCATGTTGGGTGTGTTGGGGCAGTTGGTTATCATACTTCTTGTGAAAATAACACTTCTTATGTTCATGTTGGGTGTGTTGGGGCAGTTGGTTATCATACTTATTGTGAAAATAACACTTCTTATTTTCATGTTGGGTGTGTTGGGGCAGTTGGTTATCATACTTCTTGTGAAAATAACACTTCTTATGTTCATGTTGGGTGTGTTGGGGCAGTTGGTTATCATACTTCTTGTGAAAATAACACTTCTTATGTTCATGTTGGGTGTGTTGGGGCAGTTGGTTATCATACTTCTTGTGAAAATAACACTTCTTATGTTCATGTTGGGTGTGTTGGGGCAGTTGGTTATCATACTTCTTGTGAAAATAACACTTCTTATGTTCATGTTGGGTGTGTTGGGGCAGTTGGTTATCATACTTCTTGTGAAAATAACACTTCTTATGTTCATGTTGGGTGTGTTGGGGCAGTTGGTTATCATACTTCTTGTGAAAATAACACTTCTTATGTTCATGTTGGGTGTGTTGGGGCAGTTGGTTATCATACTTATTGTGAAAATAAGTGATGTTGGTTTGATTGCTACACATGTTAATACCTATTTTTTCCCAATATTAGACTATATTGATAATCCTTATTATTCTTCAAGAGAGATAGTTGTTGTTCTTGTTTTTGAGATCAGGAGTCTACATCTTGAAAATTACTTCTGTTTTTTGTAAAAGTGAGAAAATCTTGGCTCATGGTTTAGGCAAAGTCTGTGTGCATGCAAACATTTAATGTTGGAAATGTTATAGAAGTCAAACAAGAATATGCATGCAAAAACAAAGAAGTTATAGAAATGATTTCTAGCTGTTAAGATGTAGCCACTATATCATACAAACCCCTGTAGGTCTCTCTCTCTCTCTCTCTCTCTCTCTCTCTCTCTCTCTCTCTCTCTCTCTCTCTCGCTCTCTCTCTCTCTCTCTCTCTGTCTCTCTCACTACCAGACAAATGACTATCATCTCATAACAGAAGTACAGTAAATACCATCTTTTGAATCATTGCACACATACATATATAACAACTTAAGCCTTGTTTTCATTACATTGTCCCATTAGCCTCATAGCAGGCTATTAACTTAATAAATATATTTTGGTAGCGATCATATTGTATTTGTTCATTCATTGGCATTACACACAGTGCTTATATCTGGGACAAATTTTAACTTACTCATAATCACCCAGCAAGACAACAACCAACACAAACTACTACAACCTCTGCCACACACTAATGAATAACAACAAACTGAAACTAATTCCTCCCATCACTATATCTATTCTACCTTCTATTGCTACATACAACTCACCATCAACTTCGCTACAGTTTGTTACATTTCTATTCACTACATACACACACACACACATATATATATATATATATATATATATATATATATATATATATATATATAACAAAGGAAATGTGATAAGGAACCAGGTGAACCATAACGCACCAAAGTACTCAATACTTAGGGTAGTAGAGTGGGTAATAGGAATGAGTAGGACCCCGACGGCTGAGCTCAAGCCGTTTCGACGGCTAATTCTGGACTAAAAAATTTTAGTCCAGAATTAGCCGTCGAAACGGCTTGAGCTCAGCCGTCGGGGTCCTACTTGTTCCTATATATATATATATATATATATCCGTATTATGTGGATGGATGCGGGAATGAGTTCTCACTACCAAATTAGAGTATAATGATACTCTTTATTATGGCTATCTCAAGAATCTTGTAACTTTGAAGTTTCACCTGTGTACTCACAAAAACATCAGATAAGATTCATCACTTGACTATAATAAAGAGCACACAAACACACACATACACACGCATGTGTGTGTGTGTATATGTGTGTGTGTGTGAGTGAGTGTGTGTGAATGGCTGTGATGTCCTACCTTAAGTGTCATCATCATCATCATCATCGTTACTGTTTTACCTGCCTTTCTCACTTGGTAAACACTATAATCATATAGCTATATAACATTTATATATTACAGAAGAACAATAGAATTACATCATGCCTGAAGTTTTCTACAAAGATCCGGCTGGATACCAGTTGCACAACTATGACTACAAAGGCTTTCTAGTGCCAATGATGCCAAATATTGAAGAACATCTTGACAATCTTCCAGATATGCCATTAAGAGATGACGATGTATTACTTCTCGGTTACATGAAAGCTGGTATGTATTTTGTTGTCATAGGGATCATCCGACAACAAAAGCTTTTCTTTTTCTCCAATCGTCCTACAATACAATATATGTTTCTCTCACCATCCTCGGGGGAAACGCCTTCTCTATTCTGTCTTCCGGGGCATTGACCCCCATTTGTTCATAACAGTGAACAGGGCATTGGGGAGAGTGGGAAAGACAGAGGCAATGACTGTAGGAGCTTGGTTCCTTTGTGTTTGGACCTGGTGTATATATATATATATATTTACTGCACCACACACACAACAATGGTTAATATATGTTTCTATCTTTCTCTAATCCTCTCACAATACTACCTATGTTTCTATCTTTTCCAACCATGAAACAGTACAATATGTTTCTATCTTCCTCTAAACATCCCTCAATACAACATATGTGTCTATCTACCTCTAATCATCTCACAGTATAAGTTTCTATCTACCTCTAATCATCTCACAGTTTCTATCTTCCTCTAATCATTACACACTACAACGTATGTTTCTATTTTCCTCTAATAATATTCAATGTCTGCTTGCATAATAAAGTCCAATGTCATCTCACTTCCTGTTTTCCACTAAAATAATTGCATTGCTCATGACTTAAAAACCAAATATTTATTTACATGTCTTGGTGTTATGTTTCTGAGGTATTGGAACTGATCTACTTGCTCTAGTGGTGTATTAAAGATGACGATGTTGAAATCTGAAGAATTAAGTGTGAAACAGATTGTGCTAGTTGATTGTCAGACTGAAGCAACCATCTGTGTTTTTGAAAATGATAACTGATTCCTGCATTTCATTTGGTGAATGTGTTGGCAAGATATTGTTGTTAGCATATTGTATTCACTGATATAAGTCCTCTTGGTCAGTCTTTATAGCTGGAATCTCCACCACTGTAGAATCCACCACTGAAGTGGTACTTGATATAGTTACATCAGGGTTGGTAGGTGGAATTTCATGAAGCATGGCTGTAAGGTATATAGAGAACTAGGTTGGAGCAAGTACTCATCCTTGTTTTAAGACATTGGTGATTGGGAAATGTCCCTTCCAGTAGTTATAAATACTTTGTCTGAATGTGAGAAAGTTGGCCTTGTCAACAGTTTTCAGAATACATTTTGGAGCTTGGTTTGGGCTATACAGTTCTTTGGTACAGGTAGAGAGATTTCTACAGCCTCTAACATCTGCATGTCATTGAACTCTATAGCCTTTCTTATCCACCAGCTGTTTTGAATCTCTCTCATCCAAGTTTCATATATTTACTGAAGGTCTTGAAAGTGTTGTTTCTTCATGTTTGAGGTTAGGTCTTGTTCAAGGGATGTGGGCATCTCTTTTAGTATTGGTTAGTCTTGAGATTTCTTCCTTGTTTTCATTGAGCCAATCATTGTTATTCATTTTCCTGAAGCTGCTTTTTGGCTGATGTTTGAAATTGTCGTTCACTCTTTATTGGTATTTTTGGTGTTGGGGAGGTGGTTCTTTACCAGTTTTTCTTTGATATATTCTTAGAATCCTCCTTCAGCTTAGTCTTCTAGTTTTGATGAGCTAGACTTTCTTCTTGGTTGACATTTTAAGTGGACTGATGGTTTACGATGAACAGAAATTTTAAGTCGGCTGATGAGGAATTTATGGTCTATCTAACAATCACCAGCCCCTCTTGCTGTCTTAGTGATAGTGACATCTTTCTTGTCATATTGATGTCTGATGATGTAGCTAAGGACATATCAATGCTTAGAACATGGGTGTATCTACATAGTTTAAAGAGGTTTGGAGCCAGGCCTGAGTATTAGTAATGAAAAGATCTTGCTCTGTGCAGAATCTGAGTAGTAAGTGATCATTTGCCTTGCCGTTTCCAATACCTTGTTTACTTGACATTCTCCCACATGAGGTAGTTTTTTTTTTACTCTGGTATTAAAATTGACAAGGAAGATGAGCTTGCTTTTAGGTGGCATTTCGGAGAGAACAGTGTTCAGCCACTGGTAAAATTTGCTCTTAACATCTTCATGAGTGATGAGAATAGGTGCATAGACAGAGATGAAAGTGACAAAGCTATCTTGCGAGAGTGGGACTCAAAGGATTATGAGTCTCTCTTTGATGCCCATTGGGCATCAAAGAGAGACTCAATTCTTCACCGGCCTTGACTTCACAGCAAAGTCAAATGTAAGAGAACATTTTCCTACTACCTCTCCCTTCCTTTCCAAAAAAGTGGTGTAACTGGAACCTGATTCAATTTTGCCTTATTTCACTCAAGGTAGCAATTTTGATGTTCATTCAAGTCAGATCTTGAGCCATGTGAGCTGTTTTTTTTTTCAGGTGGTTTCCATTTTCTTTTTGATTGAGCAAATGTCATAATAGTAGGGCATTATATATATATATATATATATACATATATATATATATGTGTGTGTTTTGCAATGGGTCACTTTGTGGCTCAATGAAGAGTTAATAAATTAAATAATCAGAGCTATATATCATACAACATGTCTATATAATCACCAGATAAAATATATACCGTTTCCTCTCCCAATTAGCATAATTAACCATATAAAAAATCGATTAGACCAAGCCATAAGAATAAAGGCTTTTATGAAGAAATCCCCGACAAATAACCGAAAGCAGCCCTTCGCGGCGGTTGCGGCGGAGTATTTATCGTGTATTTCGACAGCGTCTATAAATAGACCAGATATACAGTCAACTAAACAGAATTAGGTGTAAAATAAACTAGGAGAAAAGTGAACATATTTAGTTACCTCTACCATGGTTTCGTCCGCATTTTAAGATATCCGATAACATTGGACATCTGGAGCACCGGACTCTTCTGGAGTTAGCTCAAATTTAGACAATTAATTTTCCAAAGTGATCGCGCCAAGAATACATTCAAAAATGGCTAAGAATCGTGACGTAGCAGCGGTCAGGTTAGAAAGAATGTGATTAGTTGCTTACGGCTGGAGGCCTTTTGCTAGAAAGCGCAGCCCAATACAGCCAAAATTGTATCTCAACCTAACGGAAGATTATTACATATAAAGGTTTACATATATATATATATATATATATATATATATATATATATATATATATATATATATATATACATACGTGTGTTTTGCAATGGGTCACTTTGTGGCTCAATGAAGAGTTAATAAATTAAATAATAAGAGCTATATATCATAAAACATGTCTATAGAATCACCAGATAAAATATATACCGTTTCCTCTCCCAATTAGCATAATTAACCATATAAAAAATCGATTAGACCAAGCTATAAGAATAAACGCTTCTATGAAGAAATCTCTGACAAATAACCGAAAGCAGCCCTTCGCGGCGGTTGCGACGGAGTATTTATCGTGTATTTCGACAGCGTGTATAAATCGACCAGATATACAGTCAACTAAACAGAATTAGGTGTAAAATAAACTAGGAGAAAAGTGAACATATTTAGTTACCTCTAACATGGTTTCATGTCCAATGTTATCGGATATCTTACAATGCGGACGAAACCATGGTAGAGGTAACTAAATATGTTCACTTTTCTCCTAGTTTATTTTACACCTAATTCTGTTTAGTTGACTGTATATCTGGTCGATTTACACACGCTGTCAGCCAACGATTGCTACGCACCATCTGCCTGACACGCTCAACGTTGACCTCACTCCTGGTTGTTGAGGGCCTTCTGCTCCTGGGGTCATCTTCCACTTCCTCATGTCCTTCTTTAAACCTCTTGCACCACTCAAAAACACGTCAGCGTGACATCGTCTCATCTCCATACACTTGCTGCAGCAATCCCAATGCTTCTGACGGAGTTTTCCCTAACCGTACCAGAAACTTCAAGTTTGTTCGTTGCTCTGTGCTCATTGCTTCACGACCTGAAACAGAGGACATGTGTATAAAATTATGAAGAAAAAAGTTTGATCGCTGCAAAGAGCTACGATTACAGTTACATACTCCAGGGGGATTACTTTGAAGGAGAAAACTCTTAGTGTGAAGTTTGGGTTTGAAATAAATCTTTTGTGACATCAGTCCTGGAACTTTTATGACACACCTCGTACACCTATATATACGTGTGTGTAAATATATACACGCATACATTTATGTACTCTTCATTATCTCTGAATATATAAGTACAGATATAAATTTATTATACACTTTGGTTGCTTTGAGAAAATTTAATGTATTTATATATATGTGTATGCAACATCATTGCTACAGGAATGAAGGCATTCAACTACAAATATTTTACTAAAAGTAAGTTATAAACATTAATGTGTGTAGCTAAAGGGCGGTGGATTGGCAGTATCGGTAGAGGGTCGGACGCCATGCTTTCCAGCATAGTTACGTTCCTTTACGATCTGAGTTCAAATCCTGCCGAGGTTGACTTTGCCTTTCATCCTTACGGGGTCAATAAAATAAAGTACCAGTAATGCACTGGGTGATTGCTGGCCTTGTGCCTAAAGTAGAAACAATTAATGTATGTAGCTAAATCTCCTTCTTATTTCAGGTAATTTGACATGAAAGTTTTACATAATTAACACCAGGTGGAGATAGCAATAGTGTGTTGTGGTATTACTCTAGCAAATATAGTTGCTAAAATTTCATAATGGAAAATTTTAAATTATTCTTTCACAAAATGAATGACCTTTATGAAGATATCATTTGTTGTAAATATCTCATCAGATTTGCAGGACTTCTCAAACTGAAATAATTACTGTGGATGTTATCATATGAAGACTGGGAAGGCAACTGGTCATTGGGTATAGCTGCCGAGATGCTGAAAGAATCTGGGTCGGTAGGTCACACCAAAACCACACGTATTGTTAACCAGGTAATACTAGAGGGTGTTATACCAAAGGATTGGTGCAGCAGCATCATTGTCAACTGCTACAAGGGTAAAGGTGATGCACTAGATAGAGGAAAATATAGAGGTATAAAGCTGATGGACCAGGTATTGAAAGTAACGGAAAGAGTTGTAGCACAGTTGATTAGGGACCGGGTGAAACTAGATGAGATACAATTTGGGTTTGTACCAGGAAAAGGCACCACTGATGCCGTCTTCCTAGTGAAGCAGTTACAGGAAAAGTACCTAGCTAAAAGTAAGCTGCTCTACCTGGCATTTGTCGATCTGGAAAAAGAGTGCCTGATGCTATAATCTGGTGGGCTGTTAGAAACCTAGGAGTAGATGAATGGCTTGTAAAAGCTGTACAAGCCATGTATAGGGAAGCAGTCAGCAAAGTTAGGGTTAGCAATGGCTATAGCGAGGAATTTAGCATACAGGTCGGTGTCCACCAGGGCTCTGTTCTTGCCCTCTCCTGTTCATTATAGTATTGCAGGCAATAACAGAGGAGTTTAAGACCGGATGGCCATAGGAACTCCTATATGTGGATGATCTCACACTTATAGCTGAATCTATGGTTGAACTAGAGAAGAAATTCCAAACATGGAAGCAGGGACTAGAAAGAAAGGGTCTCAAAGTCAACCTGACAAAGACTAAGGTCCTCATAAGTAGTCGAGAAAACAGAACCCACATCCCCTCAGAAAAATGGTCTTGGTCAGTATGTAGGAAAGGTGTAGGTAGGAACTCCATACTCTGCCTCAAATACAAACAATGGGTACACAAGAGATATAGTGGGATCACAGGAAGCTTAGTTAAGAATGTAGGCTTTACATGTAGCAGCTGCGCCGGGACAACAAGCAGCAAATGGCCACAGGAAACAAGCACCACCAAACTCTGGGAGGGCTCTGTAGAAACAGTAGAGAGCTTTTGCTACCTAGATGACCAAATTAACAGTGGAGGTGGGTGTTCGGAAAGTACAGTAACCAGGGTAAGAACGGGGTGGAAGAAGATCAGGGAGCTACAGTCACTGCTAGCTGCAAAAGGCTTTTCCCTCAAAATGAAAAGCAGGCTGTATGATGCGTGCATACAAACAGCAATGCTACATGGTAGTGAGATCTGGGCGCTGAAGGTGGAAGACTTACATAGATTAGAAAGAAACGAAGCCTGCATACTCCGGTGGATGTATAATAGTAATATACGCAAACGGCAAAGCATAAACGAATTGAGAGAGAGACTGAGCATAAGAGAAATCAAATGCTGTGTGCAGGAGAAGAGTTTGCGTTGGTATGGACATGTGATGCGTAGGAAGGATGGCAGCTGCATAAAAAGGTGCAGAGCACTAGAAGTGGGGAGACCCAAGAAGGCCTGGGATGAGGTGATAAAAGCCGACCTTACCCAATTGCACCTATCAAAGGCGATGACACATGACCATGACCTCTGGCATCATGCAGTAATACAGAAGACCCGACTTCCTACGGGTACAAGCCAAAGCTGAAGCATATAGACAATATGACCCCTCCCCCCCACACACACACACACACACACTACAAAGTGGTCGGTCGTAGAGGTGCCACGGCAAAAAAACACCCAGCCCACACTGTAAAGTGGACGTGGAGGTGCCACGGAAAGAAGTCACCCAACACTCACTGTAAATGAGGTTGGTGTTAGGAAGGGCATCCAGCTGTAGAAATCATGCCAGGATCAGTTCCAGTATGAGCAAGACAAGGTCAGCCGACCGGACACTGCCCACGACAGGACAACCCGTCTAACCCATGCTAGCATGGAAGTATTGATGTAGAACGGTGATGATGATGATCATCATCATCATTCCTCTGAAATAATAATAATTATTTCTACTTTTGACACAAGGCAGACAATTATCCCAGTGCATTACTGGTACTTTATTTTATCGACCTCGTAAGGATGAAAGGCAAAGTTAACCTCTGAAATAATAATAATGAATAATGAAAATGATTGTGTACAGTGCTCAGGTGCACTACAACTCATCAAAGGTGCATATGATAATAATTATATGTTGATGTGTAATTGGTTGTTTTTCCTTATGCCTTTGAGATTTCAATATTTCCACCATAGGTTGTCACTGGATGTGGGAAATTTGTGGAATGCTGCTTAAAGGTTCTACCGAATATCATCGAGAAGATAAAATGGTTGCAATGATGGAATTTTCAGACCAAGATAAACTAGACCAGCTTCCATCACCTAGAGTGTTAAACAACCACCTCCTCTTGCATTATTTACCACGCCAGATATTTACCAAAAAACCTAAAATGATTTTCATGATACGCAACCCACGAGATATTGCTGTCTCTGCCTATCACCACACATTTCAGTTGAACAAAGTGTACCATTATGATGGAGATTGGAATGGTTTCTTGGAATTGTTCTTAGATGGCAAAGGTAAGAATAATGTTTCTTTTCCTGATTGTTTCCATAATAAAAAAATATCTATGTAATAACAGTAATTAAGTGGAGAAAGACAATAGTTTTTCATATATGAGTGCATAACTATACATATATTTGTAAATTTTAAGTTTACATATATCTCTAAATTACATGTATGGCCCCATCTGTATAATTATATCTATTTTATTATATCTATTATATTATTGAACTTATTTTAATAACTCAAAAGGATTATTTGTACCAATGACTTTCAACTTAATGGTTAATTCAATAGAACCATACATGGTCGACCTTTCATCTTCATTCCACTCTTTCTTTATTTAAATCTTCTTAATCTCTACCAAAACTTTGTACCTTTTCTTTCTGCTTTACAATTATGATTAGTACTTCAATTCCTTACTCTTACCACACCAAGTCACAACTATATACAAAGATGTCATCTGACCAAATACTGTTTTCACAAGCCATTATCAGTGAAACTTCAAAGTAAACAGTTACTATTGATAGTAAATAATATTTTGATTCTACTATCAGTATTAAGTTCTTTATTTAGCATATCTCTCTTACTGCAGTTTTGAGAACCAAGAAACAACTTTGACCATCTTATTAATTTTAGACATTCAATACTGGAAGAAGATTCTTTCATCAGAGAGTTTCTTTAAATGCATAAGAAAATAAATAAATAGTATTCATTTGTTAATAAATGGAATCACTTCTTACCAAACCAGCATGGTGCACAAAACTAGATGCATGTCCAGATCAAATACAGTAATATAATGGTTTCTGATTTAGGCACAAGGCCTGAAAATTTGGGGGAGGGGAAAGTTGATTAAATCGACCCCAGTGCATTACTGGTTCTTTATTTTATCGACCCTGTAAGGATGAAAGACAAAGCTGCAAAGCATGGTGTCCGACACTCTACCGATTCTGCCAATCAAATACAGTAATATGATAAGACCTTCTTCTAAACACTCTTATTCTCCACCCCGACCTCCACCAAGTTGAAATATAATCAATAAAAATGTTATTCAACTTCAATTCTGTGAAAATTAATTGTTTCTACTTTAGGCACAAGGCCAGCAATTACCCAGTGCATTACTGGTACTTTATTTTATCGATCCCGTAAGGATGAAAGGCAAAGTCAACCTCGCCGGGATTTGAACTCAGATCGTAAAGGGACGTAACTATGCTGGAAAGCATGGCGTCCAACCCTCTACCGATACTGCCAATCCACCACCCAAATCTGTGAAAATTCTGTGAAAATTAATGTTTTATTGTTTCAGTGAATTATGGTAATTGGTTTGAATATATGCTACAATGGGAGAAAGATATTAAAAACCACCCCGAACTACCTATACTAATAGTTAAATATGAAGATCTTAAAAAGGTGAAATAACTTATTCTTATCTTTGGTTTCTTTAAAATGTCTTATCACTCCCTTTAACCACAACAAAATCTGCATTACAAAGACTAGCCTTCCTCTTCCTTTAAGACAGCAAGATTGAAGGTGAAATTCCAAATAAAATGTGATCCTTCACTTCAAGTATTTTATGTTAGTTAAGGCAAAATATGTGAAATTAATTCACCCAATTGTTAGGAAAGCAAAAAAATGTTGCAGTAGATCCTTAAATTTCAATTATCTTGCCATCAAAACAACTGAAGTCCCATCAAGGATTATATGTCTGACGACATGCCACACCATTCACATATTAAACCACCTCATGTACATGTATCTCTCAGCATTGATGGAGTCTTGAGAATGTTTTCTAACATCTTGCAGTGAATTGCTATGAGTAACAAAGACAGGACTGAATCTCAAAGCTACAATTTTGGAAATGGTACAAAAGTAGTGGATTATCTTTCTTCAGTTGCTGGTTTGATTTCAACATCATCACTTTCAGATCAGAAAATCAAAAAAAGAAAAAGGAGGCTACACTTTCTTCTGGAAAGAACGTCTCCCTAACAAATCTTGGAAATATGATGTGGAACTTGCTATCGAGAACATATTTTCCCTGAGATGTCAGAGCTCTCTGTTGGTGTTAATGAATAGTTGATGATCTTGTAACCTCACCTTTTTCAAAACCAGTATTCACATATCATTAGTACATATACAGCAGCTCATGGCACTAATGACAATTGGGATGAAAATGTTCTATGTTTAGCTGGATTCCATTATTTTCAACATTCTAAAGGAGGAAAAACTGTACTCATTGGGAGTTAAAAACAAGAATAGGGAGAGAATTGTACTATTGGAGAAAACAGTGTTTGAAATCTCAATTCCAACTGGACCATTCTTCTAACAAAGAGTGTTAAACAAGATCCTTGCTATTACTGATACCATTTTCTTTTTTAAAGAAGTATTATTGCAAGGCATCTTGACAACATATGGGAATTAAACAAAAGCACTTGATCGATTACATTATTATCAAGTCTCAAAAAATTGTAAAGGTGTTCTCCTTACAAAAAAAGTCACTGGATCTGATAACTATAAAACTGATTATTGTTTCATCTGTTGCAAAATCAGAATTGGTATTAAACTTTAACAAAGGACAATAATAAAGTTAACAACCAAATTGTTCAATGTAGCAGCTCTGTAAAATATAACAAAGAGGTTAGAGTTCTAATGAAGAATTGTACAAAAATTTCTCATTGAAAATTGAATACATCAGTCAAAGAACACTGGAGCTTGTTTAAGAATGCTACCATTTTAACATCTGAACAGATTACATATACACCTCTATTTGAAAAAGTTTGTATTTTTCTTATTTATTTTAGGATCCAGTAAACAATGTGGCTAAAGTAGCTGAATTTCTAGATCTTCCAAAGAATGACCAGCTGTTTAAAGATATTGCCGACAAATGTACTTTTTCTAAAATGAAGGCAGCAAAGCCTGGATTAAAAGACTTAATTAGATCTCCTGGAGCATCTCTTTATCGTAAAGGTAGGGTTTATTTCATCTTTCACCATTTCTATAAATTAATCTTTCTTCTCTAGGTGACTCAAATCAGCTGAAACAAAGTACAGAACATTCAGTCAGGAGCTTTTGACAGTGTACCTCAGTGTGAGATATTTCCAGCACATCCTAGAAGGTTCTGTGTTTTCCATTTACACGGACCATAAACCTCTCAAGTATGCTCTATATTCCAAGCCTGACCGCCACTCACCTAGAAAAGCATGCCAACTTGATTTTATATCCCAGTAGACTATGGATATTCACCATATTAAAGGTTCAGAAAACTCAGCAGCCGACGCCCTTTTCATGCACACTTGGGTGCACTGCACACCTCTTTTTCCATCAGCCTTCGAGACATTGCCACCGCTCAACAGATGGATGGGGAGCTCCTCAAACTCCGAAATTCTTCATCTTCTTCCTTGTCTTTCAAACTCCTCCCTCTACCTTTTTCTTCTGGTGGTATTTGGTGTGATGTGTCTATGGGTCACGCACGCCCTTATGTACCTCTCCACATCGACGTTTTTTCTGTGCTGCACAACCTATCGCATCCTGGTGCCAACTCTACCCTGAAGTTGATAACAGCCTGGTTTGTCTAGATTGGTGTGAACAAGGATGTCAGGGAATGGGCCAGATGCTGTGTCCAGTGTCAGAAGGCAAACATTCACCATCATGTCAGAACTCCTCTGGGAACCTTCACATTACCAGATGCATGTTTCCAACACATATATATCAACATCGTTGGACCACTGTGTCCTTTTTAGGGTTGCACTCACCTTTTGACCTGTGTGGACAGATTTTCCTGGTGGCCTGAGGCCATTCCTCTTTCCAACACCACAACTGAATCTATTGCCAAGGCACTAGTACAGCATTAGATTTTGCGTTACCCTCACAATGGACAGAGGCGGCCAGTTCGAATCAAACCTTTTTAAAGAATTGACATGCCTCCTAGGTTGTAGCCGAACACGTACAACAGCTTATCACCCTGCAGCTAATGGTATGGTGGAACATTTCTCTCGACAATTAAAATCGGCTCTCAGAGCCTATGTCAACAACAGGAACTGGTTGGAGATCTTCCCTCCTCATCCTTCTTGGAATACACTCCATCGTAAAAAAAGGACTTGGTTTTATGCCAGCTGAGCTAGTTTATGGCATGACATTGGTATTACCCGGGTAAATGATTGCCCCTGAGTCTCAACACCCTGTAGATCCAATGAACTGTATCCATCGCCTGCAGACCTACATGGCAAAGCTGCCATCCATTGTCCCTTGCCCTCAAAGCATCACTACACAAGTTCCATCTGACATACAGCAATGGACACACATTTTTGTCTGAAAGAACACTATCAGGGCTCTTTTGCAACCATCATACTCGGAGCCTTACCAAGTACTCAAAAGGATACTCAAGCATTTCATTTTGGACATTAATGGAAAGAGTCAGTGTCAACTGGCTAAAAAAAGCTCATGTGTATTTGGATGAACCCTCATCATCAGACCAAGTTAACCCAACATCAGTGCTCCCATCGACCGGCAATCCGAGCTCTATGCCAACAACAAGCACTAGATCTGGTCGACATGTGTACTGGCCATCACGCTATGCCCAATATGACAAGTAACATTCCTCATCTCATCAATAATTTGTTCATTTTCACTTAATTATTTATTCATTTTATCATATTTACGTTATATTTTTTTGTCTGTTTTTTTATTTCTCTCTCTTACAGTCCGAGATCATTGATTCTCTCTTTTGCTAATGTTTTGATTATCTATCGCTGCTCCCATTTCGATCTAGGCAGGGAACTAATTTAGCAAAAGAAATGTTCCCACGGTTCCTCAAACGGACTTGTTTTGTCATGTTATTTCATCTCTAACAACACCTACTGAAGTTCACTTTTACCATTATATTTTAATGGTTTTTTTTAAATATTCCAACAAATTTAGGAGGCCATCTAAGTTCCCCTAACATGACCCACAATGCACTTCAACAGTATTGAAAGTTTTAGCAAGGTCCACAAATACTTGGTACAGTGGAACCATCACTCTGAAGATGGGTACAATGTGGATGAAAACTTGGTTAATATTTACTGTTTCTTGAGTGCAACTAATTATACTGTCTTTCTATCCTAACTAATTATGTAATTGTAGAATAAATCTGACTTAGCATTAGAGAAGTTAAATGACAATCTAATATAAACAAAGACAGCTACAAAATACTGTAACATAATTACTCATAATTATTATCCATCTGTTGACATCTTGATCTTCAGCCACATTATGGAGCCTTATAAACATTTTTTGTATCACTTTAAAAACATTTGGCATTAACAACATTACTGCATGGAATATCATACCAAATGATAATTGTTTTTCTGTTATATAAGGTATAAATTAAACACTTTCTAATTATTATAGACATGAAGTCTTACATCTAAGGTTTTTTTGTATTTTTCAGGTGTTATTGGAGACTGGAAGAACTGGTTCACTGTTTCTCAAGATGAGAGATTCCAAGTGGAATGTGACAAATTTGATAAGCAGTCTACATTGTTTAGTACAAAGTACTAACTGTTATTTCAAAGTTGTTATAACTTTTCCAGAGATACCTTTGTACCACATATACTATGTTTAATATGTTTCTTGATATATAATATTACTTTAGTGTTGTTATAACTTTATTAGATATCTTTATATTACATATAATATAATCCAGGCCG
Source organism: Eledone cirrhosa (assembly GCA_964016885.1). Classification (NCBI taxonomy): domain Eukaryota; kingdom Metazoa; phylum Mollusca; class Cephalopoda; order Octopoda; family Eledonidae; genus Eledone; species Eledone cirrhosa. The sequence continues at coordinate 145,629,259 of OZ024742.1, read as the reverse complement.
AAACAAATGAGATCGTGTAGGTGTCACGACAAAAAACACACAGTCCACGCTGTAATGTGGCCGTGTAGGCAACACGGTAAAAACCTCCCAGTCCCACACTGTAAATGTGGTTGGTGTTAGGAAGGGCATCCAGCTGTAGAAAACACGCCAGACAGTCCATGCTGTAATGTGGCCGTGTAGGCAACACGGTAAAAACCTCCCAGCCCCACACTGTAAATGTGGTTGGTGTTAGGAAGGGCATCCAGCTGTAGAAAACCCGCCAGACAGTCCTATGCGAGCAAGACAACCACTCTTGCCTCAAGTGGGAAAACCCCCGTCCAAACCCATACAAGCGTGGAACATGGACGTTAAACGATGATGATGATGATGATGTTTAATATCTTCATTGATATATAATTATATGCCTTTAGTGTTGTTATAATCTTAACTTTTGGTCACTGTAATGCTTACCAACCAAAAGTTACTGAGAATTCCAAGCTAATATTTAGCTCTATATTTCAATGTAGTATAGAATGTTATCTAATGATACAAAATATCAAATTAAAATTACACTTCCACCAAAAATATATATTCAAACATTAAATTAAATCTTCTCCTTTACGAATTATCAATGAAAAATTATAAAAATTTTATAGAGTATATTTTTAAAGATATTTATCATATTATCCTTACGTTTGAATAATTTTTATTTTTATAACATCAGTTATAAAGTTGTTATTATGAGACATGATCATCATCATCGTCGTCATTATTTTTACCTCTGTTTTACCGTGCTTGCAAGGGTTGAATGGGTCTTTTCCAACATTCATTCCTGCTACATGGCATCTTGGGCAAGTGTCTTATTGGATTGATTACTGCCATACATACTGGAATTTTGTAGACAGAAATTGCAGAAGTCTGTATGTGAACATGTGTGTGTATGCCAGTGTGTGTGTATGCATGTGTATATGTGTCTATTTGTGTGTGTGTATGCATGTGTGTGTGTTTATGTGTGTGTATGTCAGTGTGTGTCAGTGTCTGTTTCTATGTTTATGTTTGTGACTGTGTCTGTGTTTATGTCCAGTAACTAATACCATACTTGAAAATATAAGTGCTGGGATCAATATGATTGACTAAATAAACCAAGGCAGAGCCCCAGTATGGCCACATTTGAATGACTGAAACCAGTAAAAGAAAAGACTTAAAGAATGAATATTATAGTTTTATTGGTATTAATCATAAACCTTTTATTACAAAACTTTAATAAATTACAGGCTTCAACATCATGTAACATAAATTATATATATGTAATAAAGAATATATGAGACAATCTGAAAAAGATGTTTCTGGGTGAGTTTTATTAATTTGTGATGAATTTGCAGTAATTGGTAGAGCGTCAGACAAAACGTTTTGCAGCATATAGTTATGGCTATTAGACTGAACATATCACACAAACATAATTACTAAATTCTCACATACACATTACTCTATATACATAACTACACACAACCCCCTACTGTTAAATGGATAGGTAACTGCTTGTACATTTCTACATACACACATAATCTCTCCTTTCTCCCTCCAGTTCCCCTACTCTCCTTTCTTACACACTTCCTTATCTCACTCCATACCAGTTCTTACTATCATTGAGTTGGCAACCCCTCCCACTCCCTCTTCTTATGTACTTCTAACAGCACCCAGATTGCTCATCCCCATCCACTCTAATGATTAAACTTTCATTCAACAGGATGTAGCCTTTGGTCTTTAAAAAGATTTATTTACATAAACTTAACTGGTTTCACAATTTCATGATTTTCAAAAGTATTTTGATATGGACTGCTGTGGAAATTCATTGTAATTTTCTTGCCTCTTTTTCATAGAGAGAACATAACTAAAATTGATATCTATTTAATCTTTAGCACACTAATACTTTTTAAGAGTTGTTTCCCTTGACACTGCATTATCTATCAAGGGGAGATTACTCTTATGACACTGTGTATCACCCACAGTGCATTGAATGTTAAGATTCAGTTTCATTAGTTAAGGATGATTACAGTCATAGAAATGTGTTTGTTCGCCACGACCTCCATACATTAGGATCATGTGAGAATACAACAAATAAATGCAACTAAAAGTTAAGGCTGTTTTGGTCCAGTGAATGTGTCATGAGGCAGTTCAAATGTTATGGCTGAATAAATTAAGTGAAGATGTCATTTGATCGAATGAACAAGTGTATCTATTTAGATGCATGTGTGTATATATGATTGTCTATATAACTGATAGCAAGTTTATATTGCTGAAATTTATTCAGTCATGGTTTGTATTCCTTTATAAATAGAGGTGTATATGAATACATATATAAACATATATAAAATGCTTCAATACAACAAACATATGGGTAGCCTCACTGCTGAAAAAATATATCCTTTTGTAATGAAACAAAAAAAAAATTATTTGAATATATCACTGAGTAGTCAGTATGTTCTGAAAATGTCAGACAGCACTGATTCAAGATTTGTTAATCTTTCATCAGTAATATACTGGTATGAAATAGGAATTCACATGATGATCACTTACTGTAGATGTTCATATGTTTATAGCAAAGCAGCAAACATCAGCTGGAAGTGTTCTTAATTAAACTTATACTTGTACAAAATTGAGCAGCCATGACAATTATATCTGCATATATACACCTAAATCTGGACTGTCAGATGTACTAAAAGACAGGTTCTATGAGTCCCTAATGCACTCTACTTCTCAAATAAGCAACAGCGATCTCATAATCATTGCAGGTGACTTTAAAAGGTATGTTGGACAACATTGCGATGGCTTTGATGGGATTCATGGCCGTTATGGGTTTGGCGCTGAAAATAAGAAAGGTTTCAGGCTCCTGGAATTCTTCAATGTTAATGAAGAATTGTAACACAAACTTCAAAAAATGAGACAACCACTTAATCACCTATAGATCAGGTGAGCACGCCAGCCAGATAGATTTTATTCTTGCTAGAAGATGATCCAAAGTGACAGTTGTGAACACAAAGTTACTCCCTGGTGAAGAATGCACCTCCCAACATAACTTAGTAGTTAGTGACCTTATAGATAGGACTAGAAGAACCTGTCAACAGAAGACAGCCTGAAGGAGAAGAATAAGGAAGTTAAAAGACCAATCAAGCAGTAACAAATTTAGAAGTAAGTTGATTGACGCTTTTAACAGTAAGGAAGAGCAAATTGAGATACACGATATAGAGGAGCAGTGGGAGTTCCTGAAAGATAACCTACTGAAGGTGACAAATGAAATCCACAGATGGAGCAGGTCTCTAGGGAGGAGGAGAATGACTTGGTGGTGGAATAGTAAGGTAGATGAGACAATTAAGGCCAAAGTACAAGCGTAAAAGGAATGGCAAAATGGGGGTAGTTGAGGAGTCTACCAGAATGCTTGGAGAGAAGTTAGGCAACAAGTATACCTTGCAAGTAGGGAAGCAGAAAATACAAAATTTAAGCATGTTTTGTAGAGTGAGGACCAAAAGCATAAGGTGTTCAGGATCACAAGACAGTGTGTCAGGGAAAGTTGTGATGTTGGTGGGGAGAAGTATATCTGAGATGATTATGGCATACTTGTCCTCACTGACACTGAAAAGAAGGTAGCATGGAAGTAACTGAGAGAAACTGTGTATAAGAGGGATAAGTGTAGTGTGTGGGAGAGAAGACTGCATTGGTATGGACATGTGATGTGCATGGAGGATGACTGCTGGGTAAAGAAGTGCCAAGAAATCCTAGTAGAAGGAAGATGCAGTAGAGGAAGACCACGAAAATCATGGGCAGAGGTGGTGAAAGCTGACCTCAGATTGCTGAAGCTCACAGAGGAGATGACGAATGGAGAGATGCTGTGCTGAATAGGACCCATCCCACCCTTGCAAGCAGGGAAAAGCGCACGTAAAATGATGAAGATGATATATATATATATATATATATATATATATGTATATATATATATATATATATATATATATATATATATATATATATATATATAAAATTTCAGGTTATCAATAATGTAGTGATAATATATCGTTACATTAGAGATGAACAGCGTACATGTAGGTTTGCTCAACGAGTATAAATTATATTCCGGAGAAAATGTAGAAAAGATGAATATAAAATGAAAGTGCTTTTTTTAAAAAGGAACTTATTAGGTACTGACAAATGTTTCTGTAACAGACGGAATACCTATGTATCGCTGCTTGCGTAATCATATAATGTTAGCAAGTATTCGATAGCAAATGTATAATCAGTTGTCACTTCTTCAGAGATTTTGGATAAATTGGATAAAATCAGAAAAATTGAAGCATTTATATTAGTAATAGAGGAAGAAGAGAGGGGATAGTATATGACAGATGGTAATTCAATTTACTGCTAAACAAGTAAATAAAGGGTTTCTAATGAGAATACCATGAGTAAATGGTTCATTTTATCTAAATAAGAATTTTTGGGAGTGCCAATTTTAATCTCTACTTGACCAATTGGACAGTGGACAGGGCTGGTCTTTTGGTGTAGTAGTATTAATTATAAAGTGTCAATTGGGGAAGGGGGAGATTTCGATTGCTACTGAATAACATCAATGCTGGTATGTGCATTAGGGAATTGAATTAAGAAATCAGAAATCTCATTTTATCTATAGCAGTTTATATTAAATGGTAAATAATAGAAGAGTTGATAGAATTAAGACTAATAGAGAATGTTAATATCTATTTTGACAACCAAACGGAGATAGAGACGGGCGTTCAATCCTGGTGGTATTTATAATATGAAAATGTAGATTTTAAGCGATGGTTACAGTATAACGATCGCTCTATTCTGTTATTTAATAAAATGTTTTTGGATTTCATAATACAAAATAATTCTACATTACATAATTTACAAAATTCCTGTCCGTGGGAATATGGGGGGGGGGGGGGGGCGCAGCCGCTATTATATCCCATTTAAGGTGAAATTGTTGGTTATTTTCACGCAGCTGCCAAGCCTTGTCTGCGAGTGTTGTTACATAACGATGGTTTTCATGTTTTATCGAGTAACGATGTCTATAAAGGCGTGATTTGAAGGAGGTGGCTGTAGATCCCACATAGTACCACTTCTATCTATCCAATACGATAGTACATTTGTATACGATGTTGCGTTCAAGACACTGATTGTTCAACGGACACATTCCTGGTTGGACACAGTTGCAATTATAATTTTGCGTTGTTGTATTGTCATGGCTGGGTTGATGAGGTTGCTTAGGTAGGACAGGATGTTGTTTGTTGTTTTGTGATGTTATAGCTAATGTTTTACGTGTATTGTTATGTGTTGGAAGGCGTTTATACAACCGTTTTGCGTTAAGCTTTTTTATATGTTGTTCAATATTAGGGGCGGTTGAATATGAAAGTCGAATAGTGTTAGGGTTTAAGATTTTATTATATTTATGTGATGTTGGAAAGTGTTTTTTAACTAATCGAAAGAATTGTGAGGGTAGATTGGTTTTAATAGAGTTGTTATAGACCGGGTTGTACCAAATATACTCTTTACATCGCCTTCTGTTTGGTGGTGTGCGACTATTATTGTGTCTATTGCGGTAGTGTATGTATGGTGGTGATTCTGTGCTATTTCTACTCCTATGGGATTTATTTTGGGTGTTTTGGTGATCTTCGACTATATACTCTATATTATCTAGGTGTCCGGCTTTTCTAAGTGCATCATCATAATATTCGGCATGTTCTTTGAAGGTTTGTTGGTTGGACGACAGGCGGGAGATTCTAAGAGAAACATTTCTAGGGATGGATTTAATTATAGAGAGTGGATGGTTAGAACTCGTATTTACATATTTAAGGTTCTCATTTAGTTTATGGAACGGTTTAATCGTATCTGTATTGAGATTCAAAGTAACATCAAGGAAATTGACCTCTTTGTGGTTATATTCAAATGTAATATAATCCTAGCTCCTTAAAAAGCTTTCTGATATTTTTACGCATCCTTTCTAAATTCTGGTTATTCATATCCTTAACTAATAGGAGCGCATCATCACGGTAGATTCCACCGTGGAGATCCTTGAATTTTCCTTGTAGTCTGTGGGTGATATAAATTCCCACAAGATCTGTTACTTCCTTCAAATCACGCCTTTATAGACATCGTTACTCGATAAAACATGAAAACCAGCGTTATGTAACAACACTCGCAGACAAGGCTTGGCAGCTGCGTGAAAATAACCAACAATTTCACCTTAAATGGGATATAATAGCGGCTCCCCCCCCCCCCATATTCCCACGGACAGGAATTTTGTAAATTATGTAATGTAGAATTATTTTGTATTATGAAATCCAAAAACATTTTATTAAATAACAGAATAGAGCGATCGTTATACTGTAACCATCGCTTAAAATCTACATTTTCATATTATAAATACCACCAGGATTGAACGCCCGTCTCTATCTCCGTTTGGTTGTCAAAATAGATATTAACATTCTCTATTAGTCTTAATTCTATCAACTCTTCTATTATTTACCATTTAATATAAACTGCTATAGATAAAATGAGATTTCTGATTTCTTAATTCAATTCCCTAATGCACATACCAGCATTGATGTTATTCAGTAGCAATCGAAATCTCCCCCTTCCCCAATTGACACTTTATAATTAATACTACTACACCAAAAGACCAGCCCTGTCCACTGTCCAATTGGTTAAGTAGAGATTAAAATTGGCACTCCCAAAAATTCTTATTTAGATAAAATGAATCATTTACTCATGGTATTCTCATTAGAAACCCTTTATATACTTGTTTAGCAGTAAATTGAATTACCATCTGTCATATACTATCCCCTCTCTTCTTCCTCTATTACTAATATAAATACTTCAATTTTTCTGATTTTATCCAATTTATCCAAAATCTCTGAAGAAGTGACAACTGATTATACATTTGCTATCGAATACTTGCTAACATTATATGATTACGCAAGCAGCGATACATAGGTATTCCGTCTGTTACAGAAACATATGTCAATACCTAATAAGTCCCTTTTTAAAAAAAGCACTTTCATTTTATATTCATCTTTTATATATATATATATATATATATATATATATATATATATATATATATATATATATATATATGTGTGTGCGTGTGTGTGTGTGTGTGTGTGTATATAAATTAATAAAAACAATGAATAAAAACAAAAAACAAATTCCTTATATTAAAAATTCATCATTTTACGATCGTTTCTAGGATATATATGTGTATATCATATAGATCTATGTAAAAATATTACAAACTATCAGAGGAAATATACATACCTTCACATATATATGCTGTCTTCAGAAATGATGAGATTTGTTTATTGAAAAAAACCAACAAAGATTTAATATAATAGGTCTGTTTGGGAACAGGTTTTGAATTGACCAATAGAAAAGTAGTAAGAGGTCAAGTTGATAGAATAGTAGTAGTAGAAATTTAATTTAGGGGTAGAGAAGTGCAGACTTGTGTTTTGAATGGGAAGAATACTTTGGGGATGAAAAGAGGTCAAGCCGGTGAAGGGTACACGAAAATTTGATGTTATTAAAGAATATTAAAAACGAAGGAAAGTAAAATTTTAGGGTAAGGGTATTAGTGAGATATATCAATCTTATTTAAACCACAAGGAATCTAGATCTATAACAAGAAACTAAATTATTTGATAGGTATACTTATAGGGATAAATTTATATTAATTCATATGGATTTGATAAATAAGAATTAGATGTTATTAAAGAATGTTGTTAAAAACGAAGGAAAATAAAATTTTGGGATAAGGATAGTAGTGAGAAATACCAATCTTATATAAACTACAAGGAATCTGGATTCATAACAGGAAATTAAATTAATTTATATGTATACTTTTAGGTATTAATTTTAGGAAAAGAGAGCTGTAAGAGGGAAATAAAATTATGAAGTTCTCTGTAGTAAAGTACTAATTATAGGTTAACTAAATTAAAAAAACTAATTATAATAATATGTAAAATATAAATGTAAGGTGTATATTAATTAGGTTTATAATATTTGAAGGTTCTTCTAATTATATGATTGCAAGATATAATTAATTCTTGTCGTTTATTTAATAGGATATCCTTAGATTTCATTATTTCAAAAAGTTGCTGAGAGCATAATCTACACTCATATCTGTTATTTTGATATGGGGTGGCTCTTTTGAGCACACTCCAGGTCAGGTTGTAATCGATATTCTTTTTTCTATAATTATTAATTATTTCAGCCAAGGATGTTGTATTAGCTAATGCGGCATTTTTAAAACTATGTTTGTGGGTATTAAATCTTACTTTAAATGGGTTAGACGTAGCTCCTATATATGAATAAGTGGAGTCCTTAGTGCTAATTTTACATTTATAGACTATGTTATTAATAAGACAATTTCCCTTTAATGGGCAATTTCTTTTGTTTCTACAGTTACAACCATTCGTGAATATTATATCAGAGGAGTTAGTCAAATTTGGTGTGGAATTTACTTGACTTGTTATATGGGAAGGAGATGGTGGTTTTTTGCGGTTTATTTTAGTATTATGGTTGGTTTGATGTGTTGGTGGTATATTCGTGTGTTTTTTTACATTTATATGCGTTGTACGCACTTATATTTTGTTGTAGGTAGTGGAGTAGGAAAATTTGACAGTTGATCTATTTAAAATTTGATGGTATTTATGGTTTGGCAGGAAGTTTTTCTCTAGGATAGTAAAAAAATGTTTACTATGTGTATATATATATATATATATATATATATATATATATATATATATATATATATATATAGAAGGTGTCCCCAAAAAATGTATACACATTTTGATTACCTGTACAGTCAATATTTATTAGAATGTTGTTGGAGTGTGTATACATTTTTTTGGACACCCTGTATATCTGTGTGTGTATGTATATATATATATACATAAGATGTAGTGGGATCACAGGTAAGCTAACTAAGAACATAGATTTTACATGTGGCCGGTGCTCTGGTGCAATAAGTAGCAGCAAGTGCCCACAAAATACTAGCTCTTTCAATTGCGCAGAGGGTTCTATAGAAATAGTGGACAGTTTCCGTTACCTTGGTGATAAAATCAGCAGTGGGGGAGGGTGCTCTGAAAGTACAGTAGCTAGAGTCAGAACTGGTTGGAAAAAGTTCAGAGAGCTTATACCACTATTAGCTGCTAAAGGGTTCTCCCTAAAAATGAAAGGCAGATTGTACGATGCCTGCATACGAACAGCAATGTTGCATGGCAGTGAGACCTGGGCATTGTGTGCAGAGGATATACGCAGACTAGAGAGGAACGAAGCTTGCATGCTCCGCTGGATGTGTAACAGTAATATACGTGAACGGCAAAGCATAAACGAACTAAGGAAAAAATTAGAAATAAGAGGGATCAGATGTTGTTTACTCGAGAGAAGGCTACGTTGGTATGGACACGTGATGCGCATGAAAGTCGATAGCTGTATAACAAAGTGCAGGGCAATAAAGATAGACGGTAGCCACGGAATAGGCAGACCTAGAAAAACCTGGGGCGAGCTGATAAACTCCGACCTCACACACTTACACCTCTCCAAGACAATGTCACTGGACCGAGACCTTTGGCGGTACTCAGTAACAGAGAAGACCCGCCTTACCTAAATACATAGTAAAACCTACTACAGCCAGTAGGCATCTAACAAAATACCCCCCCCCCCCCCGTCCCACCACCCCCAACCCATCCACGCCACCCCGTTCTATGTAAAGTTGTGTTGGTGCCACACCATCCAGGCCGAAACAAATGAGATCGTGTAGGTGTCACGACAAAAAAACACACAGACCACGCTGTAATGTGGCCATGTAGGCAACACGGTAAAAGCCTCCCAGCCCCACACTGTAAATGTGGTTGGTGTTAGGAAGGGCATCCAACTGTAGAAAACCTGCCAGACAGTCCTATGCAAGCAAGACAATCACTCTTGCCTCAAGTGGGACTACCCCCGTCCAAACCCATGCAAGCGTGGAACACGGATGTTAAACGTTGATGATGATGATGATGATGATGATATATACATATATATATATACTTCTTTTCTGAATTTGTCTTGCAAGATTTCTTGTCTGAAAGAGATATTGTTATACTTTGGGAGGGTGATGCTGCCAATAAAATCACACGCCTCTGCTGGTTTTCATGTCAATTTATTATAAATTTCCAGTTAGTTGGTTCAATAACCAGATGGTTGTTTATGTATTGTCAAAGTTCTTTCGTCACACATTATGTGACCTCCTCAGTGACTTATTTCTTATTTTGTGCCTCTCGTTTGTCCTGTCCTACACAATCTTGTTTTTGTGTATGGTAATCACACACACACACACACACACACACACACACACACACACACACATATATATATATATATATATATATATATATGTATATATACATAGCCATGGTTCTATAAAATAGATACACGAAAGCACTTTGAGGAAATAGCAGTGCCATAGTAATTATAACACTGGTGTAGTGATTTCATATCACCCTTGCTTTACCTTAACTCCATACATACATACATACATACATACATACATACATACATACATACACACATACACACATATATACATATATCAATATGTATGTACATGTTGATATATGTATGTGCATATTGATATATGCAAGATATTGCATATGTAATGACAATTTGCCCATATATATCTGTGTACTAATTGACATTACATGTGCAATGTCACCTTTAGGTTCAACATTGCATGCAACCAAGTGGTTGATGAAGTAGATATGCAGTTACCTATTTGTCTTATGTAATTTATTTTCTGTGTGCATTTTCTACTGTTACTCTCCATATAAAGTACTGCTACATTCTGATGATAAACAATTATCTATTTATTTGCATGACCTTAACTCTCTCTTCTTTCTTTTTCTTCTTTGTTCTCACTTTATCCTCCTCCTCCTTCTCTTCCTCTTCCTTTCTTTGTTTCTCCTTCTTCCACTCTCTCCTTGTTTATCTGGCTCTCACCTTTTTTCACTCATCCCATTTTCTTTAATCCCTTAGAATAAGTATGTAGCCAATGGCGGACTGGATCTAAAAATATTGGTTGCCAGGAGATAAAGGAGGACCACACACATATAGAATGCTATCGTTTAATTTTTATAATGAATAAATAACATTTTCAAAAATTACATAAGTGAAAACAAAACAGTGCAATCAAATTTTTGTAGGAAAAAATGTGTATTTTTTACCAATTATAGTGTATATATACTGTACATATTACTGGCAGTATACAGGAAATACTAAATGTTAATAGAGAATGTTATAATTGAATTTTTAAATAATTGTGAATGTATAGTATATTGTCTTACCTTCTCCAATAAAAAGTATACACCTCCAGAGACTTTCAATAATTGTTTCTACTTTTGGCACAAGGCCAGCAATTACCCAGTGCATTACTGGTACTTTATTTTATCGACCCCGTAAGGATGAAAGGCAAAGTCAACCTCGGCGGGATTTGAACTCAGATCGTAAAGAGACGTAACTATGCTGGAAAGCATGGCGTCCGACCCTCTACCGATACTGCCAATCCACCTTTCAATAATGACCTTTGGTCTTTCACACTCACTCAATATATATACCTGGTAGTGTCCATATCTGTGTACATGTACAAGTTGTATATATAAATTTATATATATGTATACATAAATGTTTTCAACTTGTACAAACATAATTTGCGGTGGATTAGCAGTATCGGTAGAGGGTCGGACGCCATGCTTTGCAGCATAGAGTTACGGTCCTTTATGGTCTGAGTTCAAATCCCGCCGAGGTTAACTTTGCCTTTAATCCTTACGGGGTCGATGAAATAAAGTACCAGTAATGCACTGGGATAATTGCTGGCCTTGTGCCAAAAGTAGAAACAATTATTTGACTCATTCTCCCTAGGGACTTTAGATTGAAGAACTGATCACTAATTGATTTTACATATGTCTTTAACCCATTGATATCAAAAGTTATTTGGCCAACAGCTCATGACAGCTAATGTGTATGTATATGTATATATAAATATATATATATATACGTGTGTGTGTGTGTCTGTATGTATGCATGAATGAATATAGTTAGCCAGTGACTCCAACTGTCAGTACTATAATATATTTTGATTGTGGATTGGCAGTATCGGTAGAGGGTCGGACGCCATGCTGTGCATGTTACGGCCCTTTATGATCTGAGTTCAAATCCTGTCAAGGATAACTTTGCCTTTCATCCTTACAGGGTCGATAAAATAAACTACCAGTCACGCACTGGGGTCGACTTTAATCGACTTTCTTCTCCCCCAAACTGGTTGGCCTTGTGCCTATATAAGAAACCAATATATTTTGATATCTATTAATTCCCTAGGGAATTGTTTGACCAAATGCTTTACTTATTTCTTTATTTATAAAAAAAATTCTTTATTCTATCTCTGAGACATTTTTATAAAGATATCTTTTGAAAGCAAAGCATTGGCACCTAAAATACTACAGTGGGCCCCTGCAATGCTATTGAGGGGCCCTGTGTGCTACTGGGGGCCCTCTGGGGCCCACTTGCCATTGGGCAACCTGGCAACCTGGCCAGTTCGCCACTGTATATAGTAGAACCTTTTTTGTAAGGTTCCACCAACCTGCCCTTATTTGTATTATAATAGAACCCCCCCCCCCCCATTGATTTCAGTAGGAAATATTTATTTTTTCCCATTATTTATCTATTTTTTCCCCTTGTGCTATCAATTAAACTTACCTCCAAACAAGAGACTTTTCCATGGAAAATGGATGTGAAAGGGGGAGGGGGCTCAGACTTTTCACCTCCTTCCCCCGAGGTTAGGGTTAGGGTCGGTGCTGTGGCTGGGGTTAGGTTTGGAGTAAGGGTTAGGGTTAAGGGAAAAAAGTATTTTGCAGCATGTTTGGAGGTAAGATTAGTTGTAGCACACACAAAAAAATGATTGAGGAAAAAAATGGTAAAGAAAATTTAGGTGGAGAGGGAGTGAAAAGTCTGAGGGTACCCTCTCTTCCCCCTTTGTTTTCCATTGAAAAATGAAAATGTCCTATGCAGTATATTTGGAGGTAAGTTTAATTGATAGCACATGAAAAAAAAATGAGGAAAAATAATTATTTCCCACTGAAATCAATGGTGGTGTTCCATGAATTTACCCCATTTTAAAGAAAAATATGAAGAAACAAATTCACTAAATCGCAAAACCTTATTGTTTGTAACATATGCTAGAAACTGCAGCCAAACATTTTATCAAGCACTTGCATCACATGTACACATACAGAAAAAATTCACAAAATATGTCTAACATTAAGTCAAGATTCTGTGCAGATTTTAACCTTTCTCATTTTCCCTTTTGGGTTTATATTTTTTCATCAACATCCAGGACATTCGAAGACAACTCAGTCTCAACCAGGAAAGATTAGTAAACCAGACAGGGCCCCAGGACAGCCATTCAAACTCTGATGTATGGCAAACCTATATATATATATATATATAATGCATATCAAAATCGTTTTGATGTCGATTTTTCCATGCTGGCATGGACATTTTAAGGAAATGTTTTATTGCTGAATGCCCTTCCCGAAACATCAAGCCTTTTAGTTGCTTCTTATATCAGAGTACATGGTGTGTAGATATATATATATATATATATATATATATATTAGAGGCATCAAGTTGATGGAGCAGGTCATGAAAGTAACAGAAAGGGTTATAGCATAGCTGATTAGGAACCGGATTAACCTAGATGAGATGCAGTTCAGATTTGTGTCAGGTAAAAGCACCACAGATGCCCTCTTCCCTGTGAAACAGCTACAGGTTAAGTACCGAGCTGAAAGTAAGCTGCTCTACCTGATGTTTGTTGATCTTGAGAAAGCTTTTGACATGAGTCTCCCATGCCATTATCTGGTGGGCTCTGAGAAAACTAGGAGTAAAAGAGTGGCTTGTACAAGCCATGATAGCGGAGCAGTCAGCAAAGTTAGGATTGATAACGACGGTAGCAAGGAATTTAACATGCACTTTAGCATCCAACAGGGCTCTGCCCTTAGCCCTCTTCTGTTTATTATCATTCTGCAGGCTATAACAGAGGAGTTTAACCCTTTAGCATTCACATTATTTTATATATACTATTATATTTTCATGGTAAAGGCTTTACCTCACATAATTATCTCACATAATATCGAATCTATGAGATTTTGAAAGTATTTATTTTGAGAACAATACCTTAACATCAGTTTAAGCGACCAGTTACAGCCAGTTTCAACAGAAAGAGGTAGAGAATTCTGGCTGGTTTGGGCCGGTTTGAACAGTAAAGGGTTAAGACTGGTTGCCCATGGGAACTCCCGTATACAGAAGATCTCACACTCAAAGCTGAATCTATGGCAGAATTAGAGAAGAAATTCCAAACCTGGAAGCATGGCCTAGAAACAAAGGGTCTTAAAGTCAATCTGACAAAGACTAGGGTCCTAGTAAGTAGAAGGGAAAACAGATCCAAGATCTCCATGGGGAAATGGCCATGCTCAGTGTGTAGGAAAGATCTAGGTAGAAATTCCATCCATTGTCCCAAATTCAAACTATGGGATAGTTTAGCTAAGAATGTAGGTTTTACATGTAACTGTTGCACTGGAGCAGTAAGTAGCAAATGACCACAGGAAACAAGCACTATCAAATTCTGGGAAGGTTTGGTAGAAGTGGTAGACATCTTCTGCTACCTAGGTGATCAAATTAGCAATGGGGGTGGGTGTTCTAAAAGTACTGTAGCCTGAGTGAGGATGGGATGGAAGAAGTTCAGTGAGCTACTACCATTGCTACCTACAAAATGTTTTCCCTCAAACAGAAAGGAAGATTGTTTGACATGTATACAAACAGAAATGTTACATGGTAATGAGACTTGGACACTGTGTGTAGAGGTTTTACAAAAATTGAAAAGAAATGAAGCTTGCATGCTTCAATGGATGTGTAATAGTAATATATGTAAATGGCAAAGCATAAACGAACTGAGAGAGAAACTAGTCATAAGAGGGATCAGATGTAGTGTGCAGGAGAGGAGATTGCATTGGTATGGACATGTGATGTAAATGAAGGATAACAGCTGTATAAAAAGATGCAGAGCACTCAAAATTGATGGTAACTTTGGAGTGAAGACTCAGGAAGGCTTGGGATGAGGTGATAAAAGATGACCTTACACAATTGCAATTCTCAAAGGCGACGACACTGAACCAGGATCTCAGGCGTTATGCAGTAATACAGAAGACCTACAATCCCATGAGTACGGAATGAGGCATACATATAGTATTCACCTCCACTCCCTCCCATACATCTCCCATGAACACAGGCTGAAGCATACATTTGGTATGCACCACCTTCACCTCCCTTCCACACAGCTCTGATGACCTAACACTCTGCCCCTCACACACACCCATATATCCTACTCCCTAATCACTAAACACCCTTCCCACCAAACCCCCGAGACCATACTGCAAAATAGTCATGAAGGTGACATGACAAAAAGTACAAAGTCCACCCTGTAAAGTGGTCATGTAGGTGTCACAACAAAAAGCACCCAGTACTCACTGTAAATGTAGTTGGTGTTGGGAAGGGCATCCAGCTGTAGAAACAAAGCCCAAATCGGTTCTGATGAGCAAGACATTTGCCTCTAATAGGACAACCCATCTAATCCATGCTAGCATTGAAAATGTATGTTAAACAGTGATGATGATGATGATCAGGATGATCATGATATATAAACAAGATAAAATAAATCGAAATAAAAACATCTTGATTTCGTTGTTCCATAAAAACTCAATGGAAATTAGATGCAAAAAATATCTCATACCAGAGGATAATCATACAGTAATATTACAGAAACATCATTAATTTTATCTTGTAATACATATGATGAGATAGAAAATAATGAGATTATAAAATTATTATTTACATTACTAATTATTCCTAAACAGCTGTTTTGAACCATAGAGAATTGGTTAGTTTAATAACCAGATGGTTCTTTATTTGTTTATTGTCAGAGCTCTTTTGTCACACATTCTGTGACCTCCTCAGTCATTGTACAAACCAACTGGAAGTTTATAATAAATTGAAGTGAAAACTAACAGGTGCTTGTGTTTTTATTGGCAGCATGACCCTCCCAAAGTATAACAATATCTGTTTCAACACAAGTTTTCAGCTAAGAAACCTTGCAAAACAAATACAAAAATGAAGCATATATATATATATATATATATATATATATATATATATATATATATATATATATATATATATATATATATATACATATATATATATATATATGCACATATATGCACATATATATATTTAAATAGAATTAGAAGCTTTCACTTTAAATTGAGTACAGAAAATAGTCTAATTTTAGGACATACGAACCACTCCTTACCCCATAATGAAAAACTTGGGCATTAGCATGCATGGGAATCGAACCCACACTTCTTATTTTCATGTTGGGTGTGTTGGGGCAGTTGGTTATCATACTTATTGTGAAAATAAGTGATGTTGGTTTGATTGCTACACATGTTAATGCCTATTTTTTCCCAATATTAGACTATATTGATAATCCTTCTTCAAGAGAGATAGTTGTTGTTCTTGTTTTTGAGATCAGGAGTCTACATCTTGAAAATTACTTCTGTTTTTTTGTAAAAGTGAGAAAATCTTGGCTCATGGTTTAGGCAAAGTCTGTGTGCATGCAAACATTTAATGTTGGAAATGTTATAGAAGTCAAACAAGAATATGCATGCAAAAACAAAGAAGTTATAGAAATGATTTCTAGCTGTTAAGATGTAGCCACTATATCATACAAACCCCTGTAGGTCTCTCTCTCTCTCTCTCTCTCTCTCTCTCTCTCTCTCTCTCTCTCTCTCTCTCTCTTTCTCTTGCTCTCTCTCTCTCTGTCTCTCTCACTACCAGACAAATGACTATCATCTCATAACCGAAGTACAGTAAATACCATCTTTTGAATCATTGCACACATACATATATAACAACTTAAGCCTTGTTTTCATTACATTGTCCCATTAGCCTCATAGCAGGCTATTAACTTAATAAATATATTTTGGTAGCGATCATATTGTATTTGTTCATTCATTGGCATTACACACAGTGCTTATATCTGGGACAAATTTTAACTTACTCATAATCACCCAGCAAGACAACAACCAACACAAACTACTACAACCTCTGCCACACACTAATGAATAACAAAAAACTGAAACTAATTCCTCCCATCACTATATCTATTCTACCTTCTATTGCTACATACAACTCACCATCAACTTCGCTACAGTCTGCTACATTTCTATTCACTACACACACACACACACATATATATATATATATATATATATATAACAAAGGAAATGTGATAAGGAACCAGGTGAACCATAACGCACCAAAGTACTCAATACTTAGGGTAGTAGAGTGGGTAATAGGAACGAGTAGGACCCCGACGGCTGAGCTCAAGCCGTTTTGACGGCTAATTCTGGACTAAAAAATTTTAGTCCAGAATTAGCCGTCGAAACGGCTTGAGCTCAGCCGTCGGGGTCCTACTTGTTCCTATATATATATATATATATATCCATATTATGTGGATGGATGCGGGAATGAGTACTCACTACCAAATTAGAGTATAATGATACTCTTTATTGTGGCTATCTCAAGAATCTTGTAACTTTGAAGTTTCATCTGTGTACTCACAAAAACATCAGATAAGATTCATCACTTGACTATAATAAAGAGCACACAAACACACACATACACACGCATGTGTGCGTGTGTATATGTGTGTGTGTGTGTGAGTGAGTGTGTGTGAATGGCTGTGATGTCCTACCTTAAGTGTCATCATCATCATCATCATCGTTACTGTTTTACCTGCCTTTCTCACTTGGTAAACACTATAATCATATAGTTATATAACATTTATATATTACAGAAGAACAATAGAATTACATCATGCCTGAAGTTTTCTACAAAGATCCGGCTGGATACCAGTTGCACAACTATGACTACAAAGGCTTTCTAGTGCCAATAATGCCAAATATTGAAGAACATCTTGACAATCTTCCAGATATGCCATTAAGAGATGATGATGTATTACTTCTCGGTTACATGAAAGCTGGTATGTATTTTGTTGTCATACGGATCATCCGACAACAAAAGCTTTTCTTTTTCTCCAATCGTCCTACAATACAATATATGTTTCCCTCACCATCCTCGGGGGAAACGCCTTCTCTATTCTGTCTTCCGGGGCATTGGCCCTCATTTGTTCATAACAGTGAACAGGGCATTGGGGAGAGTGGGAAAGACAGAGGCAATGACTGTAGGAGCTTGGTTCCTTTGTGTTTGGACCTGGTGTATATGTATATATTTATTTACTGCACCACACACACAACAATGGTTAATATATGTTTCTATCTTTCTCTAATCCTCTCACAATACTACCTATGTTTCTATCTTTTCCAACCATGAAACAGTACAATATGTTTCTATCTTCCTCTAAACATCCCTCAATACAACATATGTGTCTATCTACCTCTAATCATCTCACAGTATAAGTTTCTATCTACCTCTAATCATCTCACAGTTTCTATCTTCCTCTAATCATTACACACTACAACGTATGTTTCTATTTTCCTCTAATCATTACACACTACAACGTATGTTTCTATTTTCCTATAATAATGTTCAATGTCTGCTTGCATAATAAAGTCCAATGTCATCTCACTTCCTGTTTTCCACTAAAATAATTGCATTGCTCATGACTTAAAAACCAAATATTGATTTACATGTCTTGGAGTTATGTTTCTGAGGTATTGGAACTGATCTACTTGCTCTAGTGGTGTATTAAAGATGACGATGTTGAAATCTGAAGAATTAAGTGTGAAACAGATTGTGCTAGTTGATTGTCAGACTGAAGCAACCATCTGTGTTTTTGAAAATGATAACTGATTCCTGCATTTCATTTGGTGAATGTGTTGGCAAGATATTGTTGTTAGCATATTGTATTCACTGATATAAGTCCTCTTGGTCAGTCTTTATAGCTGGAATCTCCACCACTGTAGAATCCACCACTGAAGTGGTACTTGATATAGTTACACCAGGGTTGGTAGGTGGAATTTCATGAAGCATGGCTGTAAGGTATATAGAGAACTAGGTTGGAGTAAGTACTCATCCTTGTTTAAAGACATTGGTGATTGGGAAATGTCCCTTCCAGTAGTTATAAATACTTTAGCTGTCTGTGAGAAAGTTGGCCTTGTCAGCAGTTTTCAGAATACATTTTGGAGCTTGGTTTGGGTTATACAGTTCTTTGGTACAGGTAGAGAGATTTCTACAGCCTCTAACATCTGCATGTCATTGAACTCTATAGCCTTTCTTATCCACCAGCTGTTTTGAATTTCTCTCATCCAAGTTTCATATATTTACTGAAGGTCTTGAAAGTGTTGTTTCTTCATGTTTGAGGTTAGGTCTTGTTCAAGGGATGTGGGCATCTCTTTTAGTATTGGTTAGTCTTGAGATTTCTTCCTTGTTTTCATTGAGCCAATCATTGTTATACATTTTCCTGAAGCTGCTTTTTGGCTGATGTTTGAAATTGTCGTTCACTCTTTATTGGTATTTTTGGTGTTGGGGAGATGGTTCTTTACCAGTTTTTCTTTGATATATTCTTGGAATCCTCCTTCAGCTTAGTCTTCTAGTTTTGATGAGCTAGACTTTCTTCTTGGTTGACATTTTAAGTGGACTGATGGTTTACGATGAACAGAAATTTTAAGTCGGCTGATGAGGAATTTATGGTCTATCTAACAATCACCAGCCCCTCTTGCTGTCTTAGTGATAGTGACATCTTTCTTGACATATTGATGTCTGATGATGTAGCT
Organism: Eledone cirrhosa; assembly: GCA_964016885.1. NCBI lineage: Eukaryota > Metazoa > Mollusca > Cephalopoda > Octopoda > Eledonidae > Eledone > Eledone cirrhosa. Next base: position 145,609,328 of record OZ024742.1, on the reverse strand, counting down.
AAGGACATATCAATGCTTAGAACATGGGTGTATCTACATAGTTTAAAGAGGTTTGGAGCCAGGCCTGAGTATTAGTAATGAAAAGATCTTGCTCTGTGCAGAATCTGAGTAGTAAGTGACCATTTGCATTGCCGTTTCCAATACCTTGTTTACCTGACATTCTCCCACATGAGGTAGTTTTTTTTTTACTCTGGTATTAAAATTGACAAGGAAGATGAGCTTGCTTTTAGGTGGCATTTTGGAGAGAACAGTGTTCAGCCACTGGTAAAATTTGCTCTTAACATCTTCATGAGTGATGAGAATAGGTGCATAGACAGAGATGAAAGTGACAAAGCTATCTTGCGAGAGTGGGACTCAAAGGATTATGAGTCTCTCTTTGATGCCCATTGGGCATCAAAGAGAGACTCAATTCTTCACCGGCCTTGACTTCACAGCAAAGTCAAATGTAAGAGAACATTTTCCTACTACCTCTCCCTTCCTTTCCAAAAAAGTGGTGTAACTGGAACCTGATTCAATTTTGCCTTATTTCACTCAAGGTAGCAATTTTGATGTTCATTCAAGTCAGATCTTGAGCCATGTGAGCTGTTTTTTTTTTCAGGTGGTTTCCATTTTCTTTTTGATTGAGCAAATGTCATAATAGTAGGGCATTATATATATATATATATACATATATATATATGTGTGTGTTTTGCAATGGGTCACTTTGTGGCTCAATGAAGAGTTAATAAATTAAATAATCAGAGCTATATATCATACAACATGTCTATATAATCACCAGATAAAATATATACCGTTTCCTCTCCCAATTAGCATAATTAACCATATAAAAAATCGATTAGACCAAGCCATAAGAATAAAGGCTTTTATGAAGAAATCCCCGACAAATAACCGAAAGCAGCCCTTCGCGGCGGTTGCGGCGGAGTATTTATCGTGTATTTCGACAGCGTGTATAAATCGACCAGATATACAGTCAACTAAACAGAATTAGGTTTAAAATAAACTAGGAGAAAAGTGAACATATTTAGTTACCTCTACCATGGTTTCATGTCCAATGTTATCGGATATCTTACAATGCGGACGAAACCATGGTAGAGGTAACTAAATATGTTCACTTTTCTCCTAGTTTATTTTACACCTAATTCTGTTTAGTTGACTGTATATCTGGTCGATTTACACACGCTGTCAGCCAACGATTGCTACGCACCATCTGCCTGACACGCTCAACGTTGACCTCACTCCTGGTTGTTGAGGGCCTTCTGCTCCTGGGGTCATCTTCCACTTCCTCATGTCCTTCTTTAAACCTCTTGCACCACTCAAAAACACGTCAGCGTGACATCGTCTCATCTCCATACACTTGCTGCAGCAATCCCAATGCTTCTGACGGAGTTTTCCCTAACCGTACCAGAAACTTCAAGTTTGTTCGTTGCTCTGTGCTCATTGCTTGCCGACCTGAAACAGAGGACATGTGTATAAAATTATGAAGAAAAAAGTTTGATCGCTGCAAAGAGCTACGATTACAGTTACATACTCCAGGGGGATTACTTTGAAGGAGAAAACTCTTAGTGTGAAGTTTGGGTTTGAAATAAATCTTTTGTGACATCAGTCCTGGAACTTTTATGACACACCTCGTACACCTATATATACGTGTGTGTAAATATATACACGCATACATTTATGTACTCTTCATTATCTCTGAATATATAAGTACAGATATAAATTTATTATACACTTTGGTTGCTTTGAGCAAAATTTAATGTATTTATATATATGTGTATGCAACATCATTGCTACAGGAATGAAGGCATTGAACTACAAATAGCTTACTAAAAGTAAGTTATAAACATTAATGTGTGTAGCTAAAGGGCGGTGGATTGGCAGTATCGGTAGAGGGTCGGACGCCATGCTTTCCAGCATAGTTACGTTCCTTTACGATCTGAGTTCAAATCCCGCCGAGGTTGACTTTGCCTTTCATCCTTACGGGGTCAATAAAATAAAGTACCAGTAATGCACTGGGTGATTGCTGGCCTTGTGCCTAAAGTAGAAACAATTAATGTATGTAGCTAAATCTCCTTCTTATTTCAGGTAATTTGACATGAAAGTTTTACATAATTAACACCAGGTGGAGATAGCAATAGTGTGTTGTGGTATTACTCTAGCAAATATAGTTGCTAAAATTTCATAATGGAAAATTTTAAATTATTCTTTCACAAAATGAATGACCTTTATGAAGATATCATTTGTTGTAAATATCTCATCAGATTTGCAGGACTTCTCAAACTGAAATAATTACTGTGGATGTTATCATATGAAGACTGGGAAGGCAACTGGTCATTGGGTATAGCTGCCGAGATGCTGAAAGAATCTGGGTTGGTAGGTCACACCATCACCACACGTATTGTTAACCAGGTAATACTAGAGGGTGTTATACCAAAGGATTGGTGCAGCAGCATCATTGTCAACTGCTACAAGGGTAAAGGTGATGCACTAGATAGAGGAATATATAGAGGTATAAAGCTGATGGACCAGGTATTGAAAGTAACGGAAAGAGTTGTAGCACAGTTGATTAGGGACCGGGTGAAACTAGATGAGATACAATTTGGGTTTGTACCAGGAAAAGGCACCACTGATGCCCTCTTCCTTGTGAAGCAGTTACAGGAAAAGTACCTAGCTAAAAGTAAGCTGCTCTACCTGGCATTTGTCGATATGGAAAAAGAGTGCCTGATGCTATAATCTGGTGGGCTGTTAGAAACCTAGGAGTAGATGAATGGCTTGTAAAAGCTGTACAAGCCATGTATAGGGAAGCAGTCAGCAAAGTTAGGGTTAGCAATGGCTATAGCGAGGAATTTAGCATACAGGTCGGTGTCCACCAGGGCTCTGTTCTTGCCCTCTCCTGTTCATTATAGTATTGCAGGCAATAACAGAGGAGTTTAAGACCGGATGGCCATAGGAACTCCTATATGTGGATGATCTCACACTTATAGCTGAATCTATGGTTGAACTAGAGAAGAAATTCCAAACATGGAAGCAGGGACTAGAAAGAAAGGGTCTCAAAGTCAACCTGACAAAGACTAAGGTCCTCATAAGTAGTCGAGAAAACAGAACCCACATCCACTCAGAAAAATGGTCTTGGTCAGTATGTAGGAAAGGTGTAGGTAGGAACTCCATACTCTGCCTCAAATGCAAACAATGGGTACACAAGAGATATAGTGGGATCTCAGGAAGCTTAGTTAAGAATGTAGGCTTTACATGTAGCAGCTGCGCCGGGACAACAAGCAGCAAATGGCCACAGGAAACAAGCACCACCAAACTCTGGGAGGGCTCTGTAGAAACAGTAGAGAGCTTTTGCTACCTAGATGACCAAATTAACAGTGGAGGTGGGTGTTCGGAAAGTACAGTAACCAGGGTAAGAACGGGGTGGAAGAAGATCAGGGAGCTACAGTCACTGCTAGCTGCAAAAGGCTTTTCCCTCAAAATGAAAAGCAGGCTGTATGATGCGTGCATACAAACAGCAATGCTACATGGTAGTGAGATCTGGGCGCTGAAGGTGGAAGACTTACATAGATTAGAAAGAAACGAAGCCTGCATGCTCCGATGGGTCTATAATAGTAATATACGCAAACGGCAACGCATAAACGAATTGAGAGAGAGACTGAGCATAAGAGAAATCAAATGCTGTGTGCAGGAGAAGAGTTTGCGTTGGTATGGACATGTGATGCGTAGGAAGGATGGCAGCTGCATAAAAAGGTGCAGAGCACTAGAAGTCAATAGAAAGCGCGGAGTCGGGAGACCCAAGAAGACCTGGGATGAGGTGATAAAAGCTGACCTTACCCAATTGCACCTATCAAAGGCGATGACACATGACCATGACCTCTGGCATCATGCAGTAATACAGAAGACCCGACTTCCTACGGGTACAAGCCAAAGCTGAAGCATATAGACAATATGACCCCTCCCCCACACACACACACACTACAAAGTGGTCGGTCGTAGAGGTGCCACGGCAAAAAAACACCCAGCCCACACTGTAAAGTGGACGTGGAGGTGCCACGGAAAAAAGGCACCCAACACTCACTGTAAATGAGGTTGGTGTTAGGAAGGGCATCCAGCTGTAGAAATCATGCCAGGATCAGTTCCAGTATGAGCAAGACAAGGTCAGCCGACCGGACACTGCCCACAACAGGACAACCCATCTAACCCATGCTAGCATGGAAGTATTGATGTAGAACGGTGATGATGGTGATGATCATCATCATTCCTCTGAAATAATAATAATTATTTCTACTTTTGACACAAGGCAGACAATTATCCCAGTGCATTACTGGTACTTTATTTCATCGACCTCGTAAGGATGAAAGGCAAAGTTAAGCTCTGAAATAATAATAATGAATAATGAAAATGATTGTGTACAGTACTCAGGTCCACTACAACTTATCAAAGGTGCATATGATAATAATGTTGATGTGTAATTGGTTGTTTTTCCTTATGCCTTTGAGATTTCAATATTTCCACCATAGGTTGTCACTGGATGTGGGAAATTTGTGGAATGCTGCTTAAAGGTTCTACCGAATATCATCGAGAAGATAAAATGGTTGCAATGATGGAATTTTCAGACCAAGATAAACTAGACCAGCTTCCATCACCTAGAGTGTTAAACAACCACCTCCTCTTGCATTATTTACCACGCCAGATATTTACCAAAAAACCTAAAATGATTTTCATGATACGCAACCCACGAGATATTGCTGTCTCTGCCTATCACCACACATTTCAGTTGAACAAAGTGTACCATTATGATGGAGATTGGAATGGTTTCTTGGAATTGTTCTTAGATGGCAAAGGTAAGAATAATGTTTCTTTTCCTGATTGTTTCCATAATAAAAAAATATCTATGTAATAACAGTAATTAAGTGGAGAAAGACAATAGTTTTTCATATATGAGTGCATAACTATACATATATTTGTAAATTTTAAGTTTACATATATCTCTAAATTACATGTATGGCCCCATCTGTATAATTATATCTATTTTATTATATCTATTATATTCTTGAACTTATTTGAATAACTCAAAAGGATTATTTGTACCAATGACTTTCAACTTAATGGTTAATTCAATAGAACCATACATGGTCGACCTTTCATCTTCATTCCACTCTTTCTTTATTTAAATCTTCTTAATCTCTACCAAAACTTTGTACCTTTTCTTTCTGCTTTACTATGATTAGTACTTCAATACCACACCAAGTCACAACTATATACAAAGATGTCATCTGACCAAATACTGTTTTCACAAGCCATTATCAGTGAAACTTCAAAGTAAACAGTTACTATTGATAGTAAATAATATTTTGATTCTACTATCAGTATTAAGTTCTTTATTTAGCATATCTCTCTTACTGCAGTTTCGAGAACCAAGAAACAGCTTTGACCATCTTATCAATTTTAGACATTCAATACTGGAAGAAGATTCTTTCATCAGAGAGTTTCTTTAAATGCATAAGAAAATAAATAAATAGTATTCACTTGTTAAAAATGGAATCACTTCTTACCAAACCAGCATGGTGCACAAAACTAGATGCCTGTCCAGATCAAATACAGTAATATAATGGTTTCTGATTTAGGCACAAGGCCTGAAAATTTGGGGGAGGAGAAAGTTGATTAAATCGACCCCAGTGCATTACTGGTTCTTTATTTTATCGACATTGTAAGGATGAAAGACAAAGCTAACCTCGGCGGGATTTGAATTGAGAACGTAAAGAGCCATAAACTCCATGCTGCAAAGCATGGTGTCCGACACTCTACCGATTCTGCCAATCAAATACAGTAATATGATAAGACCTTCTTCTAAACACTCTTATTCTCCACCCCGACCTCCACCAAGTTGAAATATAATCAATAAAAATGTCATTCAACTTCAATTCTGTGAAAATTAATGTTTTATTGTTTCAGTGAATTATGGTAATTGGTTTGAATATATGCTACAATGGGAGAAAGATATTAAAAACCACTCCGAACTACCTATACTAATAGTTAAATATGAAGATCTTAAAAAGGTGAAATAACTTATTCTTATCTTTGGTTTTTAATAAAATTAACAACCAAATTGTTCAATGTAGCAGCTCTGTAAAATATCACAAAGAGGTTAGAGTTCTAATGAAGAATTGTACAAAAATTTCCCATTGAATACTGAATACATCAGTCAAAGAACACTGGAGCTTGTTTAAGAATGCTACCATTTCAACATGTGAACAGATTACATATACACCTCTATTTGAAAAATTTTGTATTTTTCTTATTTATTTTAGGACCCAGTAAACAATGTGGCTAAAGTAGCTGAATTTCTAGATCTTCCAAAGAATGACCAGCTGTTTAAAGATATTGCCGACAAATGTACCTTTTCTAAAATGAAGGCAGCAAAACCTGGATTAAAAGACTTAATTAGATCTCCTGAAGCATCTCTTTATCGTAAAGGTAGGGTTTATTTCATCTTTCACCATTTCTATAAATTAATCTTTTAATCTTCATAGCTTCTTTCATTTTGGTTGATGACATTGAGCATGCATGCATACACATACACACACACACATACACACACACATACATACATTATATACATACATACATACAAGCATACATACATACACAGATTTATGCCTGTGATTATTGGGGCACTGAGGCATGTTAGTAACTGCTTCAATACAAATCTTGAGAAGCTAGGCTTCACAGGAACAGAAAGAACACAACTAGTTAGGAAATTACAAGTACAATCCATTAATGGAACAGTAAAAATATGTAAAACATTCCAAAAATTTTGCATCTAATAACTGCATATACACATGTACAGATACAAAGCATATACACATGCACACATACAACTCAAAACATCCACATCCACACATACAATAACATCCATATCTACACATGCATGCATACATACATATCTACCTAGTTGATGTTGTGTAAATTCCAATGAGAGAGTCTTGTGTCTATGTTAGAAACCGACTCTCTCTCTATTGGTAAAACTTTGTGAAATTATAAAACCAGAAGAACATACATACATACATGGTGGCTGCCAACTCGTATTCGAGTACGGCCACTACTTTATATCCATGTAGGAGAACTCCTACCGATGCGCTGAACGAATGTGACTTTAGTCCAGCCAGCGACTTGAAAACTCTGGTACAAACATTACACTTGTGACAATTATTGACACATAGTGCTAGGCCCATGGTACCATGTGACGACAAGTGCAGAGAGATCTCCAGATTTAAAGCAATGCCTGTGCCGTGAAGCTTTTATAGTGAGCAAAGGCACTGCACAAAGCCAGTCCCACTCTCTTAACCAAGATGATATTTACCAAAAAGAAGAACAAGTCAACATCATTGGATACCATCAGAGTTGCAGCTGTTATATCAGAGTTTTCCTTCTCCTAGAATTCTGCCTTGACAAAGGCTAAGGGGTCATCTCTCCCGGTGATTTTGGATGGCCATTGACTCTTAAGAGCTCCTTTGCCCTTTGACAGGTTTTGTTTTTAGTCCTGCAGGATGTCCAAAGTCACCCTCCTCACCAAGAAACCTTAGTGGGGTTGCCAGTTTAGTCACCAACGACCCGACCATGGGACAGGTTGTACTGGAATACATGTTACCAGTAGCACCAAGTGGTGACCTGACATACATACATACATACATACATACATACATACATACATACATACATACATACATACATACATATTGATTGCCACTTCTTGTCAGAAGAGTGCCATCCCTTCATTGAACATTGCACAATCATGTGCATGCAGGTGATTTTCCAGACCAGCTTTTGTTTTGCAAGCATGTTCACAGATGTGACACTTGAACTGTATGTCTCCTGGCATTACCGGCTGGGGAGTGTCTGTATGCATTCTACCGTGTCTGGTCAGTTCACCAGCTGATGTGAAAATTAAGCCACACTCATTACAAATGTACTGCAGAGGGCATAGCGGTAGAAACATCTCATAAGTGTCTCGATTTCTCCCTAGTTTGTCTGACATCAGATGGTTGACAAATCCAACACTTAATAGAAGAAATCGTCCACATAAATTGCACATCAACTCCTGCTGGATTTTTGCAAGCACTTGATGTTCAGGAAGTGCCAGATAAAATGCTGATGAACTCCCTAACAAGAGTGCCAAATGCTTTTGACTTGGTGTTAAAGCGTTTTGAATTTAAGACTTTGCCAGAGATTCTAAATCACAAATATACACTGATTTCAAAGTCATCGAAGGTATATGTTAGCAGCACAGCAAAGTAGATGGAGAACAGAGTGGGTGCAAGTATGACACTCTGCTTGACACTATTTTCCACTAAAATTGGCTCTGAAAGTATCCCATTGAAGTTCATTTTTACTTTTGTATTTTGGTGGAGTTTTTTTAATACTCCAACAAACTCAGGAGGGTATCTGAGTTTCCCTAACATGACCCACAATGCATTTCAATTAACAGCATTGAAAGTGTTAGAAAGGTCCACAAATACTTGGTACAGTGGAACCATCACTCTGAAGATGGGTACATATGTGGATGAAAACTTGGTTAATATTTACAGTTTCTTGAGTGCAACTAATTATACTGTCTTTCTATCCTAACTAATTATGTAATTGTAGAATGAATCTGTCTTAGCATTAGAGAAGTTAAATGACAATCTAATATAAACAGAGACAGCTACAAAATACTGTAACATAATTACACGTAATTATTATCCATCTGTTGACATTCTCATCTTCAGCCACATTATGGAGCCTTGGAAACATTTTTTGTATCACTTTAAAAACATTTGGCATTAACAACATACCAAATGATAATTGTTTTTCTGTTATATAAGGTATAAATAAATTCTTTCTAATTATTATAGACATGAAGTCTTACATCTAAGTTTTTTTTGTATTTTTCAGGTGTTATTGGAGATTGGAAGAACTGGTTCACTGTTTCTCAAGATGAGAGATTCCAAGTGGAATGTGACAAATTTGATAAGCAGTCTACATTGTTTAGTACAAAGTACTAACTTTATTTTAAATTTGTTATAATTTTCCCAGAGATATCTTTGTTCCACATATAATATGTTTAATATGATTCTTGATATAATATATTACTTAGTGTTGTTATAACTTTATTAGATATCTTCTTTAAAATATAGTTTTTATTTTATTTTGTATGCAGAGTTCCTATGAAATATCAAAAGGCTGAACACTATCATATGTAGGAGATATAATTTTTTTTTTTTTTTTACTTCAACATCATTTTTTTTTTTTTTTTTAAAAACAATTTAGTCTTTATTGTGTTGTATCAGATGAAAGAATGGCATTTAACTAATGTATTGGTATGCGATGGGGCCCACCAACAGCCCTGGCAGACAGAATGGAGATGGCAAGGGAGATGCACTGGAAAAGCCACTCCAACTCGTGGGGCTCACACCTGCAACTGGCCAGCTCAGCACCTATGGTGGTGAGTAAGGAGGTAGCCCTGGGGCCGAGTACACCAGAAGTCTCCACTGCCAGGGGAACGACCGCAAACCTGTCGGAGAGCGACCGGTATTCGAGGAGTTTGGCCCCCTCAGCCCGACGTGCAGCAGAATCTGGGTCAGTCGCAGACTGTACCAGGTTGCGGCTGCAGAAAGTGTTGGTGCAAGTGGCATCCTAGACGAGGGGTTTGCCACCGTGGAACGGAAAGATGGTCATGCCATCTGGCCTTTTACCGTCCTCTCGATCCAGCCCCACTGGCTCAAGCTGGGAAGGGAAGCCTTCAGTGTCCAAGCCATGCTTAATGACCTCAGCAACATGGCGTGGAATGCGGCCGGCACTGTGGCGACAGGAAAGTGGGTGGAGGCCGAAAGAGTCCACGGTGGAACCGCAGCGAGCTTGGTGTGGCTGGCAGATCCGGAGGCCGAGCCTCAGGGAAACGCCGATTCGCAGGCTATGGTTGTCGAGCTGCGTGCCAGTGGATAAGGAGGGCAGGGCATGGAGCCAGGCACCACTGTGGGGTTTGGAGGCCGCACGAAAACAAGCAAGGCGGTGCTGGTCGAGCTGGCACGTGAGCCTGTCTGAGGCCAGGCTGCATTGGATGGCATCCCAAGTGTGTTGGGGGGACTTGACGTCAACAGAGGGAGAAAGAGGAGGGACGTCTACTAGGCTAAGTCACAGCCGGTCCCACGTCTCACAGGTGGCCTCACGTTCTCTGAACACAGAGGGTTCTGTTGTGTTTTGAAGAACCCTGCTGACGAGGACATGGCACGAGGTTACCGACGAAAGATACGCCGGCAAAGCTAGTGAGATCGGGGACTGGAGGCCATGGCCGCCATACCTGACCCGTAAAGTGGCCTGTTGCCACCCTATGTCGTCAAACTTGACGTTGCATATCCCCTTGGCTGCTGCTCGGATACAAGTATTGAGGTTAGCGAGGAGAGATGTCTGGGTGTAGCATGGAGCGCTGTGGAGCGTATAGAGGAGCTTTGGCATGGCGAAGCAGTTCCTCAACAGAAAGAGAGCTGGGTGGCCGTCAATCAAGCCCAGTCGGCTCGTGAGAGTCTGGAGCTGTTGAAGCCTGGACCTGATGGTGGAGCGGATGGCCGGCGGGTGGATCGGTGACCCGAGGATGAGGACATCCTCTTTGGGGGTCACCTGAACCTGGCGGAGAATGGACCACACATCCAAGATGGCAGCTGCAAAGTTCGCAGCATCGAGGCTGACGTTCACCACCTCCAACTTGGCCAAGTTGACCTGGAGGCCAATTCCCGCCAGGGCAGGAATAGCTTCATTGATATATAAGTATATGCCTTTAGTGTTGTTATAACTTTCTCATAGATATCTTTATACCACATATATGTTTCATAACTTTTTTTGATATATAATAATACTCCTTCAGTGTTGTTATAACTGTCTCATAGATATCTTTATATCACATATGATAGTATGTTTCATGTCTTTATTGATATATAATAATTATTTCTACTTTTGGCACAAGGCCAGCAATTATCCCAGTGAATTACTGGTACTTTATTTTCTCGACCCCCGTAAGGATGAAAGGCAAAGTTAAACTCAGCGGGATTTGAACTCAGACCATAAAGGGCCGTAACTCTTTGCTGCAAAGCATGGTGTCTGACCCTCTACCAATACTGCTAATCCACCGCCCTATTGATACATAATAATATCACTTAATTCCTCTTTCAAATAAAATGATATTTACATTCTGAGTTTGTATCATGCTAAAGTACACTTTCCTTTTCAATCTTCTAGCATTGATAACATAAAGTACCAGTAAAATACTGGGATCAATTTAAATAGCTTCCCGACCTATTCCCCCAAATTGTTGGCCTTCTGTCTAAATTGGAAACCATTTTTTTTAATAAAGGGCGGTGAATTGGCAGTATCGGTAGAGAGTCGGGTGCCATGCTTTGCAGCACAGTTACGTCCCTTTGCGGACTGAGTTCAAATCTCGCCGAGGTTAACTTTGCCTTTCATCCTTACGGGGTCGATAAAATAAAGTACCAGTAATACACTGGGATAATTGCTGGCCTTGTGCCAAAAGTAGAAACAATTATTTTTAATAATAAAGAAACCATTATTACTATTATTATTATTGTTTTTCCTTCTTCAGTATTGTTTATGATATATGCCAAGTGTCTTCCTGACACCTAGGGCAAATAAATGCACTGTATAAGCCAGTTAACACATCACATTGATTATAATTTACAGGTTAATATAAATATATATATCATCATCATCATCATCATCATCATCGTTTAACGTCCATCTTCCACGCTTGCATGGGTTTGGACGGGAGTTTTCCCACTTGAGGCAAGAGTGGTTGTCTTGCTCGCATAGGACTGTCTGGTGGGTTTTCTACGGCTGGATGCCCTTCCTAACACCAACCACGTTTACAGTATGGACTGGGAGGTTTTTACCGTGTTGCCTACACGGTCACATTACAGCGTGGACTGTGTGTTTTTTTTGTCGTGACACCTACACGACCTCATTTGTTTCGGGCTGGATGTTGTGGTACCAACATAACTTTACATTGAAAGGGGTGCTGTGGATGGGGTGGGGGTAGTGGGACGGGGCTGTATTTTGTTAGAGGTGCCTACTGACTGTAGTAGGTTTCACTTTGTACTTAGGTAAGGCGGGTCTTCTGTATTACTGTGTAGTGCCAAAGATCTTGGTCCAGTGACATTGTCTTGGAGAGGTGTAAGTGTGTGAGGTCGGAATTTATCAAGTCGTCCAAGGTTTTTCTGGGTCTGCCTACTCCGTGGCTACCGTCTATTTTTATTGCTCTGCACTTTTTTATACAGCTGTCGTCTTTCATGCACATCACGTGACCATACCAACGTAGTCGTCTCTTGAGTAAACAACATCTGATCCCTCCTTTTTCTAATTTTTCCCTTAGTTCGTTTATGCTTTGCCGTTCACGTATATTACTATTACACATCCAGCGGAGCATGCAAGCTTCATTCCTCTCCAGTCTGCGTATATCCTCTGCACACAATGCCTAGGTCTCACTGCCATGTAACATTGCTGATCGTATGCAGGCATCATACAGCCTGCCTTTCATTTTTAGAAAGAACCCTTTAGTGGCTAATAGTGGTATAAGCTCTCTGAACTTTTTCCATCCAGTTCTGACTCTAGCTACTGTACTTTCAGAGCACCCTCCACCACTGCTGATTTTGTCACCCAAGTAACGGAAGGTGTCCACTATTTCTATAGAACCATCTGTGCATACTAACTAGCTCATATATATATATATAAATATATATATATATAACAAAGGAAGTGTGGTAAGGAACCAGGTGGACCATAACGCACCAGAGTACTTGATACTTTGAGTAGTAGAGTGGGTAATAGGAAAAGGTTCAAGACCCCGACGGCAGAGCTCAAGCCATTTCGACAGCTTGATCTCTGCCATCGGGGTCCTGGACCTTTTCCTATATATATACATATATATATATATATGCCCTGTCTAACCCATGCTAGCATGGAAGAACGGACGTAAAACGGTGATGATGATGATGATGATGTAAAAGGTAAACAGAAATAACACAACCGGTACAGTATATGGAAGGGATATATTAAGTTAACGCTTGATATAACAGGAAGAGGGTCTTGACGTTTCGGACGCTAGTCCTTTATCAGAAGAAAGAATGAGAAATAAGATAGATTGAGGGGACGGGCGAGTTGGAATTGGAAAAAATGTCTTCAGATAAAAATAACAGGTTCATTCATGTTGACATCTCTTGCAAAACTGTTGGTGCTGGCGTTTTGTGTATGATTTATTTTTTAGAAAAGTGGATGATGGAGCGCGTCTACCTGTGTGTGTGTGTGTGTGTGTGTGTGTGTGTGTGTGTATTATTATACGTCTGTACAAAGCTAAGAAGAAATGTGTGTGTATATGTGAGTAAAAGAGTGTCTGTGCATGTAAGTACGAAGCTATGAGCAAAAGTATGTTAATATAAGGGTGTGTATGTGTGTATACAGAGCAGTGAAGGGAAAAGTGGAGTGAGCATATATAGTCGGCATGTATTAGTTGTAAGAGAAGCTGCTAATGATCAAGAGAAAGCGATAGGAATCTAGGGGTGTGATAATGGACGGGGTATTAGAGAAATTGGGGAAGTCAGTTGAGTCCAAGAGGGGAATAGGACCCAAGGCAATGAATCAGAGTTCAGTCCTGGTATGTGAGGCCTGTGATCCATGATGTAAAAGGACACCCAGGACTGAAACATGTAGGGAAGAATGACCAGGAGAACAGAAATGACAGGCAACAGGAGTATCCAAACCGAGTCGTATGTCTCTCAAATGATTGGCAAAACGGTCCGCCATACGGCGTCCCGTTTGTCCGATATATAAAGACCCGCAAAGGGAACACCGGAGGGCATAGACAATGTGGGTGGATGTGTAGGTGAAGGAATAGCGGATACAGAAAGACCCGTTAGGGCCTGTAAGAGTGGTGAGGGTGGAAATAAAGGGACAAGTGTTACAGCGGGAACGGGAAAAAGGATGAGAGCCGGGTGGAGTCGTGGGAGAAGACGAAAAGGAACTGCGAACCAGGAGGTCGCAGAGGTTGCGGGCATGCTTAAAAGCAGTAATGGGTGGGTTTGGAAAAAAGCGAGTGACGGGGTCAGAAGAGAGGATACGGAAGGAACGGAGGATATGTCGCTGGAGTGGTAGGGTGATGGGGTGGTAGGTGAGAGGGAAAGGAACATGGGTGTTGGGAGGGCAGGGGTGAGGTGAGACAGCTGTGATGTGGTCTATTTCACGGTGAGAACAGCTTGGCGCGGGTGAGAACAGCTTGGATCAGGGTGGGGGGATATCAACGCTGGATGAAGCAGGAAGCCGTGCGAAGGGAATGGGTTTCAAAATGGTCGTCTTGGCTACAGAGTTGACGAAGACGGAGGAATTGGGAATAGGGTATGGAGTGTTTGGTGTGGGTTGGATGGGAGGAGGTGAAGTCGAGGTAAGATTGGGAGTCTGCTGGTTTAATGAAGATGGAAGTAGAGAGGGTGTGGTGAGAGTGATTAATAGGTAGAGAGATATCTAGAAAAGAATCGGAGACAGAAGTGGTGAAATTGAGAACAGGGTGGAAAGATTGGACAAAAGAAAGAAAACAGTCGAGCTGTTCTCATGATAGAGAGGTGGCACCGATACAGTCGTTGATATAATGACCGTATAGCTCAGGAGTCGGTCCAGCATACTGGGAGAAGATCTGGGCTTCGACGTAGCCAACAAACAAGTTGGCATAGTTTGAACCCATCTGGTTCCCATCGTTACCCCAGAGACCTGCTGATAAAATTCACCCGAAAAAGAAAATCTATTGAGGCTGAGAACAAGCACAGCCAGACGGAGAAGAGTGCTGGGGTAAGGGGTAGGGCGTAAATCTAAAAAATGTTGGAGAGCGCGGAGGCCGTCATCATGAGGGATGACGGTATAGAGAGAGGTGATGTCCAGGGTAAAGAGAAAGCGGGAGGGACCAGGAGGGAAGGAGAAAGAGTTGAAGAGTCTAAGGGCATGATTTGTATCGTGGATGGTGAAGGACACGAGTTGTTGGTAGCCAGGAGTGGGGTCGGAGGATAAAGGGCGGTAAAAAAGGGTATTCTGAAGCTGGCGGAGAGCCTCAGCCCTATAGAGATCAATGCTCCAAACCACCACAGCGCCAACTTTGTCAGCGGGTTTGATGACAATGTCATCTCAACGACGAAGGTTGCAAAGAGCGGAGAGCTCAGTCCGCGTGATGTTAGAGCGACGCGAATGCTGTTAAAAACGGAACCGATTCACAGTACATCGGCAAGTATCAACCAAGGAGTCGAGGGTGCTGAACTGGCCAGAGCTCGGCGTCCAATGTGATTGCCAGCGACTGAGACGAATGAAGTCATCTGTCTGTGTCGATGATGCCGTGTCGTGAAAAAAAGCTTTCAGCTTTAATCGACGGAAGAACCCTTCACATGTGCGGAACTCATCGCAGGTAGATGTGGTTGGTATAAAACGCAAACCATGGGTGAGGAGGGAACGCTCAGCTGTGGAGAGTGGTAGGTCCTGGGGTATGGTGACTACGGTGCAGGGAGTGAAAGAGGCGGAGGTGGAGGGGTCAAGGTGGTTGGGCAAAGTGTGTGCAGATTCAGTGGTGGGGAGTGGAAAGGGGGGGGGGGTAGGTGACAGGATAGAGGGGTTAGGGTTGGAGGTGATATGAGTATGGGTGGTGATGGCAGGCAGGGAGCGGAGAGAGTTGAGTTTGTGGTTTACACACACACACATCCTCACCTACATACAAGGAGGGTTATCATTCTTACAGAGATAGTGCTCTTCTCTCACACACACGTCCACACAAGGAGGGATATCATTCTTACAGAGACAGTGCTCTTCTCAATACGTGTGCAGTACCATATTATTATTATTATCATTTCTATTATTAGGGCGGTGATTGGCAGTATCGTTAGAGGGTCGGATGCCTTTCAGCATAGAGTTACGTCCCTGTGTGATCTGAGTTCAAATCCCGCCAAGGTTAACTTTGCCTTTCATCCTCACGGGGTCGATAAAATAAAGTAGCAGTCATGCACTGGGGTCAATTTAATCAACTTTCCCCTTCCCCAAAATTGCAGGCCTTGTGCTTATATAAGAAATCATTATTATTACCATTATTATTTTTATTGCACATCATTACTGCTTTACCAAGCACAGCTCTGTGCACCTTGGATATGAGCAGTGTAGTTTTTGCTGATGTTGTTTCTATTGTATTGATAGTACTTTTCATAATATGTGTGCAGTGCCTAGTAGTGCTATCTTTTGTATGCTGTATATATTTGTAAGTCTTGAGCTTTTGGTTATGTATTTGTCTGTTTCTTTTTTTATCATTCCCAGAGCACCTATTATTATAGGTATTGTTTCTGTTTTCATTTTCCACATTAAAGTTTGTTATTATTATTATTATTATTAAGTTATGTTGGTGCCACAACATCCAGGCCGAAACAAACGAGATCGTGTAGGTGTCACGACAAAAAAACACACAGTCCACGCTGTAATGTGACCATGTAGGCAACACGGTAAAAACCTCCCAGTCCCACACTGTAAATGTGGTTGGTGTTAGGAAGGGCATCCAGCTGTAGAAAACACGCCAGACAGTCCACGCTGTAATGTGACCATGTAGGCAACACGGTAAAAACCTCCCAGTCCCACACTGTAAATGTGGTTGGTGTTAGGAAGGGCATCCAGCTGTAGAAAACATGCCAGACAGTCC
Organism: Eledone cirrhosa; assembly: GCA_964016885.1. Taxonomy (NCBI): domain Eukaryota; kingdom Metazoa; phylum Mollusca; class Cephalopoda; order Octopoda; family Eledonidae; genus Eledone; species Eledone cirrhosa. The sequence goes on along the minus strand of OZ024742.1, from coordinate 145,592,581 downwards.
ACGCTGTAATGTGGCCATGTAGGCAACACGGTAAAAACCTCCCAGCCCCACACTGTAAATGTGGTTGGTGTTAGGAAGGGCATCCAGCTGTAGAAAACCCGCCAGACAGTCCTATGCGAGCAAGACAACCACTCTTGCCTCAAGTGGGAAAACCCCCGTCCAAACCCATGCAAGCATGGAACAGGGACGTTAAACGATGATGATGATGATGATGATGATGATGATGATGATGATGATGATGATGATTCTATTTTATTTTATTTACTTCAAATGTGTATTGCTTTGGCTCCATAAATTTCTACTTTTTACTTGTTTAGTAGATACATATTGCTAAAAGTTTGTTAAATTTATTTATATAAAACCTACCTCTATATTCTGCAAAGAGGGTGACCCTTAGCATTTAGCCCATAGTGTCAAAATCCATATTTTAAATACAAACACACACCTTAATTTTAGGAAATAAATTAAAAAAAAACAAAAAAAAAAACAATGGTGATGCCCCAGCATGGCATCAGACTGTCGGCTGGAACACATAATAGATTAATAGAATAAAGCAAAAGGAGTTCCACCCACTGTATCTGCAGGGACAAGCAGCCAAAATTATTTGCTCACTGAAGAGAACAACTAAATAATTAAATGAATAAACATTGTTGTCTCTGATGGAGATGAAACAAGAATATAAATTCATAAAAAATGAGAAAACTCAATGCAAAAATAGCTGTTAAAACAGCCAAATGGTGTCAATGAGAGCATTGGGTAAAAATACCACAGAAGACAGAGATCATTGGCTAATGGTTGGTAGTGAGACAATCCATGAGGTGGATGACTGACAGATGAAATATGGAAATGATTGAGAGAGGAGGAGGACAAGGAGAAGTGTATTGGTGCATACAAGAGGCACTCCACTACCATTTTAAAAAGTAAGGAACTCAATCTCATTCCAATAAGTTGTGGAAAAAGGACTGCAAAAATATATATAACAGATGGAGCCCAAGAAATAGACATTTTTTTAGCTGGAGGCAGTTATCCTGGCAAGAACAGAATGAGAAAAAACAAAGACACTCCACGTTAAAAAGCTGAGGAAAGAGGACTGCGCAGGCACAACAATTGGAGTTCCTGATTCAAAGTTATCTCTGACCTCATTAACTGTTTGTGACACCAACTGTTTGTGATAATAAAAATTAGAAAGTTTAGATGTCATATGTGTAAGGCCAACATACATTTAAAGGGTTTATACCCACTAAAGCAGGCAGAAAAACTGCGACTATTCCCAACCCTTAACACCCTGTGCCATCAATACAGCAGCAACACTAGCAGCAAACCACAGCATCAAAGCAAATCACAGCAGCGACAACAAAGCAATTTTTTACATCATTAACAACAGCGTCCCCCAAACACAACATCTCAAGACATGCTACTCCCTAATTCCATTCACTTAGACATGCTATGGGGTGAGGGAAATAAAAATGAGGAGTGAAAAACTGTTTCTAAAAAAGGGAAAGCAAAAAAAGAAAAACAGAACAATCATTACCGGGGGGGGGGGGGGGGGGGTTCAAAAAACCACAAAGCGAACAACAACAACAACAACAACACCAACAACAACAACACTACCACCACCACCACCAACAACAACAACAACACAATCACCACCATCATTGATAACAACAACAACTGCAACACAACCACTAAAAACAAACACAACAAAAGAAAAACATCACAAACAACATGGCCATAAACACAAACAATAAAAAAAATTATGAATCACATACACTAATACATGATCATTACACAAAACAAATTCATCATCATACCCACACTGTATCCAAACTATACCAGGCATGAACACAAAACTAAAAGTAAAATTCCCATATACAATTAATGATTTCTGAGGAAAGATAATCAAAAGAAATAATACTGGCTTGCTCATGGAAACATCCAGAGTTAACTGGTAGGATAAACCAACCATCCTTCCACTAGAATAAGGTTAGTGATCCTTCTTGCTTCCCTCATCTTTATTCAACATGGCCTTACTCAGAATAGGGAGTGTGAAGCACTGCACATCAATTGGGGTCACATTGGAAGCAAAGCTACATGCTGAATCAACTCAAGTCACCAAATATAGATGTGATGACCATCAGTAAAATGAAAAATTCTGAAGCACTAGCCTTTGTACCCATCTTTAACAAGTTATCCAGGATTGGGAGGTAGAGTTGATGTGTTGTTTCAGAAAGGTCTGGATCTCATGATATAGACCATCTTCTTGAACCCTGAAGGAAAGTCAATGGTGCTAGACATGACCAGCAGTGAAAGCCATGCCTCTAGTCTAGTAGTTATTTATGCCCTGACATGGCTGGGACATTCAGATTTCTTCAGGTGTCTAAAGTCCTAAGAATGTCTCACTTTTCAGTATTAGTGAAAAATTGGATTTGTACCTTTGATACATGTTAGGGTTGTGTAGAGCTAGTAGATAGGAGATGAGGGTGCAAAAGCCTTACAAACATGCTCAGCCATTTCCAACTGTTTGACACATACTGACTGGATTTCCCAAATGTGCCAATGTGGACATGGTCAAACTGCATCAGGCCATCTAGATTATATCTTGAGAGGAGGATCCATGCCATACAACCACATCAAGGAGTACTGGACAGTTAACTCGGCTAAATTGCTTCAGGTCTGGTTTGGTCCAGATCTTCAAGTGGTCAAGAATGGGGATGAAGTGACAAACTGCATAGCTAGTCTCATCAAGAAATTCGACAAGAGGAAGCTATCCCTGAAAGGTGGAGATGTGGCAAATGCCAACATTGCCTCTATTATCTGTTACCATATCACTGTTATGCCTTGCCCCATGAGATTTGAATTATTATTTTTATTATTATTATTATTACAGTTGCATTCATCTTGCTTTATGTTCATACGAGTTATCACCAAGTCACAACCAGTGACCTCAAGAGACAACAAGGCCCGCCATGTTCAAGAAAGAACATACATACTCACACATGCATCTTTAGTGTTTAGACTTGTGATGTACTTATATTGACAGAATCTTCCTTAGTATATGGGCAGTTCCCATTAGTACTATCTTTTGTATTTCTCCTATACGCGGGTTTCCTGGGATTTGCGATAAGTAATCATTAGACCCCCTAGGTATCATTCCCAGAGCGCCTACAACCACTGGTATTGTTTTAGTTCTCAATTTCCACATTTTTCCAATTTCTATTTCCAGGTCCTTATACTTGCTCAATTTTTCAAATGTTTTTATAGATACATTCTTGTCTATTGGAACGGACATATCAATTAGCAGGCATACCCTCTTTTTAAAGTCCTTCAGTATTATATCAGGTCTATTTGCATCTATTTTTCGGTCTGTTTGGATGCTAAAGTTCCACAAGATTGAGATGTGATCTTTATTATTATTATTATTATTATTATTATTATTATTGGCGACCTACGTAGTAAATCGTATCATCGTGAGCTCCGCAAAGGTTTGTTATTTCCGTTTGTTAAAAATTGTCATTTATGGAAAATTTTATTGTTAACTGTTTATAAGCGCACATACATTGTTTTCCGAAAAGGACACCCAAAAAGATTGGGGCCTTGTGCCCAAAATTTAAACTTTATTATTATCAAAAAATTTCTTTGAAAAAAATGGCTAATTCACCTCTGCACCAAGCAGCTGAAAGCCTTCCTCACAAATTAACACCTCACACCGACACCACCATTGTAAATGTTACTACATTTGCCAACACAAAAAAAAATATAAGCAGTAGCAATATTTTAAATTTGTCTCAGGCAGACATTCATTTCCCGCCATTACCAATGACTGCAGGTGTTAAAGCCTCCACCACCACCACCACCACCGCGACAACCACCACCCCCACCACCACCGCGACAACAGAAACAAAAGAAGAAAAAAATAAATTAACTCGTGATGTCGAAATGAAATCAAGCAAAATGGACTCTTCCCCACCAAAGACGACTGACGTCACCACCACCACAACTGAAACTAAAATTAATATTAACACAAATAACGATAGCAACAACAACAACAATGACATTATAAAACCGACCCTCAGTTTCGCCAGAGTAGCAAAACAGTTCGAAGCATTTACGGTAACTCAGGAGGATTTAGAAAATGCCAAACAAATGGTAAAGAAAGATGGGTACAGGGTCAGCCCCCCCCCCCCCACCTAATAAAATGGAGCATCGGCGCCTATGCACCGTGTCGTATAGAACAATAAATGTAAAATCGCGCCGAGTGGAACGGGCATCCGAGTCCCAAATCCAAAAAGCTTTGGGACATGTGTGGGCAAGAAAAACCCACATCAGACGTGGGCAAAAGTATGGAACCGTGGACGTGTTCTTTGAAACACCAGAGGAGGCTAGAGAGCACTCCATGGCCCCATTAAGAAGTGACGACTTCACACTCGTCCCAAGCTATTGTGGCCAGAGACTCGTAAAGATCAGGGTGACCCACGTTCCACCGGCCATCGAAATTCCCTGGCTAATAGCGGCCGTCCTCGCCGGCATCGAAGCCAACACAAAAATAATAGCAATAGCAAAAGAAAAGCAGGAGAACTGGTCCGGATCTGGGATGGAGCTCCTGATCCAAGCGGACCAAAAAAGCATTGAGGAGATCCCAGAGGTAATAGACCTCACTGACGAGAGCCACCTCACGGTAATTGTCGAGGGCAGAAGACCTAGGTGTGTCGTTTGTGGTGAAGGAACCCACCTAAGGGCTTTCTGCCCTCAGGCTAAAAGGTTGAGGCCACCTCTCCTACCCACCCCAGTGACACAACCATCAACACCACCAGTAGCAGAGATGGCAGCAACAACTGTAGCAGCAACAACAGAAGCAACTATAACAGCAACAACCCCAGCAACAGTAGCAAAACCAACACCACCACCACCCAACGCTTCAGAACTAGCACCAGCGCCTACACCATCCCCCACGCCACAACCAAAACTAACGCCTGTGGAGGATTTTCCACTCCCCGGCCTATCACAACTGGAGACAGATTGTGACGACGAGGAGTGGGAAACGATATCGGAAAAAAAAAAGAAACCAAAAAAGAAAAAATTCTCTTCCTTCCCCCTCCAAAAACAAAATACAGAGGGAAACAAATAAATTAAGAAACAAAAAAGTCAGGACAGATATACCACCATCCACACCAGCATCACCAACCCCATCAACCCAAACACCAACACCATCACCATCATTAACCCCAACACCACCATCACCTACACCACAAAAGTCACCAAAATGCGAAACAGAAACAAACCCACAACAAACGCAAACAAAGCAAAACAACCAAAACGATACACACTACACGGCATTAAATTTGAACAACAAGCAATTATTACACTACATCCAACACAACACCAGCATCACAGAAAAAGACTACACAACAACCCCAAAATTCACACCACCTCCACACATACAAATCACTCGCATCACACAGAAAACGTACATGACACTAAAACAAAAATTCCCCAAAGACATCGGAGACTTCCGACAAGCACTCTCCAGGAGGATTTATAAGGACATCCTTCCTGAGGAGGCCACAAGCAGTGAAAAGGATGGAAAAACCGTCCTTCCCCTACGAGAAGTAAGGTAAGTGGTCTTTCCCATCTTTTCCACTCCTTTTCAACATGACCTCACTCAGAATAGGCAGCATAAATGCGCGTGGCTTGGGGTCGTCATGGAAGCAGGGCCACCTGCTCAACGACCTCAGGTCACTAAACATAGATGTAGTGGCCATCAGCGAGACCAGAATCTCCGAAGCACAGGCTTTCGCACCGATCTTCGGCGGCTACGATGTGTACGCATCTCCCAGCCGTCCGGGATCGGGGGGAGGAGTTGCTGTGCTTTTTCGGAGAGGTTTGGATCTTGCCATACGGGCCATCTTCCTGGACCCAGAAGGTAAGTTGGTGGTGCTGGACGTGACCAGCGGAGACGGGCAAGCTTTCAGGTTAGTGGCCGTCTATGCCCCGATAGGAGCAGGGCGGCCTGATTTCTTCCGGCGTCTGGAGACCTTTCTTGGAACGTCCCGCTCTTTAGTGTTAGTGGGCGACTGGAACGGGATCTTAGATGTACGCTGGGATTGTGTGGGATTAGTGGATAGGGAAGGAGGGTGCAAGAGTCTCACCAACCTGCTCAGACGTTTTGAACTGTCTGATAGGTACCGAATGGATTTCCCGAATGTACCAATGTGGACTTGGACAAATCGCATAGGGTCATCCAGATCATATCTAGATAGAGTATTTTGTAGGGAAATAGATAGGTCTAGCATAGGCTGTCCACAATTCAAGATAGTCAGCTACACGGACCACAAATTCGTGATCTGTGTGCTTGACTTAGATAGGCTTCATAGGCGAGGACCCGGCTACTGGAAGCTAAACGCGTCCTTACCAGCGCGCAAGGCCTACAGAGACCGGATTAGCGAACTAATTAAGCGGGCGTTGACGGGGGCCATCGTCAACAACAAGTGGTGGTTTGCTCTGAAAAGAGCAATTAGAATAGAGTCCATTAGGTTTAGTAAGACTTTATCAATAGAGAAAAATAGAGCAGAGGGAGAACTAGTTAGAAAATTAGATGAGGCGCTTAGCAAAGGCATCGCAACCGACGTACTTGCGGCGAAATTGGCCCTTGACCAATTCTTCAATGCAAAGCACGAAGGCTGCGTTGTCAGAGCTAGGGTGCGTGCTCTCAGACACGTTCAATGGGCCCGAGTGGCGGAGGCGCGTCGTGGCAACAAAGCCACGATCCGGTCTTTGGTGGACCACGACGGGCGCATGCTACTCGATCCCGGGCAAATGTGTGAAGCTTTTCAGCGACACTTCGCTCAACTGTTCGGGGGCAGTGGCGAGCCGGATCGAGGGATGGACTTTAGTGTCTACCTCGACGGACTGCCGCGGCTTTCGGCCACTGAGGCGGAGTGTTGCGAAAAGCCGATAACAACCGCTGAAGTACGGGATGCAATGACTAGTTGCACAAGGGGTAAATCGCCTGGTTTGGATGGTCTGCCCTATGAACTTTACGTACAAATGCCAAACATGTTCGGAGGCCTCTTGGCGGACGTCTACTGCAACTGGCAACAGAACGGGAGAATTCCCAGCTCTGTGAGCCGAGGAGCGGTGGCGCTGCTGAGAAAGGATCCGAACAAGGGGGATAACATAGATAATTTTAGGCCCATTACTCTGCTAAACACAGAGTTCAAGATTTTGGCCAAGGTGCTAGCAAAGAGGTTGGCGCTTGTCGTTGGTGGTCTGGTGGGAGAGGCACAGACATGCGCCATTCCCGACAGATCCATCCACGACAACCTCCACCTCATGCGATACATTGTAGAGAGGGTAGCTAGGGAACCTGGCACGGGTGGGTCTTTGATCAATTTAGATCAGTCGAAAGCCTTCGATAGGGTCGACCATCGTTACCTAGAGGCAGTCCTGAGGGCGGCTGGCTTTGGGCCCGTCTTCAGAGGCTGGATCGCTGCCATGCACAGCAACATCTGCTCTGTAGTGAGAATGAACGGTCACCTTTCGGAACCGTTCAACATCATGCGCTCGGTCCGCCAAGGATGTCTCCTCTCGTCCCTATTGTACGTATTGACTCTCGAGCCATTACTGCACAAACTGGAGACGTTGAGGGGGATCCCGCGCGAACTAGGATGTGGAAGATCCGTGTCAGCATATGCCGACGATGTCACCGTAGTGGTGTCGAACGCCAAACACATCGAGGCGACCGGCACTAAGAGAATACGAAGCAGTGACAGGAGCAATGATCAACCAGGAAAAGTCAGTGGGCCTGCAGCTCGGCACCTGGAGAGGCAGGTCCATGCCGTCCAACAGCGTCGTCGGGCGCTGGACAGACGGACCGGTTAAATTGCTAGGGGTCTGGTTCGGTCCAGACCTCCAGACGGACAAAAACTGGGACGAGGTGACGAGCAGGGTGGCTTCTCTCACCCAGAAATGGGCCGAGAGGAAGATATCCCTGAAAGGTCGAGCGGAGGTGGCTAACGCGTACATCGCGTCCGTCATCTACTACCGCCTGACCGTCGTACCTTGTCCTAAGCCCCGCCTGACTGCACTGGAGCGTTTGCTCTTTCGCTTCTTGTGGAAGGGACGCGCTCCGATGGTCAGGCGGTCCATCTGCTGCCAACACCCGCTACGTGGAGGGCTGGGCATGCCGTGGCTGATGATGCGCAGACACGCGCTCAGGCTACGACATCTCCACCTCTTCCTCGACGGTGATCAGGTGTGGTCGCCGTTTGCTAGACAGGTTTTTCCCCAGCTCGTCTCCTTGACGAAGCTGCAGTCCTGGGTCAAGCGAAGACCGAGAGGGAGCACTTGGAGACTGGAATGTCTTCAGGCGCTCACAGCCCTCGACCAATCGGGCAATGTGATCGGTGGAAACTCCACCTTGGCGTTCTATAGGGGATTAGTGGAGGGGAAGAGCGACGACGTACTTGGAGAAACTCTAGGCGTCGACGAAAATCAACTAGCCAATCTCTTCGGAAGGACTTTCGGGCCGGGGCCTATGGACAACTTCCAGAAATCCCTGGCCTGGCAGTGCTACCGGGGTGCTTTGCCAGTTCGGGATAAACTTTACAGGCATGGAGGTGCCGTCAGCCGGGCATGTCCGAGATGCGCATAGGGCGACGAAACCGTCCTGCACGCACTCGTCCAGTGTCCGAGCATTGCTGACTTGTGGGTTTATGTCGAACACCTGCTGTCACGTGTAGGACGGATCCAGCTATCAGCTGAGTCCATCATGAGGATTGCCCCGCCCTCTTCCTTTAGCCGGGAAGGGCAGGCAGTTTTTATCTGTCTGGTGGCCATGGCGAAAGAGATAGTATGGTGGACACGTTTGAAAGGGCTGAAGACGAGCACTTACCTCTTCGGTGATGCCCTGATTAACTTTTTCAAATTTCATCTGAAAAGGAAAATCAGGGTAGAGAGGGAAGTGCTCTCTTCCCAGCATTTTGTTGAAAGATGGGTGAGAGAAGCAAGTATGGCCCGAATGAATGGGCCTTCTCTGAGTATGTGTCTGTAAATTAAAGGTGGAAAACTGGGAGAGGGCACTTGCCCTGGTGGTCAGGGCCACTGTGGTCTTTTAATGGGCTTTCTCCACAAATGTCCCTCGGAAGTCTCCCCCCTATTGGGGAATTTTTCTTTGCTATTTTATTTCATCCTCTGTTTTTTTTACACGCAGAAATGCCCATTTGTACCATCCTGTATTGTCCTGTACTGTCCTTAATGTCTACTTTATGTAAACCCTTGTGGTTAATAAAGAAAACATTATTATTATTATTATTATTATTTTTACTATTGTTCTTTGAGTCTCAGTCATTGATGTTAGTTAACTGGAAAGTTTGTTCAAATGAATATCAAGCCACTACATGCAGCCTCAGATATTCGGGACGTATCGGAGGGTTCTTGCTGTTACAAGCAAGCATGCCTTTTGAAGTGTTCCAAAGAGCGGGGCGGGGCCAATTTTCTTTAACCATCCCTGGAAACTTTTTGAGATAGTACCTAGTGCGCCTATGACAACCGGGACCACTTTGACTTCATGGCAGTTCCAAATCCTTTTTACCTCCCACTTTAAGTCCTGGTATCGGTTAATTTTCTCCCTCTCCTTCTCTTGCACTCTCGTGTCGAATGGGCAGGCCACAGCCACAATATTTTTATTATTATTATTATTATTATTATTTGTTTTTCCTCTTCCTTCAGCTTTGTTTCCATTTCTTGCCGAGTGTCTTCCCAATACCCAGGGCAAAGAAACTCACTGTATACACTGTTAGGTCACAAATTTAAACACACCTGATTTTTCACATTATAAACTTTACACAGTTACAAGTATATCATTTGTTTTATATGCGTTTAAAATCATATTTACAACAGAATGATATTCAACTATATAGGAGTGCTTATATTATGTAATATAATCAAATAAAGTTATGTGAAAAAATTATTATTGTTATCTCTACTGTTTTCACTTTGGTGTTGTTCCCTTTACTTGACGTAAGCCTCATTTTGTGTTGTGTTGTATTTGTCCTTGTATTGTCCTTGTAGCCAATAAAACAAATTATTATTATTATTGGATTGGCAGTATCTGTAGAGCATCAGACACCATGTTTTGCAGCATAGAGTTTGCACCATGTTTTGCCCTTTATGATCTGAGTTCAAATCCCGCCGAGATTAGCTTTGCCTTTCATCCTTACGGGGTCGATAAAATAAAGTACCAGTAATGCACCGGGGTCGATTTAATCGACTTTACCCTCCCCCATAATTTCTGGCCTTGTGCCTATATAAAAAAACAATTATTATTATTATTATTAATTAGCATTGAAGTGAGTTGCTGCTGATTTATGAGACCAGTGTATGTAAATAAGTCACAAATATATACAATATTTTACATGAAGAAAAAAAAACTGAGTTGAGAGCTGCTACTGGAAGCACCAGTGAACACAAACATACAATGATGTGTCAACTCATGTATGTATACGTTTGTGTAATTTACTAAAAAAATTCATGCAGTACAATAATGAAGTGTAAGGTGTAGTTTGTCAAATGTTACCCCAAAATGTAAGTAAAGTATGTCAATTGTTTGATGTACTATATCAATAATACATTGGGAGAAATATTAATATACTGATTAGATAAACGCTTCTCAATCAGTAGATAAGTAATTATGGCTATGACAAATGAATCAAGTAATGCTATTCTAATGAATAAAAAGTTACTTATAATGTTTTAAATGTACAAGATAATACATATATGTCCTTGGACTATAATTTACTGTATACTGCTGGTGTTATTGAGCAATAGCAGACCTACCAACCTCTAAAAACCCAAACGAGGAGCACCATGAAAATAGGGCCCCAAAACGGGGAGAAATTAGGCAAAATGGGGAGATTTTACATAATGAAAGCTGTACCCATTTCCACAAGAGAAGACATCTCTCACTCATCCGAAAATGAGTGGGAGATTTCCCCATCGAACGGGAAGAATTGACAGGTCTGAATAGTGATCATGACTAACTTCATAGTTACTCAACCACCATCCTCTAGACATCACTTTGAAAATATAGATATAAATTATTTTTTTTGCTCACTCCAAGTATGACAATAAATCCACTAAAATGCAAGGGGTTGCTGAGAAGGGAAACAGACAAGACAGAGGGAACATAATTCAAGGAGAGAGATGACAACTGATGTTACTTTTTTAAATGTTTGCAAATTATAGTGATCAGGAAAGCAAGAAGCTGGAAGAGAATTCTATTGGCAAGATGTGCAAGAGAAGAGACTATGAAAATATAATTTGCGATTGTATTTAGGCATTTCAATTGTAAATAGATGAGACCTAGCCACCAATCTAGTGCTTTGTTTAAACACATGTAGATAAGGCAACAACGTGGAAAGCTCATCAGAACAATTCCCATGAAAATATTTATAAAAAAGGGAAAGAGCAGCAACATTTCGATGGTGTGTTAATGATTGAAGCTGACATGATAAGTCAGGGCCAATAATGTTGACGATTCTTCTTTGGATCTTAATCAGACTCTCAATGTACACAACAAAAGCAGCAGATCAAATGTGGTAACAGTACTTTATACAAGGACAAATGGTCGTCATCATCATCATAATTGGGCGGCATCAGCTATAATCAACTCAACAATTGATCTCCACATGGGTCTGTCGTTCGTTGCCGTTGCCAAGTGCTGAATTTCAATACCAGAATCTCTGGAGATGACATTGGGATAGGAAAGCTTGCATCCTCTGTTATTAGTGACTGCTTGTGGTTTCCAAAGCACTAATGGGGACACAGCCTCATAGGTGGCACGATGGCAGTGGCCAACAAATCTTACTCTCCTTTTACGTACAACGACAGATATGCATGGGAGGCCAGCATATATTTTATTAAAGTCAGATGTTGCCAGCTTGTGTTCTGAAGTAGGCAAGTGTAGGTGCCATCAAGGCACTTTTGTTGTTTGGATGAAAGCATCTATGTTTCACTTCCTTATAGCAAGATTGGTTGAATTGTTACTTGGAAGAGTTTGATTTTGGTGTGGTTGGAAAGATTTGAGCGCCAAACTCGATCCATCTTGTTGCAAGCTGACCATGCTTGGGCCTTTCTGGTGGCAAAATCCTTCTCAGAGTACATAATCCAGGACCCAAGATACTTGAAATCCTTCACTTGCTTGATATCCCTGCCATTGATTGCTTTGATGTTTGATATGTACTGTTTTACCCTCATTGAGATGATGGCCTCGTTGAGATGATAGCCTCATTGAGATGAAGGCCAACAAGGGTAAAAAAAAAACAACCTTGATGAGGTCTACACAACTGCTCTTGAATAGTATGTAGAAGGAAAAATAAACAAACTTAAGACCCTTTATATAAACAAACAGCATGCAGTCGTATGGGCTTTAATCAACGAAATAACTGGCAGAAAAGAGAAGCCTTCACCTATCATCAAAGGAGGCTATCAAGAAGCTAGGAAAAAGATCTAGACTGACCACTTCAAGGGTCTACTAGGACAAATGGTAGGTTTATAAAGTTATAAGATATTTTCAGGCATGAACATTTTTTTGACACAATAGTGACCTTTTTTGCTCCTTACTACATCCTAGATACAGTGGTGAAGACAAGGGTCAGTGCATCCGTAGTTGAATGGAATAAAATTCTAAATTATCAGGAATTACAGACAAGTTTTTCTAGCCTCTGATATTTAAGACGATTGTGGGAGCTGGACTGCTGACAACAAAGTTCTTGTCATTGTTGGCTGCTTGCTTTACCGAATGTATCAGGTAATGCCTATGAAGCAGTTTGGTTATGCCAGCAGCTTAGTCTCACTATCAATTGTGGCAATGCTGCGAGTATATTGGCTTGACTCAAAAATAGTAGCGGGAACTCCAGCGCCCCATGTTATGGTATACGATTGAGTGTATACGTTTTCCCCCTTTTTTCTTTTATTATTTTCCCTTGTTTACACTATTCAAATAAATAATGATTTTCAAAAGAGACAAAACAATAAACGAAACAGATAATAAAGCAATTATATGGCGCTATAAATCCATCAAAAAGTAAAAGATAGACGCCCTAATCGTCAGTTCATTTAAAAAAGATTTTGAAAGGCAATTCACTGATGGTATTTCACGAAATGATAAGTCTGATAATTCAATGAAACTAGCCGCCAACGATGACAAAACTATCACTTAGAAGCTTCTTTGTTGATACATAATAGTTATTTTGTAGGGTGATATTCTATATTTATCATGGATTAGAGTAAACTGACATAATTAATTCTGAACAAATCAAATTATGTTAGGGATCTTTAACTTATGTCACCGGTGTCATTTATGCAAGGGAAACAATTTCAATGACACCGCCTACTTCATATCTCTTCTAATCTAATTATATCATGTTACACATGTAAATAGAGTGTCATATTTATATTACACGTGTAAAAAAAGCCTCATAATATCTATATTATACACATAAATAGAATCCTATAATGCGTATATCATGTAAGCAGACTGCATTATATCTAAAACAAGAAACTGAAACTCGGTAGATTATACACTGAGACATTTCTCACATTAAAAAAATGTCATCGAAAATTAATATGGAGGATGTTAATGAGTTCGACACATCTAACAAAACTGTTTTTACCAACATAGATTTAATTACAAAGACGTACAATGGTGAGAAACCTTTACTTAATGAAACGTTTGCTAACAGAAATATTCCTGAATATAGCTGTGAGATTTGTAAGAAAATATTCTCTTCAGAACATGAACTTTTCACACATAAAGAAATACACAATAGGGAAAAAACCTTCCACTGTAAAATATGTTGGAAATTTTTTTACTCCAACAGTAAATTAACAAAACACAAAAGAATACATATTGACGAAAAATCGTTTTACTGTGAAGTATGTGGAAAATCATTCACTCAGAATTCTCATCTTATTGTCCACATACGTAGTCACACTGGAGAAAAACCCTATCACTGTGAAATATGTGGGAAATATTTGGTGTCTAAGAGTAGTTTGGCAATTCACAGAAGAATACACACTGGAGAAAAACCTTATTGTTGTGAAATATGTGGAAAATCTTTCATTGACACTTCTAAACTTACAATTCACAGACGTAGGCACACTGGAGAAAAACTGTATAACTGTGAAATGTGTGAAAAATCCTTTGCTAATAATAGTGATTTAAAAACTCATGAACGAATTCACACTGGCGAAAAACCTTATCAATGTGAAATATGTGGAAATTCATTCTATGTGAATTCCAGTCTTGTAGTTCATAAAAGAATACACACTGGAGAAAAACCCTACGACTGTGAAATATGTGGAAAATCTTTCGCCTATAACAGTAATTTAACAAGACACAAAAGAATACATGCTGGGGAAAACCTTTTTCACTGTGAAATATGTGGAAAATCTTTCAATGAAAATTTTAAGCTTAAAATCCACAAATGTAGACTTGTTGAAGAACAACCATATTACTGTGAAATATGTGAGAAATCGTTTGTTAACAATAATGATTTAAAAAGTCATGAATTAATTCACACCGAAGAAAAAACTTATCACTATAAAATATATGGAAAATCCTTTTTAAAAAATTATGATTTAAAACACCACAAACAAATACTGACCAGAGAAAAAACCCATCACTGTGAAATATGTGGTAAAGCATTCTCTCAAAATTCTTCTCTTATAGTTCATAAGCAAATGCACACAGGAGAAAAACCTTATCATTGTGAAATATGTGGTAAATTGTTCTCTCAGAATTCTTCCCTTATAGTCCATAAGCAAATACACACTGGACAAAAGTCTTATCTTTGTGAGATGTGTGGCAAATCTTTCTCTCAGAATTCTGATCTTAAAAGCCACAAACGTAGGCACACTGGGGAAAAACCATGTCATTGTGAAATATGTAGTAAATCTTTTGTTAATAATAGTGATTTAAACAGACACAAACGAATACACACTGGAGAAAAGCCATATCATTGTAGAATATGTGAGAAATCATTTATCACTTACACTCTCGTAAAAAGACATGAACTAATACACACTAAAAGGAAGCCTTTTAAAATGTAAAACATGAGAAATTCTTTTCCACTAGATTATCATCATCATCACCGTTTTGTCTATTTTCCATGCTTACATGGGTTAGATTGGTTGTCATGCTGAGGCTAGACAGGCAGGTCAGATGACTGCATATTGCTCAGATGTTCCATTGATTTCTATGGCCGGATGCCCTTCTTTATGCCAACCACTTTACAGTGTGTACCAGGCTTGGTTTCTAGTGACAACTATTTACCATGATGACATATATAAATCATTCTCTTTAAATTTCCACCCTGACTACATAGGTGCTGTCATTTGAGGGAAATCTTTATTTGTGAATTATAGTCTTGTATTTGACAAATGAATACACAGTTGACAAAAACCTATATTAGTTTGGGAATCATTCAGTTTGAAATAAGTCTATATTTGTAATCTACATCTGGATAAAAACTGAAGAAAAATTATTACCATGAAATATGTTGCAAAATCATTTCTTGACTTCAATAATTTCATATTCCACTAATATTTAAGTAATCCTAAATATTTAAGAAATCCTTATTTGTAATTTGATAAATAAATGCATACAAAACAAAAACTATATCAATGTGAAATATTCTGGAAATCATTCCTTGACTTCAATAATTTCATATTCCACTAATACATCCTGGAGAAAAATCTACTCAGTCATTTGTCATGAAATTTTCTTACAGGGATACAATCTCACTAACCATGACTGTAAAAACCCTAGTGTGAAATATGTAGGAAATTATTCTCTTTCAAAAGTAAAAAGAAGAAATAACTAAGAAAATCATCTCAGTTTTTCATATATTCTAGACAAGAAATGTTAAACAAATGCATATTTATACAGGAGGAATTTATTATTGAGTTGATTTAGTGAAAACCTCTTCTACAAATAGAAGTAAAATAATGAAATAACTCAGAAATTTCTGTATAACCGTACCACTGAAATTTGTGGCAAAATGATCACAATTATATGTAAATTTAAATTATATTTAATAAAAAATCTAACTATATTTGTTGAATTGTATTTTCTAGATAGGTTGAAATATTTTTCAAAATTGATTCATGACTAAAAAAAATGTCATCATTTTATAACCACCTTTGCATGCAAAATTGGATGAGACTTTTTGAGGCATTAGAATATTGTTTGATACCCTTTCCTAAAACTAACATTTGTGTTTTTTAAGTAAGGTGCTGATCTTCACATATTGAGCCACTAACCTGTGTTGTATGGGCTATGGTTTTCTGATACAAGCTTCCAAGTGCATGGCATCATACCATTAAATTAAATGTTTTAGGGCTTATTTTGTCTTGGTGGTTAGTTTAGAGGAATTTATGGTTCAGACATATCATCATCATCATTTTACGTCCGCTTTTCCCTGCTTGCAAAGGTGGGACGGGAACTGATTCTGGCTTGATTACTACAGCTGGATGCCCTTCCTAACACCAACCTCATTTACAGTGAGTGCTGGATGCTTTTTTGCTGTGGCACCTCCACGACCACTTTGCAGTGGAATGATATGGGCCCCAGTGCCTATCATCTCATTTCTATAGCTGAGTAAACTGGAGCAATGTGAAATAAAGTGTCTTGCTCAAGGAAACAACACATCACCCGGTCTGAGAATTGAACTCACAACCTTTCGATTGCAAGGCCAATGCTCTAACCACTAAGCCATGTGCCTCCACTAGCCATGTGCCTACATAAGGAGAAGGTGGAGCATAGCCTATAACATAATGTGGATGAAGTTGCTGCATATAATTGTTTCTACGTTAGGCACAAGGCCAGCAATTACCCAGTGCATTACTGGTACTTTATTTTATCGATCCCGTACGGATGAAAGGCAAAGTTAACCTTGGCGGGATTTGAACTCAGAAAGGCAAGGGCCGTAACTCTATACGTCAAAGTATATAATAATAGTTTTATACAAAATCTATGTATTATGACAGCTGGGGCTTGGTAACATCTCTTTTCCCCATTTTGTGTTTGGTGCAGTCCATGGTTGGTTTACAAAGTCAGGGGTTATGAATGCAGGTTTATCGAGTTTTCAAAGTGTTTTGTTTATGGGTTAAGGCAAACAATGGTCTTATTTACATATATAGTATCACCATATGATACATATATAGTAACACACAGTCACACTCATGTGTTGTTTCTTTTATACTTCAATGTTCCTAGTCATTACTAACATTCTGTGTGCACTGTTTGCCTTTATAATTCTACTTTTGATCTTTTTATCAACGTTCATATTCTTGAGTAATGGGGGAAAATAGTGTAGATATATGAACAGCCATGATAGGCAATCTGAGTGAATGTGGCGACTGAGGAAAAGTCTCTTAAGCTCCTATACTCAGGAAGGTGTACTGTCAAATAAGGTCATGTGCAGAACAAAGTTGTTCCATGTGGTACATCATAATAAAATGATAGCCCTGGGCTGACCAAGGCAATGTGAATGAAATTGGTGGATAGAAATTGCAGAAATTTGAGTTGATGCAAAAACAGTCTTATTAGGTTCATACTTGGAAATGAAGATAAAAAGTAAATAATTGTCTCTACTTTAGGCACAAGGCCAGCAATTACCCAGTGCATTACTGGTACTTTATTTTATCGACCCCGTAAGGATGAAAGGCAAAGTCAACCCCGGCGGGATTTGAACTCAGATCGTAAAGGGACGTAACTATGCTGGAAAGCATGGCGTTCGACCCTCTACCGATACTGCCAATCCACCGCCCTTAAGATAAAAAGTAAATAATTGTCTCAAATTATTGGACATGAATCCTTCAGGAAATAGCAAATTTGGAGAGAGAGAAAAGTTTGGAAAAAATAAATTAAAATTAAGATGGGTAGGTGAGTAGTCTGGGAGTGGGGGCCAGGGTTGACAGACAGGTGTGTCATGGGTGCTGTTACATGTGTGCAGATGGAATGCATTTCATGGGTGTGGATTTCTTCTGTGTGTGTTATCTGTGTACCATTGATGAAGGTGTGCATATGTCTGAATTTTTTATGTAGTTTTTGTCTCTGTGTATGTGTGTGTCTGTGAATTTTTAATGTATTTTTTATGTGTGTGTATACACTTGTGCATCTGAATTTTTTAGGTACTTTTATCTGTGTATGTGTATACATGTTTGGGTGAGTTTATGTGCTTATTAGTCTGTGTATATGAGTATGTATGCATAAGCTTGTATGACTGTCTGTATCCATGTATGGTAGAATCCAGGGCTGAAATCGAAGTAATGATGTGTAGCAGTCAAAGCTGTGCTATTCAGGAAGTGGCCAGAGGTGGGATGGCTCAGTGTAGTGCACTAAGAACAGAAGTGGTATGGAGTGAACATGTAATGACACATCGAGGCTGAGCTGTTACGCCTATTTGTGGTCATGGTAGTGTGTGTACAGAGAGTAAAGGATTGTAGTGTTAATGTTTAAGTTGGTCGTGTAAGCATAATTAGTTGTGTGGTGTATGTGTATTTTTTCATATCTATGCGTGTCTGTGTGCATTTTTGAGTGGTTGTATTGATAAAAGTTAGTGTGTGAGTGGGTGCTAAGAAAGAGCAGGCTAATGGAAGATGGGTGGGCCATTAGGCTGGTTCTAGTAAAAGTTGGAGAGAAAAAATAAGGTACTGTTGTTCTCTTTTGAGGCATGAGTCTGGGGCAAGGAACAATGCCAAAAACTGTGAGGTGGTGGGTGGCATGTCCAACAGAGTGGAAATGTCTGGAGGAAGAAAGAAACTGTGGATAAGAAGATTCCTAGGATTGTGTGTGTACTTGAAGTAGGGGAGATGTAAGAAGGAGAAGTAGTAGAAGAGACAGAGGATCATCCTCTGGAGGGGAAAAGTGGAGGGTTGATATATAAAGGGGAATGGGCATCAGTTGGTGGAGGGATTGGATCAGGGGGTGGGGGACATCGCTGAGTGGACCTTCTAGCCTGCATTTTGAAAATATGGATTGGATAGCACAAATGGCAGAGACAGAGGAATTGAGAATAGAGTATGAAGTATTTGGTATGAGACGGGTGGAATGAAGTGAAGTCGAGGTAGGAGTGGGAATCGGTGGGTTTGAAGAAGGCAGAGGTGATGAGGGAATGATGGGAGGGATCAATGGAGATGGAGATGTCCAGATGTGGATGGAGGTGATGAAGTTATGGGTCGAGTGTTAAGAGCAGAAAAAGAAGTCAAGCTGCTCTCCCAACTGAATGAGGTGGTGCCGATACAGTCATTGATATAATAGCCATATAGGTAAAGATTTAGGCCACAATGTAATCAACAAATAGGGTGGTATAATTAGGACCCATTCTTGTGCTCATCACCACCCCAGTTACCTGCTGGTAAAACTCACCTGAGAAGGAAAAACAGTTGTGGGTGAGAACCAGTTCAGGAAGGTCAAGGAAGTGTTGGAGGCCTTTGGTGTGGGAGATGACTGAATGAAGGAATGTGGGTGGGCCAGGTGGGAAAATAAGGTAGTTGAAGAAGCGGAGGACATGGCTGGTGTCAGATGTGTGGGAGGGGAAGGCGACTACTAGGAGTGGGAGTATGGAGTCGCAGGTAGGTGGAGATATGTTCGGTGGGACAGTTACAATTGGAGATTATGCGGCAGCCAGGGGTGTCAGGTTTGTGAATTTTGGGAAGGAAGTGCATGGTGTGTGGGCAATGAGGCTAGTGGCAGTGAGGAGTAGGAGGGAGGAAACAATTAGCTGTAAGGTAGAGGATACTTGTTGCTGGTATCGAGGGCATGACTCAATAGAAGAGGAGATTGCAGAGCTTTCATAGTGTCTCTGTCTTGTAGATGTTGGCCTGCCACACAACCACGCCACCCTTCTTGTCTGCCAGTTAGATGACAATGCCATCACAGCTTCAAGAGGAGTGGAAAGTGGTAAGTTTTGCTCAGGAGATATTGCTTTGCTGGAAGTGTTTGTGAAAGTTGAACTGGTTCACGGTACTATGGCAGGCATCAATGAATATGTCCCAGGTGCTACATTATCAGTGTGCTGGCGTTCAATAAGATGGATTCCGGCCCAGGTCCAAGAAGTGGTCCGGATCATTCAGAGCCTATGGTGCGCCATGGAAATGCACCTGCAATTCGGTGCAGTGCAGGAACCGTTCAATATGTGCAAACGTGAAATTTGTAGCTATAACTAATATGGATATGAAATCCCTACTGAAGAGGGAACATTCAGGTCCAGAGAGAGAGGAAAGTTGGTGGGTAGAGTGACAAGTTGCGTGTTGGTGGGTGGGTTTCAATGGAGAGGGTGGGGTTGAGGTCAGAAGTATTGAATAGGGAATGGGTGGTAGGAGGAGGGAGTTGTAGGGTGGGAATGAAGATAAAAAAATAGGAAACAGGAAGTAAATGAATGTCTCAACATATCAGATGTAAGCCCTTCTTCGGAAAGTCGCAAAGTTTGGAGAGTGAGAGGTTAGAAGGTTTGAAAAAAAATATTATACATAATTTAGTAAATGTGTTTAGTGTTATGAAGGGCATCCAGCAGTAAAAACCCTGGCAAATTTACAGTCCTGTCAGAGCAAGGTATGGCGTGGCCAATACTGGCCAGAAATGTCTATCAATGCAGACGAACCGTCTGACCCATGCGAGCATGGAAAAATGGACGTTAAACAGTGATGATGATGATGATGAATGTAATAAATATATATTATAGATATAAAACAGTAAGCATGCTACGATGGATGTGCAATGTTAATATATGTGAAAAACAAAGCATAGATGAGCTAAGAGAGAGGCTGGATATAAGAGGAATTAGATGTAGTGTGAAGGAGAGAAGATTGCACTAACCATGTGATGTGTATGGAGAACGAGCATTGGGTGAAGAAGTGCTAAGAAATCCCAGTGGAAGGGAGCTGTAGTAGAGGGTGACCAAGGAAGACCTGGGCAGAGGTTGTCAGAGTTGATTTCATATTACTGAATCTCACAGATGAGATGACAAAAGACTGAGATGATTCGAAAGATGCTGCACTGGAAAGAACCTGCCCAATAATGGAAAAGAGGAACGTAAAATGGTAAAGATGATGATGATGATGATAATGACCACTTGGGCATCTGATGACAGTTATTCATGTTGCATGTAAACAGTATGCTTGTAGGTTATTAGCTCTATGTGTGAGGGTCAGCACCTTACATAAAAAACACAAGAGTTAGCTTCAGAAAGGGTATACAGCCATATTCTAATGCCTCAAAAAGTCTCATCCGACTTTGCATGCAAAGGTGGTCATAAAATGATCATGATGACAAAATTGTGTTTTTAGTGATGAATTAATTTTGAAAAATATTTCAACCTCTCTAGAAAATACAACTCAACAAATATAGTTAAGTTTTTATTAAATATAATATTAATTTACATATAATTGTGATCATTTTGCCACAAATTTCAGTGGTACGGTTAATAAATTCCTCCTGTATAAATATGCATTTGTTTAACATTTCTTGTCTAGAATATATGAAAAACTGAGATGATTTTCTTAGTTATTTCTTCTTTTTACTTTTGAAAGAGAATAATTTCCTACATATTTCACACTAGGGTTTTTACAGTCATGGTTAGTGAGATTGTATCCCTGTAAGAAAATTTCATGACAAATGACTGAGTAGATTTTTCTCCAGGATGTATTAGTGGAATATGAAATTAGAGAAGTCAAGGAATGATTTCCAGAATATTTCACATTGATATAGTTTTTGTTTTGTATGCATTTATTTATCAAATTACAAATAAGGATTTCTTAAATATTTTAGAGAAAAGATTTTGCTCAAATTAAAGCACATTTGTAGATTACAAAATAAAAGTTCAAAGTGAATGATTTTCAACATATTTCTCATGATAAATGTTCACCAATGTGTATTCATTTGTGGTTATAAGTTTAGATTTGCAGGAAAAGGATCTCTCATTTTCAGGAAAATGATCTCACTTAAAGAGCTTCCTTTTAGTGAGTATTAGTTCATATCTTTTTATGTGAGTGTAAGTAATGATTTCTCACATATTCTACAATGATATGGTTCCACTTCCGTGTGTTTTTGCTTGTATTAGTTTAAATCACTATTATTAACAAAATATTAACCACATATTTCACAATCACATGGTTTTTCTCAAATGTGTCAACGTTTGTAGTCTTTAAGATGACAAAGGATTATTTTAACACATCTCAACTTCCTCTAGTGTGATTACAAGAGAAGAGTTCTAAAAAATGATAAACCATATATATCACAGTGATAAGATTAATCTCTAGTGTGCATCTCCTTGTCATTTATGTGTCTTCACATGATTTCCTAAATATTTCAGTTAAAATGTTTATGACTTTTATATCACAATTATTTACAAAAGATTTTCCACACCATTACAGCTACATGGTTATACACCTATGTTGTGGATTTCAAATTTAATATTTTCAACAAATAATTTCTCATATATTTCATTACAATGCATTTTCTCTAGTGTGTATTCTTTTGTGAATTGTTAAATTACGTTTACAAGCCAAAGATTTTCCACATATTTCACAGTGGTAAGGCTTTTCTCCAGTGTGTATTTGTTTGTGTCTGCTTAAATCACTAACATTAACAAAAGATTTTCCACATATTTCACAGCTGTGCGGTTTTTCTCCAGTATGTCTACGTTTGTGGATTGTAAGCCTAGAATTTTCAATGAAAGATTTTCCACATATTTCACAGTGGTAGGGTTTTTCTCCAGTGTGTATTCTTTTATGAACTGTCAAATCACTGTTACAGGTAAAAGATTTTCCACATATTTCGCAGTTGTAGGGTTTCTCTCCAGTGTGTCTTCTTTTGTGTTTTGTTAAAACACAATTATGTGCAAAGAATTTTCCACATATGTCACATTGGAAAGGTTTTTCTCCCGTGTGTATTCTTTTATGAGCTACGAGGCTAGAATTCCCATAGAAAGATTTTCCACATATGTCACAATGGAAAGGTTTTTCTCCAGTGTGTACTCGGTTATGTTTGCTTAAATCACCATTATTAAAAAACGATTTTCCACATATTTCACAGCTGTATGGTTTTTCTCCAGCATGCCAACGTTTGTGGAGTGTAAGCTTAGACTTTACAACGAAAGATTTTCCACATATTTCACAATGGTAGGGTTTTCCCCCAATGTGTCTACGTTTGTGGGTATCAAAATATGAATTATCAATGAAAGATTTCTCATACATTCCACAGCAATAAGGTTTTTCTTCTGTATGTGTGCTTCTGTGATTTGCCAATATACGGATAGAGAAAACTTGTCCACATATTTCACATTGATAGGGATCTTCTTCAGTGTGATTCCGCATGTGGATAACACGTTGATAGTTAACAGAGAATGATTTCCCACATATATCACATCGATACGGTTTTTCTCCAGTGTGACTACGTATGTGGATGACTAGACTAGTATTTTGAGAGAAAGATTTCTCACATATTTCACAGTGGTACGGTTTTTCTCCAGTATGGATTCGTTCGTGGATTTTTAAATTACTGTTATTTCCAAAAGTTTTCCCACATGTTTTACAGTTATACGGTCTTTCTCCAGTGTGTTTACGTTTATGGATTGTAAGCATAGAATTTTCGGTGAAAGATTTCCCACATGTTTCACAGCAAAAAGGTTTTTCTCCGGTATGACTACGCATGTGGACAGCAACATGAGATTTCCGAGTGAAGGATTTTTTACATACTTCACAGTGAAATGATTTTTCTCCAGTGTGTATTCTTTTGGGTTTTGTTAGCTTTTCCGTATTGTGTATTCCTTTGTGGGTGAAGAATTCCTGTTCTGAATAGAATATTTTCTTACAAATCCCACAACTATATTCAGGAATATTTCTATGTAATGATCTGTGTTTGGGAAACATTTCCTTGAGTAAAGGTTTCTTACCATTGTACGTCCTCGTAATTAAATCAGTTTTGCTAGATGCGCCGAAATCTTTAACATCCTCCATATTAATTTTCGATGTATTCTTTAAAGCTGAGGAATTTCCTATGTTTCAGTGTCTTGTTTTAGCGTATGCGAGTATGTTTACATGTCTGATATAGATATTGTGAGTTTCAGTATTGCAATATTGTAATTTGTTTATAATTAGATCAGATGACGTTATTAAAATATGAAGTAGGCGGTGTTGTTGAAAATATTTCCCTCGCCTGAATAACACCGGTGATATGCAATAACATAATTTTGTACATTCAGAAACACTATATCAATTATCTTCAACCTATAACAAATTCAATCTCTAAATTAAGTTTGCCAATTTACAGAATAATAAATAACTAAGAAATTTATTTAAAACTTTATCTCTGAAATTTGTGACAAAATATTCACATTTGTATATAAATTAAAATCTTATAATTTTTAAATTAAAATCCTAAAACTATATATATTTATTTGTTGGGATGTAATTTCTGAACAGTTAAAACGCGGTTTATAATTTTACGGCATCATTAAAATTTTTTCTCACTTGAAGAACACCAGTGACATTCATATAAATATATAGTTGTTTCGGAAACTCGTAACTTGATGCATTGTCCTATTGAAATATATTTTATTAACTCTAATAATTTATTAAGTGTCTTTAATAAATCTAACATCGACATACCATTGGGTTACCCTGTATTGTTGTTTATCCTCGGGTTAACCAGAATCGTGTAGAGGTATGACGCAAGACGTTTCATTGTGCCCATTTAGTACTACATTGTAGTATATGCTCTTCTGGGTGTCATTTGATGATTGTTTTACCACTGATTCTAGCAGATTGAGCGATTACGTAGAGGCTCCCTCGTTGATACGTAATAGTTATTTTCTATTTTTGTGTTTTAAATTATAGTAGAGACCTTTCATTTATGTCACCGGTATTATTTATCACAGGGAAATATTTTTAGCGACACCGCCTAATTCCTATCTTATAACTTCATCTAATGTAATTAATTGTTTCTACTTTTTGGCACAAGGCCAGCAATTATCACAGTGCATTACTGGTGCTTTATTTTATCGATCCCGTAAGGATGAAAGGCAAAGTTAACCTCGGCGGGATTTGAACTCAGACCGTAAAGGGGCGTAACTCTAATACCAAGTAAACAGTCTCATCTTATCATACATGTAAACAGACACCATGATATCTAAGACAAGACACTCAACTATAGATTTTACATTGAAACATTTCTCAGCTTTAAAAAATTAATTGAGAATTAATATGGCGTATGCTAATGAGTTTAACACCTCTAACAAAATTGCTTTTGAAAATATAGTTTCAGTTACAAGGACATTAGTGGGGAGAAACTTATGTAGTGGAACGTTTCCTAACCAGGATCATCATACAGAAACATTCCTGAATATAGCTGTGAGATTTATAAGAAAACATTCTTTTCTGAACATAAAGTCTTCGCCCACCGTGAAATATGTGGGAAATCTTTTGTCTCTCACAATAATTTAACAAAACACAAAAGAATACATATTGACGAAAAACCATTTCACTGTGAAATATGTGGGTAACCTTTCTCTCAAAATTCTCGTCTTATTTTCCACATACGTAGTCACACGGGAGAAAACCCTATCAGTGTAAAATATGTGGGAAATCTTTAGTTTCTAACAGTAGTTTGGCAAGACACAAAAGCAGACCGGTCTGATGAGATCTCCCACCCGCTTTGGGGTGGGAGAGAGATGTCTTCTCTTGTGAAAATTGGTATAACTTTCATTATGTAAAATCTCCACATTTTGCCACATTTCTCTCCGTTTTGGGACTCTTTTTTTCATGACTTTTTAGAGGTTGGCAGGTCCACAAAAGAATACTCACTGGAGAAAACCAATTTCACTGAAATTTGTAAGAAATCATTCATTGGAAATTTTAGCTTAAAATCCACATACATTGGACAACAACCATATCATTAAGAATTTTTATTTTTTATAAATAAATTTAATTAAAAAACACAAATGCCTAAAAAAGAAATCATCACTATGAAATATGTGGTCAATCATTCTATGTGAAATCACAACTTATAACCCAAACAGATGCACACTGGAGAAAAACATGATTACTGTGGAATATGTAGGATTTTCTTTTTCCTAAATCAGGATTTAAAACGTCACAAAGAAATAAACACCAGAGAAAAACCTCATGTTCGAATATGCAGTAAATTGTTTTCTCGATATTCTTCCCCCATAATCCATAAGCAAATATGCATTAGAGAAATGTGAAATGCTTGGCAAATCTTTCTCTTGGAATTCTGACCTTAAAATCCAGAGCGGAGAAAAACTGTCACAGAGAAATATGTTGGAAATCATTTATTTACATTCTCTTAAAAAAAAAGGAGGAAATTTTTTTAAACTCTGAAATATGAAAATTCCCTTGCAAATTTAGAATCAGGTAGGTTCGCAGGTGACAGATAAGGGTACTATTTCTTTCAGTAATTTTTTATTATTACACACATCTTTGAGATCGGTGTAATAGTAAAATTGATTAATATGAATGGTAGTTATTTGGAAGGTGAAATTTGTTTTTTATATGATTTTTTATATTTTGTATGAAAATGGCCTTCAAAATCATCATAAATTACTTTTTTCTGTGGTTCTCCCACCTGAGAACTCAATAACACCTGTCTCAGAGATGGGTATAATAAACATTTGCACACCATTGTATATAAGCTGTCCTAGGCCAAACACAAGCTGCCCTTTGGCAAACCATAGCACCCAGATAGTGTTACAGGCGAACCCATGACAAGCAGCATGGTGCATGTGTAATTTCTTAAATCAATGGCCAAAATTATCAGTTTCTTGAAGTGTACTACCTACTGCTAACAATTATAGACCTAATAACCATCATCATAATTTTATGTTTGTGTTTCTGTGCTGGCATCAAATTCAACCTGATGAGGCAAATATATACACATTGCAGAACATTTATTATTGTGAAATACCTCAGATTCTTACTGTGTTCTCAAATATTTGAGAAATCCTTATACATCAGTTATTTGAGGAACCATTTTATGTGAACTAAGTCTACGCATGAAATCCACAACTGAATACAAATTGGACAAAAAATATATATATTATTGTGAAATACTTTATCTACAAAGAAGCAGGAAATTACTAAAACAGCATCTAACTAATCTTCTAAATTTTGGAATTCTTCCGTATTTCCAGTGCTGCTAAATTGTTTCAGACTTAGATATGTATCCTGCAGCATTTATGTTGATTCAGGTCATACTTTACAGAGAGAACAGCTCCAAGCATTGGAAGTTACATCTATAGTATATAATTTACAAAAGAAACATATCAATAACAAAAAAAGGTCAAGAAGAAAATGGAAAAACATGCACACTCTCTTAATTACACAATACAATACAAGTTGATTACACCAGGGAATGCTTGTGTTTGCTCTCTAAATATTTTTGAGGCAACCCAGAATACTCATAGCATTACTGTAAGCGATAGCGAAGATGAAATACTGGAACAATTGCATCATATTTCTTTATTTTGTTTTGATAGCATTCAATATGAATTAGGTAATATCAAGAGATTGAGTACAAATGTTGCAACATCCCTTAAAGGATTTCCTCTACTAGTATCTTTGTAATAAAAACATTTCTGTTCCAAGTTTTCAAGTATTAACATTGTCACTCAATTTCAGTTCTCTGCCTATGCTCCCAGGGCAGGCCTAGGTTAAGAAGAGAAAGACTGCTTTTACGAGCAACTTTTACAAACAACTGCAATGACAGAATACGGAGACATCGTTATGCTAGCAGGGGACTTCAATGGTCATGTTGGACAGCTCCAGGATGGTTACACTAGGGTACATGGTGGGCACGGTTATGGCTCAAGAAATGAAGTAGGAGTAAGGCTTCTTGAATTTTGTGATGCAAGTGCACTAACTTCAAGAAACCTACCAACCACCTAATAACCTACAAATCAGGCGAGCACATAAGCAGATTAACTTCTTGCTAGTTAGGCAGCAAGACAGACAGATGGTGTCAAATACTAAGGCATACCCCAGAGAAGAATGTACTCCACAGCATAGGTTAGTCGTTAGTGACATCTCAGTAAGCAAGAGACAGAATGAGACATACAGGAAGGCATGGAAAAGAAAGGTCTGGAAGCTAAAAGACCTTTCACTAAAATATTAATTTAGGAAACCCCTTCAAGATGTGTATGACGAAAAAGAAGACAGTTTAGAGTCGTATGACATAGATGATAACTGGAATTTGTTACGTGACAACTTACTGCAGACTACTGAAGAAACTTGTGGCAGGCGCAGGGCTCCAACCAGACAGAGAGTGACCTGGTGGATGAACAGCACGGTAGATAGGGCCATTAGAGACAAAAGACTAGCATGGAACGCTTGGAAAAATGGTGGGAAAAATAAAGAAGGATACACAGCCGCTAAGAGAGAAGCTAGACATCAGGTGTACTTAGCACGCAGGAAGGCTGAGAGTAGGAGGTTTGCCAATGTTCTGCAATGGGAAGATCAGAGATGTGCTGTGTTCCACATTGCAAGGCAGTGTGTCAGTACAAATCAGGATGTTGTTGGAGATAAGTGTGTCTGGAATGATGCCGGTGTACTTAGTGTCACAAATGATAAAAAAAAAAGGAGGCCTGGAAATGTCATTATGAGAGACTGATGAATGTGGAGAATGAATGGGAGAGAGAGAAATTACCCCCAGTAGACCCGACAGAGGGACCAGCTATTGAGATTGATGAATATAGGGTCCAAGAGGCAATTAAGGAAATGAAAAATGGTAAGGCCACTGGACCGTCGGGGATAGTTGCTGAGATGCTGAAGGCATCAGGAGAAGTAGGCACTAAACTGGTTGCGCACATCATCAATCAGGCTATATATAGTGGTGTCATACCCAAAGACTGGTGCAGCAGTATTCTCATAAATTGCTACAAAGGTAAAGGGGATGCTCTGGAGAGGAGCAATTAAAGAGGCATAAAGCTGATGAATCAGGTTATGAAAGTGGCAGAGAGAATATTAACGCAACTGATTAGAGAAAGGGTCAAATTAGATGAGATGCAGTTTGATTTTGTGCCGGGGAAAAGTACAACAGATGCCCTCTTCTTAGTGAGACAACTACAAGAGAGGTTCTTAGAGAAGAATAAGCTACTATACTTAGCTTTTGTTGACCTAGAGAAGGCCTTTGATAGGGTCCCCGATCTGTCATCTGGTGGTCCCTAAGGAAACTAGGTGCAGAGGAATGGATTGTGAGGACACTGCAAGCTATGTACAGAGGTGCTGTCAGTAAAGTGAGACTAGGAATGGAGTTTAGTAAGGAATTCCAGATACAAGTAGGAGTACATCAGGGTTTGGTCCTCAGCCTGCTCTTGTTCATTATAGTCCTCCAAGCCATAACAGAGGAGTTTAAGACTGGCTGCCCATGGGAACTTCTCTATGCTGATGATAGCAGAATCAGTAGAGGAGAAATTCTGGCTATGGAAACAGCAGTTGGAATTGAGGGGACTGAGAGTGAACATAGCTAAGACAAAAGTGTTGATAAGTAGAAAAGAGGACAAAACTCTGATTCCATCAGGGAAATGGCCATGTTCGATATGTAGAAAAGGAACTGGCATAAATTCTATAAAATGTACGCAATGCAGATCTTGGGTACATAAGAGATGTAGTGAGATAGCAGGCAAACTAACAGGTAGGGAAAACTATGTATACAGTAGATGTACAGGGAAACATGACAGTAGTAATCGCAGTGATAGACACATTTTTCAAATGCAGGTGGGTTCTATAGAAGTGGTTGATAGCTTCCGGTACCTAGGTGATCAGATTAGCATGGGAGGGGGGCTGTTCCAAGGTCATAGTATCTAGAATAAGGACGGGTTGGAAGAAGTTTAGGTAGCTGCTTTCTCTGTTGACAAAGAAGGGTTTCTCCCTGTCGACAAAAGGCTGGTTATATGATGCCTGTGTGAGATGCGCGATGCTGCATGGTAGTGAGACATGGGCAGCAACTACAGAGGATATACAACGGCTGGGGAGAAATGAAGCAAGCATGCTCCATTGGATGTGCAATGTCAATGTGCATGAACGACCAAGCATAGATGAGTTGAGAGTGAAACTGGGTATAAGAGGGGTAAGTTGTGGTATTCAGGAGAGACGACTGAGATGGTATGGACATGTGATGCGCATGGAGGATGACGGCTGGGTAAAGAAGTGCCAAGAAATCCCAGTAGAAGGAAGACGCAGTAGAAGAAGACCACAAAAGACATAGGCAGAGGTGGTGAGAGCAGACCGCAGATTGCTGAAGCTCACGGAGGAGATGACGAAGGACCGTGACAAGTGGAGAGATGTTGTGCTGAATAGGACCCATCCCACCCTTGCAAGCAGGGAAAAGTGGACATAAAATGAAGATGATGATGATGAATACTATCATATTGTAATTCAATACTTGTATCATTATCATTTGAATTCATTGATTATAAAAGAGAAATGATTAGCTTTCTCTATGTCTCCAAATATCTTTTTAAGAAAAGCATTTAATGTTTTTCAATACATTGGTATTGTCAGTTTCAATAGCCAATAGATTATAATGGTTAATTTCTTTTTCACTACTTTATTTTTGGATCACATATCTGTAAAATGACCAAATCAAGATATGCATGCACAATGTTTTTGTAATTGTTACTAGCATGAATTATAACCATTCTCAGAAGGCTGTAAACAGTGGATTTAGAGTTATTTTATTTTATTTTTAGATCTAGGGAGTGAGTATATTGTGAGATCACCATATCAATCAGAATCTTGCTTGGTCCAACTGCTTGTAGTTACTTGTACATGTGTCAGTGTTCATCCAGAATGAGATGAGTCTGCTTGAAGAAGTGAATCCACAATAATGCAAACAGAGACTGACCATGTAGGGTTATTACAGATATCAGCCAGTCATGATTCCAATGGCAAACAGCACACATGCAAAGACCAGATATTAGCTCAACATCTCTGACTTGATTCTGCGAGTCCACAATTTCAGCTGACAACCTCACTATTTATGTCATACCTGATGGGGCTCTGGTATAACTGCATCACAGATGAGTTCACCTTGGAGATAGCAGTGCATGTGACCATATCAGAACTAGCATGTCCAAATGCTTGCTACTGAACTCCACTAAAGGCAGCCATGGGCCTAAAGTTTATGTTTAACAGGGCAACATGATGTACCTCAGTCTTCCATATACAATATGGCACATGAGATAATGCAGACCCAGAGTTAAAAAATATAGTAATAGTGCCAAAATTATATATTATACACAGTATAATGTGACAACAAAAAACTTTCAATCAATGGAAATTATACTCCAAAACAAAAACAAACTCACCAGTGTTAAGGAAGGAGCTTCTACATGGTTATTTGACTCACTAGAAACAGCAACCAAATCTCTACCAATGATTTGAAACATTGAATTATTTGCAAGTTTAATTGATGTATGTGATTTGTGAATGTTAAGTTTTAGTTGAACAACAAATGAGGATCAGTCATAATTAACTTGAACCAGAGAATAGATAGGTTTCTTCTTTTTTAAAAATGTTAACACATACAAAGGATAGGTGACATGTCTATTATAAATAGCATCTATCGCAACATGAAATGTGTGATGCTATCTACATGTATATGTAATATTAATGTAGATAGCATCACTTCTCTTTTGGATGTCACAGGAAAAATCTTCATTTACATCCTCTTACAGCACCATCTCTACAGAATAGCTTCAATAGTGCTCCATGAGTCTCAAGCTGGATTCCTGTCTCAGTATGGCACAACTGACATGATTTTTGTAGCTTGACAGCTTCTGCAAAAGGCAAAAGGAAGATTAGCATTACCTTCTTTGAACTGGGTATATTTAAGAAGTTGAGGTACCCACTATGTTTTCTTCACATGCCATGACTTTTTCATGATGGAATGATGGCTATTGTCTTTGTAGGTGGTGAATTGTCTCTGTCCATTTGGTGTTGATATTATACAGGGATGTGTTCTTGCTTACGTTCTGTTCAACATATATCTTGTGTAAATGGTGAAATATGTATGACATTTCAATTGGAAATGTCATTTCTATCCACTCTAAAACTTTGACCAATGCCATTTATGAGCTGCAGAGAATGCTTCTGGTTTATCTCCAAAAACTGCTGTGTCCCTAAATTTGACCTTATACTGCAATCTTCTTTCGGGTATAATAATAATCCACCTCCTACCCATATTTCTATGAAAAACCAAGACATAAACTACACCACTTCTTTTGTCTATCTTGGGAGCACCATCTTTAGTGACACAATATTGACTGAGGAGTATAAATGGGTTAGAAACATGGACACACTATAGGAAGAACATCAGAACATTTGAAGCCTTTCACACTTGATGTTTGCAGTGTATCTTTGAATCACTTCAAGGGACAAAACTCCTTACTGAAATTCTCATGCATTCATAATCAATTAGCATTGAAGCAATGATCATAAAGCTCATTCTCCACTGGCCAGGCATGTAATCTGTGTGGATGAGCTCTGACTGCTGAGAACAGTGCTTTATGATGAGCTAACTATCAATGCAGTGGTCCTAAGAAACATTATAAAGATTAACTGAAGCATATCCTCACAGACTGTGCAATTCCTGCATAGAATGCTTAAGGATACACTGTGGATTGGAAGGTGTTGAGGAGAGTTGTGTATGATGTGGTGCAACAGTTCAAATCTTAACACAATGGGCAATGGGATGATAGAAGGGCAGCCCGGCATCATTTTTATATTTTGGTCATCCATTAGTAACAATGTGTTTTTTTTTATCTATGCCTGGCTTGTCCCCAGATCTATGTTTCATATATTGGACTTATATCACATTTACATGTTCATCAGAGGCTAGGTTGAGATATCAAATGGAGAGAAGCAACATCATCATCAAATCAATAGACAGCCAGTAGCAGTATCATGTAGTCATAGCAGTGTTTGGTTGGTCTTCATCTTTATGTAGTTATTTAATGCTTCAATGTTCCTATAAAATTATGCACTGCCTGCCTTTAGAATTTTTACCACTGTAAAGAGGTCATGTAGGTGTCACGACAAAAAGCACGCAGCCCACACTGTAAATGTGGTTGGCATTAGGAAGGGCATCCAGCTGTAGAAATATATCCAGAAACAGTTCTGTATGAGCAGGACACGGTCACCTGACACAACTTGCACACCCATGACAAGCAATCTGACTGAATGTGACAATAGGAGAAAAGTGATTCTGCTGTCTATACCCTGGAAGATGTACTATTAAATATTCCTGAACTGAAAGTTTTACCATGTGGTATATGAAGTGAAGGTGCTACTCAATCATTTACATAAACTTTGGTACAATCCATAGGTTCACACTCAGAATGAGTCTCATTTCAGTGTGCATTTTAAGTTAGGTACTCTCAACCTAAAGCAGTTAGCTGTAGGTCCTCACCAAAACACAACAGAGATGAACTGCAAAATAATTGTTACTTCGATCAGGCGAGCCTCCACTGATGACAAGGTCCTCGCAGTCAGCGGCCCGACTTCCCCAAACGTCTCCAACATCACAGGCTGAAAAGTGTAGTTAACCGACAGATCTTGATATTTCAGAATTGTGTTCCATTCGGCTACGAACACAGTAGCTCACCCACTAACTGCAGCATCCACGATGTGGGAAGAAGCAAAAGAGTCACTGACTGTGACGTCCCAGATAAGACACCTGCCTCTTATCTAGGGACACAGGTAAGACCGTCAGGTTTTTTCTCATCAATTCTGGACAGCCCAGACGGTTCCAAAATTGAGGGGATGTTTTCCCCGAGCCAAAGCCCTCTTCGTGATGTGGTTTAGTTCAGAGTGACGCCCGAAGCGACCGGCATTCTGACTGCAAGATAGACCGTGAAGGCCTATTGAGTCGATGAGCCGACCGCACCGACATTTCAGTACTGTACAGGTTTAGCAGAAAAATAATATTATGCCTACATGGTATAATATTAATAAGAAATGATATTTTGTTATTGTTGTTATTTGTTATAGTGAGAGAGAGATTTATGAATCGCCGCGGGAATTTTTCCCTCTGGGTGGAAGTCGAGACACATTCTCCTACGCTGGCGGCGATTGGCTGAACTGAGCAAAACAACGCACGGAGAATGTATCCATGAGCCCTCGGAATGTAGGTCACTACACAGGCATCGGCTCCCACTCTGAGAGCAATGGAGACACGAAGCTCGTCCAGGCTGAGTAGGCCACTGGTAGGGCATTAACCCAGTCTCCTGAGTATTTGATGCTAGTAGACAGTAAGCGGCATCTTGAGAAATGATCTGACTGGTCGAAGAAAGAGTCAAAGGTGGCCTTCGAATGTATGTTGCCCCAAACCCTCTGTCTCCGTTTGTCCTCTACCGTGCAAGGAACAGACAAACCCAGCTCTCTCCCACGTAGAAGAGCTTCATCCACCTCCATGTTAGTGTAAATAATACATTTGCCTCAAAACATTCCATTAATGGTATTTATTATATGTGTTTACAAATTGTTCGCAATTCTTTCACAATGAAAACATAATGTTATTTATACAACTGTGAATAACATTTACAAATATTACCTTTCACGACAATTACGTTTTTCTTCAATGTGTTTTATTCTGTAAATTGGCAAACTGTTCTTGGAAAATAAATTTGTTATAGGTTGAAGACAATTGAAGGAGTAAATTGATATAGTTTTTCTGAATGTACAGAAGTATGTTATTGCATATTACTGGTGTTATTTAGGCGAGGGGAATATTTTCAACAACACCGCCTACTTCATATTTTAATAACGTCATCTGATCTAATTATATCATACAAACAAATTGCAATATTTATATCACACATATAGCCGAAGCTCATAATATCTATATCAGACATGTAAACATACTTTCATACTCTAAAAAAAAAGACACTGAAACATAGGAGATTTCTCAGCTTTAAAGAATTCATCGAAAATTAATATGGAAGATGTTAAAGATTTCGACACCTTTGAATATAGCTGTGATATTTGTAAGAAAACATTCTGTTCAGAACATGAAGTCTTCATTCACAAAGAAATACACAGTACGGAAAAGCTAACAAAACCCAAAAGAATACACACTGGGGAAAAACCATTTCACTGTGAAGTATGCAAAAAATCCTTCACTCGGAAATCTCATGTTGCTGTCCACATGCGTAGTCATACCGGAGAAAAACCTTTTTGTTGTGAAACATGTGGGAAATCTTTCACCGAAAATTCTATGCTTACAATCCATAAACGTAAACACACTGGAGAAAGACCGTATAACTGTAAAACATGTGGAAAAACTTTTGGAAATAACAGTAATTTAAAAATCCACGAACGAATCCATACTGGAGAAAAACCGTACCACTGTGAAATATGTGAGAAATCTTTCTCTCAAAATACTAGTCTAGTCATCCACATACGTAGTCACACTGGAGAAAAACCGTATCGATGTGATATATGTGGGAAATCATTCTCTGTTAACTATCAACGTGTTATCCACATGCGGAATCACACTGAAGAAGATCCCTATCAATGTGAAATATGTGGACAAGTTTTCTCTATCCGTATATTGGCAAATCACAGAAGCACACATACAGAAGAAAAACCTTATTGCTGTGGAATGTATGAAAAATCTTTCATTGATAATTCATATTTTGATACCCACAAACGTAGACACACTGGAGAAAAACCGCACAGCTGTGATATATGTGGAAAATCTTTCCTTGTAAAGTCTAAGCTTACACTCCACAAACGTTGGCATGCTGGAGAAAAACCATACAGCTGTGAAATATGTGGAAAATCGTTTTTTAATAATGGTGATTTAATCAAACATAACCGAGTACACAGTGGAGAAAAACCTTTCCATTGTGACATATGTGGAAAATTCTTTGCACATAATTGTGTTTTAACAAAACACAAAAGAAGACACACTGGAGAAAAACCTTTCCGCTGTGATACATGTGGAAAATCTTTTACCTGTAACAGTGATTTAACAGTTCATAAAAGAATACACACTGGAGAAAAACCTTACCACTGTGAAATATGTGGAAAATCTTTCATTGAAAATTCTAGGCTTACAATGCACAAACGTAGGCATACTGGAGAAAAACCTCACAGCTGTGAAATATGTGGAAAATCTTTTGTTAATGTTAGTGATTTAAGCAGACACAAACAAATACACACTGGAGAAAAGCCTTTCCACTGTGAAACATGTGGAAAATCTTTGGCTAGTAAGCGTAATTTGACAATTCACAAAAGAATACACACCAGAGAAAATGCTTTGAAATGAAATATATGAGAAATTATTTGTTGAAACTATTAAAATTAAAATCCACAACATTGGTGTATCACCATATAGCTGTAATGGTGTGGAAAATCTTTTGTAAATAATTGTGATATAAAAGTCATAAACATTTTAACTGAAATATTTAGGAAATCATGTGAAGACACATAAATGACAAGGAGATGCACACTAGAGATTAATCTTATCACTGTGATATATATGGTAAAACATTTTTTAGAACTCTTCTCTTGTAATCACACTATAGGAAGTTGAGATGTGTTAAAATAATCCTTTGTCATCTTAAAGACTCCAAACGTTGACACATTTGAGAAAAACCATGTGATTGTGAAATATACGGTAAATCTTTTGTTAATAATAGTGATTTAAACTAATACAAGCAAATACACACAGAAGAGGAACCATATCATTGTAGAATATGTGAGAAATCATTACTTACACTCACATAAAAAGATATGAACTAATACTCACTAAAAGGAAGCCCTTTAAGTGTAAAACATGAGAAATCTTTTTCCTGCAAATCTAAACTTATAACCACAAATGAATACACATTGGTGAACATTTATGAGAAATATGTTGAAAATCATTCACTTTGAACTTTTATTTTGTAATCTACAAATGTGCTCTAATTTGAGCAAAATCTTTTCTCTAAAATATTTAAGAAATCCTTATTTGTAATTTGATAAATAAATGCATACAAAACAAAAACTATATCAATGTGAAATATTCTGGAAATCATTCCTTGACTTCAATAATTTCATATTCCACTAATACATC
Organism: Eledone cirrhosa; assembly: GCA_964016885.1. NCBI lineage: Eukaryota > Metazoa > Mollusca > Cephalopoda > Octopoda > Eledonidae > Eledone > Eledone cirrhosa. The sequence continues at coordinate 145,555,446 of OZ024742.1, read as the reverse complement.
CTGGAGAAAAATCTACTCAGTCATTTGTCATGAAATTTTCTTACAGGTATACATTCTCACTAACCATGACTGTAAAAACCCTGGTGTGAAATATGTAGGAAATTATTCTCTTTCAAAAGTAAAAAGAAGAAATAACTAAGAAAATCATTTCAGTTTTTCATATATTCCAGACAAGAAATGTTTGAAAGAAGATAGATAATTTTCATTTTTTTTTCTTTCATTAACTTTTCTTACTCCTAAATAAGTTTAGTTTTTTTCGAATTTGAATTGCTCTCTCATAGTGTAGATGCCACAACAAAAAGCACCCAGCCTACCCTATAAGGTGGTAGCTAGCTCTGGTGCCATGAAAAACTCCTGCTACACACTGTAATATGGTTAGCATTGGGAAGAGCATCCAGCCACTAAACCAAGCCCAAAATGGATCATATGAGCAAGATGTGACCTGACCTGTCTAGCATCATAATGTAACAACCTGTTTAGCCATGCAAGCTTGGAAAATAGATGTTAAACAGTGATAATGAAATTTGTGTTTTATTTTTATGCTATTTGTTACAAACAGTGCTCTTTGTTGAAATAACCTCACCATTTTTCATTAAGCCTATCATGATACACTATCTCTATAAAAAGTTCCCTCCTTATACATCCCCCTCTCTTTTATTCCTATATTCTTCTTTCTTTTTGCTATCTACATACCACACTTGCAACTTTATTATTTTAGTTGGTGACTTCAATGGACATCTTTGGCAGAACCATGATGGAGTATATGGTGGCTATAATACAGTGCAAGAAATGGAGAGGGTTCTTGTAGATCTATGATGCAAATGATGTAACTATCTGTATGACGACTTCAGGAAACTGGCCAGGTTGACTTCATACTCACTACAGGATAGAATGGTGGTTGTGAATATTAATTTTCTTCTTGGTGAATTATATACCACTTAACATGAGTGATTAGTGACTTCAGAATGAGAGCTATACATAAGACAACCTGGAGAATGTGTGGAAATTGAAAGATCCATTTGCTTGTTAAGCATCAGTTTATTGATGTTCTAGATGACACATAACATGAAGGAATAGGTAGAGACCTTTAACATAGTTGTGTACATGTTAATGAAGCATTGACAGACTGTTTTACTGTTGAAATGATATTAGACAATGCTGTGTACTTTCTCCATTCATCTTCAAGCTTGATAGAGCAGGCAGGTTGATTGAGAAGCTCATGGATTCATATGGGATAATTATGAGATGGTATGTCAATTGGATTTACTTAATGATATTGCATTGTTACGACAAGATGAAGAAAGCATGCAAATATCTACAAGTTCTGTAAAGTCCATAATAGAAAAGTTCAGCTTACATTTAATTCAATCATGAATGTCTAAAGATTGCTGTAAACGATGAAGATTTAGATAATATGCCATATTATACCTTATAGGGTAATATAATCTGTGTGGATGGAGGTCAATAACAGAATTTGAAAAGCTGGGAAGATATTTGTTAGATTTGCCAGAATCTGGAAACTAAAAACATTGGTGTAAAAACTAGAATTTCAGCCTACAGCTCAATATGACTGATCTTCTCTATGACAGTGACAATAACAAACAACAACAACAACAAGCCTTTTAAGGTCATTTTCCCTGCAAAAGCAGGTGTTTGCCTTGTGAACCAATGTTTTACAGCCAGATGCCCTTCCTAATGCCAGCCTTTTTAGCTCCTCGTATGACATGGGTACACACAATGTGTAGAAGAAGGATATAGAATATTATACATATTTATTACATAGAATGAATAGAATATGATAATATATAAAATTATGTATATGTGGGATGTGAAGCCCAACAAGTAATTGGATTCAAGTTTTTTCCCCAAATGTGCATTACGTTCTTATTCAGTGGTATGATAAATTATTCTTTCTACTATTAGCACAAGGCCAGCAATTTGGGGGAAGGGGCAAGTCGATTATATTGACCCCAAGAGGATTAAAGGCAAAGTTAGCTTTGGTGGGATTGAACTCAGAACGTAGAAAGTCCTAAACTAAATATTACAAAGCATTTTGTTCGACGCCCTACCAATACTGCCAATCCATCACCCTCATGATATAAAATAGGTCGCTGTTGTCATAAATAATTTTATCCTTACACTCAATATTAACAGTTAAAGTGGCCATACTAAACTTTTTCCCTGGAAAAAGAAGGGGGACCTTGGGTTTTTCACCCCACCTCCCACCTCTCGTGTTTTCTTTAACTTTTTTTTTACCTAACATGCTCCAAAGGACTTTTTTCCTTGGAAAATAGTGGGGGCCTGCCTAAGTTTTCTTTACCCCCTAACCCTGGGCGAGAGTGTGTGTGAAAAGTTCAAGGGTCCCCCCTCTCCATTTCATTAATGGGAAAAAAGTCCTTTGTGCCATATTAGGAGATAAGTTTAATAGATAGCACACAAAAAAAAAACCAAAGAAAAAATATTTCCCACTGAAATTGATGGGGGTGTCTTTCTATAATAATTAATACCTTAAGTTCAATTTGGTATTTAATTGACATTACAATCCATGAAGATTCCAGAAATCATGGGGCTTCCCACATTGACATTTTAATCCCCTACATACATCAGCCCCGACTCAGAATGCGAAACTCAATCAGACTTAGCTACCGACATCCATCACAGTCAAAGTGTCAACCAAATCAAATTATTTCACATTCGCTGGAAATAAACGACACCTTGAATATTGATCACATTGATAAAAAATTGGATGGGAATTCAAAATAATTTTTCTCAGAATTACATTTTTCAATTAAACAAGCCATGATGAGTTTATTTATCTTAAAGACAAATATTGTACTGGATCGCTTGAAAAAAGCATCGAAAACATATACATAACTTAAGGGTTCAAATTTAGAAACAAAATTCCATTTAACCCTTTAGCATTTAAACCAGTCATATCTGTCCAGAACTCTCACACCTCTTTCTGTTCAAGCTGATCATACTTATGATAAGGTGTTGTTATCAAAATCTCATAGATTCGATATTACGTGAGATATAGCCTATACCATGAAAATACAATAGTAAATATAATGTAAATGCTAAAGGGTTAAACTCATATAATGTTATATATGATATTTAATTATATATTTTTAGCATTTAAACAGCACCGGTCACACGTAAAACTTTTTTATTATAGAGAAATAAACGATGTACTTGAAATTTTATATTTTTTCTCTAACAAATATACTGACAATATAAATAGGTTGAAATTATAAACACAAATGCTTTAGCTGTCAAATAGCAACACATATATCTCTATTGCTTAATTACATATACATTTCATATGAAAATATAGAATCAAAGTGTGTCAATTGGTCACACACCTCAAGGGGGTACCAGAGCCACCCTCTAATACTTTTTGATGCAAATCAACACACAGACTGTTACCGCAGGGGATAGCAAGGCTAAAGCGCTGAATCAACCAAGCACCCTCACGGGCATCACTTGATACCTCGGTAAGGCGAGGTGCCAACGATGACCTGAACTTTGTTGTCAGTGGTCTGGTCCAACTTCTCCAAACACCTCGAACGCCACAGGCTGGAAAAAGTTTATTGATAATTCCCGGTATTTAAAAATGTTATTCCATTCAGCTACAGAAGTAGTTACCTTCACATTTACCGCAGCATCCAGGATGTGTGACAGACTGAAAGAGTCACTGATTGTGGCATTTCAAATTAGACATCTACCTCTTACCCAGGATCGCTTGAAAGAAAAATCAAAAACATATACATAATAAAATAAGGGAACAAATTTAAGAACAAAACTCTGTTTAAACATAGTCATACAATGGGGTTTTGGTTTAACATACAGAAAAAGAAAGCAGCATTAGAAAGGACTATAAATATAAAGGGGAAGAGCAAGTACTAATAGAGAAAGGAGGAAGGGAAGAGGCTGATAGACCCTACACTCAAGTCAGAGCGGTGTTTTGGCTGCACCCCGCAGACTAAATGGCAAAGGCATTCCTGCGGACAATGGTCAATGACACATGCTGCATCAACCACAGCACCTCGCAGGGCTCCTTCCTAAGATGCGTTGCTATCAATACGATTTTACAAAGGAGATCAACTGTATGAAGTCCGTGGATGCCTAAAGTCTCGACAGCAACCAGACAAGGACCTATGACACATCCTACAACATGGGACCTCATAGTAGGCAGGCTAAACCTGCAAGGCGAGCTGTAACATCAAACAATAGATGATAATGAGTGTGTATATGTGATGTTGCCAAAATAAAATGTGCTCAATTCACTCTGCAAAATGGTTGGCAATGGAAAGGGCATTCAGCTAGAGAAACCATATCAAAATGTTATATATATATATAGGCAGTGGCAAGGTGGCCAGGTTCCCCAATACAAGGGGGCCCACGGAGGCATTGCAGGGACCCACTAGTATTTTAGGGGCCAATGCTTTGTTTTCAAAAAATACCTGAAGTCTAAAATAAATAATAAAATAAAATAAAAAATAAATGGAACAATTAAGCAAGCATTTGGTCAACCAATTCCTCAGGGAATTAATGAAAACTAAAATATATGATAGTGCAAATAGCTGGAATCAGTGTTTGTACATTCTACTAAATCTAAAGCTTTGTGTATTCATTCATGCATGCAAACATACATATATACACACACACAAGCATAGAAGTCGACCTTAAGTAGGAGCAATAACATTAAGAAAGACATGAACGACACCAGATCATTTTGTTTTGCAAATTTTGAAAGTAGGTTTATATGTATGAATTTTAATGAAATTTTAGTAATTGTTTCTGTGGCCTAGTGGTAGGTGTATTAGAGATAATGGAGGTCCTGTCCTTGGGTTCAATCCTGGTCAAGAGGTACATGTAATCTTTTTCAGTTTTTATTTTACATCTCAGAGAAAAAATAATGAAAAGGTTTACTGGGAACCCTACTCATGACCAGGATCAAACTTCAGACCAGGATCCTCCAACTAGGCCACTGAGACAGCTACAAAAGTATAATGAAAATTAATAATTATAAACCTACTTTCAAAATCAATGTTTAAAAGATGTGGTGTCATTCATGTCTTTCCTTAGAGCTATTAGTCATATTTAGGGTCAACTTGTCAATCTTCTGGCTCTTTCGTAACAACCTTATTATGTATATTTAACTGTTGAATTAATTTAATTTGATTATTTTAACAAACAAATTATATATATATATACATGAATGTATGTATAGTATATTTGGCAATATACTGTATGTTTAATTAAAAACATTTAGAAGACCATTCGCTATGAGTTTTAAAGTAGTGTCAATGTCACTTATTTATTTTCGGCAAAAACAATGAGGGCGGCCGACAGACAGTCTGTTTCACTTGCTTCGTAATCTCCAACAACAACAACAACACTACTAGCTTCCTAGCAAGAATCCGATCACATAAAGAAGAGAAAACAGAACTTTTTGTAAAGAACAATTATATAAATATATATATATATTTTTTTAATTCATTTTACTGTATTATATGCCTGTATGAATAACACGTTTTGCATCAAACACACATCATTTTCTTTTTCACACACCAACATATTTTTGTCTATGGTATATTCTGGATTCGGTTGGGTCTCTGCGGGATCACTTTTCAGCTGGTCAAGGTATGGCAACAGCTATTAAACGCATGATAATTAACCCACGGTTACTACTAGCTCAGACTCACTGAGCACGCAACTCAAAATTGCACACACTCATGTCATAGCATAAACCTCGACTCACGGGAAGAGAATCTTACGTATGATAATACATTGAGATTCAACTGGTCAAGGTTCGGCAACAGCTATTAAACACATGATAATCAACCCATGGCTAATACTCGCTCGACTCACTGAGCACGCAACTCAAAATTGCACACACTCATGTTATAGCGTAAACCTCGACTGGTTGGAAGAGAATCTTACGTATGAGATACATCGAGAGAAATAGTCCTCTGTGTTATCATATCGTAATCCGATACCGTAACCCCAACGTCCATCCATACACAACAGTTCGAAATACATGATCACAACTTTGTATTTTTACAGTTTCTTCTAAATGTTACACACACACATGATACACAGTTATACTATATTTTTTTTCTCTCTCCAAATTTCTCTACACTCGAAGTGCGGGCGCAATACCCACATTTTGTGTGTTTCGGGACACGCTTCTAAGAATCAGATTTCGCTACCCCTTTTATAATCGATCGCTGCTCCAGCATCGATCTGGGTAGGGAACTAATGTAGTGAAATCTATCCGTGCCTTGAAGTGCTTGGGTGACACCTAAAGGTCAAATTCTGGGTCATCACTCTTTTGGTGATGCGTTGGCTATCCCCTCAAGGAAGCGATAGGTATATAAAGCCTGTATCATCCAACGTTTTATACAGAGACATTACGCTAGCAACTAACTATAGAGACATCGGAACACCCCACTACAGAACAAGCTATGTGAAAGATTCACCACTATCAACAGACCCCATGAGGTCTACAGATACACCCAGAGCGATTAGAGCCCTACTACTACAGAACACAAATGTGGAAGATTCACCGCTGTCTGCAGGCCACGGTGGTTCACACTTACTACAGACCATAACAGAGGTATACAAACCATTACTCTCTCCCTCTCACTATGGTCTCAGACTCACGATGAAAACTACTATGACGACTGCAACAAATTTAACCACCAACAAACTTTATCTCGTCGGTCGTTGTTTTTATATCAACAACAAAAATAACATTGTCTACCTTAACAACTCTTGGTAACTGTTTTATTTTACTTTTTAATTGATTCACGTGAAGTAAACCATATATAAACAAAATTATTTATTCTTTATATTCTCGCTATTACACCTATTCTTATGGACTGAGTTCAAATCCCGCCGAGGTTAACTTTGCCTTTCATCCTTACGGGGTCGATAAAATAAAGTACCAGCAATGTACTGGGTAATTGCTGGCTTTGTGCCAAAAGTAGAAACAATTATTATTGTTACCTCATCTAACAATAACTACTTCTTACTTCTTATTTTTACCCTTCGTTAAATATATATATATATATATATATATATATATATATATATATATATATATATATATATATATATATACAGTGGTGGACTGACCAGATTGCCCAATGGCAAGTGGGCCCCAGGAGGCCGATGGAAGTATTGCAGGGACCCACAGTAGCATTGCAGGGACCTACTGAAGTATTTTAGGGGCCAATGCTTAGCTTTCAAAAAATACCTGAAATCTAAGAGAAAGAATAAAATTTTGTTTAAAACAAATAAAACAATTAAGCAGAGCATTTGGTCAACCAATTCCCCAGGGAATTAATAGAAACTAAAATATATGATAGTGCAAATAGCTGGAATCTACTAAGTATAAAGCTTAGTGTATTCAAACATATATATATGCATGCAAATATATATATATATAAACACACACACACAAGCATATATATATATATATACACACAAACTACTGACCAAATAATGTTTGGTACCAATGGGTTAAAGACATCTATCAAATCAATTAGTGTTGAAGGTGGTGTATATATATATGTAATGTATATATTATGATGGCTGCCCTTGTTATCGAGTATGTTCATTGCATGATATAATATATATATACATACACACACATATATATATATATGTATACATACACACACATATATATATATATATACATAGGGATTTTTGTACAAGTTGAAAACCTGTTATGTATACATATATATCTACTATATAAATGGTAATTTATGTCTGTCTGTGTGTAACCACTTGAGCTCTACACCAGTGAGCCGATCATGATGAAACTTTACACACATGTTAAGCTAATATTCAGAAACAGGACTGGCTAATTGGATTTCAATAAAAATCAATAATCGAACCCCTGGGGACATTAAACCCTCCCTCCCACAACTCAGTCCTCCAAAACGAGGCAACAACTTATTTGTTTTTTGTTCTTCATTCTGTAGAGAAAGAGAGAGAGGAGATAAGAGAGAAACAGAGGGCATGAGAGAGAGAGAAAGAAAACAGAAAAATGATAGCATAGTTTGATAACTAACTTTTATCTATTTATTTTTTAAACGCTTCTTAACTAATTCCTTTCTTAATGTTACTTCTTTTTCTCTCTCTCTTTCACAAAAGTCGTAATGAGACTGTGTGTATGTGATCGTGTGTGTGTGTACGCGTGCGTGTGTATCTCGGCATTCTTAAATTAGAGACAAGTGTGTGTGTGTGTGTTTATCACCGTACTTAAGTTAAAGACATATATCCCAGGCTACTGCTCATGTATGTATATATATATATATATATATATATATATGAAGCAAAAAGGAAAGGTTGTATGTGACACCTTACTGCCATAGAGGTAAAAGTTTGTGAAAGCTACAGTGTAAAAATTTTAATTAATCCAGGCTCTGCAGCACTTTGAACTAAGGAGCGTAAACGCTCCAAATATTAGTCGCTCTCCGACAGGTTTGTTGTTGAGCCCATAGCAATGGAGACTTCTGGTGTCCTTGGCTGTAGGGCTACCTCCCAACTCACCACCATCGGCACAGAGTTGGCAACCCACAGTGGTGAGCCTTGCAAGCCGGAATGGATTTTCCAGCGCGTTTCCCTTACCATCCTCTATAAAGACCGCCAGGGCTGTTGGATGGCCAGTGTGTGGGCCCCTATTTGCTCATAATAGTGAGTGATGGGGAGATCGGGAGTTTGGTTCCTGGTGTATATCTATATATTTACCACACTTACACACAATAAACTTTCCTGAATTACAGAAATAAGTAAGTAAATTCTTCATACATTCATAAACCAATGGTAAATTTATTTTTTATTTTATTTTATTTATGCTTTTTAAAATAGTCTTTACATTTTGTTTGAATTTCAGAGGTTCTGATTGTGCAAAAAAAAAAAAAGGATAAATAAAATCTAAATTTATTTTTTGGTCATGCACTTTTCACTGACAACATACCTAATGATTCTTCCAAGTGCAAAGCATTATATATGCTAACTGTAATAGGGAGCAGTATAAAAAAAATAACTACTGGACAAAACTAATAATCATTTTATCTACATGATTTGCTTTAAACAAATGGTAATAAGTTAAAATTCAGCAATCATATTTCAATGTTCAAATATTGTATCTTTAATAAAATAACCGGGAATCACCAGGTAGCTCAGATAGTATATCTATATATACACATGTACATGCACACATATACACGCACTCCCATATATAAATATATATATATATATATATATATAGGAACCAGTAAGACCCCGACAGCTGAGCTCAAGCCGTTTCGACGGCTAATTCTGGACTAAATGAAAATTTATCCTGGTATTTAAATAGCCGATCTTCTCAAGGGGTAATTCCATATATGGTCAAAGTGATTGTCAAAAATCAGTAGTAATTCTGTGGTTGCAAATTAGTAGGGGAGATGGTGGCTAAACCTGCCAGTAGGAGAAAGAGGGGAGGGGGTGGAGTAGACCCAATCAAGCGTTGGTAGTGCCAGCTACAGCTGGGCATGAGGTCAAAGAAGATACAGGGGAGGGGGAGGGGGAGGAGGTCGGAACGGTAGGTAGAACAATGGGGGGTAGAAATAGGAAAGAAAAAATACTGAGAGTGAAGAAAAGCAAATAAGTGTAAAGAAAAAAGTAAAGTAAATTAAATTCTACGACCTAGGTGTCAGGCTATTGTTAGGCGAGAATAAAATAAAGAAAGAAAGAAAGAAGTAAATAAATAAATAAATAAATAAATAAGGAAATAAGTAAGAGAACTAGGTGGGACGGATAAGGCAAGGACCCTTTTAAGAGGTATAAGTACGTAAATGATACGGTGACGGGTCAACAAAAGGGGCCAAAATACTAAAGAGACTACCACGAAATAAACAATAAAGGTTTCCATCCCGGGCCAGCAACGACCCAGTGCAGCAAAGTGAACTTGTACGAGATAATAATTCTGAGTCCCGAGAAAAATATATACTAATGCTAACTCTAAAAGATCTAAAACAAGCTACATGAAAGTTCGTACGAAATAAAGGTAGAATACGGAGAAATAAATTCAGAATCCACCCCGCCCAGAAGAAAAGCGAAGCAAGAAATACTGAAACGAAAAAATAAGGCATGTGCCACTAAGAAATATAGAGGGCACAGAGAATAGTGGGAGCGGTCGGAAAAAGGGGGAAAATATCCGGGGTCTAAGCCAACTGCTATAAAGGGCGGAGTCCGCCAAATCTATCAAAGACTAGGGGAGGAGGGGTGGGGGTACTAAGGCTACATGGGGCCAAAGGGCAGCCTCGGGTGGGCGAGAAAAGACGCCGACAAAGGAGAAGAGCTGGGGTAGAAGGACAAAGGAGAGAGGGGGGAAGGACATAAAGGAAGCGATAAAAGAATACAAAGAAGATCTTACGTCTTCCTTGGCAAGCAGGGGTTACCCATTGCAAAATCGGCAACTGGGGTGTTATAGCCCTAGTCTACCCCCCCGGGTCATTATGGGGTTTGAGGGCGAGGTAAGTCCTACGCAATCTATGTTTACATGCAGTAACCAGTTCATCTTTCTTGTTTAGGAGTTGGTCCGTCGAAAACAGCATTTGTAAAGTTTCCTCCGAGCATAAATTGCACGGACGGCGTCCTCCCGTGTAAGAATTGGCTCTGGACAGTAATCTCCAAGTGAGATCATAGGTGATGTTGTTGTCCTTGAGGTCCCATATGTGGCCCGAAAGTGTAGTGGCGTGACGCCGGGCCGGGTTTCGGAAGGTATGTCTATGTTGGTATAGCCGGGTCTTGAAGTCACATGCGGTAAGTCCTATATAGGCTTTGTTGGAGGTATCCGTCCTCACGTTGCACTGGTAGATCACATTACGGTCTCTGCATCTATTGTCGAGTGGGCAAATAGATCTATCCGGGCAGTTACACCTCCTGGTCGGTTCTCCACTGCTAATTAGGTTATTTCTGCCATCGGGGTTGAGTTTTTTGTTGTTAGAGGAGACGATGTTTTGTGCGAAGCTTGGTGTAGTGCTGTAAGAGAGTTTGATGGTATTTTTGTTAATTATGTTGTGGTAGCGGTGTTGTAATGGGAAGTGTTTTTCAATGAGCCTAAAGAATAGTTTCCCGATGGGAGTAGTCACCTCTGCGTTGTGGGGAGGATTGAACCATGTTACATTGCGTGAGCGGCGGTGTCTCCTGCTGGTTCCGCTAATGGGAGCTGGACAGTAGGATATTTCCTCCCGGAAACCACTCCGCTTGAGGGCCTGGTTGTAATAAGGCGCATGTTCATCGAATATCCGCTCATTAGCTGACAAACGGGATATGCGGAGGGAGATGTTTTTGACCAGGTTGTTTGTGATGTTCCTAGGATGGTTAGATCGGCGGTGGATGTAGTGCAGATTGTCATTAGGTTTCCTGTATGGGTAGTACAGGTCGTTTTCGAGGTCGAGGGTTACGTCCAGGAAGTTTACTCGGGTCAGGGACGTTTGTAGGGTTATTTTAAATCCCCAGTCGCGGAAGAATCTGATTAATTGTTTCCGGACCCGATCTGTACTACTGGGGTTGTACCCTTTAAGGGTAAGGAGCCCATCATCACGGTACAATCCACCACCGAATGCAGGAAACATATCAGTGAGTTTGGCTATTAGGAATAATCCTATAAGATCAGTGACCTCCGCCGAATCCGTGGCGCCCATGCTGACGTCGAAGGGTGAGTCGGGAGCTCTTTTTATCCATTTAGAGTCGTCAAAGAGTAAGACTGTCTTCCTGGCGTGGAGGATGATTTTTCTTTCCTGGTCGGTGATGGGCACGAGTGTTTCGGCGAAGTCCAAGGCGGCAGTAAGTAGCGGTAAGGTGATTGAAGCATAGTAGCTCTCTATGTCGAACTGTATGAATTTAGTTTCTCGTTTATCCTCCCTAGTCTTTGATAGATTTGGCGGACTCCGCCCTTTATAGCAGTTGGCTTAGACCCCGGATATTTTCCCCCTTTTTCCGACCGCTCCCACTATTCTCTGTGCCCTCTATATTTCTTAGTGGCACATGCCTTATTTTTTCGTTTCAGTATTTCTTGCTTCGCTTTTCTTCTGGGCGGGGTGGATTCTGAATTTATTTCTCCGTATTCTACCTTTATTTCGTACGAACTTTCATGTAGCTTGTTTTAGATCTTTTAGAGTTAGCATTAGTATATATTTTTCTCGGGACTCAGAATTATTATCTCGTACAAGTTCACTTTGCTGCACTGGGTCGTTGCTGGCCCGGGATGGAAACCTTTATTGTTTATTTCGTGGTAGTCTCTTTAGTATTTTGGCCCCTTTTGTTGACCCGTCACCGTATCATTTACGTACTTATACCTCTTAAAAGGGTCCTTGCCTTATCCGTCCCACCTAGTTCTCTTACTTATTTCCTTATTTATTTATTTATTTATTTATTTACTTCTTTCTTTCTTTCTTTATTTTATTCTCGCCTAACAATAGCCTGACACCTAGGTCGTAGAATTTAATTTACTTTACTTTTTTCTTTACACTTATTTGCTTTTCTTCACTCTCAGTATTTTTTCTTTCCTATTTCTACCCCCCATTGTTCTACCTACCGTTCCGACCTCCTCCCCCTCCCCCTCCCCTGTATCTTCTTTGACCTCATGCCCAGCTGTAGCTGGCACTACCAACGCTTGATTGGGTCTACTCCACCCCCTCCCCTCTTTCTCCTACTGGCAGGTTTAGCCACCATCTCCCCTACTAATTTGCAACCACAGAATTACTACTGATTTTTGACAATCACTTTGACCATATATGGAATTACCCCTTGAGAAGATCGGCTATTTAAATACCAGGATAAATTTTCATTTAGTCCAGAATTAGCCGTCGAAACGGCTTGAGCTCAGCTGTCGGGGTCTTACTGGTTCCTATTACCCACTCTACTACCTCAAGTATTGAGTACTTTGGTGCGTTATGGTCCACATGGTTCCTTACCACATTTCCTTCGTTATATATATATATATATATATATATATATATATATATTGAGTGAGTGTAAAAGACCAAAGGTCATTATTGAAAGTCTCTGGATTTTGCAAAATACATATTTTTTATTGGAGAAAGTAAGATATTTTTCCGCAAAAATTTGATTGCACTGTTTTGTTTCTACTTAAGTATTTTTTGAAAATGTTATTTATTCATTATAAAAATTAAATTATAGCATTCTATATGTAGGTGGGCCCCCTTCATCTCCTGGCAACCAATATTTTTAGACCTAGTCTGCCACTGTATATAGGGGAAGTGAAGACTATTAACTAGTCTAGGACAGAAACTCCAATTAAGGACTGATTTCATCTGTAATAACCTGTACAAGCAATACCAGCATGGAAAAACTGACATGTAGGTGTCACGATAAAAAGCACCCAGTCCACACTGTAAATGTGGATGGAGTTAGGAAGGGCATCCAACCGTAGAAACCAAGCCAAAATCAGTTCAGTGTGAGCAAAACAGTCCTCCAACATGGATCTCTCACAATGGGACAGCCCATCCTACCCATGCTAGCATGGAAAATGGACGTTAAACAATGATTATATAGGTAAAAATATTTTCTTTGTCCAACATAGTCATTACTTTACAGTTGTACTAACTGACCATTTCATTACAACCAACTTCACTGGTACCTCTGCTTTTAATCATTTATGGAGGCTCTATATTGATTTAGCCTACAGAGTCTCTATTAACCATATTCATATTTCTTAATGTTGAAATGGACATTTTTGTTAACATAAAGTACATGTGCCACATGGAGAAGATCTCGTCAGCAGCAAGTTATCCAGTGATAAGTAGAAAGTATATCTACATTTTCTGTATATATAAATAGAAGCCCATAATATCATCATCTTCATTGATTTTACATGTTTTTCCATGTTTGCATGGGTTGGACGGGTTCTTTTCAGCACAGCATCTTTCCCCCTCATCGTGTTCCTTCATCATCTCCTCTGTGAGTCTCAGCGATTTGAGATCTTGTCTTTTTGTTCTTTACTCAGTCCTGCTTATTGTGCATAGGTAGATGTAATTGTCACCATTCTATTTCCTACAGCTATTCTAAGCTGGATAATTCTGTCACTTACACTGATTACCTCTATTACCTTATCTATCCATATCTCAGCTAGTAGAATGGCTACACCACCTACCCCATCGTCATTTCCTGTCCAGTAAAGTTTGTATCTATGCTGTTTGCCTGTGAGTAGTCTTGCTGAGGCACCCCTCCATCTGACTTCTTGTACACAGCATACATCCACTTCTCTTCTCTCTAGCAACTCCATAATTTCACCTGATTTACTTTTCAGGATGTCAGCATTGAGTGTGACAGTCCTGAGATTTGTAACTTGACAGTGGTTAGTTTCTTGAGTAGCAGTTCGTTGTATATGGAAGGGGAAAAGGCTGTGCAATTGCTTGATGACAGTTGAAGGGTTCTCGCACATGACTACTCTGGCCACCTCACTACTTTTCACAACACTAACATGACTTGTGTTAGCCTTGTATATGCAATTAGTGTGAATCTTTTTTTATTGTGCTTTATTGCACTTTATAGCATAGACAAGGTGAATTATGCATGCCACCAGCACTGGAGAGGTTGTCTTATTGGACTTGAGAGACCTCTCAACCCTATATCAGTTTTTATTCAGTGTCTATTCTCCTAGATGGGTTGCTTTCACAACAGCTTAAGGAGTCCACATCTGCCCCGTGCATTTTTTTTTTTTTTTAATGGATGGTGATAATAAACTAAACCATAGTAGATTATACAGATACATTTCTCAGCTTTTAAGAATTCCTTTAAAATTGATATGGAGGATATTAATGAGTTTGACACTGCTAACAAAACTACATTTACCAACATAGATTTAATTACAAGGATATGCAATGGTGATAAATCATTACATAGTGAACATTTACTAAAGAAGGTTCATTATACAGAGATGTTCCAGAATATAACCGAGAAAGTTATAATAAAACATTCTCTTTAGAACATGGCATATTTTCTATGGATGGATGCCCTTTCTATCATCAACAACTTTACAGTGTGTACTGAGTGCATTTATTGTGTAGATGACCTACACTAAGAAGGTTGCCATGTCTACAGCACAATATATTCATGAAGGTTGAGCATTACAGGTTTTATAGATCTTTCTTGTCATATTTGTGGATAATTTCCTCTCGTGTAGGACATTTATTTCATTGATGCTGTTTATCACCACAGTTGGAGTTTTTAGAATAGTTGTTTAAACACTTGGAGGTTGCAGCTAGATATTCATCTTGGTTGCTGAGAAAATTCTTGCCATGTTGTGCAATAGGGTTGATGAGTGTTGAGAGATTTTGATATTTATAGAGGTATTATTGTGAGGTTGTTTGATTACTCAAACTTGACTGATATGCTATAATGTAAGAGTGGTATTTTCAAGATGTTGTTCTCATATGATAGAGGATAAGAGAACAGTAACAGTTACTTCCTTAAAATTACCTTTTCAAAATTCTTCTAATAAGAGAAAATATTCATCAAATAACTGGACTTGTGGTTGTGTGCATGTTGAAGAAATCTTGTAAAAATGTCATGGTTTTTGATGGGTGTTTTCAAATGTATTTTCTGCTATTTCATATACGTAAAATGAAACATCCTCAAAAGAATATTCTACACTGGCCACTAAATGAAATGATACTAACTGTAATGAAAGTGGACTGTTATATTTAAGGCTTGCTGAAAGGATGTAAAATAACCGCTATTGAATCTCTTTATTTTAAGTATCCTCAATATACTATACTGTTCTTCATTATTTCAGATTATCTGATGACATTGGCAATAAATGATATTTTACTTCAGATACATCATCAATATCTAGTATTATCTATTATCACATTTATAAATGTTGTTGTTGGCTAATTATAGGTTAGCTCTGGCCCCAAATTAAATCAAATGACATTGCTGAATTTGTAACATCGTTGAAATATATTCAACTGTTGGATGAGAAATGTAACAGATTGGATTCTTAGAGACCACAGAAAAAAAAAGGAAAACCTCCAAAGATCAAGAATTGGATAGATTTGACAAAAATAAATGTAGACTGAAAATACAAAACCGAAATTTATATTGCAAAAGCAATGGTTGATTTGACTGATTGTATTCTATAGGAAGAAGGTGGCAAATTGGTAGAGTCGATATGACGTCGGATAGAATACTTTACGGTATTCGTCCCACCTCCTTGCGTGCTCTAGTTCAAATCCAGTAGAAGTCAACTTTGCCTTTCATCCTTTTGAGGTCGATAAAAAAAGTATCAATCCAGTATTGGGGTCGATTATAGAAAAAATTGACCTTGTTCAGACCTGGAGAAGGTTGGGCTCTGCCAGCTTTTAAAAATGCCCTACACACGCTGTATGATGGTGCCTCTACGTCTCCACATGGAGTTATGGGATCTTTTATTCTATAAGATGAGGCTATGTAGCCAGTCCTAGTAAAATAGACTCCCAGGCTATTTAGCCGGTGAGTGTCTGACACCATGAGTTGCGGCTCAAGTTAAGACTATTGTTAAAACAATTTGAAATCTTTTCCCCCATCAATTGTTAAAAAACAAGTTAAAATCATCCTACATGATAATTATCGTTTGGTGTATATTGATATACGCAAATATATATGCACATAGATATAATACGTAAATTGACAATATGCACATAAACTGAACAAAGACTGTGTTACACTTACTTCTGTAATCAGTAAAGTAATCCATGATACATTTTTAAAAAAGGCGATAATGGAGATGGAAAAGCGATGAAACTGTTGACAGAAAATTTTCATGAATCTTCACTTGAGAATGTCGATGGGAAGCTTCAAGCAGTGAATTTGAAAATAGATGCTGCTGGTATGAATGAATGAATTACATTTACCAATATGAAGAGTTGACCTTCGCTATATTGTTGTTTTACTGTATTCACATATAGACTTCTTAAGTTTTTGTAGTGTCCCTTTTCTAGCAGTTAAAAAGAAACTGAAATTCATTTCAACTAAAAGAGAGTGATAGCTGTTTCACATCACTGTAGAATTTCTTTGTAGACACAGTTGTCAGCAAACAGACCCCTTTCATTTAATATTTTTAGATTTTCTTTTTTTTTGTAACTCGTGATAATACAACATACATCTGACCATGTGAGAAGAATTGTGTTCGTAGATATACACCTATATTTTCAAATGTCTGCCCTTGTGCTTTGTTGCATATAAGGGCAAAGGCTGGTTTGACAGGAAATTGCTTGCGAATAAAGGTGAAAGGGAACTGAAGCTCTTGCGATAAATGTGGTATCCTTGGGATTAGCAACCTTGTTCCAGCACTGAGACCCAATGCCACTTCAGCTTCAGTTACATGATTATGTAAACTGATGATGATGTAGCATGTACCATTGCAATGCCCATTTAGAGGATCCAGATTTCTCAGATGCATGATGCAACTGGCTTTCTTCAGTTTAAGTATGTGTTGGGAAGCCTGATGGGGTAAGTTTGTTGATGAACTCAATTGGATATTGCAGTTCATTATCTACTGTGTCAGAGCTTCTGTAGATTATTTCATGACCAGGGAACTTGTTGACCATGAACTCATTCACCAATCTTGCTGCATAATTTGTTGGAGTGATAATGGCTCTATTTGCAAGCCATAGTGGGTTTGTGTAGTTTCCTGGAAGATTTGTATACACAAAATCACACAGTCCAGACACATTACCATATTCCAGACAAAGTTCATTTGGAAGAAGAATTGTGAATGCACCTACATGTTACCATTTCCCACATCAAGAAAGTAGTTTGCAAACTGTCTTTCATCAGAATCCTCTGCATTAATTAACCGTTGATTGGTTGTCATCTCCATGGTTTCCACACAGTCCCAGAGATAGGATCTCTTGATGGTTGCCTCAACTATTTGTGGTCTAACACCATGACGTACAAGAATTTGCTTCCAGTCACCAGATAGCAATACTGTTAGACCACCAAATGGCTTTTTGCAATCTCGAACATCTTTGAAGATCCTATCAAGGCATTCAAAGATATGCTTATGTCCCATACCTATCTCATCAATGATTAGCAGGTCAGCTTGCTGCATAAGTTTACCTGTGTCATCCCTCTTTGTAAAGAAGCAAGTTGATTCAGCAGTCACATTGAGAGGAATCTTGCACTTGGAATGAAGAGTTCTATCTTTGTGAAGCAAAGTGGCTGCTATTCTAGATATGGCAGTGGCAAGCGCAATTTTTTTTTTTAGATCGGAGGTAATCCAATAGGATGTTTATGACATAGGTCTTTCCTGTACCTGCAGTCAAGCAGAACATTCTGCCTTCATTTTCATTTACAGAGGTAATTACTTTGTGAAAAATAACCAGTTGCTCAGGATTCAATGTTGGCAGAAGTTCATTTATGTTTGCTTGCAGTTGGTGTGTATTGAAATCAGTTTCTGCCATAAGAACCCTGTTGATTTCTGGTATGGCAACAATAGTTGGGTCTGGCCAAGGAAGTCCATAGTTGGCATGAATGTCCAAGCCATCATGTTGAAGTCTTTGTTGGATCTTCTGTAGAACAATCTGCACGGTTTGCATGGACATGACTTGCTCATGACGTTCATGCATGATATCCTCTGCAAGACAATTCTTCCATTTCTCCCAGAACTGCAGAGGGTCATTTGGCATACTGTACAATAAAATGGTGCAGAAGATCTCTCCAAGTGTAATGGATGAGGCCTCTTCCATAGCTTTGTCTTTTCTCCATCTTCATCTAACAGACCAAGTTTCCTGCATGCTTCTTGGAATGTTGGAAATTCAACTCCTTTAATTGTCCTAAAATCTTTGTATGAAGTTGACCTAGCTTTGTGATGTAGGATCATCCTGAGGTAATATAATTCAGATTGATGTCTACTGAGAGATACTGTTGGAATGCTTCCAAGAGATTCACTCATAAATTGTTGATCACCATCCAGATGTCCCTTTTTTCTTCTTTGCCACTTTTTGTTTGTCCAAGTGAAATATTTAGGAATATCAATATACAATATGTTTTGTGCCAGTGGGTCTCTAATATTCAGTTGAAAATATTCCGTCAACTTAGTCATTGGCTGTCCCCTAGAAACAATACTTTCTTCCTGCCCTCGCTCATATACGACCATTTGTCCCCAGGTAAATGGCAAGGCAACTTTTCAACTGGCTGTTTTCGATGATGTAATGGAAATTTATAGATTCTCCAGAATGCTTCACTGGCTGAGATGTACCATGCATTGATATAAGTCTCAATCTCATTTTGGGCATGGACACAATTTCCTTGATCATCCTTAATAGTGAAAGTGATCTTGTTTGATCCTTTTGTGATGTACTTATATAAGTACTTAACAGCCTTGACACTGTGGACAACCTCACAATTGATGTGGCACTGATATCTCAATGAGAGGAAAGGGTTGTATGGAACAATCCAACAATTATCAACAGTAAATTCCTGACCTTTAAGTTGGATTGTATGGGTGTGACCACCATGCTGTCTATCCCTTATTCTATACTCCGGAAAGGAATTTTCGGCAACAAATGTGGTTTATCAGAATGCCTTGGGATAACTTTTTGAGCAATGGCGTTGTTGTCCTAGCCCTTCCATACATGAGCACATCATATTAGCTTGCCCACATGGGCCATGAATGTTGCAGGATGTGATGATCTTATGCAGAATTGGATTGGTCTCTTTATCAGGAATCTCACAGTACACTACCTGATCAATGGCATCAGCAGTTTTGGGCTTGCTAACTTCAGCCATTATCAGCAGAATATGTGCTTGAGTGAGACCTCGTTTTCTGCCTCTCTATTGTAGCAGAATGAGCCACAACTTTTCCTAGGACATTTTTTTCAGTATGTCATCCATGAGGCTGTCATACTTGATCTTGAAGACTCTTGCACAAATATCAGGACGGTCTCTCAGTTCTTCACCAGAGTGCAAACTATTTTTTATTTTATCCCAGTTAGGGTTAGTTGTTACCGTGATGAAATAAGATGGCTTTCCCATGTGTCGAACCACAGTCATCGAATTCTGAAAGCACTCACTGTAGAAGCGAGGGAAACCATAGATTGAAGAAGAACAATTCTCCGGCCTGCACTTGTTTCAGACGTTAGACTGTGCCCATGCTGGGGTTCCACGATTAAAGAATTTTCTTGACTTCAATTCCAGTACATATATTTTAAAATCTAGTACTTATTTTATTGATCTCTTCTATTCTCTTTGAAACGCGTGTGTGTGTCTATGTGTTCATATGTATGATGGTACCCTATCACTTGCAATGAGGATTCTTCCAGCTAGGTTTGTGCATGCGTGGTACAGACCAGCCTTCGTGCATGCGCTCTTCGGACCAGCCTTTGCGCATGTGCTCTTCGGATCAGCCTTCGCGCATGTGCACTTTGGACACCCTTCACGCATGTGCAGTACGAACCAGCCTTCATGCATGCGCACTTCAGACCAACCTTCGCGCATGCGCACTTCAGACAGACTTCACGCTTGCGCACTTCGGAACAGCCTTCGAACATGCGCAGTACGAACCAGCTTTCGCACATGCGCACTTCTGACCAGCCTTTGCGCATGCGCACTTCGGACCAGACTTTGCGCATGCGCACTTCGGAAAAGCCTTCCGCATGTGCAGTACTGACCAGTCTTCGCGCATGCGCACTTCGGACCAGCCTTCACGCATGCACTTTACGGACAAGACTTCGCCTATATGTCTATGTATGAATAGATATATTTGTGTGTGTGTCCGTTAGATGTATTATTGCAAGTTACTTCACCCGGGGAGGATTAATAATAGCTTCACTTACTTTGCAAGACGATTTGTGTGTGGTGTGGTATGTGTGTGTGGTGTGGTATGTGTGTGTGTGTGTGTATATATATAAATATATATATATGTGTGTGTGTGTGTGTCTGCATCAGACATAATTTATATGCTATTACATTTATATATATATATCTAATCAATGGGCGTACAACAGTGCTTAATTTAAACTATAATAAAGTAAGAAGCGTTGGACTGCGTTTACAGGTATATTTATTTATGTTTACAGGTATATTTATATATATATACACACACATGTAACTATCGTCTGCCAAGACCATTAATACTTTTAACGGAATTTCGCGAAGTTTAGGTTTTCATTTTACGTTTACTTCGTTATTTTTCATTATCAATGTTTTATTTTAAAGTTGTGAATGTAATTTTGCTGAATACATTCATGTTTCATTGTTGGGTTTTATTAATTTATTTATTTTGTTCGAGATATTTTTACCTGGTTGAGCTCCCTAGTTTGGACTTGGTGTCGTTATGTATATTTACAAATTTACTTCCCCTTGACTCTAAAATTGATCCTATTTTGTACAGCAGCAATTTTATTCCAGTGACCAGAACAACAGTGCCATTAACAATGACAGCAATAGTGTTCAATGTATTTCATTTTTAGAGACTAAGTTTTGATATGTAGAATTTACCAGGATTACTGGATACAGGAAGAATCATCTCCAAATTTAAAAATTCATATTTTCATAAATTAGTTATTTACATAAAAGAAACCCTATAGTTTATGTTGATTACTGACACATAAAAATGATTAAAGGTGAAAATGCTATTTTAATAATATATTTCTGGAATATTAATTATAAAAATGTTCAGTATATATGGACAGATGACATACAGGGGTAAATGTATGAGTAACTTAGGAGAAATAACTTTTTATAGGGACAAATGTAGGATTAGAACCCAGGATATTGTGATTGGAAAGTAATACATATGTATTTGTGTATATAAATATACATTATAGTGTAATGAATGCATGAGTGTATATATATATAAACACATCCCAAGGAAGCCTGCTCAGTGCACTCTACATGTGAATGGAGTTTCACTGAAGTAGGTGAAGAAGTTCAAGTATCTGGGACTGTGTTCACAAGTGATGGAAGGCAGGAGGCTGAATTAAGTGCAAGAATTGCAGGAGCTGGTGCAGTAATGCACCAGCTTATGCATTCAGTAATCAGAAGAAGGGAGGTGGATGTAAAAATCAAACTCGCTATCTTCAATTCGGCATTAGTGCCAACCCTTACCTATGGTCATGAATCTAGGGTAATGACCAGAAGAATATGATTGCGAATACAAGCAGCCGAAATGGGGTTCCTCCGAAGGGTCTGTGGAGTAATGTTACTCAATAGAGTGCATATCTTGGAGATCAGAGAGTCACTCTAGGTAGAGCCACTTGTCTTATTATAATTCTGTTTGAGTTTTGTCCATTTGTAATGTATGTTACGCTTTAGTTACATACACACATTTACTGAGTTCAATGGCTTAAGAATTTTAGCAGAGTCAAATATTTTCGAAATTAAGAATTTTAGCCGAAAGTTACGACCTGCGTTAAAGATAGTAGTCACTACTTGGGTTCTAAAACACTATTTATTATTTAACGATAAAATAAAGTACCAGTAATACACTGGTTAGTTGCTGGCCTTGTGCCAAAAGTAGAAACTATTATTTAAAATAAGGACCCCTGCCAGAGTTGCTTCCCTTTAGGGTTTACTGGTAAAATAAACTTAAAAACCATGTGTAGCATTGAATATGTAGTCCTCACTACATTGTATAAAATAACTGGTCGGTGTCGAACTATGTGGACATGTTTTCTTGTGGTTCTGCAAGAGTCAGCAGAAACACACACAACCACGTATTGCTACCACCAAGAATAAAAAATTAGACCGACGAGGGAAAATGTATTATAGACATGGAACCTTATAGATACAATACACGGAAGTATACAGTCAAAGTGAAAAACAATATAATCTAATAAGAAGGTTAAAAAAAAAGAAGAGAAAAAAACTGAAAAGAAACAAAGTTGAAAGGAAAAGGGAGAAAAGTATCATTGAAATAATTATTCTACAAAGTGTCCTGTCTTATTTAGAAAGTGTTTTCTATGTTGGCCAGCTAAAATCTTCCCTTGTTGAATTGCATCAAATTCATTTGCTGTTAGTGTGATCTTCATTTAATATCAATTGTTTTGTTGACTCAACACAAAAGACTAATGTGTAATGCTGAACTATTTGATTTAAATGGTTGTGTTTTTCAAACCTTTTCTTTTTAATAATAATAATAATGATGAAATTATTGTGTACAGTGCTCAGGTGCACTTACAACTCATCAAAGGTGCATGTATAGTACATAGAATAATGTAAAAATGTCAGGAAAGTGAACAGTGTATGAGTCATGATATACATGTGTGCGCGTGTATGGGGGTGGGGGTGGATATCAGGTGTAGTTTTGGTAAATTTCAGGAAGCATGGATGTTTTGAAGGATGCAGCTTCCTGACAGTTAATAACCAATGCAGGTAGTTTGTTCCATGCTTCAGCAACTTTGAGTGTGAAAAAATGTCAATAGAGCTATGCTGTTTTCTGACTTTGTAGGCATGCCCACGGATGTTAGACTCATGAAATTCAAAAAGGTGCTCAGGGTTGTTGTTGGCAAGATAGTTAATAATTTTGTGGGTGTTTACAAAGTCAGTTGCCAGACATCGGAGCTTCAATGTGTCCATGCCCATGGGCATGGCTAAAATATCAGAAAACAGCACAGCTCTCATGACTTTTGGAAACATTTTTTCACGTTCAGAGTTGCTGAAGCATGGAACAAACTACCTGCACCAGTTGTTAGCTGTCAGGACATTAAAACCTCCATGCTTCCTGAAATTCGCCAACACTACACCTGATATCCCCCCTCCATACATACGCACACATGTATATGATGACTCATACACTGTTCATTTTCCTCACATTTGTACATTATTCTATGTACTATACATGCACCTTTGATGAGTTGTAGTGCACCTGAGCACTTTACACAACAATTTCATTATTGTTATTATTATTGATGAACTATGAATTGGCAGTATCGGTAGAGGGTTGGACGCCATGCTTTCTAGCATAGTTACGTCCCTTTACGGTCTGAGTTCAAATCTCGCCAAGGTTAACTTTGCCTTTCATCCTTACGGGGTCGATAAAATAAAGTACCAGTAATGTACTGGATAATTGCTGGCCTTGTGCCTAAAGTAGAAACAATTATTGATGAACTATGTTATTTCAGAACTGGAAGTGTCATTGCTAAGTTGCTTTGGTAGTGTTTTGTAGCGTTATTTACAGTCAGTTCGCTACCAATTCTTTCTTTTTATCCATCCTCCCATTCTCCCCACATCCCCCCTTCCACTTCTCTCTCACCCCATCCCCCTACCACCCCCACAGTCACCCCATTTCCTGCCTCCACATCCTACACCCTTAAATTTAATGCCTGTCTCTCTTCTGCCTTCCACCCCACAGGATGTTGTCTAGTGTCACTCGTGTGCCACACATGACAGGCTCAAGAGAGGAAGGAGCTGCTACAACTGCAACAGCTTCTTCCATCCCTCTTGTGTCAAATTCACATGACATGCATCAGAATTCTTGCACCAGTGGCACTGACCCCCATGACTATCCACCTCAACACCACAGGTAGTCATAGAGGTCTGACTCAACAGGGAAGGACCTGAACTTGCTCGACTCGGATGAGTGTCTAGTGGCAATCTCCCTCCTCAGGCAGTCGCGCAAAGTCATCACCAGCTCTGCCTGCACTCCTGTGTCCAAAGTGCTAGCGACTTCAATCGACCGACCACTTGACTCGGGAGACCCACAAGACTGGATCAAACTATTCATACTCAGGATTCTGTTGATAGGGAACCCAACGGCGAGTGAGAGATCAGGCCCCCTCCCTGACTTTGAGGCTCAAGGGCAACATTGCCTCTTTCTGCGACCCTTGCCCACAGGCACCAACACAGTGCCCATAATCCACTTCTGACCGCATGAAACATCTCTGGGACAGAGTTAACCTCAAACAAATTGAGGGCGACGTTTCAGCAGCCGAATGTGTGCTGGCCTCAAGTGACGCTGTGATTCAGCTCACACCAGGCGTCTTGTCAGCGCTTCGCCTTAAACATCTGGATTCCCAGCCAGCAATCTTTCCCCTGCAGCGAACCAGTGAGGACATAATATCTGCCCTGAGATCTTTCCCCAATAGCAGCAGTGGATGGCTTGCGCCTGGTCACCTCAGAGACCTCATCTCGTCTCATGCTGCAGAAGCAGGGGCCTGATTGTTCCAGTCGTTAACGGGCCTTATCAACTGTCTCCTCCGTGCCAACTTGCCCAGCCATGCCCGCAATCTTTTCTTCTCTGCCAGTCTGATCCCCCTGAGGAAGAATGACTGAGACGTCCACCCCATTGCGGTGGGCAATGTCTTCTGATGACTTGCAGCCAAGATAGCTTACAAGTCAGTTAAAGATGACCTGAGTGAGGTGCTAAGCCCTGTCCAGTCAGAGTTGGAATCAAGTGCAGATGCAAAGCCACAGCTCATGCGGCGAGACACTTCAAAGAGCACGCGCCTCTTTTGTCACCCCCACCTCCTCTTGAAGCTGGACAAGACAAAGTCCTTCAACAGCGTTAGACGAGCCCCCTCCATCACCTCTCGTAAGGAAGACCCAGCTCACTCATGGCCACTGCCAACCAGGTTACTTCTGCCACAGGTGTCCAGCAGCGAGACCCACTCGGCTCGCTCCTCTTTATGCTGGAAGTCAGCGACGTTGCCCGCTCGATCCGTGCAGTTTTGTACCGAATGGCACATAGGCTATGTCTCATTGACGCTCACCCGGCGCTCTTCTTCTTGAAGAACTGTTTCGTCCTCCCTAAATTCATGTTCACGCTGCACGGTGCACCTTGTCACCCCCACACAGATCTTCTCGGAGAACTCGGTGCTATCATTCGACGCTGTGCGGAACTAATCTGCATTTGTAATGTTATTTTTACAACTGTGAATAAAAGTATTTTTAAGAGTAAATATGTGAGAGAAAAAAAACCATACTTGCTAACGATCTATGCTATTTTTTTTCCTGTCAAACACAGGATTCAACAAGAGATATTTCGGTGTTACTTTTCATTTTTACGGATATCTACCGTAATAAGGAAATATGAAGAGTGTTTCTTATCCCATTAAAGATAAACTATCTTATCTACTGTGTTTTCAACATCATCTCAAAAGTAACAAAAACACTTGTATATAACTACAGCCTTTATCGCCAGTTTATCAGCTCTGGACGGGAAAATTCCTGTCTAAGACGTGTGCTATAATAGGAAATAAATTAAAAGATCCGTATATATTTTAAAAAAAAGTTGGGAGGCGACTTATATCTAGTGTAGGTGTAGTGAAATTTCTTCACACACTGACCCCCGAATGACATCAAGCTGCCATTTCTATTTTATCTGGGTTGGCGTGTCAGTGGTCTTGGTTGGCCGGTCAGCTCGAGGTGAAGGCGAGATAAGTTCTTTTCCTCATTCGACTCTTGTTTCTCGAAGGAGAAGCATCACTTCGACCTGCTCAAGCAAGTGGCGAGATGTAGCACACAGCAAATCGATACGGCCCTATTTACAAGGGCCCAACGAAAATTCTTCCATCAGCATTGCAACTATACACAAAGAATCGCACAGCTCCTTTGCACTCCGAGCTTCCTGCTACCTATGCTGGTATGTACATAATGAAACAACTTGTCACTTTGTAATCGAACGTAGCGCAATAAACATTATTTTTTTACTTTATATAGAAGTGAAGTAAAGTTATATCTCTGACCAAAATTATTGTATTTGATTTGTTTATCATCTTCCTTCAACAACAACCACTAACTTCGCTTTACTTCATAGGTACCTTAACTACTCTTTCTATCATTACAAGGCTTGATTAATAAACGTAATTTGTATTTCAACAACACAAACAAACCAAATAGATATTTAATAAATACATAGAATAATACAATAATAAGAAAAAACTGAAAAAGTAAAAGAAAAGAAAAAATTACATTGGGAAAGAGAGGAAGAAGCGGCAGACTCTACCCTATAGTCTGGGCGCTATATATCAGCTGCCTCACGTAGACAAAATGGCGAAGGCATAACTTCGGTGAAGGGCCAGCAACCTCCGTTGTTTCAATCACTATAACCCAGTGGTTCCCAAAGTGGGTTCCGTGAAGCAAGGCCAGGGGTTCCGTAAGGCGCAATTTGGGGAGAATCTAAGTGATGAATATCCAAACGGGCCGTAAAAGTACTGTTGCCATTTGTAACAACATATTTAAGTGAATCAGGATTTTCAAGATATGCTAACACGAAAACTTCATATAGAAGCAAAATGGATACCACACCGGATATGAGAGTTCAAATTATCCAGCATTGTATCAAATTTCAAAAGGATACTGATGTCCAAGAAACAGAAGCATTCTTCCCATTAGACATTCTAATTATGTACAACTTAGATATTAAGTAGAGGTATGTCTGTTTAAAATAAACTCATTTTTCAATATAATGTTTTATTTTAGATAAGGGTTCCATTATTTTAAAAATAATGTCAAGGGGTTCCGCGATAAAAAAAGTTTGGGAACCACTGCTCAACTCCCAAGGGAGCTCCATCACCGGGCATAATGCACTCTTCCCGCTTTTTCGGAGGAAAACGGTAGTTTGGGGATCGAGGATAAAACGAAGTTTCTACGGTGACTGGCACGAAAAGAGAAGCAGTCGGTCAGGTCCCGGTAATTAGTTGCTTTCATCTCCTTTGTGTCACAGAAAGAGGAGTACGGTAAGTAAATTTTCGTTACTGACGTCTTAAGTAAACTTTTTTTTTCGAAATCTCGGGCTACTGTTTATTATAAATATGATCGATAAAATAAAGTACCAGTAATATACTGAGTAATTGCTGGCCTTGTGCCAAATGTAGAAACAATTATAAATATTAACAGCACAGGGAATCAATTCTCGGATATATGACACTTGAGAAACATGTTTCATATCAAACTAAAATAAGTGGAGAAATTTTTTTTTTTTTTTTTACGCAGTCTCTATCTCTGAGACGCCGGGAGTTATTTCCCCTGATAGTTTATTATAGACGTTCACTAATAATACATTTTATTTAACCGAGCAGTCCGTTTCAAGGCTGCTTCATTGTCGATTTCGCTCCTTGGAAAAGTTTGGAGGCAGAAAACATCACTAGAAATAAACAGCTGTTAAAACTGTTACGCAAGCTATTGTCATAACGAAAATCTAAGAAACCAGCTTCCTCCTTGTCTTTCTTCCGGAAAAATCTATTCGCCATGTTTCTATTGTTAATTCGTGGCGATAGTTGAGAGTAAATAACGAAAGTTTGGTTCTTGCACAGTTTTTGTCTACCAAATTTCATTCGCAAGGTATATTTATCGGTAACACTATATCTTTACGTCCACTTACAGTTGCTATCACATAAAGAAGTTACAACAATTCTTAAACAACAGTATAATGAGGACAAAGAAGGCGACCAGGACATATTTGTAAGGTAACCGTATGTGGCCATTTTCTGCATATTCAACTTTCACTATTCATTGACGTAAATTCTGAAAGAAAACAAAATATACTGCTCCTGTCTGTTAAATAGCTATCTGTTTAAATTTTTATTTAGAAGAGGTTTTTATTAGTAATGTTATGTTTTTCGTTCATAAATAAGTGTCTTTTTGTTATATCTGTTGTAACATTCGATTTGTAGCACCCTTACACCACTTTAATCATAAGCTTGCTCATTCACAGCTGACGTGGATCTGAACAACGAATCATTAGAGGAACCCTCTATATGGTTGCTCGACCTGTTAGAAATAGCAGCCAAATCAGCCTTAAATTTACACATTTCAGTCAAAAAAGTTTATTGAATAATAAAGTCATGCCAGTAGGGAGGATGTGATGGACATGGTTGGAATGTCTTTAATTATAGGTCTACTCAGTATGATTGACCTTGAGCTAAACGTCAACGACGAATGGTGTTTCTCGGGAAAGAAAATTATTTATATTCTGTTGTTTAACATGTAATTACACAATCAGCAAGTTTATCTGTAGAGTGTAAATATATATAGTTCACATAAGGTTATATGATGTAATTTTAATTAAAAATGTAATGTTCAGGTAAAAGTTTATAACAACAGTTTATCAATGTAGAAATTTGAATATCTTCATTTTTCGTAACATCAATATATCTTAAACTGTTTCTTGTTTCAGAATATCAGATGACAGTAATATAAGTTGTTTTTCTTTTCTTTTTTTTCAGTTGTATCACCAATATCTATCATGTTTTTAAAACAAAACAAAGAAACAACAACATATAACCGTATTTATATAAATCTGGTTGAATTACTGTGAAATATTTCCTCTAGAGTAAGATTAATAGCAACAATTGAATAAATGGTGTGAAAGAAGATTTTACATGTATTTAATCTTGTACAAATTTTCAATGAAACTTGAACTATATTCAGATATTTACAAAGATCACAGTTGATGCAAATATAGCAGTAAAAATATTTGTTAGAAATAAAATATTTTTGAAAAATCGAAAAGAATATCTTTATGCAGTAGTGAGAGAAGTGAAAAAAATATGGAAAAGGAATTATGTGAGGAAACAGTTAAACATAAAACAGGGTCAAAAATTAATTCTCCTAATGAGATATCAAATGATTTAGGAAAAACATCATACTATTGTGGTATCTGCAGAAAATTTTTCTGTCAGAAAGTTAATCTAATTGCTCACAAATGTATTTTTATAGGGGAAAAACCATATTATTGTGCTAAATCATTTTCTCAAAGTGGTATCTTAACTAGACACAAATCAACTCATACAGGAGAAAAACCATTTTGCTGTGATATCTGTGGTACATCATTCTCTCAAAATGATGATTTAACTACTCACAAATGTATTGATACAGGGGAAAAACTATATCACTGTGATGTCTGTGGCAAATCATTCTCTGAACAACCTAACTTAATTATTCACAAAGACATTCACACAGGGAAGAAACTGAACCAGTGTGATTTCTGTGGTAAATCATTCTCCCAAAATAATGGTTTAACTAAACAACACAAATGTATTCATACACGAGAGAAACAACATCGGTGTGATATCTGTGGTAAATCATTTTCCCGAAGTAAGGCGGTCATTACTCACAAACGCATCCATACAGGAGAAAAACCATATCACTGTGATATCTGTGGTAAAACATTTGCTGAACAAAGTAACCTAACTGCTCACAGGCGTATTCATACAGGAGAGAGGCCATATCATTGTAATACCTGTGGTAAATCATTCTCTCATAGAAATAACTTAACTACTCACAAACGTATTCATACAGGAGAGAAGCCATATCACTGTGATATCTGTGGTAAATCATTCTCTCAGTATGGTCAGTTGCCTAAACACAAACGTAGTCATACAATAGAAAAAAGACATCAGTGTGATATGTGTGGTAAATTATTCTCCCCCAAAAATCACTTAACTATTCACAGACACATTCATGCAAGAAAGCAACCATATTACTGTGATATCTGTAGTGCATCATTCTTTCGAATTGATCACAATTGCTTTCATTTAAGAGAAAAGCCATATCATTGTCATATCTGCAGTAAATCATTCTCTCAAAATTATCACTTAATTAAACACATACGTGTTCACACAGGAGAAAAACCATACCAATGCATTATCTGTGGCAAATCATTCTCTGAACAAGGTAATTTAACTGCTCACAAACGTATTCATACAGGAGAGAAGCCATATCAATGTAATATCTGTGGTAAATCATTCTCATATGGAAATAACTTAACTACTCACAAACGTACACATACAGGAGAGAAACCATATCACTGTGATATCTGTGGTAAATCATTTGCTCAAAGTAGTGACTTAACTACTCATAAACGTACACATACAGGAGAAAAACCATATCATTGTGATATCTGTGGCAAATCATTCTCGCATGGAAATAATTTAACTATTCATAAACGCATTCACACAGGAGAGGAACCATATCAATGTGTTATCTGTGGTAAAACATTTTCTCAAAAATTTCACTTAACTAGACACAAGCACAGTCACACAGGAGAGAAGCCATATCGCTGTGATATCTGTGGTAAATCATTCTCTCAAAGAGCACACTTAAATAGACACAAATATATTCATACAAAAGAAAAATCATAAAACAGATACATCAAGTGTTTTAAAGCCAGTTTCCTTGCTCCATCATGGGGCCTTTGTTTTTTGTTTTTTTATAGGTAATGTTTTCTAAGAGGAGTGATAGGTGCTGTTGCAATTACCATCTGGGCACCAATTTGATAAATATTACTGCCAAGATATTCATCATTCAATACATCTAACCAAATCTGCATTTTTGTCAGGGCTGAGGCTGCACGGATCAAATTTTTACCAGCAGCAAACCATCATCTATTTTGTGGACTTTACAGTAGCCTCTGTAGTACACTCTGGGACATCTTGATCTTTGTTGGGTGGACTGTAAAGCTGCTGAACCTAACAAGAGCATATTATAGCACTACATAGGTAAAAATTTGCTATGACAACAAGGAATGTTACCTCTTTCAAAATTCATTCAGGTGTCCAGTAAAGCCTGTGTTCTATTTCTAACATTTTTCAATTGTTCCATCAACTAGATTGCAGAGCATACCTTGAAGGATTTCTGAGGTGTTGCTGTTTGACAAGGCTTCAGTGTCACCTTAATTATACCAACAATCTCATGATAATTGGTGATAACTACATTGATGTTCAATCAGCTTTTGAATGCCTCATTAGGTATGTATGATGTCATGAAAATCAATGCAGCCAAGACAAAGATAGCATCTGCTGGCAAGGTCCTCATCACATCATACTCAAGGGTAGGATTCAAGTATCTCAGCAACATGTTCACCACCACAGGCCAAACTAAGAACAAAATGAATGTCTGCTTTAACTCTGTATGTACTGCATTCTGTCATCTTCGAAGTTGGCTCTGGTTCACATCAGAAATCCATCTCAGCACTGAAATTTACATCTATCCAACACTGGTCTATCAGGGTGACAAATTTGTGCAAGCTGAACGTTTTTACCTCTTTTACTATCACTGAACCCTCATTCATGCATGGGATTATGTATCAACTCCATAATTCATTGTTTGATTATTTCCTCCAACATATCCTACTCAAAAGGCACTTCTATTGGGATGGTCACACACTCCACCACCCATAAGGTGAACTCAATCCACAGTGCAGTATAAAGTCCCTCACAGGATAGCATTAATGGTGAGGGGGACAACTGAAGATATGGGTTAGCATGATCAAGTATCTTGAGCTAATATCTGGTCCTCACATTGTTGGAATCATAACTGACTGGCAATATCTGCATCAGATGTCTGCAATCAGCATGCATGTGTAGGCTCTGTTTGCAATTCTGTGGATGAACTGCTTGAAGCCATCTCAGCTTACCATGGACGAACACTGACATATGTACAAGTAAAATATAATATTGTCTTGCTGGATGCCCAACTTATGGTTTTAAATCAGATACATTCTGTAAATCATTCTCTCAAAGAAGTTACTTAACTCCTCGATTATAATTGTACAGATGATGAACTCTGTCAATATCATTATATGAATAAAATTATCTTACATTACCATACAGATATTTACACTGGAAGTGATATCAACCTTCCAACTCTTTATTTAACAACTATATTTAAATTGTTGAGATAACTTAATACTGTTACATATTTTTTTTAATTATTCTCAGAATAATCTTATATATTCAATTTAATATATTTCCAGAAAAGGAAAAAAAGATATTAATTTATTTGACATTGAAGTATACGTGGCTGCATGGTTAAGAAGTTCACTTTGCAACCAGTGACAAAGTCAGCATGCCCTGCTAGATATATAACATTAGTATGCATAAATGACAAAGCACAGATGAACTGAAAGAAAATCTGGTTATAAGAAGAATTGAATGATATGGGGTTATGATTGAGACTCGTGAAAGAGGTAACATGCTGTACTAGAGATGTGCCCACCAGCATAAAATACAACCTGACCTGACCCATGAGCTTACCGCTTCTGCTATCACTCCTTAGTAGATACTCACCCTCTCTGAGGAATTAGGTATTAACTGGAAGAGAAAAAACATTGATGGCGGCTCATGGGTGGATGTTTACCTTGACTTTGCTAAAGCTTTTAATTCTGTGCCACACAAAAGACTTGTGGCAAAACTCTCTGCAATGGGTATGAAAGATGATTTTTTAACTGGTTGAAGTCTCATTCTCAGTCAAAAAGAGGTCGTCACGGTTTTAGGACAGCAGTCTTCACTCGATGAGATGTCATCTGGTGTACCACAGGGATCTGTTCTTGGTCCCCTTTTGTTTGTTGCAAATATTAATGACAGATGCCAACTTAAAAAATGCCATAGTGCTGAAATATGCAAATGACATCAAGCTGTAGCTTGAGATAAAAAGGAGAGATCCTGAACACTATAGATCTTTCCTGCAATTAAACCTGGATGTAATGCAGCAATGGATCCTAGACTGGCAACTCAAGCTGGCTGTGAACAAGTGTACCACCATGCATTTTGGGAGGAAAAACCCAACGTTCACATACTCCCTCTACGACAGTAATATCAAGAAGTCTTGTGAATGTGACCTGGGCATTACTGTCAGCAGCAATTTGCGTTGGACAAAGCACATCTCTAAAATTGTCAAGAAGGCCGAGGGTGACTTGGCATCACTCAGCAAGACCTTTGTCAGTCGCTCTCCAGCTGTATATAGCTATGGTGCGGCCACACTTAGAATTTGCATCACCAGTCTGGAACCCCTATCTTGCTCAGAATATTGACCTGGAAACTGTTCAGAGACGTGCAACTAAGTGAATACCCTCTGTCAGACATCTTCCATACTCTGAACGCCTTGCTTCCATGGGCATGGATACTTTGAAGCTCTGATGTCTGGCAACTGACTTAGTAAACACCCACAAAGTTATTAACCATCTTGCCAACCTTTTTGAATTCCATGTGTCTAACACACATGGGCATGTCTACAAAGTCAGAAAACAGCACAGCTCCCATGACTTTCAGAAACATTTTTTCATGCTCATAGTTGCTGAAGCATGGAACAAACTACCTTCATCAGTTGTTAGCTGTCAGGTCACTGCATCCTTTAAAACCTCCATGCTTCCTGAAATTCGCCAACACTACACCTGATACCCCCCTCCATACATATGCACACATATATTTCATGATTCATACACTGTTCATTTTCCTGACATTTGTACATTATTCTATGTACTATACATGTACCTTTGATGAGTTGTAGTGCACCTGAGCACTGCACACAATAATTTCATTATTATTATTATTAAATTGTGAAAGCTAATCTTTAGATTCTGAACCTCACATAAGGAATTCAGTAAGTGATGAGATGCTGTGCTGGAGAATACCTGTCTAACACACATAAACATGGACAAGCAGGCTTGAAATTTTGATAATGTTGAGGATTATCTTAAATTAATATTTCTCATTAATTTTCTATTAATAGTATTTGATTAAACATTTATTTTATTAAATGTATTTTAACTATGGCTATCATGTTAATCTTAATTCAATTATTATGAAGGTTTCTTTTAATAAGAAAGAAAGAAAATTCAAACAGCTACTGAGGGGTTATGATTGTAGTGGAAAAGACATGCCCACCAGCATAAGATGCAACCTAACGTCTTCCTCCATTATCATTAGTAGTTATTCTCACCATCATGATAAATCCCAACCCCATTGCTATCCATTGCAGTTCACCTCTAACCCTCTAAAATCCTAACAGCCACACTCTTTCAATGTTCCCTTCCCCCATCTAAAATCCTGACACCAGTCATAACCTCATAGTAGCTATTATCAGTACCTCTGCTGTCAGAGGTCACACCCTCCCCCTCCTACGCATTCTGTCAAATCCCATCACACTTGTCATACATCTCCTTTTATACCCCCCACTGCAGTGTCGAGAAGGCTCTTCAGTTGAATCAATGACGAACAACCTCTAGTGCTGGTACCATAAAAAATGCACCCATTACACTCTAAGGGAATTCCTGATAGGAAGGGCATTCTGCTGTTGTAATCAAGCAATAAAGGATCGAGAAGACTCTCCAGTTATGTCAAAAGCTCAACCTCTAGTATTGATAAACTCACCCAGTACACTGTAAAGTGATTAGAAGGGCATCCAGCTATTGAAAACCTGCCAAACAAAGGGTTGAGAGGTCTCTTCAGCTATGACAACCTCCCTAGTGCTGGTTCTATAATAAAACACTCAATAGAGCATGGGAACTTATGTAAGTGAGATGGAGACTGCTAGCCCATCAAAGCACTCAATAGGGTGAGGCAAGATACAGGCTCCTTGCAGGTAAAGCAAATGTTAAATGATTTCTTATTGCTGAAATCTGAGCATGAAGGGCTTTAGAATATGCCAAACTTTGCCTCTCATTCTTCTGGTATCAATAAAATAAAGTACTAGTCAAGTAATGAGATTGACTGTTCCCTTCATCCAAAATTGCTGTCCATGTGTCTAAATCAGAAACCATTATTAATTACAACAAATAAAAAGCTCTAGATATAGTCAAGCTTTCAAGTATGAAATGTTCTATATGTGAGATTTAAAATACAAGAGTTCTATATATTCTTATTTACACACAAAAAATATATATGTCACTGAATGACATTGGTAGAATGCATGAATTCTATTGAAGGAATATCTTTTATTACTAATGATTTCTGATTTAGACACAAAGCCAACAATTTTGGGTGAGGGGGAAGTCTGTTAAATCGACTGGCTTTGTGCCTAAATCAGAAACCATCATTAATAAAAGAGTTTACCTTGGCGGGATTTGAACCCCTTTATGATCTGAGTTTAAATCCCGCCGAAGTAAACTTTGTCTTTCATCCTTACGGGGGTCGATAAAATAAAGCGCCAGTAATACACGGGAATAATTGCTGGCCTTTTGCCAAAAGTAGAAACAATTATTAATAAAAGATATTCCCTCAATAGAATGCATGCAATCTTTCAATGTCATTCAGTAACATATATATATATATATATATAGTTTTTTTTTTCGTAAATAAGATTATATGGGATTCTTGTATTTTAAATCTCATATATAGGAAATTTCATGCTTGAAAACTTGACTATATCTAGAGCTTTTATATACTGTAATACAGTAGCGATATTGTGGCAGGTTCAGTATTTCCACATACTATTATTGTCCAATGGTAACATTATTTGATGATAGGCTGTTTATTTTTTCATGTATTTGGCATTTAGATTATTGTATAATAGATATACTAGGTATATGTGTTCAGATTTAATGTGGGTGTCAGACTCAGCCAAGGGTGCATACTGTCACCTCTCCTGTTCATAATCTTCATGAACAGGATTGACATGCACAGCCAAGCTGGAAGTAGTATCACAACGGACACATGTAGGATTAGTCGGCTGGAATTTGCAGGTGACATGGTACTATTTAACTCATCAGAAGTTGATCTCCGACATGTACTTGGTGCCAAGTGCTGCATGGTAGGAATGAAAATCAGTGCTGCGAAGACTGAAACACTCATTCTCTCAAGGAAGCCTGTACAGCGCACTCTACATGTGAATAGAGTTCCACTGAAGTAGGTGAAGAATTCAAGTATCTCGGGACTGTTCACAAATGATAGAAGGTAGGAGGCTGAATTAAGTGCAAGAATTGTAGGAGCTAATGCAGTAATGCACCAGCTTCAGCATTTGATAATCAGAAGAAGGGAGGTAGGTGTAAAAGTCAACCTCGCTATCTTCAATTCTGTATTATGCCAGCCTTTACCTTGGGTAATAACTAAAAGAATACAAGTGGCTGAAATAGAGTTTCTCAAAATGGTCTTTCAAGTAATGTTACTCGATAGAGTGCATAGCTCAGATCAGGGAATCACTCAATCTAGAGCCGCTACTTCTCCGAATTTGGAAAGCACAGCTGTCACTGCAGACCTGTAGTCAGAATGTCACAATTGCTGGACAGATTTTACAAGCAAAATCAACCGATAGGAGACTCAGAGGTAGACCATGAGTAAGATGGTTGGATAACATCCATGATTTCTTTCAGCTGGTCTTGCTTAGTAAGCCAGCCTGATCATTTGAAGGCAATTGCTTCTGACAGGACCTGCTGGAAGGCATGCTTGAGGACTCTGCCCCCACAACCCTCTCAGGAATAAGTGGCCGAAGAAGAAGAGACTATTTGTTTTACTCAGAAGTTTTTTTCAAAAACTTATATAAACTTAAGTATCAACCATTGTTTCCCCACAGCTAAGTACAAGCTTTCCTCTCATCTCTCCATACCTTTCAATTGTGTTTTTGCTGTGATTCTTCGTGCCTGCTTGTACAAGAAGGAGGACTTATTTCCAAGCCAAGCTTTGTAAGCCTCTTTCTTTGCTTGGATGGCATCATTGAACAGGATTGACACCTTTACTGTCTCTGCTGTGACTTTTCATCCTGCTTGTACCACAAGTGCAAGGAGGAGGACTTATTTCCAAGCCAAGCTTTGCAGGTCTCCTTCTTTGTTCAAATAGCACCTTTGACCCCTTGATTGAACCAAGGAGTCCTCCTGCCATCTGACACCACACCGAACCTCTTTCACCTGCAACATTTAACAGGTGAAGCAAAAACTGCTGAACTAAACAGGGCACATGGCTTAGTGGTTAGAAGCAAAAAAGCACCCAGCCCACACTGTAAAGTGGACGTGTAGGCGCCACGGAAAAAAAGCACCCAGCAC
The DNA here is from genome assembly GCA_964016885.1 of Eledone cirrhosa. Lineage (NCBI taxonomy): Eukaryota > Metazoa > Mollusca > Cephalopoda > Octopoda > Eledonidae > Eledone > Eledone cirrhosa. Next base: position 145,517,741 of record OZ024742.1, on the reverse strand, counting down.
TCACTGTAAATGAGGTTCATGTTAGGAAGGGCATCCAGCTGTAGAAATCAAGCCAGAATCAGTTCCCGTCCCACCTTTGCAAGCAGGGAAAAGCGGACGTAAAATGATGATGATGATGAACAATCTCCACTTGGTTTTAATATCCTCAGTTTGCCCAGGGAGTTCTCTGAATTTCCTTATCTACCAATGCTTCTCACTTTATCCTGAAGGTTGACCTGGACCTGCCAATTTTGTGGACTTCTTTGACTTTAGATAGTCTCAAATTACAGATAACTAGATGGTAATCAGTTGACAGCTCAGCCTCTTCTTAACACGAACATCCAGCACAGAATCAGAGATCAGAGACAATGAAAACATTAATTATTGATCTCTGTCCCTGATTCCCCTTACACCTTACATATTTATGGATATTTCTGTGCTGGAAGGTGTTCATAATAGAGAATCTACTGCTAGAATAGAAGTCTAATAAGGCCTCTCCGTTCATATTTAGATCGGGATCACCGTTCCTTCCAATCACTCCTTTCCATGTCAGTTGGTGAGTGCCAACATGTGTATTGAAGTCTCCCTTCAGGATATATGACTCAGTCTTAACTATATCTAATGAATGAAGTGACTTCATCAAGGAAGGATCTGTATTGTTTAGTACATAAACTTGCACCACCCATTAATACCTATCTTTCAGTCTAAGCTTCAAGAGGCAAATCTTCCCTCCTAATGGGATCCAGTCCATAACACATTCTGACAGCCAGGGGCTTGTGAGTATCCCCACTCCCACCTGTATAATCATTTCTGCTGCCACACCTGAATAGTGGAGTTTCCATCCTCCATACAAATCTACAGTAGCAGAGCCATCCTGATTGTTATAGTTTTCCATGCCATAAACAGAGAAGTTTGAAACAAGCTGTCAGTGGAAACTTCTGTATGATTATAACCTATCCAAAATTTTAGATTTAGATAAATACCAAATATGAAAACAAAACTTAGAATCATGCGACCTCGAAACAAACTTAGTAAAGACTATAGTTTTATTTAGTAGGAAAGAAGACCGGACTCTACAGCCAAAGAAGTGTTTATGCTTGATATGCAGAAAAAGAGTATGGGCAAATTCTATATGTTGTTCCCATTATAAAGTATGAAAGCATGAGGCATAATAGGATCACAGGTTAACTGATTAGGTAAACTTTGTATATGGCAGTTGCACAAGAGAAATTAATAATAAGAATATACATGAAAAACTTCCTTCAAAGGCTCCCTAAAAGTAGGCAATAGCTTCCATTATCCAGGTGACCAAATTAGCGGTGGAAGTGGGTGTTCTGAAAGTACAGTGGCCAGAGTAAGAACAAGATGGAAAAGATTAAGAGTGCAATTACCTCTGCTGGGTTAATTTTCCAAGTGAAGAGCAAATTGTACAAATCTTGTGTGTGAAGTGCAAAGTTGTATGGTAGCCAAACATAGAGGATTTTAAAGGGTTGGAAAGAAATGAAGTGAACTTGCTCCAGTAGTTGCATATATTAACAACAAAACACAGATGAACTGAGAGAAAAACCGGATATGAGTAACTATATGTAGTGTGCAAGAGAGAAGACTGCTTGTACAGGCATGTGATATGTATGGAGAAGATGATTTGAATAAAGAGATGCCAGTGCCAAGCTTTCCAAGTATACATATCCTGTGGATGAGGATCAAGACAAAATCTCTGGTGCTGGTGCCATGATAAAATGCTCCAAGTACACTCTGCAAAGTAGGTGGTAACAGGAAGGGTATCCAGCTATAGAAACCATGCCAAAAATAGGATGTATGAACAAGAAGAGGTCTTTAATTGCAGAAAATTGAATAAGAACTGTCCAATCCATGTCAGCATGGTGATGACAATGAAAAGGTAACACACTTTAAAAGTACCAGTTATAAGAAATTTGTAACATTTATTACCATACATTGATCAAGTCTCTGAATTCTATAGCAAATGCTTGTGACAGCACAAGTTTAAGACAATGTTACTGGACCGAGATCGTTGGCGCCACGCAATAATACAGAAGACCCGCCTTGCCTATGTACAAAGCAAAACCTACAGTCAGTAGGCACCTCTTAACCAAATATACACCCCAACCCTTTACCCCTACTCCATCCTCCCACTCCCACCAACACCACCCTTTCTCTGTAAAGTTATGTTGGTACCACAACATCCAGTCCAAACTAATGAGATCGAGATTGTGTAGGTGTCACGACAATAAAAACACAGTCCACGCTGTAATGTGGCCATGTAGGTAACACGGTAAAAAGTTCCCAGTCCCTGTAAATGTGGTGTTAGGAAGAGCATCCAACCATAGAAAACCTGCCAGATAGTCCTATACGAGCGAGACAATCTTGCCTCAAGTGGGACAACTCCCGTCTAACCCATGCTAGCGTAGAAGATAGACGTTAAACGATGATTCATCATCATCATCATAATCACCATTGTCACCATCATCAGCATCAGCATCATCATTTAATGTCTACTTTTCAATGCTGGCATATTAAATAATTGTTTCTACTTTTGGCACAAGGCCAGCAATTACCCAGTACATTACTGGTACTTTATTTTATCGACCCTGTAAGGATGAAAGGGAAAGTTAACCTCGGCGGGATTTGAACTCAGACCATAAAGGGCCGTAACTCTTTGTTGCAAAGCATGGCGTCCGACCCTCTACCGATACTGCCAATCCACCGCGCTAATATTAAATAAGAAAATAATTTATGAGAAAATCAGCTTTATTTATACTCTGTTATTAAGAATGTTTACAAAATGTGACAAGGTTAGAACTTGATATTTTGGATCTCACAGTTGGTATAGCAAAAGATTGAGAAAATGTGATATCTTGTATGACAGACATACCAACCTATACCAGCATGCAGATTAAATAATTGATAAGAATAATTAATAAATTATCACTTTACATTGATGCTACTAAAATATATATATATCTCACACTGTATTAAAATTCTAGTCTCTAACCTTGTATTTTAGTGAAGACTTAAACATACTGATGACAAGTTTCATGGTCTTGATTGAGGTTCACCTTAATCGATAATTGGTCATCGATACTAATTTCGATGGTAACATTCAATATTCTCTGATTCTCAGAAACAGATCTGTCTGAGATTGGATGGTCATATTTGGAAGTACAGCCATTTAAATATGATATAATGAATATGTGAGTAATGTTTTTCTTTAACATCTAAAATTGTATTTTCAGTATATGTATATATGTATTAAATACTAGTTAGTTTCTCAATTGATATATCCCAATATATCGTTTAAAGTTATATTATACTAGCAGTGGTACCTGGCGTTGCACGGGATATGGTATTTTGGAACGTGGGCTGCCAACAGACCTAATCGTGGAAAAACTGTATGCCTGGACAATATGTAAAGAAAATAAACCGAATACTCTGATGGCTGGATAATCTTTAAGATTTTCCTTGGTGAAGCAGGAAAAATGCAGGTTTTCACCTAATGCGGGCCCTAGGGGATCAAGAAAATAAATTTTTTTATGTGCATAATATGCCTTGAAATTTCGGGAAAAGCGGCTAGACTTAACGCCTCCTAAAAGCCCTAAAAGGCTGAAAAAATGAAGTTTTTCACCTAATGCGGGCCCTGGGCCATAAAAAAAGTTGGATTTTCTTTGCTCACGGTATGAAGAGACTGACTAATATATAGTTACAATTTCAAGGAAATCGGTCTGACGTAACGCCTCAAATAACCCCTAAAAACCTGAAAAAAACGCAGTTTTTCACCTAATGCGGGCCCTAGGAGATCAAAAAATTGAAACATAAGTAATGCACATGTAAAGTTTGAAAAGAATCGGTTGGGTACTTCTCGAGTTTTAGGGATTCAAACTCATAGACACATTTAGGGATTCAAACTCATAGACACACACAGACATCTTCAGGGAAGTGACGTAATGCAGACATACAGACAGATATTATAAGGGCGCGACGTTATATGTATGTATTTATCTAAAAAGAGAAAGAATTATAGAGAGATCATTAAATCGCTTAATGCGGTCCCTAGGGCATTGAATTGCTCAGAACATTCCCTGAAACATAAGTATTACACGTGTAAAGTTTGAAAACAGTCGGTTGGGTGCTTCTCTAGTTTTAGGGATTCAAGCTCACACACACATAGACAGACATCCTCAGTTTTATATATATAGATTATTGATGATCTGAACAGAAGTTTATCAATACATATTTTATATATATTGATTAACCCTTTAGCATTTACATTACTCTATATTTACTATTATATTTTCATGGTAAAGGTTTTATCTCACATAATTATCTCACATAATATTGAATATATGAGATTTTAATATTATTTATTTTGAGAACAATACCTTAACATCGGTAGGAGTGGCGAGTTAGGGTTGGTTTGAACAGAAAGAGGTGAGAGAATTCTGGCCAGATATGGCTGGTTTAGATGCTAAAGGGTTAAACCTAGAATTAAGTTATTATAATTTATCGTAATTTTATCGACAAGTTTTCCCCACATATACAATCATTTTCTTGCATTTCTGCAAGGTGTTCACAGCATTTTCATTTTAGTTGGTGGACAAGTTTGTGTGTGCAGTTAACAAAATATAAACAATACAGCAATGTGTTCATCTCAACTTTTACATAGGTATCTAACACTGACAAGTTTTTGTTTGGTAAAGTGGCTTACAGTTAACTCTTCCTTTGTATCTAGCTCTTTCATTCGCAGCAAATTAATGCTTATTGGCTCACTAATTCTTCCATAATGTAACAGTTTCAATAGCAGGTGAATTAGTGTTTATTTGTAGCTCACTTGTTCTGCTATTTCAACTGTGAGGCCCAGAATCCTATGTTCAGACTCCCTCATTCGTTATGAATAATATACAGAAATTTAAATAAAGCCTATTTACTTCAAAATTATTCTCATCCCAACCGATGCAAGCATGGAAAAGCAGACATAATAACGACAATGATGATGATGATGATATCTAACCAGAACCTGTACTGACCCTACCATAATCAACATAACTCACAAGCTTGATTAATGTATGATGAAAGTTGCACATTTCTCTAAATTCCATCTTCAATAACTGCTACTTTGAAGTTATATAATTATTTAAACATCCATTGATACTAAATACTGTATATTAGAGGCTATCATGCAATGAATGAGAACTAAACAATAGGATCACTTTGTACATTAACCTTTAGGCGGGACAGTCAGACATCCCGTCTAATTGGATATAATATACTGGCTGGCACATCATCAATCAAAAAAGAACATGCCTCAAGATTACGTTACGTGAACATTTTAATTAGAGCAAATTATAATACGGTTAACACATCAGTGCTCCAAGGTTGGTTAGTGATGTCGCTGTGTGGAAACACGTCTGTTCACTTCGAGGTACCACCGTCCAAGAGTAGTTGTTTCAGCTACTGACGTCAGAACTAAGGGCAGTTAATCGACTGCCTCCAAAGTCGACGCTAGGTGGCATGATCTTCTACAAACCCATTAGCATTTACATTACTCTATATTTACTATTCTATTCCCACAGTAAAAGCTTTATCTCACATAATTATTTCACATAATATCGAATCTATGAGATTTTGATATTATTTATTTTGAAAACAATACCTTAACATCAGTATGAGTGGCTAGTTACAGTCGGTTTGAACAGAAAGAGGTGAGAGAATTCTGTCCAGATACAACCAGTTTAATCTCTAGCACTGTTAAGATGTGATACCTGTTGTTTGTATTTCATCTCTGTTAAATATTAAAACCTACATGTAACATTTTTTTCATTCATATCCAGAACAAACATTGCAACACATGTTATATATAATACATTTTATTCTTTGTGGAATAAAATAACTGAATTATGGCAATTTTTGTCTGTTGATGAGACTATATGTGAAAGATAATTTCTGAAATATTCACCTTACCTTTTTGTCTCTTGCTAAGCAGATTTCTACCAAATTTAAAAATTCGTTTTGTCCAAGTTCTCAGAGTAGTTTCTCCACCATGTACACATATGCCAAGCATGAAAACACATCTAATGACTGGAAGCTAACTGCCTTGAAAATGTGTCTTCCATTAACCTATTTGGCATTATCTACTCTTATGACTGAATATATTTGCCAACTGAATTCAACAAGAAATTGCCTCAAAGAGATTAGTATATGGAAAGAAACTATTATTTCAACATACCCGTTTACTGTAAAATAAATCTTTTTCTTTATTTATGGGTATGTGAAGTTGATGAGCAAACGCAGTCCTGTCATGAATTAGACATGGGTTATAATACTGCCTAAGAATAGAAGTCTTGTTTAGAAGAACTAATATTGCAATGCTTCATTACTATCATCAAAGAAAACTGACCGAAGAATCAAGATGTGTCAAAGACATGACAACCTTCCTAATGCCAGTGTCACGATAAAATGCACTTGCTTGTGCCCGGGATTGTATATAAGCAAGTCATGGCCTGCTGGCCCATCTGAACACTCAGTAGAATACAAGAACATAAATGCAATGCATGCTCCTGGTTCACCATGGGGTCAGTACATTTGTAGCAGTAATTTGTTACTCTTTTCAACAGGGTTACTTTCGCAAAATCAAATCGGCGACCAAGAAGCTGACCTATTTGGCTTCATAGATAAGTTTACATTCTGCATGGGTTTTCGAGTTGCCAATGTCTGAGGAAACGAGATTCATAAATAACCTACTCCCAGAGTCAGCCAGGTTAGTCGCAGAAGGGAATTCTAAGGATTAGATTTAAAATGTAGTCCACTGCTTTATACAGACCCCGTGCGTCTATAGCAAAATACTAGTGTATGAATATAACAAGAGATGTGGTTTGTGTGTATAATATTTAATTAACAATTTGTGGATATATAGAACAGTATAGTTGACATGTCAATGAATAGATGAGAGAATGAAGCAAAGTTATTAGTTACCGTTTGGTTTGCCAGGCGAACGCGCCTGGCCGAAGACGCCTGACCGAAGGCCACGAGCTGAAAAGGCAAATGAGAGATAGGGAGCTGAAAGTTATTCCCTTTATAGGGTTGGAACGGAAGTTACAGAAAGGGTTCTACTTCCTATCTAGAGAGCGTTAATCTATTGGTGATGCGAGTGTTACAACAAGGGAAGCAACTCCTGCTACATTATCCCCCGCCAGATTTTTAAAATATAAAAATCGAATGAAATATGTATGCAGTAAGTTGGCGAAAATGTTGTAACAGGCATGAAAATTACGAAAAAACTAATGTTTGCAATAATCAATGATAGATATCAAGGTAGCCAACCGCTCTTGGCCAGAGAACGACTGGACATCTATCTATCCATCACCCAAAGATACAATGTAATGAACATTTGAACTCTTCTCTTACTTTGATTACAGGTGTGCAATCACATGACAGCAGGAAAGAAAGTGTTCCAGAGAATGAATGTGGTATAACGTGAAATTTCCAACCTCCGAATGGATTTTCTCACAGGAAGAGTGCTGCAAAAATAAATTCTCTGGCTTGTTCTGCTGGTTTTGGTTGTTGATGAAGCTGTGTTGCTGTTGATGTTGTTGTCTCGCGGAGTGAGCGTATTCGATATTTAATTCACAGTAAAAAATTTTTTTTAGAAAAAATGAGTTGCGCAAAGTGCTAGAAATAACAGCCGAAGTTAATGGTCGATGTTGAGAATGCGTTGACCTGAAAGGGTCAAGAGGCCAGTGACCAAAGAAATAAGCATTCTGAATAAATGTGCAGTTTTCAACGGCAAATTTACGTGGTAAAATTTTAAACCAGCAAATAGGAGAATAAGGCTAGAGAATCCTTGGCGAGAAACGTTATCTCTGGCGTGTGGTTATCTCCGTGAGTCGAGAATTCTGCTGCCTACACGTGCCAAAACAAGGTTAAGTTGAAAAAAAAAAAATTTCTAATGCGCGAGAAAATAATAGTGCAACAGGTCGTTGGCAGCCATTTTGAAAAAATGTGTGTGTGAAAGTGACAATGATGAAAAAGAAAGAAAGGCTTCACTTAGTATAACAAATATAGCGAGTTCAATTTTTTTTTTTTTTTGTGAACGATGAAAAAAACTTGAACGATGAGAAAACGATGAAAAAAAGCAATAGTTGAGATTCATTGAACATAAATGTTCATGTTGAAATGTTTAAAAAAAAATCGAATTTCTTTTTTGTTTGTTTGTTTTTAAAGCGTTCGTTGTAAGAAGAAACGAAAAACATATATATACAGTGAAATGCGACAGTTAGTTGATACGTGAGAGAAAAAGAGTCTGTCTGAACGAGAATTTCACATGTGTGTGTGTTCGTTTCTGTGTCTGCGTATTTTCATAGTTTGTCAATAAAATTTGCTGCGTATTCGTAATGTTACTCACACAACACCAGATTCTGCTATTTTTTAATTTTTTTCGGGGTCACCACTTATGACAGAATACTGTGTTGTATAAGTATAACAAGAGACGTGGTTTGTGTGTATAATATTTAATTAACAATTTGTGGATATATAGAACAATATAGTTAACATGTCAATGAATAGATGAGAGAATGAAGCAAAGTTATTAGTTACCGTTTGGTTGCCAGGCGAACGCGCCGAAAAGGCAAATGACAGATAGGGAGCTGAAAGTTATTCCCTTTATAGGGTTGGAACGGAAGTTACAGTAAGGGTTCTACTTCCTATCTAGAGAGCGTTAATCTATTGGTGATGTGAGTGTCACAACAAGGGAGGCAACTTCTGCTACAGGTCTTACTCTCTCTCTTTGGCCAAGCCAGTGAAATTCATCCCATCAACAGAAGTTTGGTAAATACATTTTAAATAATACCTTTGCAAACAAACACGCATACACAATTCATCCTGACACATAACATCTGTGGTTATTTGTTCTTCGTGTATTGTCATATAACTTCGGCAAAGTTATATTTAATAAATTAGTAACCCAGCGGCTTTGTATTATTGTGGTTTTTATATTTCGTTACCTATATAATCAAGGTAAATTACTTACTCTAGAAACCAGCATATCAGCATCGTGATAATGAACACTGTTACTGACCTACTTGCACACCCGCAATATCTGGTCACACTGTATCAGTCACATCAAGCTTCTCTTTCATACACTCTACACCAGTGATTCTCAACGTGGTCCAGGTGGAACACCGGTGGTCCACATAGCATTTCTAGTGGTCCACAGAGAATTCGTAGCCATTTCACAAAAATGTAACTAATATAATATTTTGTTTAATTACACACATGTCCATTATATTTGAAAATTTCGAGTTCACAGCTCTGATACTATTGGCATGTGGTTAGAATGTCTCTAGCAGTTCTATTACAAAAGATTTAAAAGTTTAGGTGGTCCACAGGAAAAAATTACTTATTTTGGTGGTCCACAGCGAAAAAAAGGTTGAGAACCCCTGCTCTACACAACAGTGAACACACCAATGAACAATCCACAAGTGAGCACACACACACAACACAACCATTCGTCCTAGCATTCGACCTGCTATACATCTTGAGAACCAACTCCGTATGCTGATGATGCGTCAAACCTTTGCTAGAGGGAAAGCCGGTGTTAAACGATCCCAATGATGACAACGACGACGATGAGGAAAATCGTTGAATGTCTATTTTTCATGTTGGTATGGGTAATTTATGGAAACGTAGTCGTGAAAATATTGGGATTGATGAATCTATCTTTGCAAAAATCCTGCTGAATGAGTAAGGAAGCAGTGTGTTCGTGAATGGTTACACCTGCAACAAGAAGACGTTTATTAGTTGAGGCCAGTTTTTCTAAATCTCCAAAAATATTTTAATTTTCTGTTGACAAAGCTATAAAAAATATTTAGAGTTTTGTTATATCACATCTATACGCATGCGCCGTATGTATACCTTCCTGTTTATGTTTTGAGATCTTCTAATTTTGATTGATTCTATGTTGATATTTATCAATTACTAGATACGTTCATATCATAACAATATCTATTATAAAACATTTTTGTAAGTATTAAATATCGAAAGTATATGTGGACCCTACCATGTACACATTTGATCTCCGATAGTTGTGTTTCTTATGTAGGATTATGAACTGGAACATGAAATTGTAAACCATTCGCTCAATTTTGTAGATCCAAATAACAAAATTGTTCATAAGTAGACTAATGAAACATGATTAATATGGACATATTCAATTCGACGGCAATGTAACATAAGTGACACTTTATTCACATTGTAACCACTATATTAACACACGAAGAAATAAATTCAACAATCGTGAACACATGTTCGCCTGAGTTCAAATCCCGCCGAGGTTTACTTTGCCTTTCTGGGTAATTGCTGGCCTTGTGCCAAAAGTAGAAACAATTATTTCTTCAATAAAACAAAATTACAATTTAACTTAAATTTGTCTAAAATGTCATGTTATATAAAATTTAAATCAATATTATATTTTAACTTAAATTTGTCTAAAATATAATATTATATAAAATATATTAATTTTGCTTTATTTTGTTTAATATCAGCACGTTATGCTTTTCTTTGTTTCCTTCTGGTTATAATATTTACTTTCACTTTTTTTTTATTACTATCATAACAGACAAGACACACTAAGCACTAATATATATAAATATAATATATAAATATTTTTCTGACCTTAATTTATTCTAGGGTCTTAATAAAAAAATAAACTAGAAGGAAATGGTATACAAATTGATTTTTATCAGCATTATAATGTTCAATTAGTAAAAGTCATATATAATTGTGAACTGATACAAAGTAAACTTTATTCATCACCGTTTTTTTCATAATACCTGATATTCTACGTGTTTTGATTTTTAGTTGGTGTCATAGGTAGAGTCAACCCCCCCCCCCCTCTTTCTTTCGTTGATTTTTTTCTTTCTTTTTCTGATTTCCCTTTCATTTTTTGTTGTTGTTTCATTTAAATATTATTTTTTACTCATAAATATTATATCATAGTTTCAGGTTGTAATTGTACTTTAGTACAAGTAATCGGTTTTAAATAACTTACCTTCTAATTGAACCAACCTATGAATCATGCAAAGTAGCTTGTCTAAAAGCTCTAACAATTCAGCCAATTCATCTTTCTGGAACTTTATTATTTCCAAAGAGATGAAAGGCAAAGTTAACTTCAGTAGGATGTGAACTTTGAGTGCAGAAAGCTGGAGCACTTCCACAAAGCATTTAATAACAAATAAAAAAGTAAAATTTCTTCTGTTGAATGTCTACTTTTTAAGTATCTTCTATACCCTATAATATTTTTTATTATTTCAGAATATCAGATGACATTGCTAGAAAAGAATTTTGACACCAGACAGATCATTAATATTTATCATCTTTTAATGGCTAAAGGAAGATGGTATACAGAAGAGATGTAACCTTGTGTATGTAGATTCTTGCTTGAGTGAAATATTTGCGTGAAATATTTGAGTGAAATATTTGCCTGGAACAGAGATTATTAACAACATTTCTCTGCTACACTGTCTGGAATGTGTACAAGATGTTTTCACATTAAACTTGGACAAATTTACTAAGGAGTGTGTAGCATCTTACGATGTTGTCTTGATGGAAATACTGCAGTAGAAATATTTGTTAGGAATAAAATATAAAAACGAAAAGAAGAAAAATGCTTGTATATTCTGGTGAGAGATGAAAGATTATGGAATATGAATTATAAGACCCTTAAAGATGTCAGAAATGATGGGAAAATTATACTACTGTGATATTTGTAAAAAGACATTTTCTCAAAAAAGTAACCTGAAAACTCACAAGCGTATTCATACAGGAGAAAAACCATATCACTGTGATATTTGTGGTAAATCATTCTCTCATAGTAATAACTTAACTACTCACAAACGTATTCATACAGGAGAGAAACCATATTACTGTAATATCTGTGGTAAATCATTTGCTCGAAATGATGATTTAGTTACTCATAAACGAACTCATACAGGAGAAACTCCATTTCACTGCGATATTTGTGGTAAATCATTCTCCGTAAATAGTAACCTAACTACTCACAAACGTATTCACACAAAAGAAACTCCATTTCCCTGTGATATCTGTGGTAAATCATTTTCGAGAACAAGTACTTTAACTATACACAAATACATTCATACAGAAGAAAAACCATATCACTGTGATATCTGCTGTAAATCATTCTCTACAGGAAGTGATTTAACTAAACACAAATATGTTCATACAGGAGAGAGGCCATACCAATGTATTACCTGTGGTAAATCATTCTCTCGTAGAAATAACTTAACTACTCACAAACGTATTCATACAGGAGAAACCCCTTATCACTGTGACATCTGTGGTAAATCATTTTCAACAATGAGTACCTTAACTGAACACAAATATATTCACACAGGAGAGAAACCTTATCAGTGTAATATCTGTGGTAAATCATTCTCTAAGAATAGTAACCTCACTAGACACAAGTATGTTCATACAGGAGAGAAAACATATCACTGATATTAGTCATAAATTGTTCTTGTCAAGAAATCACTTAATTAAATGTAGGTATTCATGCAGAACAGTAACTGTATCAATGCAAAAACCAAGCCATAGTATATGCAGTGCTACAAGCATACTTACTATTTAGTTAATTTTTGTCTTCTTGTTGGTATAACTAGTAATTTTATGAATATTGATACTTTTCCATGAAGTAATCTTATAATTTTATATGCACACAGCAAGCATACCACATGTAAGAAATTAAATTTCCCATTCTATTTTTGTTATGAAGGACTAGCGTCCGAAACATTGAGACACTTTCCAACTATATCAAGTGTCAAACTAATATATTTCTTCATTGTTCTGTGTCGTTTGCTTTGTTATTTCTGTTTACCTTTTGCATACATATATATATATAAAAGGTAAACAGAAATAACACAATCGGTACAGTATATGGAAGGAATATATTTGGTTAATGTTTGAAATAGCAGGAAGAGGATCTTAACGTTTCGGATGCTAGTCCTTCATCAAAAGAAAGAATGAGAAATTAGAAAGATAGAGTGGACGGGCGGAGTGGAATCAGAAAAAAATGTTTGTAGAGAAAAATAACAGGTCCATTCATGTTACTATCTCTTGGAAAACTGTTGTTGCTGGTGTTTTGTGTATGATATACTTTTTTTAGAAGAGTGGATGATGGACCGCATCTACCCGAAATGGAAAAAGACGTTTTGTATATAGAGCTATATGTGTGTGTGTTGTTATACGTCTGTACGAAGCTAAGAGGATATGTGTGTGTATATGTAAGTAAAAGAGTGTGTGTGTGTGCTTGATGCTTACACGGACCCTCAAATTCATTGGATTCCTACATTGGATTTTTATCTGGACTCTACCTGAACTTCCATTTGGATATCTTTTTTGATCACTGGATTTTCTCATTGCTTTTTGCCTTACACCAATATACCGCAACTAACTACCACTTTTTCTCCACTATTCTTTTCTGACTACTATCTTTTCCTCTTTTTATTTCTTCTTTAATTTCTCATTTTATTTTCTGATGAAGGACTAGCATCAAAAACATTAAGACTCTTTTCCTACTGTCTCAAGCATAAAATTAATATATTTCTTCATTGTACTGTGTCATTTGCTTTCTGTTTACTTTTTGCATATATATATATATATATAGACCAAATTGATCTGGATGAAATGCAATTTGGGTTTGTGCCAGGTAAAAGCACCACGGATGCTCTTTTCCTTGTACGGCAACTACAGGAGAAGTACCTAGCTAAAAGTAAACCCCTCTACTTAGCTTTTGATGACTTGGGGAAAGCCTTTGACAGAGTCCCACGCACCTTAATCTGGTGGGCTCTTAGAAAACTAGGAGTAGATGAATGGCTTGTGAGAGCTATACAAGACATGTATAGAGGAACTGTCAGCAAAGTTAGAATTAACAATGAATATAGTGAAGAATTTAGTGTAATAGTAGGGGTTCACCAGGGCTCTGTCCTTAGCCCCCCCCCCCCATTTATTTTTGTCATACAGGCTATAACAGAAGGGTTTAAGACTGACTGCCCATGGGAACTTCTATATGCAGATGATCTAATTCTCATAGCTGAATCCATGGCTGAACTAGAGAAGAAGTTCCAAACATGGAAGCATGGCCTAGAATCAAAAGGCCTTAAAGTTAACTTGTCTAAGACTAAAGTTCTAGTATATAGAAAGGAGAATAGGGCACAAGTGCCCTCTAGGAAATGGCCATGCTCAGTGTGTAAGAAAGGAGTAGGTAGAAATTCCATTCTATGTTCCAAATGTCGAACAATGAAAATTGATGGATGCTACCAAGTGGGTAGACCAAGAAAAACCTGGGATGAGGTGATAAAAACTGACCTTGCTCACACCTCTCTAAGACAATGTCACTGGATTGAGATCTTTGGCACCATGCAGTTGTACAGAAGACCCGCCTTCCCTTGCATACAAATCTACAGTCAGTAGGCACCTCTTAACTCAATGTACACCCTACCCCACCCTCCCTCTCCCATTCTGTCCATTGTGTTGATGACACAACAGTCCACACTGTAAGATAGCCTGGTAGGAGACAGTAAAAAGGCTCCCAGTCCACACTGTAAAAGTGGCTGGTGTTAGGAAGGGCATCCAGCTGTAAAAAAAACCTGCCAGAGACACTTCTGTGCGAGACATGGTCTTCTGACCATTCCCGCATCAAATGGAACAAAACCGTCTAACCCATGCTGGAAGATGGACGTTAAACGATGATGATGATGATGATGAACACCTAAATATAATCTTGAATGAACTCAAACTTATTGGTGGTGGTGGTAATAGTAGTAATAGTGGTGATGGGGGTGGGGGTGTTTCTTCATTATTTGTCTAGTAAGAGAGAGAGGTAAGGCAAAATATTGTATGATACTTTGTATTAGTCAATTGGTAGAATTATTAGAGCATAGAATACAATGACTTAAAGTATTCTTCTGGCTTTCTGTACTCTGAGTTCAAATTTTACTGAGATAAACTGAATTTCATCCTTTTGGAGGCCAATAAATTAAGCACTAATCCACATCTGTAATTAAAAGGTCTAACATTATCACATTGTGCCACACTGACTCAGCCAGAGGAATATGTTATATACACAAAATTCAACACCATTTATCCAAACACAAATACTTGGGCATTGTATGGAGAAATAAGAGCAGCAAGAAGTTGACCCTCAATCCCATACTCCTGCACTACCTTCCACAGTTGGTCCTGAGGAACACAGTCATATAACTTTTCAAGGTTGACAAAACAAGAACATACCTCCTGGCAATACTCCCATGGTTTCTCAAAAACCTGCCGCAATGTGAATATTTGGTTGGCTGTGCTGCATCCGAGGTGAAAACTGCACTTCATCAGCTTGCTTAGACTCAACAATCTCCCTGCATCTCTTTCCACACGCTTAGCATACACTTTACCAGGGAGGCTTAACAACTTCTGTAATTGGAACAATCTCTCTTGTCTCCCTTATTGAAAATTGGGATTATAAATCCCAATTGCCATTGCTTAGGTGCCTTTCCAGAGAACCAGGTCACCTGGCACACAAATCAGCTAGAGAATACCATTTAATTTACAGAAAAATTCTCAAAAGAATTTGTATTGACTCACAATAACCAGTTGCACTATAGACTCTGTCTCTCATGTCAAATGTGATAAAAGGAATTTTGTTGAGCTGCATAGAATGAGCTCAAAACATCAAAACTTTAAAAAAAAACACTAAAATTGAGCAGCAATCTGTCAAATCATTTGAATTTACCAAAAACGTTAAATCTTGAGGTGCAATGTTTACCAAAGTGTTTCTTGAGGCCAACATTCATTTGCATAAGCTCACAAATCCAAGTTTAAGTGGTCCCTTTGATTCTATCAATAAACCACAGCCATCTCAATCTACGTGCCAAAAATATGTTGAGATGCTTAAGTACAAGCACGGTTGAAAATTGCAAGAGATGCCTGGCTGATCAAAATGTATTTTTAATTGTTGATGAATTAAAAATTGTTGACAAAAGTGAGATCCATAACCAAAAAATTGTTAATGTGCTTATTGATTCAGTTAAAAATTCTCAAAAAACGTTCTTAATAGAGTTTGCCACTTGAATCAGCTCTAACTGCTGCAGTCATTGCTCAGATCATCAATGATTTTCTAAGAAGTATAGCAGTTCCAAAAGAAGATTTTCTCCTACTATTGTCTCAGGCTGCTTGGTATATAGCAGCTGCTGGAGAAACATTTCAGGTTATGTAACTAAGCTCTTCCATGTAACCTACTTCCTCCACCTACTGCAAAACTGTGCTCTAAAAATAAAGGCTTTCAATCCTGCAATCGATTGATTGCCACCATCAAGACTGCTACTGTAAAAACCAAACAGTTGAGAAGAATTCAGAACACTCAGCCAATTGTGACTAGGTGGGGTAGCTGGTTGGATGCCAGCAATTACTATGCCAAAAATCTTGTAGAAGTTACTGAATTTGTTGAGAGTTTTGAGGAAAAAGCATTTTGGTGCAGAGAATGAAAGAAGCTGCGAAATGCTGAGATCAGGACTAACCTCACTAAAACTCTGTTCAAACTATCTGCAGTTGAAAGAGTTGATTTTGAAAGCTAAGTCAACAGCCATCACCATCTATGGTGCTTACAAAAAGCTCAAAGAATTGAAATTCAATAAAGACTCTTGTTAGATCATGAATTTCATTGATTTTAGATTCAATAAAAACAAAATCAATTCGATATTTCAACTAATGAACCCCAAAGTTTTACCCATGAAATATGCAAACCTGAGATAATGCCAAGCAACATCAGCTACTGTAGAACACAGTTTTTCCATGCTGAAAAATATCCTTGCAAAAGACAGGAATTTTTGGTCTAGAAATATAAAGCATTATGGATTGGCAGTATCGGTAGAGGGTCAGACGCCATGCTTTGCAGCACAGTAACGTCCCTTTACGAACTGAGTTCAAATCCCGCCAAGGTTAACTTTGCCTTTCATCCTTACGGGGTCGATAAAATAAAGTACCAATAATGTACTGGGTAATTGCTGGCCTTGTGCCAAAAGCCTTGTGCCAAAACAATTATATCATATTGTACTATAATAAATTTCTGCAATAGTTATTTAAAAAAAATTGTTTTGATAATGTATCATAAAATAATCAAAACTAGAGTGAACTCCCTAATTTTTATCAATTTATTAATAATAAGGTTAACATTAGTTTAAAATCTGTCAATAAAATTAAAAATGTATGGAAATAAAGTTAAAATCATGCAATTTTTAAGGTTAAACAAATTGTCCTATATATTACAAAAATGTTTAATGCTATACTTTCAAATACAATACTGAATAATCTCAGACTGATATAGGATTTAGAAGTAGTAGTAGTGTTGGTGGTGGTAGTGACGGTTGAGGTTGTGGTAGTAGTAGTAGTAGTGGTGGTGGTTGTGATGGTGGCAGTTGGGGTGTGATTGTGGTAGTAGTAGTAGTAGTAGTAGTAGCAGCAGCAGCAGCAGCAGCAGTATTAGTAGTAGTAGTAGTAGTAGTGGTGGTGGTAGTAGTAGTAGCAGTAGTTAATTAATATAGTTATACTGTCTGTGTCATTGTCTCCTTTACAACACCATTACTCAAATATTGTGGTGTTTGGAAGTTGCATAATACAGTTGAATAGATTTTACAGGTAAATATGTTTTATTAGAACACCTTTCCAGGCATGCTTTGTATTGTATATATCTGATCTTCTTCTCGTCCTCCTTCTTTGCCCACTTATTCCTGATAGGGTCGTGGGGACAGAGTCTTCAAACATTCTTTCCAGCAGGTCTTGTCAGAAGCAACCATCTCCAACTGATCGGGCTGGATCCCCAAGTGAGACTAGTCAATTTCATGGATGTTATCCAACCATCTTGCTTCGGGTTTATCATTGGGTCTTCTTCTGCTTGGTTTTGCTCATAAAATCTGTCCAGCGATTCTTTCCTAAGACACTCTAACTACATCCCCATAGTATCGAAGCTGTGATATCTCAATTCAGAGAATTAGTGTCTCTCTGAATTGAGAGATCACAGTTCCAATACTATTATTAAAGTGACAGACAAAAGAGTACTAAATAAATACCATGTGGTGTACCTTATGGTATTTATTTAGTACTCTTTATTTTCATCATCATCATCATCATCATCATCAACACCATCTTCATTTAATATCTGTCCATTATCCCTACTAGCAAGGGTTGGATGGGTTGTCCCGGACAAGTTCATACTTAATCCGTATTACTGACTTCTCAAATGGGTTGGGGAATGCCTATACCTCTCACACACATAAATTTACACACTTTACAGAGTGTACTGGGTGTCTGATATCGTGTTCAAATTCCACCAAAGTCAATATTTTCTTTCATTCTTCCAGGGTCAATAAAAAAGTACTAGTCATGTATAGGCAGAGGTGTAACAAAGGAAAATAGCACCTATGGCAAACATTGAAATTGTGCCCCTGCCCATGCAGCAAGCTATATAGTAATGTTAGACAATGGGATTGACAGCGCAGTTTTAAATAAATGAGGGTTTAGGGTGTTTAACTGCATTTTCATTTGTTCTACAGGTATTCTTTACACTTAAGTATACATAAAGTATTGGCAAAAGTGTTAGTGTATTTAAAAGGAGTGATCTTTGTAATACTGATCTTTGACAAATATCAAAACCCTATTAAAATATTTGACAAATCATACTATGCGGTATGTCTATGTGGTCATGTCATTCCAACCACTGTATTTTTACCTATGGGCCTAATAATTTTTATAAATGGTTTAATGATCCAGCCATAATAGTGTTCTCACCCATGATAATCAAAGAGAAGATCATACATCTGAAGAAGTTTCTTTTTTCACTCTCTGACGATAGCTTATCTAACTTTAATAGAGAGTGCACCTAGTTCAGGTAGTACATTATTTTAAGTGGCACCTATGCTTGCCATCCTAGATACACCTCTGTGTATAGGGGTCAATAAAATTGACATTCCACTACCCGTAAATTACTGGCCTTGTGCTAAAAGAATTATCATGAATCTTTATATCTGCCTTATAGATAACCAGATGATAGGAAATCAGGGAAGTGTGTGATTTTTCTCAGATGTGTGAGAAAAACAAAAGAGAAAACATAGACTGAAAGATATGAAAACAAAATAGTTGGGCATACATAGAGAGAGAGAGAAGGGGAAAGAGAAAGGGAGAGAGAAAGAGAAGTAGGGAAAGAGGGAGAGAGAGGGTAGTGAAATCAACACAGATATATAGATACATCATGGAAGGGTCATTTTAGACATTAAAAAAAACATGCTTTGATTTTGTGGTGTTAAAATTTTTGTGCTGTCTGAGGTTTTTCACCAGAGAGCAAAAGTGAGATTGACCATGTATTCATACGCAACTTCTCATTGGTCAGTTTGACCTATTGCATATGAAAATGTTGGTATTGCGAGGTGCGACGTAGTTCCATTACACATGCATCATACAATCTGCCCTTCATTTTGAGGGGAAAATGTTTTGTATTTAGCAACGGTAGTTGGTCCCTGAACTTTTTCCATCCTGTTCTCACTCTGGCTACTGTACTTTTAGAACACCCACCTCCACTGCTAATTTAGTCACACAGGTAACAGACACTATCAATTACTTCTACAGAGTCCTCTGGACATTTAAAGGAGCTAGTATCCTGTGAGCTCTTGCTACTTATGAGGGTCAGCTGAAAAGTTCATAGGCTTACTATGAAGGAGTGATGCTAGAGCTGTGAAATGTTCTATGCATTAATTTCATCTCTTCTTATTAATAACTGCATGGTTTCTTTCTAGGAACTATGTTGAAAAATAAACCTCATTTAGTGATTTCATGAAAGCTGACTCTCATTTTACTCCTGTGCATCGACCACCTATAAAACCTATGTTCTTTGCTAGCCTGCCTGAGATCTCACTACATCTCTTGTGTACCTATAGCTTGTATTAAGGACGGAATTTCTACCTACTCCTTTCCTGTACACTGAGCAAGGCCATTTTTTCCTGAGGGAGCATGGGGCCAGTTTTCCTTTCTACATACTAGAACTTAGTCTAGTTGTTAAGTTAACTTTAAGACCTTTTGACTCTAGACCATGCTTCCAGGTTTGTAGTTTCTTCTCTAATTCTGCCATAGATTCTGCTACATGGGTGAAATCATCTTCATTCGGGAGTTCCCATGGGCAGCCAGTCTTAAACTCTTCTGTTTTAGCCTGTAGGATGATAATAAACAGAAAAAGGCTAAGTAACCTAATGGACTCTTACCTGCATATTAAATTCTTCACTATAGTTATTGTTAATTCTAACCTTGCTGATAGTTCCTCAATACATGGCTTGTACTGCCCTCACAAGTCACTCATCTGCTCCTATTTTTCTAAGAGCCCACTAAATAATGGAATGGTGGACTCCGTCAAAAGACTTTTCCAGGTAAAAAAAGCCAAGAAGAGGGGTTTACTTTTAGCTAGGTACTTCTGCTGTAGTTTCCTCACAATGAAGAGAACATCAGTGGTACTTTTACCTGGTACAAATCCAAACTGCATCTCATTGAGGTTAACTTTGTCCCTAATCAGCTGTGACCTTCATGACCTAGTCCATCATCTTGATTCCTCTTTAGTTTTCTCTAGCAGTTGATGATGATGCTGTTACGCCAGTCATTGAGTATGACACAATTTTGTATTACTTGGTTTACAATACGGGTGGTTAAGGCATGACCCACCATCCCAGACGCTTTCAGCGTCTCGGCAACTCTCTCCGAAAGGCCAGTTGCTTTACCTGTCTTCATAGATCTGGGCTGAGACAATGAGAGTTGATCTTAAACCACTGAAACTAACAGTGGACATGATGAAGGATCATTATGTGTGGATAGACGTTGTGTTGAAAAGGACCCCCCCCCTCCACCATCAAAAAGACATGTCAGTGTAGAAAAATGGATGTAATGATGATGTTGATGATGATGATGATATATACACACACACACACACACACACACATATATATATATATATATATATATATATATATATATAGTAATAATATAGTAATAATAATAAATTTGAAGACTAAAATCCAAAGAGGGCTCGATAAGGATAAATATATATCAAATATATAAGAGAACCGTAGAGCAAATATTTATTAAAATAACAGATTAAAGTTTAAGCAAAGAATCGCTGCTTTCACCCTTAAGATCCCGTTAAGGGTGAAAGCAGCGATTCTTTGCTTAAACTTTAATCTGTTATTTTAATATATATATATCATCATAATCATCATCATTTCATTTTACGTCCGCTTTTTTCCTGCTTGCAAGGGTGGGACGGGAACTGATTCTGGCTGGATTTCTACAGCTGGATGCCCTTCCTAACACCAACCTCATTTACAGTGTGGGCTGGGTGCTTTTTTGCCGTGGCACCTCCACGACCACTTTACAGTGTGGGATGGGTCCTTTTTTTGCCGTGGCACCTCCACAACCACTTTGCAGTGGAATGATACGGACCCCAGTCCCTATCATCTCATTTCTACAGCTGAGCAAACTGGAGCAATGTGAAATAAAGTGTCTTGCTCAAGGAAACAACACATCACCCGGTCTGAGAATTGAACTCACAACCTTTCGATTGCAAGGCGAATGCTCTAACCACTAAGCCATGTACCTACACACACACACACACACACACACACACATATATATATATATATATATATATATATATATATGTATGTATGTATGTATGTGTGTGTAGGTACATATATATATATATATATATATATATATATCTATATATATATATACGTGTAGGTACATGGCTTAGTGGTTAGAGCATTCGCCTTGCAATCAAAAGGTTGTGAGTTCAATTCTCAGACTGGGCGATGTGTTGTTTCCTTGAGCAATATATATATATACATACATATATATATATATTTTTTATTTTCTCATTTCATTTTACGTCCGCTCTTTCCCTGCTTGCAAGGGTGGGACGGGAACTGATTCTGGCTTGATTTCTACAGCTGGATGCCCTTCCTAACACCAACCTCATTTACAGTGAGTGCTGGGTGCTTTGATATATATATATATGGAGGCACATGGCTTAGTGGTTAGAGCATTGGCCTTGCAATCGAAGGGTTGTGAGTTCAATTCTCAGACCGGGTGATGTGTTGTTTCCTTGAGCAAGACACTTTATTTCACATTGCTCCAGTTTACTCAGCTGTAGAAATGAGATGATAGGGACTGGGGTCCATATCATTCCACTGCAAAGTGGTTCGTGGAGGTGCCACGGCAAAAAAGCACCCAGCACTCACTGTAAATGAGGTTGGTGTTAGGAAGTGCATCCAGCTGTAGAAATCAAGCCAGAATCAGTTCCCGTCCCACCCTTGCAAGCAGGGAAAAAGCGGACGTAAAATGAAATGATGATGATGATGATGATATATATATATATATATATATATATATATATATATATATATGTATATATGCGTCTTTCTCTCCTCGTCCATGATTTGCTCGAGCTTAAGTTCACAGATATCACGGACTTGTTTCTCATCTTCCTCTCTTTCTGTTGCATTACCATCTCTGTTTGTTTACATGTCTCGCTTTCTCCACCCAATTCTACCTGTCCCAATAACTTTTTTTAGTTATTGCTCGCACCAGCCTGAGGTATATGGTCTTTAATGTGAAGAAATACCGATGATGGCTGGAAGATCACTGATGATGGACAGTCCTGTCTTCTTGCTCTAATTTTATTCATATGTATCCCATTTGCAACAACGCAGCACGCCATTTTTGCATATATATATAAAACCCTTGCTAGTAGGGAAAGCGGACATTAAAACGATGATGATGATGATAATATTTGTTTCTACTTTTGGCACAAGGCCAGCAATTATCCCAGTGTATTACTGGTACTTTATTTTATCGACCCCCGTAATGATGATGATGATAATAATGATATATATATAAATATATTTGTTTTTGTTCTTTATCCTGAGTTTAAACCAGCCACAATTAACCTTGCCTTTTATCTGTAAGGAGGATGATAATATAAAGTACCAGTCACATACTGAGGATAATTTAATTGATTTTCCCCTCTTCCTTGTGCCTAAAAAGAAACCATTTGGCAGTATCGGTAGAGGGTTGGACGGTAGAGGCTTTGCAGCAAAGAGTTACAGTCCTTTATGGTCTGAGTTCACATCTCGCAGAGGTTAACTTTGCCGTTCATCCTTACTGGGTCGATAAAATAAAGTACCAGTAATACACTGGGATAATTGCTGGCCTTGTGCTAAAAGTAGAAAAAGTAGAAACAATTATTATTGTTAATAAATAAATTTATTTATTTATTTTCAGCAAAATAACAAGATGTTTTGTACAATATATGAAACAATTCCTGTTGTACTAGCTGTGATAGTTCCTTATCTTTTCATTCAATGGTATCTTGGGAAACTTACAGTTAAAGAATTTCATCGGAAATATGTGTTAGTTACTGGTTGCGATACTGGTTTTGGAAACCTTCTGGCTAAACAGCTGGATGCACTTGGTTTTAATGTATTTGCTTGTTGTCTGACTGAACAGGCAATATTTGACCTCCAATGCTGCTGCACACAAAGACTAGAAGCATTTTTGATGGATATTACTAAACAGAAAGATATTGAAAAGGCTAAAATATTGATCAAATCTAAACTTCCAAAAAATACAGGTGAAGAACTTTATAATTTTATCCTTACTTTCAATTCTGTTTTTGTCATCTGTGAGTTCTTAAAATGGTGTATAGACATGTGTATCTGAGTGTGTGCAGTTCTTGTTCTCAATAATTACTCTTCTCTGCTCAATAAAATAAAGTACCAGTCAAATATTGGGGTTGATTTAATAAACTTTCCCCTTTCCCCAAATTTGTTGGCCTAAACGATCGATTTCTACTTCAGGTTTGTGGGCTTTGGTTAACAATGCTGGTGTTATGGGTACACTTTTGTTCCCTGATTGTTACACACGAAAACATTATAATGCAGTTATGGATGTAAATGTATATGGAATGATAGATGTCACCACCGCTTTCTTGCCATTGTTGCGTATGGCAAAGGGAAGAATTATTAATATGTCTAGTGTCTTGGGAAAAATTACGCCACCTATATTTATACCATACTGCATATCAAAACATGCCGTGGAAGCATATTCAAATGGTCTTAGGTAAATGAACACAATTTTCAAATACTTTCTTTGAATTTTGAATTTTTTGTTTTTGTAAAGCAAGTTCTGTTATTTCAAGAAAGCAATTTGCATAATTTTAAATATTCAAATCACAAAATAAAAATAAATGGATTTACATTTCAATAAAATATTAATAGGTGATGGAGTTTACATTATTCAAACAATAGATTGTTTTAGTATACTTCTAAAATGTTTAAAGTACGAATATAGCAAGACAATAAAACATAACAGTGGAATTTGAAAATATAGCTGCCACAGTGCAAAAAACCATAATTAGTTGTTGAATAAGTAAGTAAAGTACCCTCGAAGACAGTGTATCTCAGTCCACTTTTTTCCATCTCCAGGAGTACTTTGCCTGATTTATTCACCTATTAATCATAGTTACCTGCATTGTGGTGACTATATTTTCAAATAACAATTAATTTTCACTTCACCTCATGAATGTAACAACACTATTTAGTGTGTATAATATTTAAAACATTTTTTGTCTCCAGGTGTTCTTTAAAAAAACAAAACATATCTGTCCATATAGTTCAGCCAGGAGCTTTTGTAACAAACCTGACATCATGTGAAACACTTAAAAATAAATCAAGCCGAGATTTTGAGGCTTCTCCCATTGTGGTTCAAAAATACTATGGAAAAAGATGTTTTGAAACCTGTAAGTAAACAGCTAATTCATACTAATCATATCTGACATGCACTCAATGACTATGCAGTCATCATCATTTTCATCATTTAATGTCTATTTTCCATTCTAGCAAGGATTAGATTGGTTGTCATGTACTGAGGCTAGACTGGTCAGGTGATTACATTTTGCTCATATGCTCCATTTTTCACTTGGTTTCTATGGCTTCATGCTCTACCTAGTGCCAACCACTTTACAGAATGTACTGGGTGTATTTTATTGTGACTCCAACACTACCACCTTACAGGGTGGGCTGGATGCTTTATATTGTGGTACCAGTACTACTACTTTACAATAATATTATTCTGTTTACCATGACATGAGTTCAAGTGTGATGCTTAACTTCAGTTCGTAATTAGATTTCATGAAACATTTTTGTTTAGCAAATTATTCCAAATCATATCAGTTTTCCTTTTTCTTTTTTCTTATTATTTATTTCAGTAGCTGTGTATAAATTTGAAATATAAAAAAGGTACATAAAAGAAAAAAAGTATGATACCCTATTTACAAAGAAGAGAATAAAAAGATATTAGAAATGGAATCAAGTGGTTCATTATTGAGAATGTTCTAATCAAGCTATTGAGGCCACTGAGCAGGATTATAAGTAAAAAGACTATCATCCTTTTCATGATGGCTTGTAAAAGAAGCATTTTATGCAGTCATTTTTTATTTTATATACAGATTTTAAAATACTTTTTTTAATGTTACTAAAAATGGTAGGTTTTTACCAGAAACAGGTTTGTTGATTACTCAACAACATCTTTTTAATATATTTTTTTACATCTTTTGAGTCAGATAGAATTGCATCTTTGCACACAAAATGATTCTAGTCAATTGGTCCACGATATACAATCAACAAAGCAAACAATAGGAACAAAAATGAGCCAGAAAAAAAAGAGCCGACATGTGCAGTGCTATAGAAAGACAAGTTGCCAATGTTGACAAAAATTCCATTGTCAGCATCCCCACTCCTTCCTGAACATCTCAAATACTATATACTGAAAAATGTAATTCATTGACAAATTATGGTATTTCAATATCTTATTCTATTTAACTATGCATGCAGTAACAGTCACCACTACCACATCATTCAACATGTAAGCTGGAGTGTAAAAGAGTTGCAGAAAGTGGCATCCTATATGAGGCATCTACCATTTGTCTAAGGGCAAATACTTATATATAGTCTAAGTATTTAGCACAAGAATCTATAGTGCATGAAAACTTTTCACTATAGATTTATTTCTTTAGGCAGCTTTGATTTAGCTGTCATCAAATAATTAGAATGAAGGTCTATTGAATTGCTCCAATTTTAAAAATGTTATGAAGAAAGTATTAATGTGAGAAAACTTCAGTATCTACAATATTGATAAAGGAAAATTAAAGAATGCACATTTTGATTTAAAAGAAACCTTCTGCAGGGTAATTGTGCTGCAAAAGACTTGTCCAACCCGTGAAAGCATGGAAAACGAGTGTAAAAGGATGATGATTATGTATATATATATACATATATATATCCTCTAAATGGGACAAACCCGTCTAACCCATGCTAGGGTGGAAGATAGATGTTAATCGATGATGATGATGATATATATATATATATTATATACATCATCATTGTCATAGTTTAACGTCCAATCCCACGTTCTACTTAGAGCACAAGAAGGTTGTTATGGTTTTGAAGCAACTGAAGGGTCCTCCTAACCCTTTGTTTCGTAAGCTTTCTATGTGTGTGTGTATATATATATATATATATATATATATATTTAAGTCGTTTGGAAGCCTCGACAATGCAAATGGGTAAATCTCCGGGTAACAAGATCCGGTGGTGGAGAGAGAGATGTAAGTGGGTGTACGTTGAGATGCGTGGTGTGTATAAGATGTGTAGAAGGATGACTTAAAGATATTTACCTATTATTCCACAATACTTCAAGCAAACTTCAATACTCTCTTATATATATATATATATATAGAAGTGGTTACACTTCTACCTAACTCGTGCCATGGACTGAGTGTGCTCTACCACTATGGATATTACCTTCCAGTGTTCTACCACTATATATATATATATATATATATATATAATAATGAAAAATAATAATGAAATTATTGTGTAAAGTGCTCAGGTGCACCACAACTCGTCAATATAGTACATAGAATAATACACAAATGTCAGGGAAGTACATGTGTGTATGTGTTAGCTGTAGTGTTGGCGGATCTCGGGAAGCATGGAGGCTTTAAAGGATGCAGTGTCTCGACAGCTAACAACTGATGCAGGTAGTTTGTTCCATGCTTCAGCAACTCTGAGCGTGAAAAAATGTTTCCGAAAGTCATGGGAACTGTGCTGTTTTCTTACTTTGTGGGCATGTCCACGTGTGTTAGACACATGGAAATCGAAAAGGCACTCAGGGTTGTTGTTGGCAACATGGTTAACAATTTTGTGGGTGTTTACCAAGTCAGTTGCCAGGCGTCGGAGCTTCAATGAATCCATGCCCAGGGAAGCAAGGCGCTCAGAGTATGGTAGATGCCTGATGGAGGGTATTCGCTTGGTTGCACATCTCTGAACAGTTTCCAGGCGGTGAATGTCCTGAGCAAGATAGGGGTTCCAGATTGGTGATGCAAATTCTAAGTGTGGTCGCACCATAGCTGTATACAGCCTTAAATAGATATCTGGAGAGCGACTGACAAAGATCTTGCTGAGTGATGCTAAGACACCCTCGGCCTTCTTGACAATTTTAGAGACGTGCCTCGTCCAACGCAAATCGCTGCTGACCGTAATGCCCAGGTCACGTTCACAGGAATACTTCTTGATATTAGTGCTGTGGAGGGAGTATGTGGACGCTGGGTTTTTACTCCCAAAATGCATGGTGGTGCACTTGTCCACAGCTAGCTTGAGTTGCCAGTCTGAGATCCATTGTTGCATTGTGTCCAGGTCAGACTGCAAACAAGATCTATAGTGTTCAGGATCTGTCCTTTTTATCTCAAGGTACAGCTTGATATATATATATATATATATATATATATACACACACATTTCTAATCAAATATTAATTCTTCTTTTCTTTTCTCTTGCTATAATAGTAAATGTTTTTCTATCCTTATTTGCAGTTCTCTCATCACTTCAAGTGCTCAATAAAGCTGACTCAAACCTCCAGCGAGTGGTCTTTTGTTATTTACATGCAATCACAGCAAAATATCCGAAGTATAGGTACAAAGCTGGTTATGATGCAAATGTTATTATACCATTGTTACGAATGCTACCTGTCTGGCTATCAGACTTGATGTTAACATATGGTTCTGGAATACCTGCTGGAGTTAAAAACATTCAAACACACTAGAACAAATCTTAGTTTAATATATTTATTTTCATTTTATTACTTGTGTTTTTATTGATTTTTGCAGGGAAATATTTCATTTTAAACATAATTTTTCATTAAATAAGATTTGTAAATAAAATTAAAATTTTACCTGTATCAGTGTCTTGTAGCTTATTTCTATAAACGTTGAAATAAGTGCATATAAATAACTAAGATGAATAAAACCACAATCAGATATGGATTAGCTTACACATCAATATAATCTTTAAGAGAACATCAGTTTCCAATATATTTTTGTGCTTGTGTTGATATGGTATGGTATGGACTTGTAACTCCTGAAGGAATCGTAGGGGTACTATATTGATATATAGCGTTTCTTAGGGCATTTTAAAAAACCTGGCAGAACCCATCTCCTCTCCAGGCCTGAATACAGCAGATTTCTTCCAGAGAAGGCCAGAGAATGAGTAAAAAAGGTATAGAGGAAGAATCGAATCCAGTACTAGACTGGTAGATTTTTTTTATTGACCTTGAATGAATGAAAGGAAAAAAAGTACCTCGGCAGGATTTAATCCGTGAAAGCAAAGAGCCAGAACTGGTAGAAAGCACTCTGCCATTCTAATGACTGTCTATTCACCACCTTATATTTGTGCATAACATTTTTATAAGTGTTCCTTTAAAGGTATTGTCACCACAAAGATTTCAATAAGTTAGTCATAGAAAGTCATAGATGATGCATGTGTTCTAAACATTTTAGTGCACATTCTATCATCATCACCGTTTTACGTCCGTTCTTCCACGCTAGCATGGGTTAGACGGGTTGTCCTGTTGTGGGCAGTGTCTGGTCGGCTGACCATGCCTTGCTCATACAGGAACTGATTTGGCTTGATTTCTACAGCTGGATGCCCTTCCTAACACCAACCTCATTTACAGTGAGTGCTGGGTGCTTTTTCGTGGCGCAACCGCCTCTCCTGCACACAGCATTTGATTCCTCTTATGCTCAGTCTCTCTCTCAATTCATTTATGCTTTGTCGTTCACGTATATTACTGTTACACATCCATCGGAGCATGCAGGCTTCGTTTCTCTCTAATTTACGTAAGTCTTCCACCTTCAGCGCCCAGGTCTCACTACCATGCAACATCGCTGTTCGGATACACGCATCATACAGTCTGCCTTTCATTCTGAGGGAGAAGCCTTTTGCAGCTAGCAGTGGTAGTAGTTCCCTAAACTTCTTCCATCCCGTTCTTACCCTATATTACTATAAATGATATATTTAATTATGATGATGTAATTAGTTACATTGTTTTTAAGTGTTAAAAATTTGGTTGGTTAATTATTCAGATTCACTCTTTCTCAGTGGTACTATTACATTTTAATATGCTATTGTTGCCATGTAATTTCAAATGGCCATGAAAAGATATATGTGTATATATATAAAGAGAAAGAGCCATATATCGTACAAGAAACACGGTATAATTTATATATACCAAATACGTATTCTATTTGGACTTAACATCGATGTTAATGCACTCAATGAAATCAACACCCAAGGCAAACAGATTACCAACATCCTAAAGATCAACGACAAACCTGAACCCTTCAGTGTGAAAACCCACATGCCTAATTTCGACAGTTGATATTAACTACTGGTATTGTTCTTCTTACCATCAGGCTTCATTTAAGAGCTTAAGAAGATAATAAGAATTGCTTTCTGCTCTTCCAATTATTCTGGCAGTGCTATGTAGGCATGATTTTTACACAGGTTCTATATTAAGATAAAATCCAATTTGTTACAAATTTTTAGATAGATTATCTGTTACATATCCTAGAGTTCTTATAATTATCAGTACTAGTATTACCTTATTTACTTCACCGTTCCATACTTTCAAAATTTCATATTTGAGGCCATTGTGGTACTTTATTTTATCGGTCTCAATCCCCAACCCTTTTATATTAAATGCTTGTTATTGTTTATCGAACAGACCATGATTGAAGGCGTTTCATCTGTAGCTGTTCTGTCTTTTATCTAGGCATGGTGCACACAGGCCCACAATATTTATCACCCACTTTTTAAAACAGTAGTATATGATTTCAGAGCAATTTGGTTGTTATTTCTAACAGGTTGGGTGACTGCATAGAGGCTCTATTCAAATTAGATAACATGGACGTATGTAAAATTCAAAGTTTAATTTCAGCCGTGGACAACTTGATTTTTGTCACTTTTCATGGAATTTATAAATATCCCTAATAATTTATAACAATGGGTAATGGGGTATGTTTAGAAATACTGGGCGGTCGGAAGTCCGTAACTCCGAAAGAGAATCGAAGGAAGGGAAACAACTTTACATAGTAACTAAAAGAAAATTAGTTAGATTGACTTCCCTTTATTTATTTTTTTCTTCTCATTTTAAATGAATGGCGGATCGGAGAGCAGGCTTGTGACTGGGCTTTGGTGGACATCTCTCGCCACCTAATGCTCCATAGGGAGCAAAAGTAATTAGAAAAGATATTATTTTACCAGATTTTCAAAGGTCAAGCCTTTCCTTTGACTGACACAGACGGGTAAAATGTAAAGTGGTATTTGGACTCAGAATACAGTCTCCAACTAAATAATTGTTTCTATGTTGGTACAAGGCCAGCAATTGGAAGAGAAGTCGATTAAATCGACCTCAGTAAGTTACTGGTACTTTATTTTATCGACTCTGAAAGGATGAAAGGCAAGGCAAAGTTAACCTCGTTGAGATTTGAACTCAGAAAGTAAAGGGTAGTAACAAAATGCTGCAAAGCATTCAATACTGCCAATCATCTGCCCTCTCTAACTAAAACATAAATATAGAATGTACTAATACTGATATACTAAACATTTTTGCCATGTGAAATATGAGAACGTTAGATATTTTTCATGTATTTTAACATTTCCTCTGTGATCAGCTCTTACCTCTTTCAGCTAGGTCTTTCCCCTACTGGGATTACTTGGCACTTCTCCCAACGATCACCCCGCCTTACGCATTAGTCTCCTCACCTGTGCTCTACATTTGATTCCTCTTATACCTAGTTTCTCTCTCAGTTCATCCAAGCTTTGTCCTTCTCACACATTAACATTGCACATCCATCAAAGCATGTATGTGGGAGGGGATGTTATATTTAGTTTTATATTAATTTTCTAATACTTGAATAAGTGAGATTATTTATT
The DNA here is from genome assembly GCA_964016885.1 of Eledone cirrhosa. NCBI lineage: Eukaryota > Metazoa > Mollusca > Cephalopoda > Octopoda > Eledonidae > Eledone > Eledone cirrhosa. Next base: position 145,486,326 of record OZ024742.1, on the reverse strand, counting down.
TGTTGAAGTAATTGTTTTCATAGCTGAATACACTTTATAATTAATAATCACTCAACCATTAAATTAGGAATGGAAGCTGTTGTTTTAGGCAAGTGGTGCAGACTGAGTGAGGTTCTTTGTTCATGAGCACTACACAATGACAGCAGTAAGATATGAACCCATGACCATGAGGTTAGTAGTCCAGTAGCCCTTCTAACCATTGTAGTTCACAATGTTGAACTGAATATCCTTTTACAGAAACAAAGAGACTTAAAGTTTATTAACAACTGAATATGTATTGATATAAGACAAACAATTTTCTAAAAATGGTTTATTTTTTATATCTTTAAAATAGTACAAATAGTTTAATTATATGGAAGAAAGTGAGAGAGAGAGAGAGAGAGAGAGAGAGAGAGAGAGAGAGAGAGAGAGAGAGAGAGAGAGAGATTATGAAAGTCTATAGTCAACACATGAACACTTGATTGAATTAATTCAGACTTAGCCTGCCAGTGTCATAAAAGTTGTTAGTCTGACATGCCAAATTAAATAAACTGCCAACCACTGTTCTATAATTTGACATAACACTCAGAGATTCTGTGAAAACACATTGACAAGAAATGTATCTATGGTCTATAGTGCAGCTTAACATTTCCTAGAAAATGTGTGATTAAATGAGATTTGTGTGATTTTGATCCATCATTGACATGTAATTAAATGAAGCCTAATGTTTTTATAAAATTCACAAATTTCCATGAGTTTAGATGTCCAAGATTTTTGAAACTGGAAGAAGTACAATATCAAATCCGAGAAAGTTGTATAAGAAAATTGTACAGCAATTCTGTTGGTCTTCCCAATTAAATTTTTATTTTCTTTTATTTTTATATTTACTTATCTCTCTATCATGTTTTTTTTTAAATTCTCAATTGTAAGTACTAGATACTTACTTCCCCTAGTCAGTCATGGCTTACTAGCTCTATACAGACCTTTAAATTGTTTAGATACATAAATAGATATGTCAGCAATCATAAAACAATAACTTATTTTGAATATGTAAAAAGTCAACTTTCATATTAAAGATGCATATTCAATTGAATTGATCCCAGTGTGCTACAGATATGGGAGAGGAAAATACAATTCTAACAGGATTAAAAGTGAGAAGAGGGAAGCCATATAAGATACCCTTATTTAGTACTATATGCTAATGTTTTGAGCACCTCTACAATTATCTGATGGTGGCGAATTGGAAGAGTCATTAGAATGTCAGACAGAATGTTTTGTAGTACTCATTTTGGCTCTCTGCCCTCTCAGTTCAAATCCCACTGAAGTAAACTTTGCCTTTCATCCATTCATAGTCGATAAAAAAAAAACCCAGTTTAATACTGGGGGCAATTCTTCTTCTAAATTTCTTTTTCACTTCCATCCTTCTCTGGAAGAAATCAACTGTAGTCAGACCTGGAGAGGAGATGGGCCCTGCCAGGTTTTAAAAAAATGCTCCAGAAATACAGTAAGCCAATACAGCTCTCCTGTAACTCCCTCAGGAGTTACAGGATAAAAAACACACAATTATCTGATATATATATATAATCATGGTTTATGAAGATGGTTGAGTATTAGATAATGGGAGAAAGAGTACTCACTACCATAGTAGAAATTAGCTAAGGCTGAATTGGTGGCATGTTACTTTCTTCAAAGAGTTAGAGACTGTCCAGTCTTTAACTGTTTCAGGAACCTGTAGCAAGCAAGGAAACTTCAGAATAATGGGTCACTGGATTACCCTTAACTACACACACCTCATCATCATCCTTGTTTAATATCCGCTTTCCCTGCTAGTAACTGCTATATATTAAGATTCATTGAAATGATTATAAAAAAATTGTAGTGTTATGAAGCAAATGGGCAAATTAAATGTATATTATTTAACTTTTTTTCAAAATCTTATCACTGTATATATTGAAATGTCTTTATTTCAATGTTCTTTAATTTTCATTCTATATATTGTGGTGATTGGCTTAGTGGTTAGAGGGTTGAGGTCGCAATTGTAAAATTGTGAATTTGGATTCTGAACCTGGCAGTTCATTGTGTTCTTGAGCAAAACACTATTTCATGTTGCTACAGTTCACTCAGATGTAGAAATTAGTTGCAATGTCATTGGTGCCAAGCTGTTCAAAATGCCATATATTTCAAACCAGATATGAAAACAGTATTATTAACCCTTTTGTTATCATATTTCTAATGAAAGACACTGCCTATGATTTTCTAATAATTTTGAAAATAATGAAGAATTGGGAGGGGTTTAGTAAAATAGCTAACTTTTTCATTATTAAACTGATGTTTGGAACATAACTTAACAAAGGTTCATACATTATTATAATTGTTTCTACTTTTGGCACAAGGCCAGCAATTACCTAGTACATTACTGGTACTTTATTTTATCAACCCCCGTAAGGTTGAAAGCAAAGTTATTATAATGAAAGGTTTTTAGGAAAATATAAGTTTTAAATAAACCTTTTTTTTTTAATCATAGAATAAGGGGTGGTTTGGCATGAAAAAGTTTAACACAAACAACAGTTCCTTATTGAAAAATATTTAAGACATATTATTATCCAGTGTTGTATCTTTTTCTCTCATCAACTTTACAACATGTGATTCATTCAGGTAACACGTATCAGAATTTGTTCCCAGATCTGGTTTAGAATATGGACACTGTGTTCATGCATGTCATAAGAAGCAGCTAAATGGGTGTTTGCCCATAAAATATTACCTTTAAAAGTCCTCTCCAACCTACACCAGCATGAAAAAGTCAATGTAAAATGATGATTCTTTGTTCACACTGAACATATTGTTTAAATTCCTTAGTTTTTGAGCTCTGATGTCATGATTGACTTCATTTTAGAGATTTAAACATTTTTAAAATCAGAAATGAATTGTTTGAGAAAATGTGTGGTGTGCTTCAGGTTATTCAGAAACTGAATATCTGCTGTCTGAAAACAGCAGATATTCAGTTTCTTATGAAAACAATGCTATGCAATACATCCTGCAATCAAATTCGAGCTAGTTGAACTTGGATTTTAACAAGAATCTGCGTAGCAAGAGCTCTGACATTCTTTTCAGTTCTTTATGAAAATGTCATCTTACATGAAATTTTGTCTTACTCACTTGAGCCATCTATAGACAGTCTAAGTCTGTTGTGTATATCAAATCTCTGCTTTATGCCCTCTGTAGTTATTTTGTAGTTTATCTGTTAGACTGTCAATGACTGTCTTCAACATTCAAAAACCCCTTTGGGACTTTATTTCTAATGAAATACACTGTATTTGAATTAATGAAGAATTTAGAATGATTTGCTAAAATTATTTGTTTCTTTATTAAGATGGTATTTGTAACATAAGAAACGGTTCTATCAAATTATGATGGGAGATTGTAATTTAAATATGAACCCTTTACTATCGGTTGAGTTGTTTCATAGAACAAGAAGCAGTTTTTTGGTAGGTTGCTATCAAACACGTTAATGGTCTGCCACTTCTAGTAATGTCATGATAGCTGCCAGTGTCTACATAGGTGATAATAACCTTCACAAAAGAATTACTGTAATTCAGATAAAATGTGATGTTTCAGAAACAAACATCTTACTTATGTAGCTGAACAATGTGCATTCCTTTAATATGTGACAAATTTGGTCACTTTCCCATCATAACTTAATGCTATAAAAAACCTTGGACTCACAAATTTGAACAAATTTTGTAATTTTTTTTAAATTTGTAATTCTAAACCTATGGAGTAGTAAAATTTAAAACCACATAGATTTTTTGAAAAAATAATTAAAATATAAGTCTTATCAAACAAATCTTAACCATCAATTTAAAAATTAAAGCTGTTTTTTACTTTTTCAAATATGCTCAATGTTTCAAAATTTATCACAGCCACAGGCATCAAACTGATTGATCAAGTTAGAAAAGTAACAAAAAGAGTTGTAACACAATTAGATTTAATAAGATGCAGTTTGGATTTATGTGAAGATGGAGTAGCACTGATGCTCTTTTCTTAGTGAAACACAGCAAGAAAAGTTCCTAGCTAAGAGTAAGCCCTTATAAGCTTTAGTTGATTTGGAAATAGCCTTTGATAGAGTACTATGATTTGTTATCTGGTTGTCTTTAAGAAAACTGTGTAGATGAATGGCTTGTGAGAGCAGTGCAAGCAAGTCAGTGACCATCAAACCTCAGTTTTCAGCCCATACCTGTTTACTATTTCTCCAGGGGTTTAAGACCAGCTGTCCCTGAGAGATTCTATATGCTGATGGCCTATTTATAGCTGAATCTGCAAATTTAGAGAAGTCCCCAGAATAAATTTAACAAGGACTGAAATCTCAGTAAGTAGGAAAGAAGACATGACTCTGCTTCTATCAGGGAAATGGCTGTGCTTGATATACAGAAAAAGAGTTGGAAGAAACTCCATACTTTGGGCCTATTGTAAACTATAGGTGCACAAGGGGTGTAGTTGTATCTCAAGCAGGCTAACAGAGAAAAGAGATTTTGTGGCAGATGCACAGATGTTAGCAGTAAGAGCACCAGTACATGTTCCAATCCAAGGAAGACTCCAAAGAAATAGTCGATAGCTTCTGTCATTTATGTGACCAAATTGAAGTGGAGGAAAGTGCTCCAAACATATTAAGTACCCAGAATAAAAACAGGGTGGAACAAATTCAGAAAGCTACTAACTGTTGGCAGCAAAGGGATTCTTTCTCTGAGCAAAGGGCATATTGTGTGAAAGTGTATCTCAAGATACTGAACCTCACAAAGGTAATGACAAAGGAAAGAGACATGTGGAGGGATACTCTACTGGAAAGGTCTCATTTAATCCATACAAATAGAAAACAATGTAAAAATGTTGATGTTGATTATGATGATGGTGATGATATTCTTTTGATGTTGATAATTCATACCATTACTAACTAGAATTTCACATCTCATGTAATCCTTTTGGCAACAAAATGAAGAATGTGTATCTACACATACAAATGTATATATACATATATGCACATATACATACATGTATGTATACACAAACATACACAAGAACTCAGAATAGAAAACTAACTGACACTCCATGACTTGAAACCTCATATTTATCACATTCTGATCAAGCATGTTATCAACTACACCACAGAGCACTGTCAAATTAGGCTATAGATGTTTTACTGGTATAAACTAACACTTCTAGCTCCAAAAATAAATATACATTAACAAAATCTATGAGGTCATTTGATCTGCTACATATTGCAGCCAAATATCTCTCAAATCACACACTACCTCCTTAGAAAAGAAAACATTGGATAATGAGGTTTTTGATGCAATATGTATGAAAATAAGGTGGAATGATTATGACTGCTATGCCTTTGATCATAGGATCGCCTCAACAGGAATGACTTGGGGCTAAACAATAACATCTTCACATTTACTTTTCATATAATTTGTGGTCCCTTCAGCCTCTAGTAGTTATGTAGTATTCTACTACTACCTAACATAACAAAGTGACACACTCCAATTCAATACGTACAAAAAAAAAATAACCCCAATAATATGAATAATTATAAATTAACGGTTAAGAATTTTTTATATAAATGATCTGAATATAAGCAGATCACCTATTTTATCTCTGAGAAGTGGGCAAAAATCCAAACTGTATGTAAAAGCTGCAGCATCTCATCAACACATTATGTTTAAATGGTGCAGTTTTGAAATTCTTATGAGTGGAGAATATATTTATGAAGTTTTAATATTTTGATATTTATAATATTTTAAGTGTCGTTTAGAGTTTGGTTTTTATTTCACAACTCCATTATGTAATGATTTTTTTCTTTACCAATTTCTGACCATTTGAAAGGCCATATTCATTCAAACAAATAAAAAACAACGTAAAACTGGTGTAATATTCACTTCCAAAGCGAAGAAACACCTCATTTATGTAGAATTTGAAGTTTGTGAAAATCTGCAATATATTGACTTTGAATATAAGCTGACCCCCATTTTGCCTTCAATTTTCTTTGTCATATATTTCTCGGCATATATGAGTATATACGGTAAGTACTAATTGACACACACACACACACATATATATATATATATATATATATATATATATATATATATATTATAGAGAGAGAGAGAGAGAGAGAGAGAGAGAGAGAGAGAGAGAGAGAGAGAGAGAGAGAGAGAGAGAGAGAGAAGGTAATGAGTTTAGTGATGAATACAATCAGGGAGCCGTCCTTGGCTCACAGAAGAGTTTATGACCGGCTGTCCATGGGAACTTCTGTATGCTGATGACCCAGTTTTTATAACTGAATCTATGGAAGAGCTAGAGAAAACATTCCTGTTGTTATAACAGAACTAAGAATTATTAAAAGGGCTCAGAGTAAGCCTAGCAAAGACCAAAGTTTTAGTGAGAAAGAGGACTAAGCGTTGATCTCACCAAGTAAATAGCCATGCTCAATACATAAAAAAAGGGGTAGATAGGAACTCTATGCAATGTACTCAATGTAAGGTGTGAGTACACAAGAGGTGTATTGGGATTGTAGGCACCTCAGCACTAATGACCACCATCCATGATCCCCACTTATTGCCCTATCAAATCACAGCACATTGTCATAATTTTACACATATCTGCTGCCTATCCCTCTTCCCTGAGCAGAGAAGGATCTCCCATTGGGACAAGGGTAAAATCGGCACCCCAATGTAGAAATCATGCTTATAAAGAAAGGGAGGGGGGGATTGAGAGGACCCTTCAGGCATGATGCAGTGTGAGATCCTCTCTAGAGCATCCAGCCATAGAAAGATTGCCAAACAAAGGGTTGGGTAGACCCTTCAGTCATGTCAAGGACATGACAGCCTCTCTAGTGTTGATGATTTACATGATAAATGCACCCAGTACATGATGTAAAGTGGTCAGTGATAGGAAGGGCATTCATCTGTAGAAACCCTTTAGTTGTGTCAAAGACATGACCAGCTCCCCTGTGCACTCAATAGAATGTAAGACTGTACATCAAGTAAGATGCAGACACCCCAGGCTGTCTGGGGGGTCAGTAGCCTTACTTTAGTACTGACTTGGTCTACGTAGACCATTCCAACCCTTGCTAGCAGGGAAAGTAGATGTTAAACAATGATGATGACTCTTTTTTCCTATTCCTTCTTTATTGTTCCTCTACTCCTCTCTATCTAGCCTTCTTCCATCTGTTTGTCTTTATCCATCTATCAGACTAGTTAACTCCTCCAAGACAGTCAACATTCATAAATAATATCCAATAAACTTGAAGGGAAAATACCAGCTGCTACACAAAAATAAACACATTACAACCACACAAAGTTTCATATTTATAATCATACATATGTGTGCAGATTCAAACCTATCTATCAACTTGTCTGTTTGTGTATGTGTGTGCAGGATATCTGTAGATAAAAAGCCAAAGAAAATAATGCTCAATCTATTGCTAGAGAGCTTATTTAGTATAATGTATGCACAACCTTAGGTTTTGGGGGGTCCAGTTATGTCCACCACTGTTTAGATTAGGAGCTATTTCAATATATATATATATATATATATTTATGAACAAGCACAACCAAAATCATACATTCAAACATATCTCCAAATATATATATTTTGTGAATTTGGAAGATGTGTCAACATTGTTTGACTATGAAAAATATTCTAAGTTGGGCATATAAACCCTGAAAATGAACGATAACTTAACTTTGATAGGTTTTGGCCAGTATTGGCCCAGGCCAGGTCTAACTTAATAGCACCCTGCTGTACAAATTTTTCCATCTTCAGGTTTTATATGCCCAACTTAAACTATTTTTCATAGTCAAACAACATTGACACTTCTTTCAAATTCACAAACTTTCTATTGCTCAATGATTCTAAAAATAGATCGTTTACACACACACACACACACACACATATATATATATATATAAACATACATTCATTTATTTAAAGTACACGTTTCAATATCTCACTATAGCTAAACTACCACATGTATTGTGAAGTTTTCTCTTCTCTTTACATCTAAATGTACACACACACACAAACACGTTCACAAATAGACATGCATATGCTCATCAATGCACACATCATCATCATCATCATCATCATCATCACCGTTTTACGTCCGTTCTTCCACGCTAGCATGGGTTAGACGGGTTGTCCTGTTGTGGGCAGTGTCCGGTCGGCTGACCTTGTCTTGCTCATATGGGAACTGATTCTGGCTTGATTTCTACAGCTGGATGCCCTTCCTAACACCAACCTCATTTACAGTGAGTGCTGGGTGCTTACAAATGCATACAAGTTCTCAGACTTGTATCATAGACATGTAAGTAACACACACACATATACGCATACATAAATAATCATATGTACACATTTTGTATAAAAATCTGTAATTGCAGCTCTTTTTTATGTAGAATTTACAGTATGGGTTAAAGTAGTACACAAATCAGGAACAAGAGTATTAGTAGTAGTAATAGTAATAGCAGTAGTAGGTCATAATTGTGATGGTTGGTGTGGTGATGGTGAATAATGAATACTGATGCTGATGGTAGTAATGGTGCATGTAGAAATAGTAACAATGTTAACTACTTTAGTAGTAGTACAGTTGAAAGAAATAACAATAATAGTTCTGATGGTGGCAATGTTAGATGTAGGAGTACTTGATAATTATGGTAGTAGTAGCTGCAGTAGTAGTGTTGATAAAAATAAAATATTAATGACCGATAACAGAAGTGGTAGTGTTCTGTGAATGTTGTTGATGATGATGGTGGTAGTAGTAGTGGTGTTGTTGACAATTGTAGTAGAAATTAGGAGTGGACGTATTGGTATCATTGACAGTGTTGTTTGTATCAGAGTAGGTCACTAGTAGTCCAGTGACAATGGTAGTAATATAATAGTAGAAATAGAAACTTTAACAGTTGTGGTTGTGGTGGTAGTTGTAGTAATAGTAGTAGTAACAAGTGCAGCAGTTACAGAGTGGTTCAGGGAACAGTTCCACGTGAGCTATTTCTCTTACTCTCTCTCCCACCCCTCACACAATGCCATTACCTCACACAAACACACACACATATATATATATATATACATACACACACACACATTACTTTCTTTTTGTCAGTTACTGTCCACACAGAGCCCACAGTACCAAAATAGCAAAGTCTATCTGTTCATAAGACATACTCACACACACACACACACATATATATATATATTATAGTCCATCCATACACACATACATAAATATACACACTACAGTCCTTACACAAGCAATGTCGGCAATGGCTTTTTGCCAGGCCAAGCTTCCTTTGCATATTTCTTCTTTTTTGGTTCCTTGGCAGCATCTTCGGGGTTAATCACCACTGGGTTTGCTTTCACTGCCGGCACCACTGTTTCTTCTTCTTCAAGACTTGGTGCCAAGTTCGGGATTGGTAGACCAAGTTTGGCTGCTATGCTATAAGAACTTCCAATGCTACTCTGACCATCGCTGGCGCCACCTGGAGGCAGATCTCCATACAAACTGGGAGCATTGAACGGAAAGTTGGCTGAGCGTTTTACTGGCTCCACTCCCATATTTAAAGACCCTGTACTGGATTCTAGTTTGTTTCGCTGAAAAAATATTAAACAAAGCTAACATTAGATCAAAGAAAATATGGTAAAATAAGTATTTCTAATATTGGTTACAAACATTTTTCCAACCAAAGAAAACTTTATTATAGAAGAATATTTACAATTTATCAATGCTTGCATATTAAAACAGAAAAGCAAAAAAGAAAGAGAAAAAAATTCAATAGTAAGAGAAAGTGGGGTTAGGGAATGGTTGAAATTACATCACTGCCTAGGCTACAACATTGTCACAAAATTAATGACCTAGGACATTACTGGTATTTTTTATTATTAACCCTAGAAAGATTAAAGATAAGGATGTTCCCAGTAATCTGGCACTGTTACTCCACTACCACTATCAGATGGTGCTGCACTATGCTTAAAATTATCCTGATTTTCATGGTATTTAACATCATCATCATCATTGTTTTTATGTCTACTTTTCCATGCTGGCATGGGTTAGATGAGATGTTTTGAGACAATGTTTTACACTGATATATCCTTCCCTTTGAGTAGCCTCTTACTGCATGTAGGGATATAATGTACCTATTCTAAAAACTGGGATACACATGATAAACAAGGAGCTTATTGTGAGTAGTAGATTTTTACATACGTGTATAATTGGCATAATTGGCAACCCATTTTAATCTGTTGAGTGCTCAATATATCTGAGTACCTTACATGATAATATAGCTCCAAGAACTTATTGCGACTAGCAGATTCCTACACACATGTATGATTAGCAACCCACCATAACCTGTTGAGCATGCTATATATCCGAGTACCTTCCTCTGAAAGATTGATTACTATTGAAAAATATAGCAACTCCATCTAATCAGACTTATTTGAAGTTCTTCCTTCACAAAGTTGAAGATGTAGTCAAACGATTGAGATGGCAGGCACTGGCCTTCAACAGAAAACTATCAAGTTCAGCCGATATTTTTAACCTAAAATCTAGGAATTACTCACCTAAGGTAAATGACTTCGATTCTTTTAAGGCCGATCTTCTTAATCTAGTCACTAACATTTTTTCCACACACACAACATGTCAAAATGCTTGGCTTGGAGAGACACTTACATTACAATTAAGGATCACAAGGATGAATTCACTTACAAACCAACCTATAGACACATAAACCCTTCCAAAACTGAACTCGGACTTGTAAGGATTCCCTGCCCTTAGAGCTCTCCTATCTTACCAAGAATCTTCTTGGAAGTATTCCATCACAATATAGCAGACTGAATGAGTAGGCTTAATAACCCAATGAAACTTAAGTATCTGCATATGTCACTGTTGTAACTGAATCATCATCATCATCATCATCATTTTACGTCCGCTTTTCCCTGCTTGCAAGGGTGGGACGGGTCTTTTTCAGCACAGCATCTCTCCACTCGTCATCTCCACCGTGAGCTTCAATGATCTGAGGTCTGTTCTCACCACCTTCGCCCATGTTTTTCGTAGTCTACCTCTACCACGTCTTCCTTCAACTGGCAATTCCTGGCACTTCTTCACCCATCGGTCATCCTCCATGCGCATCACATGTCCATACCACCTCAGTCTCCTCTCCCGTACACTACATTCTATCCCTCTCAGACACAGTTTCTCTCTCAACACATTTATGCTGGGTCGTTCACGCACATTTACACTGCACATCCAACGGAGCATGCTTGCCTCATTTTTCTCCAGCCGTCGCATATCCTCTGCAGTTGCTGCCCATGTCTCACTACCAGATATCATACAACCGGCCTTTCGTACGCAGGGAGAAACCCTTCTTCGTCAACAGAAGAAGCAGCTCCCTAAACTTCTTCCAACCCGTCCTTATTCTAGATACTATGGCCTCGGAACACCCTCCTCCCATGCTAATCTGATCTCCTAGGTACCGGAAGCTATCCACCACTTCTATAGCACCCTCCTGCATTTGAAAAATGTGTCTATCAATGCGACTTCTACTGTCTAATTTCCCTGTACATCTACTGCATACATATTTCTCCCTACCCGTTAGTTTGCCTGCTATCCCGCTACATCTCTTGTGTACCCAGGATCTGCATTGTGTGCATTTTATAGAATTTATGCCAGTTCCTTTTCTGCATATCGAACATGGCCATTTCCCTGATGGAATCAGGGTTTTGTCCTCTTTTTTACTCATCAACACTTTTGTCTTAGCTAGATTCACTCTCAGTCCTCTTGCTTCCAACTGCTGTTTCCATAGCCAGAATATATTCTCTAGCTCCTCTACTGATTTTGCTATAAGAACCAGATCGTCAGCATAGAGAAGTTCCCATGGACAGCTAGTCTTAAACTCCTCTGTTATGGCTTGGAGGACTATAATGAACAAGAGCGGGCTGAAGACCGAACCCTGATGTACTCCTACTTGTATCTGGAATTCCTCACTAAACTCCATTCCTACCCTGACTTTACTGAGAGTAGCTCTGTACAAAGTTTGCACTGTCCTCACAAGCCATTCTTCAACACCTAGCTTCCTTAGGGACCACTAGATGACAGATCGGGGTACCCTATCAAAGGCCTTCTCTAGGTCAACAAAGGCTAAGTATAGTGGCTTATTCTTCTCTAAGAACCTCTCTTGCAATTATCTCACCATCTGCTGTACTCTTCCCAGGCACAAAACCAAACTGCATCTCATCTAGTTTGACCCTTTCTCTAATTAGTTGTGCTAAAATCCTTTCTGCCACTTTCATAACCTGATCTATCAGTTTTATACCCCTATAATTGCTCCTCTCCAAAGCATCCCCTTTACTCTTGTAGCAATTTATGAGAATACTGCTGCACCAGTCTTTGGGTATGACACCACCATATATAGCCTGATTGATGATGCGTGCAACCAGTTTAGTGCCTACGTCCCCTGATGCCTTCAGCATCTCAGCAACTATTCCCGATGGTCCGGCAGCCTTACCATTTTTCATTTCTCTAATCGCCTCTTGGACCCTATATTCGTCAATCTCAATAGCTGGTCCCTCTGTCGGATCTACCAAGGGTAATTTCTCTCTCTCCCATTCATCAGTCTCTCATAATGTCATTTCCAGGCCTCCTTTTTCTGATCATTCGTGACACTAAGTACACCGGCATCATCCCGGACACATTTATCTCCAACAACATCCTGATTTGCATTGACACACTGCCTTGCAATGTGGAACACCGCACGCCTCTGATCTTATATATATATATTCTATTTCTTTATTGTAGTTGCAGCACATTGGTTTGTAGCAAATTTTATTTTTTGTAAATAGTCGAAAAACCAATCATCCTGGCATTAGTGGTATCGAAGACCACCAGCAGTCGACTAAAGAGAAGGGAGTGTACTGTGTTTGGTCCGTTTTACCATTGTCTTTGCCCACCCTTTTTGATTCTTTGTATGATTTTAGCCATGCAGGTAACTTTTTCAAATGGATATGTATTTAACTTTACACTGCCTGCATTCTCTGTCCTCTTCTCTCTTGTTTTTTCATTTACTTTCTCTGACCATTGTGTCTGTATATATAGGATTCATATCCATATGAACACTTTACCTTCTGCCTGTGTCCTCTGTTCTCTTTCTTTTTCTCACTTACTCTCTCTCTGTTGTGTTTGTATATATGGGACTTATGTCCAAACAAACAATTTTTTCTCTCACTTTGCGGACTGTGCATACTTTCTCTTCTTGGCATAACAAAGATAGGTAGAATTCCTCTTTAGAACCAAGAAAAACTACAGCTCTGATCAGTTAATGACTGACTATAAAGCTCATGTAAGCTACACAATAGAGTACTGTTTACATATATAATGAAATAGTGCTGTTGCTGCTACACAAACATGTGTATTTAAAAGATGGTCATCCAACAATTAGGCAAAGATCCCACTCACCAAAGTACTTTAACCACGCACAGATATAAAATTAATTAATAGGACCAAGTGTTAATAGTTAGCTACTAACCTTGCTAGGAATAATAGTTGTCTGCACAAGATTCCGGAATTTACCAATACTTGGATCAATGTCCTCTGTAACAAAAAAAAATATATCATCATCATGATCAACATCATTTTTATGTTAATGTTTTCAAGCTAGCAAAGGTTGGATGGGACATTTCGAAGTAATGTTTTTACAGCCAGTGAAGAAATCAAATAAAGAATAATTCAATAATACAGCAGCAATTACATGTATAAGCACAGCATGCTGAAGCAAGCCAACAGTTCCTTCATTGAAACCGTGATCAAGTAACATCAGCTCCAATAGGGTGGCCATGATGAGCTAATTGTGGTTCACTAATTGCCCAAGAGTTGCACAAGCAAAAAGGACAAAGAAAATGGCTGAAGGATATACATAAAAAATTTGAAAAAAATGCAGTATAAATGTGTGTTTGTGTGTGTATATATATATATAATAGAGAAAAAAAAAATCTTTTGTCGCATCATCAGTCTGAGGAGCAGATCGATATTGGAGTCAGGTCCATAACTCCTATGGGTCACCTTGAGCCAATCCTTTGCGAAACGTGCGTAACAGGTCCATACGCAATAATTATTTTTCATATGTAAACAAAACTTCCTGATTTTTTATATTATATACACTCTGCCTGTGCTTGATTTGGTAACAACACCAGTACTTCACTGTACTACCTACACTATATATATATTCTGTTTACGCTGGAAGGTTTAACTAATAGGTAACTGGGTTTGTGATCCAGTTATTCAGATTAGCAGACCACGATGCAATAAGCAAAAGTACTCGATGTTATGCGTAACTTCTATCAGAGATGTGGTGTCTTGTGGTTGGTAGAGGAACGGAGTTAAATACTTAAATGAAAATACAGGAAGGCTGGATTCCAATATCTTCCTTTAATGTTGCACAATTACATAATCCATATTTCTGTGGCTGGCTTATTTCATCGGACCATGATGAAAGACAATCAACGACATTATCAAAACATAAAAGATTTTGTTTAAGCTGTCTGTCGTAGTGATGGCATCACTAGCTGGGTTGCCTCCATATCAATTCTTTGTTATATTTTGCTGAAACCCAGTAGGGATTACTAAACTAATCCTTTTATGTTCATTATATCTGATGATATTGCATACTGTCTTGCTCCATCGTCTGATGATGTAAGCGAACCACAGAAATATATATTATGTAATTGTGCAACATTAATGGAAGATATTGAAATCCAGCCTTCTTGTATTTTCATTGAAGTATATATATATATGCACACTTACACATATATTTTATATTTTAAAACTAGTTATTTTGCAAATGGCTTTGATCTGTGTGTGTGTGTGTGTGTTTGGCATTGTATCAATAGAATTGTGGGAAGGTCATTTTTAGCTATTAAAAAAAAATAACTACAACACACAAATATTATTGTTCTGAATTATTCATGCACACCCAATTTTGGGATATGTTACTTCCTCTTGTTAGTTTATTTCTTTGTCTAAAGGGTGGTGGTTGTCTTAGAAAATCTGATTTACCTTTTGTCTAAGATTCTGCATGAATTTAGTCCATACTGGGGTTTTCTTTGATATGATTGCTTTTGTACTTTCCATGCTGGCAGGGGTTGGACAGGTTGTCATGGTCGAAGACCAGACAAATCAGAATGACAAATTTTGCTCATAACATTCCATATCTGGCATGGTTTTTATGGCTGGATGCCCTTTCTAATGTTAACTGCCTTACAGGGTGTACTAGGTGCCTTGTTCATGACACCAGCCCCACCACCACTTTGCAGATGGGACTGGATGCATATTATCATATCACCTAATATAATAACTGGCAGACACCGAAACCTCCTCTAATCTACCAGACTAGTTAATACACGTTAGGAGGTTACTGTATGATATTAGAATTAATTAGAAACATTTATTATTATAGATGAGAGTGAAGGAGAGTGTTTCTGACTTTGAAATATGTTTCTACTAAACTATTATACAGTCAAACAAAACATAATCTGTCACCAGTCTGGAACCAAGGCTTTCACAAAACCAGTGGTGTATCTGTATTTAGAAAAGATAGTTTGTTGCTACAAAGGCTGCTAAGTTTGTGAGATTATACTTTTTCAACTAGGCAATTGAGATGTTACGTTGGGAATTAATTCATGTGTGTTGTGTATTCAAAGTGAGATGGAGGAGTGAACTAACTAGCTTGATCACATAAAAGTAAATTCTGCTATTGGGCATGTAGGATTTCTAAGAAGATTGCTATACAGCCATGTGCTTCCAGGCTTGGATGCACAATGCAGTACTTTAACCCTTTAGCATTTAAACCGGACATATCCGTTCAGAATTCTCTTGCCTCTTTTTGTTCAAACTGGCTGTAACAGGCCGCTCATACCGACATTAAGGTATTGTTCTCAAAATAGATAACATCAAAATCTCATAGATTTGATATTATGTGAGATAATTATGTAAGATAAAGCCTTTACTACAAAAATACAATAGTATATCATCATCATCATCACCGTTTTACGTCCGTTCTTCCACACTAGCATGGGTTAGACGAGTTGTCCTGTTGTGGGCAGTGTCCGGTCAGCTGACCTTGTCTTGCCATTACAGTAATGTAAATGCTAAAGGGTTAAGCAAATGGCTTATACCATAGTCTCAATTTGACCAATGCTTTGTTAGATGGAAATTGTTGGATAGAAATTGTGCAGAAGTCCATTGAATATGTATATACAAGTCTATGTTTTGTTTTGTCTTGCACTGATGTGTATCAGCTAAATATGTGACCATCAGAACCAATAAATCAGTGCTTTTGAACAAAATACCTTGTGGTATTTGATCCACATGAGTTGCACACTCTCCCTGGTTACACTCGCCATCAGAAATGCAGTGAGCCAGAGACTGGCCTGTTGGAAACCTGTAAGCAATAATGCTACTGTTCATAAAATGCATGGAAAGAGAAGTTAATATGTGGCTAGATAGTGATGAGGCTGAGACCGAAATGTAACTTTGTGGTTGTTAATAGGTAACATAATAACCATAAATACATATATGAGACTGAACATCAAAACAACAGACTATTAGATGTGCAATTATAACTGGGTGAAGCTGGTTGATTACAGGTGATGTATGAAAGTGGTTATTTGAAATATTGTGAAATTTGTGAGTTTAATCAAAATATGAACATTTTAAAATGGGCAGTTTTGTATAATAAAACAAGAGGCAGTCACAGCCAGGTTGATGTCAAAAGGGTTAAAGGTTAAGTTGATTACAGTGATGACTGTATTTAACTGGCATTGTTTTACTGACCTACAATGAAAAGCAAAGTTGACTGGGGTGGGATTTAAACTCAAAATGTAAAGGAACATAGCTAAACGCCACACTATATTTTGTTCAATGCTCTACCAATTCTGCCAGTTCACCATCTCATTATTTCTCATATGCATTGTGTATGTCAAAAATCTACTCTGCCATCTCTAATCATTCATTTCCAATTTACCAATGTTTTACACACACACACACCCACACACTCACACATTGTCATTTTTGTTTCTTTACTTGGAATAAATTTATTTACCTCTAACTTTAGGGAGTTTAACCGTCTCAATTAATTTAATGATTTTTTACACTGACATAAGGCCAGATATTTATCAATTAAATCAACCCTCAGAATTGGATTATTCATTAGTCCTGGTAAGTGGCATAATGAAGAGTTATGCTGATAGTTATAAAAATGATGATGATGTTATAAAATGATGATAATACTATAGATGATAATGATGATGATGATTATAAAACTTACCAGGATTGATGATTTCATCTTCATCTCGGAATAAAACATGGCCACTTTTCCGTTTCCTTTTTAAAGGGTTTGGTACTGAGTGGTCAGGTATGTCAACAAGAGAGGCTATTCTACGGTTGTGTGCTGTGTTGAATTCTGTTAAGTTCTGACCAAAACAAAAAGGAAAATTAAAAATAAGAATCAAATCCCTAATAACAATGATAATAACTTCACATTACATTTCTTAAGAGATAACCATAAAAAAATGCAAATCAATTTAGGAACCTTTACATATTACATTTGACCTGATAAAATACACATAGTCTGTCTCAACATATCCAACCCTTGCTAGCTGGGAAAAAAGACATTAGATAATGATGATGATTATGATGATATATACTTTGTATATTTACATTTTAAAACATCTAATAATTAATAAGCATTCTTTTCTATTCTACATCAATTACTCTTTAGTGACAAAAGTAGAAAGATTCTTGAGAATTTGGATCTTTTGGGAGTGATTATTTTTGCTGCTGATTTATCTTGCTAGCAACTCAACTGTCAAATAGAACTGAAACCTTTTGTCATCCAGATAAACTAAAGCAAGCAGAGTAATACAAAAAAAAAAGTAAAGATAGAAACTGCTTAGAAACATAGAAGTAGAGAGAAGGTTATGAAGTTTGTTGCTGTTGTTTAACAATTATACGTATGATCAAAGTATTCCAACCATGACCATCCTTTTTTATTTTCAGACAATGTATCCGGTATTCGTGCCAATCCTTACTTATCTTGGGTAATGATTGAAAGAATACAATCTCGAATACAAGCAGCAGAAATGGAGTTCCTCCGAAGTGTCTTTGGAGTAACGTTACTCTACAGAGAGCGTAGCTCGGAGATTAGAGAGTCACTTCAAGTAGAGCTGCTACTTCTCCGAATTGAGAGATCACAGTTTCGATACTATGGGCATGTGGTTAGAATGTCTCAGGGAAGAATTGCTGGACAGATTTTAAGGCCAAAACCAACAGGCAGGAAACCCAGTTGTAGACCCCAAGCAAGATAGTTGGTTGGTCTCGCTTGGGGATCCAGCCGGATCAGTTGCTTCTGACATGATCCGCTAGAAGGAGTGTTTGCGGGCTCTGCCCCCACAATTCTCCTAGGATTAAGTGGGCGAAGAAGAAGAAGAAAAAGAAAAGAAGACAATGTATCCAGGACTACATTATCAAGTGTGTCCTTCCCTTTTAAGATGGTAGAGTGTGATTTGAGGAGAATTTAGACACTATTTCTTACATTTCATAGTCATGAAGGTAATGAGAGTAGTTTAACTCGTAATGTTCTGTACTGCATGAAATCACACTAGCAAGACATTCTTGAAAAATACAAAACAGCACTATGACTGTATCACATTAAAAAATTAAGTCTTTATTATAATACAGCAAATGTTTGCAATGATCTCTACTAATAAAGATACTATAAACATCTGAATTAACAAAACCACTTTTAGATATTTTCTGTTGAATCATTACAGGATGTTGGACTGACTCTTAAGTTTCAATTATGGCAGTGGCAAGTAGAATAAAGTTCTCTAAAAAAAATCTCTAATTAACTTAACATTTGTTGACTTGGACTAACTCACTGTTTGAGCCTTAGAAAATAATAGCTGATATAATTTAGCTTCTGAGAACAAATCTGCAATTAATACTGACTTTCAATTCTTTCACATCATAAATTTAGTTAGATAATGAGGTGCACAGTAAACTTACATCAAGTTCTGTTTCTGATTCTGGAAGACCTAAAAGTCCACCTTCAATGTCGTCATTCCTTTTTTCAAGTTCTTCAGAACCACCAAGGTTACTAACTGGCTGTGGACGTTCTCTAATAATGTATATTCGAGTTGAGGCACCAAAATGGATTTCACTATCGACAGGAACTTGCTGTGGTTTTTTAGATTCCAACCGTATGTGACCAATAAAAGTACCATGTGCTATGAAATGATAAGAAAACAAACAAAATCATATTGAACAAACACAAAATTAATCTTCTTAATATATTCTATAGCTTCTTGAAGAATAGACAAAAAAGAAGAAGTCTACTTACTGCTGCCAAGATCCATAATGAAAGGTCTGGATAGGTGTTTATGCCACACTAAAGCAGCATGTACACGAGAGCAGGAAGCATGGTCAATGCAGAAGTCACACAGCTGTTTGTTGCGGCCAAAAAAATAGCATTTTTTCTCATCAATCATCAATTTCTGCAAAGAAAATCAAGTTTTATATATCATCATCATCATCATCATTTTACGTCCGCTTTTCCCTGCTTGCAAGGGTGGGACGGGAACTGATTCTGGCTTGATTTCTACAGCTGGATGCCCTTCCTAACACCAACCTCATTTACAGTGAGTGCTGGGTGCTTTTTTGCCATGGCACCTCTATGACCACTTTGCAGTGGAATGATATGGACCCCAGTCCCTATCATCTCATTTCTACAGCTGAGTAAACTGGAGCAATGTGAAATAAAGTGTCTTGCTCAAGGAAACAACACATCACCCGGTCTGAGAATTGAACTCACAACCTTTTGATTGCAAAGCCAATGCTCTAACCACTAAGCCATGTGCCTCCATATATATATACATATGAGGGTTGGCTGAAAAGTTCATGGGCTGATTAATGATGAACAATGATCTTGAAAACAATTTAGTCTTCTCTAACAACATCAAGTTACAATTGCAATAAATATCAAAGAAACACTCTTGAACATTGCCTATATTTGAACTCCCAAATAGCCCGAGGCTAGGCATTAATAATTTGGGATGATCTGTTTTGGTGGTTTAGTGGTGGGCTCAAAATTGTGGACCAGATGGTGAGTTGTGTCCTTGAGCAAGGCATTTTATTTCCTGTTGCTTCAGTTCACTCAGCTGGAAAAAATGAGTTGCGACTCTACTAGTACCAGGCTGTATTAACTTTTATCTTTCCCTTGGCATGCATGGGTGACTACTGGTCTTCCACAAATATACCTTGCCAGAATTTGTACCGCAGAGAAGAACTTTCTAGGTGCAAACCCATGGTCAACATTGAAGGGGTCTCCTCTTTTGGTGGCCTCAATATATAAAGATTACCACATCTGCATCCCACAAACTAAAATTTCTCTTCAGGATAGCCTATCAACAAAACTGTAATAACCTATATTTGAGTACTTACTTCTGCTGGCAACAAATAGATTCTCTCTCTGAATAAATGGTAGAATATATGATGCCTGCATACAAAGTGTAATGTTGCATGGTAGTTAGATATGGGCATTGAATGTAGAAGATGTGCAAGTGTTAGAAAGAAATGCTGCATTGGATGTGTAATGTTAGTGTGTGTGTGAACACCGAAGAACAGATGAGGTGAAAGAAAAAACTAGGCTTAAGAGGGATCAGCTGTAGTATACAATAAAGAAGATTCCATTGGTGTAGACATGTGATGTATATTGATGATGATCATTGGGTGAAGATGTGTCAAGAATTCAAAGTGAAAAGAAGCTACAGAAAGGAAGATCCAGGAAAACTTGGGCAGAAGAGGTGAGAGCTAATCTTAGAATGCTGAATGAAACAGAGAGGATGAAGGAATGTGATGAGTGAAAGGAAGCTGTACTGGAGAAAACCCATGCAAACATGGAAAAGCAGACGTAAGAATGATGATGATGGTATGAGCCAATTACAGGGAGTATTCAATACAAATAAATGAAATACCTTGCCTTATTACTCAGTAGTATATAATTATAAATTAACAGCCAATATTCCAATTACCTATATAGTAATATGACACACAAGTGTTATATTCCTATATATAATCAGTTCTATACACATGCTTTTTACACGTAATGTAGATTTGGATATTTGCAAATGGACTTTTGGAAACAGAATGTTCTTTCTAAGCAAAATTAATAAGCCATATATTTGTATATTTGTTGAAAACACAGTAAAGTACGGACAAAAATAATCAAAACTGGCATAACAAAAGTTTAAATACGAAGTGTACCTACCTGAATCATTTTCCCTTCTTTGAGTACATCTAGATGGAGCCCTGATGGAGGCTTACCAGCCCTAAAATAGGAAAGAGAATATTATTAAATAATGAAACATGAAAACAAGGAATAGGGTTGGTATAGGTTGCTAACAGGAAGAACAATATGAATTGACACTTGTACAAATATTCAGTTCATATAAATACATATGCATTAGAGTAAACTTCATACACCAACAGTTAAATTGGTGTTAACATATTTAGTGGCAGGGAATATAAGAAAATAACTGTCAATATTTAGGCAGTGAGAAGAAAAACGATATTAGTAATTGACAAATATTATTTTAAGTATTTTGACAAATACAGGCAGCAACTTCAAACATGTTTTGATCTTATAAGACCTCCACGAACAGACATAAATGTACATAGAACATAGCTAAGTTTGTGTTAACATAGTTAATGTAAGGAGCATTAAAAACCTAACTAGAAATAAATAGGGGATGAGGAAAAATGATATTAGTCAATGACTAATATAATTTATTCATTCATCGATGAAAGCTATGCTACATGGATCAAATTAAAACGGTAGAAACTAAGAACACTCCATATATATATGATTATTAAAGCCAGTTATTACAACAGAGCCATACCAGGAACATACATTTCATTGGTTTTGAAGAAAAAAAAAAAATTGTAGTTCCTGTCTGTTTGTTTGTTCACGAACTCCTCCTATGGTTTTGGGGATAGACCCCCATAACCGTATATATTCTGAAACTACATTGCCCAGGGTATTTGAATAAGTATATTTCATTTTAATCAAAGGGTTCCCCGGGAGCACAAACCCCTGCTGAAAATGTTTTCCCTTTGATTTATATGAAATTTAAACCATAGGTAAATGACACGATATGATACCTATAGTGAACATTTTGGAAGCCCATAACTTGAGTATTGGAACTTTGAATCCCACTGCATTGCTTGTGAAAGTAGAGGGTATCAGATGTACCTCATCCTGGCAGAAACCCGTACTGCATCTTGTGGAAGCAAATTAGTTGCATTATAAAACCTTTGCCTTCCAAATTCCAAATCTGCCTTGCTAACAGATAAAGTAGAGCAATAATTTCCATCCTGGGATGGGGGTAGGGCATCTTAAAACGGTTCTGGTGAAGCTGTTGTCAATTTGAAAATAATGCTTTAGACAAAAATGAAATTATCAAGTTTTGAATTGATATTTTGAAAAACATTATTTACAAGAAACAAAATAAGAATAAGATTTAATAATGTAATTTTGATTTGATATATTATAAAAAATAATGTTTTCCAATTTTTCATGCATTACATTTTACATAATATTGAAATGCAGAGTTTTTCTCCATAAATTATATCACTGATATAAAATCAATCACCATTTTCTTACAAAAAAAATGTGTGAAATGCAGCAGCGGGCTGGTAATTCGGCTAGTATATAATATATACGTCTATATACACAGTGGTGGACTGGGTATAAAAATATTGGTTGCTAGGAGGAGACAAAAGGGCCCACCTACAACTACAATAACTGTCATTTGATTTTTAAAATGAAAAAATAAAATTTTCAAAAAATCTGTCATGTGCTTTGTTGGCCTTTGACACTCAACACATGTATATATATAATGGCGGACCATTTTGCAGAGCATTTGAGGGACATACGACTCGGTTTGGATACTCCTGTCGCCCATCATTTCTGTTCTCCTGGTCATTCTTCCTTACATGTCTCAGTCTTGGGTGTCCTTTTTCATCATGGATCACAGGCCATGCGTACCAGGACAGAACAGAGCCTGATTCACTGCCTTAGGTCCTATTCCCTTCTTGGACACAACTCACCTCCCCAATTTCTTTAATATCACACGCACTTGTACATTCATTCCTAGATTCCTATCACTCTCTCATGATCATAAACATATTTTCTTACAACTAATACAGGCCGACAAAATATGCACACTCCACTTTTCCCTTCACTGCTCTGTATACACACATACACACCCTTTTATTTACATACTTTTGCTCATAGCTTCGTACTTACAAGCACACACACACACATTTCTTCTTAGCTTCGTAAGGACATTTAATAACACACACACATGCTTAAGCATGTGGACAAGTATAACTCTTTTTACAAAACGTTTTTTTTTCCATTTCAGGTAGACGCGCTCAATCATCCATTTTTCTAAAAAAAATAAATCATACTCAAAACGCCAGCACCAACAGTTTTCCAAGAGATGTCAACATGAATGGACCTGTTATTTTTATCTAAAGACATTTTTTCCAATTCCAGCCCTCCCGTCTCTTCAATCTATCTATTTTCTCATTCTTTCTTCTGATGAAGGACTAGCGTCTGAAACGTCAAGACCCTCTTCCTGCTATTTCAAGTGTTCCTTTCATATACTGTACTGATTGTGTTGTTATTTCTGTTTACCTTTTACATACATATATGTGTATATATATATGTATATATATATATATATATATATATATATATATATAATATTATAATATATTTATAATATTCCCATTCTACAAATTACACAGCCCAAGTGAAATCAAGAGAAAAATCAAAGAAAAGAATTTTATTGATAAATTCAAACCCAAGCTAAATGAACAATAATAACGCCTAGGGGTATTACTTCTACTACCACTATGACCACGAACAACAACAACAACAACAACAACAACAACAATAATAATAATAATAAAAGTGATGTTGATGGTGATGATTAATAGAAAATGCTATTTTCATCATTTCAAAAAGCAAAACAATTGATACGTTGGATATGACTATTGGGCGTTAGCATGCTCAACCAGCCGTGACGCTTAAACCAATCAGCTGTAGTAATTCAGTGAAACTACACACTGATTGGTCGAAATACAGTTTACAGGGCTTTGCATTCTGGAGCCACTTTTCTCTGTATAAAATGTATAAAAGGTAGGAAATTTACCCATCTCATTACAGTTGAAAATTGCAAACTCGACTGTCACCACATATCATGAACCTGAAGATTGCGAAAGCATGAAAGTACTTGTTCAATTAACACTTAGAATTTAATATTCTATCATACTATTTCATTATAATACCATTATATATATTTTAAAGGATTGTAAATAAAACGAGTAAATCAGACAAAGTTGGAATTCCTCTTATTAATATAATCTTCTATACACAATCATACACACCCGTGTATATTTACCTATCTATATCTATATATATATTCCTATTGTGTATATGCCAACATGTCTGGAAAGCAACAAATGAAACCAACAGAATCAGAAAGAATTCTAAAGGAGATATCATCGAAATTATCAACACTTATCACGATGATGGACACACAATCCTCTATTTTAAAGGAAATAGAAAAACAATCTACAGACGGAAAACTTATAACTGAACATATAAACTCTGAAATTAAGAATTTAGCTGAAATTATACCAACAGTTATCAAAGATACAAGAGAAAGCCTACCACAACCCCCTTGGATGTCAGAAATAAACGAAAGAAATTTGGAAAACAAAACACATCGAATAAGAAAAGAAATGTGGAAGACATGGAAAAAATTCCTTAACATAAGAAAACAAAATTTCTGGAAAGCATACAGATGCGAAAAATATGTCGAAACACATTCGAAATGGCTCTCTCTAACGGCACCCATACTCCCTCGTAAATACCTAATTACAGAAATTGCAGGAGAACCAGAAGAAGAAACAAAACTCCGATGGGAACTTACATTGACAAAATTCAGGACCGACATCTCCATTTCTGAATGTAAACAATCCCGCTACAAAGCCAAATATGAAGCTATTGATGACCAAATTGAAGTTGAAATTTCAAAGCTAACGACTGGTATTATAGCTGAAAAACTACGAGAACTATGGATCGGAGATATCTCAAAAGAAGAAAACAAATCAAGAAAGGTATGGCAGCAGAAACAATTATTTCTCGATGAATATGCTGCAAATTACGGTAAAGACTCTGGAACCCTGAGAAAAAGCATTAAAAGTGGACAATCTCATCAACACAACATACGCCAGAACACGTGCCAACACAAACACTCACCTTACCTTGAATCAAAGAAGAACTACGGTAATAACTCTTCGCTTTTTCTACAAAAACACCCTATCGCACACAACATGAACAAAAAGCACAAACACGATAGGTATTCCTTTGACCAGACCATGAGAAGTAGTAAAACCAGGAGATCATTCTCAAGATCTCAACAGAGACTACCAACAAGGAATGTGGAAACAAAACGTAGAATAACCAGATCACTCTCAAGATCTCAACAGAGATTGCCCACAAGAAACTGGACGAAAAAACGATCTAAACCTGAAAGCAAACCTAGGTCATTTTCCCAGATTGTTAAAAATAATGCTAACAGGAAGAAAAATAATATACAGAATACCAAAAATAGGACAAAATACATAACGAAACCAAATATAATATCACGACCAAAAGTTCATCAAGCGAACACCAACAGGAATATAAATCCTGAACAGAGAAAAATTCATTTTTTAACGTCAGGACAACAAAAACCGGAAAAAGAAAAACTCCAGGAGGAAACATACCCAAAACAGCTGTAGACGTAGATCCTAAAATAATTAATTTATCTAAAAGAGATCTCGACAATGATGAAATGCAAATTCTGTCAAAAAGGACTGAAATTCACACCGACTCCAACAGTCAACCACCAAGAACTGAAGGAGGATACCCAAGAATTCTGTCGAAAATTACGTCTTGTAGAATTCTTCGCTGATAAAAATAATGAGAGTGATGAATCACTAGTAAAGAATAAATCAAATTTCACTCCGCCAAAAGGAAGAAATATCTATCTCGACCAATACATTGACATCCTGTCTAAATTTCCTCTTAGACATAATACTAATGTTAGGCCAAACATTAACAAATCAGAAATGTCTGCACTTAAACGTATACAAAATGATAAAACAATAATAATTAAACAAGCAGATAAAGGGGGTGCAGTTGTTATAATGGATACTGAATACTACAAGGATTTGGTTGAGGAACAACTGAAAGACACAACATTCTATCATGAAATACCGTCAAATATAGACCACAACATCATGAAGAAGATCAACAACCTGGCTTCAAAATACCACAACTCATTTACTGATAAGGAAAGAGACTACATCACCAATTTTGAGCCGAAACCCAGCAACCTGTATGGCCTACCGAAAGTTCATAAGTCAAAAGAAATACAACTGGCAGTAAGAGAACAAAACAGTGAGTACATTAAATTATTACACCCAAAAGACTTAAAACTTAGACCTATTATAGCTGGTCCAACATGCCCCACTCACCGTCTAAGCAATTTTGTTGACAGTATTTTGAAACCACTATGTATTCACATACCCAGTTTTATCCGGGATGATATCGACTTCCTGTCCCATCTTCCCAAAACCACGGAAACGAATTCACTTCTACTCAGTTTTGATGTGGTAAGCCTTTACACCAACATTACACATGATTTAGGAATAAAGGCGGTTAAATACTGGGTGGAAAAACATAGAGAAGTGATTCCCATTAGATTCACAGCGCCATTTATATTAGACGCAGTTAAACTTATTCTGGAAAACAACACTTTCTTCTTCAATGGAAAGAATTACATCCAAATTAGAGGCACAGCGATGGGAACGAAGTTTGCTCCCGTTTACGCGAACTCTGTAATGGGATACTTAGAACAACAACTCTACCAAGAAATAGAGGAAAAATATAGTACTGACTTTAGAAAGTACATTGAAAAATCTTGGAAGAGATACCTTGACGACTGTTTCATCATCTGGACAGAATCTCTAGATACTCTGGATGAGTTCAATATCCTCCTCAATAACCTACACCCATCTCTCCAATTCACAAAAGAGATGAGTAGGACCAAATTACCATTCCTAGATATAATGATAATCAAAAACGACACCACCATTACCACGGATATATATTATAAACACACAGACACCCATCAATATCTGAATTTTAAGTCGTGCCATCCACCTCATACAAAACACAACATCCCATACTGCCTAGCCAGAAGAATTTGTACCATTGTAGAAGATACGAATACCAGGTACAAACGCCTAACAGAACTAAGAGAATTTTTGCTCAAACAAAAATAGCCATCTCTACTTATAGAAAATGGCATACAGCGGGCTATAAAAATACCTATACAACAACTTAGAACAACCCAAGGAAGAGGAAACCAAGAACTGGTCATACCATTTATAATGACACACAACCCATGTCACCAGAATATCTTCAACACTGCCAAAGCAAACCTACCGATCATTGCTCAAAGTAATGAATTAAAAGGCTTAATCACAGATCGATCTTTGACTCTTAGTAAAAGACAGCCAAAAAATTTGAAGCAATTGCTAACAAAAGCAAAGTTTGACCTTAACAACAAAGACCAATCATTCACTGTATCTAAATGCAATGATAATCGATGCGGCACATGTCAATCCATACACGCCGGTCAATATATGAAAACAAAAACTGGAAAAATATTCCCAAATGCAAATATGAACTGCAAAAGCAGAAATCTAATTTACTGCATTAAATGCCCGAATTGTGAAGAACTATATGTCGGTCAAACTGGAAATGCACTATCGGAACGTGCACGGGTACACCGTCAACAAATCAGAGACCCAAATGTCCGTCAGATACCCCTAAGCGGCCACCTGGCAACATGTGGTCAGGGAATATTTATAATATTCCCATTCTACAAATTACACAGCCCAAGTGAAATCAAGAGAAAAATCAAAGAAAAGAATTTTATTGATAAATTCAAACCCAAGCTAAATGAACAATAATAACGCCTAGGGGTATTACTTCTACTACCACTATGACCACGACCACTAACAACAACAACAACAATAATAATAATAATAAAAGTGATGTTGATGGTGATGATTAATAGAAAATGCTATTTTCATCATTTCAAAAAGCAAAACAATTGATACGTTGGATATGACTATTGGTCGTTAGCATGCTCAACCAGCCGTGACGCTTAAACCAATCAGCTGTAGTAATTCAGTGAAACTACACACTGATTGGTCGAAATACAGTTTACAGGGCTTTGCATTCTGGAGCCACTTTTCTCTGTATAAAATGTATAAAAGGTAGGAAATTTACCCATCTCATTACAATTGAAAATTGCAAACTCGACTGTCACCACATATCATGAACCTGAAGATTGCGAAAGCATGAAAGTACTTGTTCAATTAACACTTAGAATTTAATATTCTATCATACTATTTCATTATAATACCATTATATATATTTTAAAGGATTGTAAATAAAACGAGTAAATCAGACAAAGTTGGAATTCCTCTTATTAATATAATCTTCTATACACAATCATACACACCCGTGTATATTTACCTATCTATATCTATCTATATATATATATATATATATATACACATATATATATATACATATATATATGTTGTTATACTTTGGGAGGGTCATGTTGCCAATAAGAAACACACGCACCAGTTGCTTTCACTTCAATTTATTATAAATTAAATTTATAAATTTAGGAATTTATAAATTACCGGTTGGTTGGTTGGTTCCACAACCAGATGATTGTTCATATATTGTCAAAGTTCTTTCGTCACACATTCTGTGACCTCTTCAGTGACTGGGGATTCTTTTCTTTGTTCTTGTGCCTCTCCTTTATAAATTCCTAAATTTATAAATTTAATTTATAATAAATTGAAGTGAAAGAAACTGGTGCGTGTGTTTCTTATTGGCAACATGACCCTCCCAAAGTAAAACAACATATATATATGTATATATATATATGTGTGTATATATATATATATATATATATATATATATATAATGAAAAATTGAACAGGGACAGAACAGAGAGGCAGTACGATAAATGTTTATTAAATTCACGCTCACACACATATATGTATGTAAAAGGTAAACAGAAATAACAACACAATCAGTATAGTATATGAAAGGAACACTTGAAATAGCAGGAAGAGGGTCTTGACGTTTCAGACACTAGTCCTTCATCAGAAGAAAGAATGAGAAAATAGATAGATTGAAGAGACGGGCGAGCTGGAATTGGAAAAAATGTCTTTAGATAAAAATAACAGGTCCATTCATGTGTGTTCACACACAAAAACAAGATGGCGTAGGACAGAACAAAGGAGAGGCACAAAAACAAAGAAAAGAATCCCCAGTCACTGAAGTGGTCACAGAATGTGTGACGAAAGAACTTTGACAATATATGAACAATCATCTGGTTGTGGAACCAACCAACCAACCGGAAATTTATAATAAATTGAAGTGAAAGCAACTGGTGCATGTGTTTCTTATTGGCAACATGACCCTCCCAGAGTATAACAATATCGGTTTCAACACACGTTTTCAGATAAAGAATCTTGCTAAACAAATTCAGAAATGACATATATATATATATAAATTGTTTTCAGCTTGTACAAGAATTCTGTTTCCTGTCATTTTCCATAGGGACTTTGACTGTAGAACTGACCACTCATCATTGGTAGTGTATTGATGTTATATATATATATATATATATATATATATAAATTGAAACAAAATGAAAACGAAATTTCATTTCTCACTCTTAGTATGGCACTTACTTAAATGTAAGTATGCATGTATACGTACATACATATATGTATACAGACGTACAGTAGCATGCACATATATATATATATATATACATATATACATACATATGCATACAGGTACACATACATATATGCACGTATCAGTTTAGCGGCGCTAACGTCGCTTTGTTCGTTTGTAAACAAACTGAACAGCCTGAATTTATGCCATACGGTGTTAAGGCAACCACGTCACCTTTTTGTTCAACACTGACACAGGAACGATGTACTAGTTTCAAGCTTGTTAGCTATCATCAGCACCGTTTACCCATCTGCCAGATAGTTGAACGTTCGAAAGTATATACTTTCCTTATGAAAATTAACGGCTGAGCAGCCTAATTTGCATATTGAGTGAGTTAAATCGGTCAGGCATACCGAAAACGATAAATTGAAACAAAATGAAAACGAAATTTCATTTCTCACTCTTAGTATGGCACTTACTTAAATGTAAGTATGCATGTATACGTACATACATATATGTATACAGACGTACAGTAGCATGCACATATATATATATATATATACATATATACATACATATGCATACAGGTACACATACATATATGCACGTATCAGTTTAGCGGCGCTAACGTCGCTTTGTTCGTTTGTAAACAAACTGAACAGCCTGAATTTATGCCATACGGAGTTAAGGCAACCACGTCACCTTTTTGTTCAACACTGACACAGGAACGATGTACTAGTTTCAAGCTTGTTAGCTATCATCAGCACCGTTTACCCATCTGCCAGATAGTTGAACGTTCGAAAGTATATACTTTCCTTATGAAAATTAACGGCTGAGCAGCCTAATTTGCATATTGAGTGAGTTAAATCGGTCAGGCATACCGAAAACGATAAATTGAAACAAAATGAAAACGAAATTTCATTTCTCACTCTTAGTATGGCACTTACTTAAATGTAAGTATGCATGTATACGTACATACATATATGTATACAGACGTACAGTAGCATGCACATATATATATATATATATACATATATACATACATATGCATACAGGTACACATACATATATGCACGTATCAGTTTAGCGGCGCTAACGTCGCTTTGTTCGTTTGTAAACAAACTGAACAGCCTGAATTTATGCCATACGGTGTTAAGGCAACCACGTCACCTTTTTGTTCAACACTGACACAGGAACGATGTACTAGTTTCAAGCTTGTTAGCTATCATCAGCACCGTTTACCCATCTGCCAGATAGTTGAACGTTCGAAAGTATATACTTTCCTTATGAAAATTAACGGCTGAGCAGCCTAATTTGCATATTGAGTGAGTTAAATCGGTCAGGCATACCGAAAACGATAAATTGAAACAAAATGAAAACGAAATTTCATTTCTCACTCTTAGTATGGCACTTACTTAAATGTAAGTATGCATGTATACGTACATACATATATGTATACAGACGTACAGTAGCATGCACATATATATATATATATATACATATATACATACATATGCATACAGGTACACATACATATATGCACGTATCAGTTTAGCGGCGCTAACGTCGCTTTGTTCGTTTGTAAACAAACTGAACAGCCTGAATTTATGCCATACGGTGTTAAGGCAACCACGTCACCTTTTTGTTCAACACTGACACAGGAACGATGTACTAGTTTCAAGCTTGTTAGCTATCATCAGCACCGTTTACCCATCTGCCAGATAGTTGAACGTTCGAAAGTATATACTTTCCTTATGAAAATTAACGGCTGAGCAGCCTAATTTGCATATTGAGTGAGTTAAATCGGTCAGGCATACCGAAAACGATAAATTGAAACAAAATGAAAACGAAATTTCATTTCTCACTCTTAGTATGGCACTTACTTAAATGTAAGTATGCATGTATACGTACATACATATATGTATACAGACGTACAGTAGCATGCACATATATATATATATATATACATATATACATACATATGCATACAGGTACACATACATATATGCACGTATCAGTTTAGCGGCGCTAACGTCGCTTTGTTCGTTTGTAAACAAACTGAACAGCCTGAATTTATGCCATACGGTGTTAAGGCAACCACGTCACCTTTTTGTTCAACACTGACACAGGAACGATGTACTAGTTTCAAGCTTGTTAGCTATCATCAGCACCGTTTACCCATCTGCCAGATAGTTGAACGTTCGAAAGTATATACTTTCCTTATGAAAATTAACGGCTGAGCAGCCTAATTTGCATATTGAGTGAGTTAAATCGGTCAGGCATACCGAAAACGATAAATTGAAACAAAATGAAAACGAAATTTCATTTCTCACTCTTAGTATGGCTGTTCAGTTTGTTTACAAACGAACAAAGCGACGTTAGCGCCGCTAAACTGATACGTGCATATATGTATGTGTACCTGTATGCATATGTATGTATATATGTATATATATATATATATATGTGCATGCTACTGTACGTCTGTATACATATATGTATGTACGTATACATGCATACTTACATATATATATATATATATATATATATATATATATATATATATATATATATATATAGAGAGAGAGAGAGAGAGAGAGAGAAAATAAATAAAATTTCGTTTGTGTAGGTCAAATCAAGTATTTTTTTGTATGTATGCATTGATTCTGGCTGTCTTAAGTATATAGTTTGATTTCTAGTAATTCCCTGGGGAATTGTTTGACCAAGTGATTTGCTTAACTGTTTTATTTCATTTTTTTAATCTTTATTCTTTTTACAGGACTTTCTGATATATTCTTTGAAAGCAAATCTTTTGTATTGGCCCCTAAAATACTACTGTGGGGCCCAGAGGTGCTCACTTGCTATCAGGCAAGCTGACGATCTGATTAGTCTGCCACTGCATATATATATGTATATATATATATATACATACACAATGGACCTCATTTCACAAACTTAATTCATTCCTGAAAGCCAATTGTCACCCAAAATGTTTGTAAACCAAAACTTCTTTTCCGACATGAAATGTTAAGAGAGAGAGAGACTGTGTGAGAGACAGGTAGATATCACCATAGATATCTATCTTGTTGCAGTAGAAATAAGGAATTTGCTGTAGACAATAATAAAGGGACACACAGTATGAAACTTACGATCATGTTTGAGAAGGTTTGGCTTCACAACAGGTTAAATGAAGTTCAAATACAAAAGTGTGTTCCCCCTATTTATTAAAATTATCAATTATTCATTACTAAGACTGTAACTTAACAAGTGGTTAATTAAATAAAATTATGTAAGGAGATTTTAATTTAAACAGCAAGGCAATTTTTGGCTGGGTTGGTATCAAAAAGATTAAAGCATATTAATTGTTGGAAATATCTCTTGCAGAGAGGTATTAAGAAAATCAATGTCAAAAGAGGTTTCATTTAAAAAAAAACAAAATAATAAATTGAAAACATCATGGTTGTATTTTGTTGCCAGCAAATTATAACTATTTCATAACCATATTTTCAATACATTTGAAAATAATCAGGAATTTGAAAGAATTTATGAAAATATTTTGCATTTTTTGTATAATATATTAAGCTTGTATTTGGAAATTAACAAGAGGTTCTTACATAAAACTATGATGGAAGGTTTTATTTGAAACTAAAAAAATATTTAAAAATAGGTAGGATTGAATTAAAGTGTTATAAGTGGTCTCAGACAGGTTGGTATGAGAAGAATTCATATGAAAAGTAATGATATGTTAGTAATAACAAAACATAAGCATCTAATGAATCTATATGGTGCTACCACTACTGCTGCTCTATATGAAAAGTCTTTCTTCTCTATCAGCATGCCTATAATCCCACTGCATTGCTTGTGAAAGTAGAGGGTATCAGATGTATCTCATCCTGGCAGAAACCCGTACTGCATCTTGTTGAAGCAAATTAGTTGCACTATAAAACCTTTGCTTCCCAAATTCCAAACCTGCTTTCCATTCTTATCGTGGTTGATGTATGTTAACAGATAAAGTAGAGCAATAATTTCCATCCTTGAAACGGTTCTGGTGAAGCTGTTGTCAAGCAGTGGATGACAAATTACTCCAGAAAACAAAGAAAGAAGGAAATGGGTGAATGAAATAGAAAACAACATGAAAATAGATAAGGAAAATGAACTTGGCTAGATAAAATAGTAATGTGGAAACATTTGTGGTATGAGTTTATATTCCAGCAAAACCTTTCAGTTATGGGTAATTCAGCTGTGATGTGGATCACTAAAAAGAAAACCATGAAAGAAGACAGCACTAGAGGAATATTTATTTGTACAAATTCCAGAGGAGCATAGACATCTCAGCAGATACTCGGAGGAGTGTCACAGAGAGACTGGAGAATGAGGATACTATTAACATGACAGCAGATGAAGTGACACGTCTTCAGAGAAACCCTCCAAAGGATGCCTCCTGGAACAGCTATGGAGAGGAGTTGAGTGAACTCTGCAAGTAATCGTCACAGAAGTGTCAAAGCCAGGCAACAAAGAGATGAACCTTTTAACTCTACTTTCATGATAAATAACTGATATGGCAATTCTTTCTATGAGGACAACAAAGTCAGGCAGGGATGGAGGACTACTTTAGAGAGTTACTCAAACTCGATAGTGAGAGCAACACCCATACTCAGATTAACCTCAGATACACACACGATATAAGGTAACATGAAGAGAAGCTAGCTATGAAATATACTTACCAAGAAGAGAAGCAGAAAGTAAGAAGCTTGCCAATGTTCTGCAACAAGAGGATCAGAGGTACGAGGTGTACTAGATTGCAAAACTAAGAGAGGTTGCTGAACAATGAGAATGCATAAGAGAAAGGGACCACTCCAAGTAGGCCCAACAACAGGATTAGCTCGGCTTCAGCAATTAATAAAACTAAATTTTAAGAAACCCTAATCTGGTTGCAAGTCAAAGAATAATATAATTTGTCTAGGGGCATGCATCAATGCAATACCAAAATTTTAACATATAAAACATAAGATTAAACAATTCAGGAACAAGGAAAAGGAAAGAAATTGGTCATTAGAGAAGACCAAGAAAACAATGTTTTCATTAGTCTTTCCATTGCTGATTCTATCTGGTGTAAGAGGAGTGGCTATTGCATGCAAGAGAGAAGACTGCACTGGTACAGGCATATAATACATATGAATGATGATAGTTGAGTAAAGTGGAGGAAAGCTGCAGAATAGGAAGACCAAGGCAGACATGGGTACAAGTGGTGAAAGCTGATCTCAGGCTGATTAACATCATAAAGAAAATAACAAAGGAATACAAGTGAAAAACAATATGTAAGGTAACATTACAAAATTAATGCAGGTAGCATTTAAGAATTAAATAAAAATAAATGTGATGGGTGGAAAAAAAACAATATTAATCAATGATTGATATTTCCATTTTCCTGATACATACTAAAGACAACACCAAACAAATTTCAGTCTTATTTCAAACAATTTTACTTCCTTATGTCAATAAATGTCCAATCTTATATATATATTACACAGGCCATGAATTTGAGACTGTTGGGTTAGACAAACTGTCACACTATGAGGCCAAACAGGTCAGGTGACTACATCTTGCTCACATGATCCATTTTAGTCTGGTTTTCTACAGCTGAATGTCATTCCTAATGCCAACCACCTTACATGGTGGACTAGTTTTGTTTTGCTGTGTCATTAGCACAACCATCTTACAGGGTGGATTGAGTGCTTTTTATCATCGCACAAATGTGACCACCTTATAGGGTAGACTGGTTATATATATATACACACACACATATATCATCATCATATCTATCTTCCACGCTAGCATGGGTTAGACGGGAATTGTCCCACTTGAGGCAAGATTGGTCGGGTGACCGTGTCTCGCTCGTATAGGACTGTATGGCAGGTTTTCTACGGCTGGATACCCTTCCTAACACCAACCACATTTACAGTGTGGACTGGGAGGTTTTTACCGTGTTACCTACACGGCCACATTACAGTATGGACTGTGTGTTTTTTTGTCGTGACACCTACACAACCATTTATTTTGGACTGGATGTTGTGGTACCAACATAACTTTACAGAGAAAGGGTGGTGGTTTGGGGTGTATATACAGTAAACCTTCAGTTTAACAGACCCCAGTTTTACAGATTTCAGATTTAATGGACCAAATAATAATTTTTTAAAAATTACTGTACTATCACTATGGTCACAACAGGTTAATCTTTAACTAAACTATCAAAAGTGAAGTAGAAATTACATATAATTTTTTATTAGAATTGAATTATTTTATATTATGCTCTTACAGAGTACAAAAAAAGCACCCAGTCCACACTGTAAAGTGGTTGTGTAGGCACCACGGTAAAAAAGCACCCAGCACTCATTGTAAATGAGGTTGGTGTTAGGAAGGGCATCCAGCTGTAGAAATCGAGCCAAAATCAGTTCCCGTATGGGAAAGACATGGTCACCCGACCTGGCATTGCCCACAACAGGATAACGCATCTAACCCATGCTAGCGTGGAAGAATGGATGTAAAACGGTGATGATGATACGGTTGATATGGAAGAGAATTAACCTTCCTTTACTATAATAACAGATACATCTAGAAATAAGTATGTAATCAATTTAATAATAATAAATTAGATAAATTTCATATGAGTTTTATTAGATTTCACAATTCACAAACTACAATCTCCATATAAGCAGATCAAGAAGACCTAAAAAACTATCATTAATCCAATCCAGCACCCTCATATTATTCTCCTATATAATTGACTGATCTATCATTGATGGGTGAAAATACATAATTTCATGTTTGACACTATGAGAAGAGGCAAATAGACGTACCACATCAGTGTGATAATTTAGAGTAGAATTCTTTATGAGTGAGTCTTTGCCAATCAGCTGAATGGTTTGTTTAATGTTATTTTTTTTTCTATACAATCTAGAATTTTGTGTTTGTAGTAGCATTGTTCCCAGATACATGAGCAATGCTCTTACTCTTTATGAGGTTCAGCAACTGTTCAGAGATGAAGTATATCTGACAATGAAATGGGAGTCTAGTGTTTGGAGTGCAGATTTGGCAATGTAATATATATGATATCACCAATGAGAAATCATCATATGAAGTCTAGCAGGTCGTCATTGAGAAGGGAAAGACTCAACAATGATGATGGTGATAGTTGTTTATAGTAGCTTTCACCACTTTTTAGATGATATGACAGTAATTGATGGAGTCAGAGATTACCCTTCTTGAAAATAAGACATGCCATCACATTTCCATATCATCATCATCATTTTACAAATGCTTTTCTATGCTTGCATGAGTTGGATGGGTCCTTTTCAGTGCATCATCTCTCCACTTGTGATCCTTTGTCATTTCTAGTGAGATTCAGTGATTTGAGATCAGCTCTCACCACTGTTCATCCTCTACTGTGGCTTCCTTCAACTTGGATTTTTTGGCAATTCTACATCTAATAATCATTATCTATGCACATCACACGTCCACACCAATGCAGTCTTCTCTACTGCACACAACATCTGCATATCATCATCATCATTTAACTTTTGCTTTCCCTGCGAGCAAGAGTTAGATGGGTCTTCATAGACCATGTCAGTACTGAAGTGGGGCTTCTGACCTCAGTCAGGTTATGGATCTGCATTTCGCTTTTGAACAGTTTTACATTCTAATGAGTGCACCAGCACAAGAGAGGTGGTCATGACTTTGACACAACTAAAAGGTCCTTCCAACCCTTTGTTTGGCAAGCTTTCTATGGCTGGATGCCCTTCCACAGATTGTATTAAATCCCTTGAAGAATTTGGTGAGGATAGAAGCTAGCTCTGGAGTGTCTTGTTTGAGAGTAATCAAGTGCCAAATTTAGGCTTATGCTAAATAAGTGACAGCTTAGGGCAAATTTATCAAAAGGTCTGCCTCCAAGCTTTATAAAGCTTAGAGCTTCTCCAAGTCTACATCTGGCAGTGAGGGTAATGGTAGGTATATCATCAAAATTATAACGATAGACAACTGTATACATGTTAATGAGAAATAGGAAGTGAAGAAAGAGCTTGTGAGAAATTTTATTTAAGACTGGAATTTATGACTGTTTTAAGTCTATTTTCCATGCTCACATGGGTTAGATTTTTTGTCACGTTCTGAGGCCAGACATGTTAGATGACGGCATTTTGGCATGGCTTCTATGACTGGATACCCATCCCAATGACAACCACTTCAGTGTGTACTGGGTGCATTTATTGTGGCATTAGCATTACCATTTTCAACATTAGGGGATCGTTGTGTCCTTGGCCAGTGTGGGGAGGCATTGATAGGGCTAGGGGTGTGAGGTGTGGAACAGAGCAAGGAGCAACCAGTTGCTTGCCGTAGGAGGAGGGGAGAGGTCAAGGTGGCCTCTGGCAGTACATTGTAGGGTGCACGCACCCAACTTTCTATACTGGTATGGTTGAACTAGGAACAGAAGAACAGGGAGGAGGAAAATATTAAGGTGGCAGAAAAGGAGATCAAGTATGTGTGTAGGAGAAAAAGACTGGGAGGTTAGATAGTGACATGAGGGAGATGGAGGAATCATATTGCTAAGGAAAGGGAACCTACATACTGTTAAGTGACAGAGAGAATGACTACTGGTAGTACACTGTGAGGGTACATCCGTTTTTTCAGGGTCGCATGATTTGGAGAGGAAAGGAGGACTCAGGGATGTGAATGGGCAGGAAGACTAAGGTAGTGGAAGAGAAGAGGGTGCAGATCATGTGTGTGAGAAGGATGATGTTAGATAATAAGGTAGGGAGATGGAAGGGGGCATATTTGGTAGTGGAATGGGAACCTGAATATCACTACACCTCTCTGCTTTTTATCACCATTTATCTCCATACTTGTTTCATCCTGTTCAAGTGGGAAGGTGAATCTTCATCATCATCGTTTAACGTCCATCTTCCACGCTAGCATGGGTTCTGTAACACAACCTATCACCAGTTGACTTGATCCTGTGTCATTTTCATAAGGTTCAGCTTTGTGACGTCAGCCTTTACCACTTCATCCCAAGTTTTCCTTGGTCTACCACATTCACAATTTCCACTATTTGCAGGTGTCATTCTCAAAGTGTATCACATGTGTAGTCTTCTCTCTAGTACAAAGGTTCTCAACCCATTTCGGCCAAACGCCCCCTTTTGTCCCTCGAAATCATGACCCCCCCTCCCTATTTTTTCATTTTTCAATATACTACTGATTTTGATATCAGTAGATTACTGGGCCAAATAAAGTTATCTTAGAATCTTTAAAAAATACTCGGCACAAATTAAATACAAAAAGTTTCAGTCCAAAACAAAAGCAAGCTATTTCAAATTATATATTAAAAAAAAAAAAAAAAAAAAAATTTGATCTCAGTTGAAAAAGTTTTTTTTTTAAATTCTATATTTCACTGTTAGCTGTTGTAATATTTTGAGTGGATAGACAATTCTACAATTGAAACTGTAAAGTCAAAATACAAAAGATGCAAAATATGAAGTATTTCTTACCTTTCTCTGAAATCACAAACTCAGGGGAAAAATAGTACCTTGCAAAATAATATACCTCGTAGCAAAATAAACTACTTAGTAGCAACAAATGAATTGAGAAGCTTGGAGACAGTGAGAAAGCCATATCTGTATCCCTTATATATATATAAATAGATACACACACACAAACTTGTGTGTGTGTGCCTTGGTTTTGGTACAGAAAGAATTTGTCTCCAGTTTTTATTGCCAGGTCAAAGGGCACTGCTCTTCTCAACAACGCCAAATAACCCCATATATATATGTGTGTGTATTATATATATATATTATACACACACACACACATATACATATATATATACACACACACACATATATATACATACATACATTTACGTATGTATATAGCTATGCATTTATACATTTGTATATATACGTGCATTTATATTTAAATGTGTAAGGATGTTGACATGATTATTTATGTTTTTTTTTTGGGGTACAGAGAAAATTCTGTCTCCAGATTTTATTACCTAGGGAGATTAAGATTAAATACCACAGCTCTGGTTCTCAACATCATCAAACACTAACGCAGGCCTGTGTGTGTGTGTGTGTGTGTGTGTGTATGTATGCATGTGTGTGTATTACCATTGCTGTTGAAGTTGTTCTTGTAACTGTTGTCAAAGTTGACGACCTTATGTTCATTTTCTTTGATCTCCCTAGGGAGTTCTTTGACAAGCTTCTTTTATTTATTTTCTTCGTTTTCTTCATTCAAATGGATTCACACTGGCTGTCTAAGAGACGTACAAATATGACTTATAAAACTTACCAAACTAAAGGGGCTTCCAGCGCCCCTCAATATTCACCCCCCCCCCCCGAGGGCAGAAACGCCCCCCCCCGGGGTGGTGGGTGGGTGGGGGGACATATGCCCCCCG
The DNA here is from genome assembly GCA_964016885.1 of Eledone cirrhosa. Lineage (NCBI taxonomy): Eukaryota > Metazoa > Mollusca > Cephalopoda > Octopoda > Eledonidae > Eledone > Eledone cirrhosa. The sequence goes on along the minus strand of OZ024742.1, from coordinate 145,445,910 downwards.
TTGAGAACCCTTGCTCTAGTAGACTGTATCTAATCATTCTTATGCTCGATTTTTATTAGTTTGCTAATGCTTCATTGTTCACATACACTGCTTATTACACATGCATTGAAGCATGCTCACTTTATTCTTTCCAATCTTGTATTCAGGGCTCAAGTCTCTCTTCCATGCAGCATTGCAGTCCACACACACACAGGTATCATATACTATGCCTTTCCTCATGAGAAAGAAACCCTGAATAGTCAGCAGGGATAGCAGGTCCCTAAATATTTCCCACCTAGTTCTCCCTCTTGTCATTGTACTTTCAGAACTACTGCTACTGCTAATTAAGCTGTCAACTACTTCTAGAGAGCCTAGTAAGCATTTGATAGTGTTTATTTTATGGGAGTGCTTGCTGCTTATTGCTCCAGGGCACCTACCACATATGTAGCCTTGTTAATCTGCTCAAAATACCAATACATCTCTTGTGTAACTATTGATTACATTTTGTACATTGTATGGAATTTCTATTTGGATCCTTTTTTGCATATTGAGCATGGCCATTTCCCTGATGGAATCAAGACCCTGTCATTTTCCCTACTTACTAGGACTTTGGTCTAAGCTAAGCTGACTTTGAGGCCTTTGATTCCAGATCTTTCAAGACTGGAATTTATTTTCTAGTTCCTTTGCAGATTCAGCTATGAGAACTAGGTCATTTAAATACAGGGGTTCCCATAAGCAGTCAGTCTTAAACTCCTCTGCTATGCCCTAGAGGACTATAATAAACAAGAAGAGACTGAGGACAGAGCTTTGGTGGACTCCCATTTGTACATTGTACTCATTGTTAACTTTCACTTTGCAGACTGCACTTCTGTACATGGCTTGTATAACCCTTACAAGCCACTTACCTACTCCTAGTTTCCTAAAATCTATAAGACAAGGGAACATTCAGGCCTCACAACGCATGGAAACATATTTTGCTTTTGGTAGGCATTGTGATGGTGGTTAAGCACTTCAAATGTGATTATAAACTTCATCTGGGATTTGTAAGCAGTATTCTTCAGCTTTGCAAGAGTGAGTAACCCACTAAGTATCTTTTAAGGTTGTGGTTGTGGCTGTGTGAGGAATGAAAAGGACATATTGAGGAAAGTGGTTTCCGTTACCCGCTTAGTTTTCTTGGACTGAGCAGCATAGCATTTTCATATATACATGGAGTAATGTTGTAAGATCTGGCGTGTTTTCTTGGTTTAGGTACTGGTTAGGTGATACGATGGGGCATAGGTATGGTTGCGTTTGGCAGTGAGGAAAGTTGGAAAGTGTATCGGTCAAGGGATACGAGTAAATAACAAGGACTAACGACAAGATAATACAGACTACCAAACGATGCGATCTCTGTGCACCAGAGCCCAGAGAAGTTGTATGCATTAAAATCACCGAAGTCATGGAAGATAATTATATCAGAGTGAAAGGAGTTGAGACAGATGCTTGCCCCCAAATCAGGAAATAATCGAGCATCTGCTGGCGATTGGAGAAGTTCGTACCGAGTGAGTGTAAACAAACATTATAGGGTAGAACTGGCCACACATATTTCACTGAAGTTATTAATAGAAGAAAACAAGCGGGAACATGTACATCTTTACGTTGCATGTATGTTTGAAGTGTATACAATATAGAGAGTATCATAACAGAGATCTAACAGAGCGATCAATAATAATTCAAGACACCACTATGCACGCACATAAGTATATATATATAAGAGAGTAACTGTGTATACACAAACATACATATGCATATACAAGTTGTTGAATGACCGGTAAATGTGTTGAACAAGAAACGTATTCAGCAAGCATGTAAATAGAGTTCCTCACAACGCAGAATGTTTTGCAACAACTCTAATGCAGCATCGCTATGACGAAGTAAAACGAAGAAGAAGGCTATCTACTAACCAGGATGGTACTTCAAAGTTGTTCACCAAGGGTTCCTTCGCCATTTTGGATACTATAAAAGAATTATAGGCAAAACTAAGGGAGATAACTATTTTTCAGGGGAAGTAACTTTCCAACGAAGACAATAGATGAAAATAAAATTAAAAATTGATTTTAAACAGAAGCACAAAGCCTCAACTTTTGAGTCGATTAGATGGACCTCAAGTACCTAACTGGTACTTAGGTTATCGACCCCGGAACATTGAAAGGTGAATTAAATCGTTTAAAATTATCAACATGTGTACACACGCTGTTCTGTCTTAGTTTAATCAACAATAAATGTTATTTATAAATAATAAATTTTGCAAAATAGTTTTATTCCAAAATGTTTAACCGTTAAGCCCTCTCTGACAAAATGAGTTATGTATCCTCACCAACGAAGGAGCCTCTAGGCAATTGTATTGTCGGCTAGAAATAATAGTCAAATCTTACTCAAATTACATCTACCTTATAAAAAGAAAACAACATTACAAATCGTTTGCAATTCCTTCAGAATGGAAATATAAACAGAGCATATAAATAAATTTACAGTAGAATAACATAACAAATATGTTTTAAATATATACATAAATAACATTACAAATGCCTCGGTAACACTACAAAGGATGATACAAGGAAAGATATATTCCTTCAATGCTACAATATTTCATTGAAGCTCCGACGCCTGGCAACTGACTTGGTAAACACCCACAAAATTGTTAACCATGTTGCCAACAACAACCCTGAGTGCCTTTTCGATTTCCATGTGTCTAACACACGTGGACATGCCCACAAAGTAACAAAACAGCACAGTTCCCATGACTTTCGGAAACATTTTTTCACGCTCAGAGTTGCTGAAGCATGGAACAAACTACCTGCATCAGTTGTTAGCTGTCGAGACACTGCATCCTTTAAGGCCTCCATGCTTCCCGAGATCCGCCAACACTACAGCTAACACATACAAACATGTACTTCCCTGGCATTTGTGTATTATTCTATGTACTATATTGACGAGTTGTAGTGCACCTGAGCACTTTACACAATAATTTCATTATTATTTTTTATATTAAAGAAAATGTAAAGAAAGGGGTGAACAACGGAGCCAACACCAGAGCAAAAGACAGCAACATCGCGAGTACTGGGCAACCTCTCTAATGATTTTTTAGGCAAGCCAGCACACTCGCAGAGTTGCCTCGGGTGATGGCGAGGCTGATGCGCTGAAACAGCCAAGCACCCTCGCGAGATTCGCCAGTCACCTCTATTAGGCGAGCCGCCAGTGAGGAAAGGAACCTCGCAGTCAGTGGTCCGACTCCCCCCCCCCCCAAACGTCTCGAAAGCCACAGGCTGAAAAATGTAGCTGGCCGACAGATCAGAGTATTTTAGGGTGTTACTCCGCTCGGCTGCAGAAGCTGTGGCTCTCGTCCTAACCGCAGCATCCAGGATGTGGGAAAGAGCAAAAGAGTCACTAACAGTGACGTCCCCGACAAGGCACCTGCTTCTCGACCAGGGGCACAGGGTACTTTTACCGTCATTTCTGGACAACCCAGATGGTTCAAGACTGAGGGGATATTCGCCCGGGCCAAAGCTCTCTTCAGAATGAGGATAAGCTCCGTGTGACGCGCGAAGCGGCCGGCATTCAGGCGGCAAGAAAGACCGTGGAGGCCTGTAGAGTCGAGGAGTTTGCCGCATCGGCACCTCAAACCCATGCAGACGTCAGCTCCCACTCTGAAGCGGATGGAGACACGAAGTTCGTCCAGGCTGAGTAGGCCACCAACGTTGGCCACGGGTAGGGCATCGACCCAGTCGCCTGAGTATTTGGCGCTGGCAGATAGTAAGCGGCACCTTGCAAACTGATCTGACTGGACGAAGAGGGAGTGGAAGGTGGCCTTCGAACTTATGCTGTCCCAAGCTCTCTGACTTCGACTGTCCTCCACCTTCTCAGGAAGAGACAATCCCAACTCACTCCATCGCTGGAGAGCTTCACCCAACTCCCTGTTGGAACTAGTCCATGTTGGAGAGGAGAGGATGCTGCTCACCAGGGTGGAGAAAGCGTGGGTGGAGGAAAGGAAGCAGGGGAGAGAGAGGGACGAACACTTACGAAGACCAAGACACCCAAATCGCTTGGGCAACGCAGCCTGATCGCGGGACTCCGGAGAGAGTCTAACATTTACCAGACACTCGAGTCTCTCGAAGATTAGGTCGTCGAAGCGTTGGAGGCAGGACGGAAATCTGTGAGAGGGGCTGACCCTGAGCAGATACAGAAGCTTAGGAATAGACAGGTAGTTCCTGAGTATGAAGAAACCTACATTGGACAATGTGGAACAGGCTTTATCAACAGTTGTATAAATAACATGACAAATTGTTCACAATTCTTTAAGAATGAAAATATAAACGCATATAATAAAAACAATTAACTAATACTAGGAACCTCACTAATATAACGCACCAAAATATATGACCAAAGCGAGAGAAAGAAAAAAAAGGAAATAAAAACAAAAACGACCACCAATTCACCACCAAGTGCAACAATCAGCTGTACATTACACAGGTCAACAGAATATTTTGAGACAAGCCAACAGCTCGCAGCATTACCATGGGCGATGACGTGGCTAAGGCGCTGAAACAACTAGGCAACCTCATGAACACCACCCAACACCTCGATAAGGCGAGCTGCCAACGATGACAAGAACTTCGCTGTGAATAGCGCAACTCCGCCAAACGTCTCAAATGTCACATGGTGGAAAAAATAATTGTTTGATAGTTCCTGGTATTTCCGAGAGACCTACCACAGCGACATCTCAGATTCCCACAGACATCGGCTCCCACCCTGAGTGCAATGGAAATGCAGAGCTCGTCTTGACTTAGAGGACCACAATGTTGGTCACAGACAGGGCATCAATCCAGTTCCCCGAGAACATTGTGCTTACAGAAAGTAAGAGTATCTAAAAAATTGATCAGAATGATCAAAGACAGTTTAAAGTTTTGTTCGAATGCAGATTGTCCCATACTCTCTGCTTCCGTGTATCTTCATCAGTATCGGGAACTGACAAACCCAACTCTTTCCACTGTATTAAAGTTTCAGCCACCTCCCCGGTGGAACTAGTCCATGTTGGAAAGGAGAGGATGTCACCCACTAAAGAGGAGCAAGCGTGGATCGAGAAAAGAAAGCAAAGTAGAGAAAAAACGAGCATTTACGCAGATGAAACCTCCAAACTGTTTTGGCAAAGTAGCCTGGTTACAGGACTCTGAAGAGAATCTGACATTGACCAAATCCTCAAGCTCACTGAATATTAAGAGAGACGACAGGATTTGTAATAGGGACTAACTCTGAGGAAATACAACTTGGAAATCGACTAAATATGCAAATAAGCAACAAAAGAAACAAACAAAAACGGTCACAGTTGGAATTTCCCGCCTTTACATTTAAGAGGCTGCAGTTCCCAGTGAGGCCATGCTTTGCCATGCTTTGCCATGAGCATCAATAAGAGTCAAGGTCAAACTTTCAAAACTATTGGTATAGATCTGACAAACCCATGTTTCAGTCATGGCATGTTTTATGTGGCTGTTTCAAAGACTGGAACTTCAAAAAATCTCCACATTTTAGCCAATCAAGAAATGTTGTTTACCCTGAAGTTCTTCATTAGGAGAAAGTATGAAATATATTTTCATGTATTTATTATGTTAAAAAATAAATAATTAAACTTTGAATTTCTAATTTGAAAATAATGCTTTATACAAAAATGAAATGATCAAGTTTGAATTGATATTTTGAAAAAAATTATTTACAAGAAACAAAATAAGAATAAGATTTAATAATGTAATTTTGATTTAATATATTACAAAAAATAATTGTTTCTACTTTAGGCACAAGGCCAGCAAATACCCAGTGCATTACTGGTACTTTATTTTATCGACCCCGTAAGGATGAAAGGCAAAGTCAACCTCAGCGGGATTTGAACTCAGATCGTAAAGGGACGTAACTATGCTGGAAAGCATGACGTCCGACCCTCTACCGATAATGTTTTCCAATTTTTCATGCATTACATTTTACATTGAGTAATATTGAAATGCAGAGTTTTTCTCCATAAATTATATGTGAAGGCGTGTGGCTGAGTGGTTAGAGAATTGGATTCACAATCTTGAGGTTGTGAGTTCGATTCCTGGACCAGGCGATGCGTTATGTCCTTGAGCAAGACACTTTATTTCACGTTGCTCCTTCTACTTGGATAGATAGTACTAGCAACTGGAAAGACCAACGGAAACATTGTTTCCTCGGTCCGATTTGACGAAAGTCGATCGATTATATATATATAACTAGCCGAATTACCCGCGCATTCCTGCGTTACACACATTTTTTTTTGTAAGAAAAGGATGATTGATTTTAAATCAGTGATATAATTTATGGAGAAAAACTCGGCAAGTGGGATGCTGCAGCCATTGTCTACCCACCCGGGTCATTAGAGGGTTTGAGGGCGAGGTAATTCCTACGCAATCGGTGTTTGCATGCAGTTACCAGTTCGTCTTTTTTGTTTAGGAGTTGGTCCTTCGTAAACCGGGTGGGTAGACAATGGCTGCAGCATCCCACTTGCCGAATAAGATAGGGGAAACCCCAGCTTACATAGGTAGATGTACCTCTTTTCTTTTCCTTTCTGTTTTCTTCTTCCCTTTGTTTCCTCCCATCACTTCCTTCCACTCCCTATCTTCTTCCTCTTCCTTTTTCTCCTTTCGCCTACCCCGAGGCAACTCATCGGGCCTCTGTAGCCTCAGTACCGCCACCCCAGTAAATTAAAGATAGCATTGGCCGAAAACGCAATACAAACTAATTATAGCAGCTGTGTTAGACCCCAGAGATTTTGTATTACTTTTTACTACCCAATTCTATAATTTCAAAAATTCTTATTTAGTATCTTCTATTCTCAAATTATTAACCTATTCTATAGCATTGGCCGAAAACGCAACACCAACTAAATATAGCAGCTGTTTTAGACTCTACAGTTTTTTTTATCACTTCTTACTATCCAATTTTATATTTTTATATTTTCTTCTCTTATTTTTAAAATTTTTTTTTATTATCTCCTAATCTCAATTGATTTACCTATTCTATAACGTCCCTTCTCTATTTTCTCCAGAATCCTTTTTCGCCTACTTCCTCTGGCCTAGTTTCATACACAATCCTTAGAATTTGCTGTATAGATTTCACTTTCAACGCTTGACCGGCTCCACCCACTCCCTCATTGTTCTACAGGCAAGTTCAGCCACCCCCACCTTCCACCCACTGCCATGATAGACTTAATTGTGTTTACAAGAAATTTTGACCAATCCTCTTGACAACTACAATCTTCCCATATAAGGAAGTACCCCTTAAAAAGTTCGGTTATTTATTTACCAGGCTAAAAATTCTAATTTAGTCCAGAAATAGCCGTCGAAATGGCTTGAGCTCTGCAGTCGGGGTCATACATTTTCCTATTACCCACTCTACTACCCTAATTATTGAGTACTCTGGTGCGTTATGGTCCATCTAGTTCCTTACCACAACTCCTTCATTATATATATATATATATTTATGAAGGGTGGTTAAACTGGGGAGGGCCAGCGGGGCGGGGGTGGGTGTTGGGTAGGTGTAGGATCATGCACCCCCCCCCCCCCCATAATTATATTTTTCTCCCCAAACTACTAAAACACACATCTATTTGGATATGCGCTACAATTTATGCACATGTTATGTTTATCGCATATCGAAGTTTTCTCACCATATTAAAGTGCAAAGAGCTAAACTAATCACCACAACTAAATTGACAAAATTTGTCACCCCCAATTGAGAATTAATGCTTCCACCGCCCTTGGGTGTTGGGGTTACCACATTGATACTTCAATCTCCACATACATCGACCCCGATAGTTTGAGTGATGGAGATACGGAGCTCATCCGGACTAAGTAAGCTACTGATTGTCCTCGCACGCAACGGATAATTTAGCTTTTGCAGAAAGTAAGCGACACCTTGTGTTTGTCTTGTTTTTATTTGTGTGTGTCAATGCGTTGATAATATTTATTATTTCATTACAAAATAATTCTTAAAATACAGGAATTTATATCACATAGGCTGATGTGTGTGAGTGTATGTATCAACATTATTAATCCTTCTGAAGATTGCCATCCTACTCCTACTCTAATATGTCGTCCGCCTTGTGGCCCCGGTCGAAGGGATGGAGAAGACATTGGTCCGGAGGATGGCGAGGGAGAGGCGCAGGAACAGCCTTTCCATCTCTGCGGTCAGCCAACTCCGACCCTATAGCAGTGAGTAGGGATGTGGTCCGGGGGTCAAGGACGCCAGAAGTCTCCACACTACAGGCTCAACCTATCAGAGAGCGGCAAATACTTTTGCCCTCTTCGGCCCGGCGGGCAGCAAAGCTTGGGCTGGTAGCCCAACGCACCAGGTTGCTGCTAGAGAAGGTGTCACAATATGTAGCATCCCAGATGAGAGGTCTAGCCCCGCGGAACCGAAAGATTGTCATGCTGTCTGACCTTTTTCTGTCCCCTTGGTCCAGCCCCGCAGGCTCAAGCTGGGAAACGAAGCCTATGCCGTCCAGACCATGCTTTATAATCTCGTTGAAAGCAGCATGCAGTGGGAGGCACCCAGCACTATAACGGCATCACAGTGGGTGGAGACCGAAAGAATCCACAGTGGAACCACAATGGCATTTGTGAGGCTCACTTATCCGGAGGTCGAACCTCTTGGAAACACCGATGCGCAAGCAGTTGCTGTCCAGCTGAGTGCCTGTCGCAATCGATGGAACTGCGTTGAGCCAGGCATCACTGTAGAGTTGATCTGATTGATTAAAAACAGAATCGAAAATAAAATATACTTTGACTGTAAATTGTCCAAAGCTCTGAGTTCTAGAACTAACAAAACAGCTCGTTGTTAGCAGTCCAGTTTCCCCAAACATCTTGAATCCAACAGGCTGAAAGAAAAGTTTGCCAATAGTTCATAGTATTTCAACATTTTGTTCCGTTTGGCTCCGTATGTAACCACAAGATGTGAGAAGTAGCAAAATGTGACCTCCCATATGCGGCATATGGGAGAAGAGTAATTTTCCCCAACAGTTGGCTTCAGAATTGAGGGGATATTGACTTTGGTTAAGGCCCGCTTCATTATTCTGTTCAATTCAATGTGATGAGTAAAGAGATCTGCATTTAAATGAAATGACAATCCATGAAAACCCATATAATCAAGGGACTTATTACATTGGTATTTAGTTACTCACAAACATCAGCTCCAACTATGAGAGTAAAGGATATGTGGAGCCCATTCAGACTGAGCAGGCCACCTGGCAACAGGAAAAAGCATCAGCTCAGTCTCCTGAGAATTTGGAACAAGGACTGACTCCGAGGATATACAGTAACTTAGGTATAGACAGTTAAATATCTTGGGTATGGTGATGGTGCTGTGATAATGATGGTGCATGCTACAGTTAAGTATGCTGAGTGGTTGAAAATTGTGATAACTAATTACAGTTAGATATGACTATGTGCAGCGACACAAATATTTACGAGAACAACAAGGTGTACTGGACAGTTAAGTGCTAAGAAAGAGATAGTGCAGCACTGTGCAGCACTGAATCGTACCTGCTTAAAGACGCGGCTGTTTAAGGTTAAATGTGTATATAGTGCAACGCTATGGTGTGTATTTACAGTTTCATGTACTTGACTGATTAAAGTTAACCCTTTTGATACCATATTTCTAATCAAAGACATTGCCTCTGATTTTCAAGATTTGGAGGGATTTAGTATTATAACTAACTTTCTCATTATTAAACCGATGTTTGAAGCATAACTTAAATGTTCTGATATAAACTTAGGTTTTTTAGATAAATATATCCCTTATAAAACAAACAACCACGTATTGTATAAGCAGGGACGGTTTCAAACAGTTTGGTATCAAAAGTGTAAAGTGTTTTAGCCTTGGACATAGTGTCGAGCTGATGGGACCTACTTTTAACTAAGTGGACTGGATCATTGAGGGTTAAATATCCTGATTATAGACACAGTAAAACGTTGGTGGTGCCGACTTCCAACTAGATGTGCAAACATAATACAGAACTGTGGACAGAATGCAAAATAGGGGCTTCCTTACTGAGTTAGGGATCTACGGTACTTTCTATGTGTATGTGGAAAGTGTTGGACGATCTAAGGCAGTGGTTCGCAAACGGGGTCCATATGACCCATGGAGATCCATATAAGCAAACTGAGGGTCCATGGTAATATTTCAGGAGTCCGTGAACACATTTTGATTTAGGCGTATTGCAAGAAAATATCTTAAGCGTCAGAGAAAGCAACCTAGTTGTTTCGCTCCAGATACTGAACGGGATACTGTCTTTGTAGTCAGAAGAGTTATGGGTAATCTGGTAAGATATAAATGAAATTACACAAATATGACATGCCGTTTAATAATAAACTTTCTTAATAACTACAATTATAATTAATACTCAGGCCTGCCAACCTTTAAAAATCCAAATGGGGAGCACCATGAAAAGGAGTGCCCCAAAACGGGGAGAAATGAGACAAAATGGGGAGATTTTACATAATTGTTTCTAATTTTGGCACAAGGCCAGCAATTACCCAGTACATTACTGGTACTTTATTTTATCGACCCCGTAAGGATGAAAGGCAAAGTTAACCTCGACTGAATTTGAACTCAGACCGTAAAGGGACGTAACTATGCTGGAAAGCATGGCGTCCAACCCTCTAGAAAGCTATACTCATTTTCACAAGAGAACACATTCCTCACCAACCCAATTTGGGTGGGAGATCTCCCCGCTGGACGGGGAGAGTTCACAGGTCTGAATAATATTAATTTTGCAACAAAAAATAAATATAACTTAAAGATTTAAGTTGGAAATATAAATAGTTTTAAATCAAAATAATATAAAAGGTTTGAAGAAATAATACAAACAATAAAAGCTAAATTTGCAATATATAAATGTTGAAATACCTAAATTAAATTTCAAATAAATACAAATATCAATACTCTATTTACTTAGCCAAATAAATACAAATATCACTACACTATTTACTTAGCCAAATAAAAGCAGGAACTTTACTATATTGAAATATCTTAAGCATTAGAGAAAGAAACCACAGAATGAAGCGAAACCAATGTTTCATATATATGGATGTACTGTAAAATTATAACATGAAGCTTAAAGTCCATTTAGAGACGAAGCAGACAAAAAACAAACCAACAAAATAAAAACAACGAATTGCGAGTAATTCATAATATTATTTACGCATTTGTAATGTCATTTATGTATATATTTATGTATATATTTCAAAATATTTGTAATGTTATTTATACAACTGTGAATATTACTCTTTTGAATTAAATAGAATACTTTAGAGAGCTACACGGTGCATTTCAAGCAAGAGAAAAAGTGCGTCAGTTACTTAGTATGTAAAAATGATTATGGTTTACTGGCATCTTAATATAATATTGGTGAAACTGTAATTTTTCCAGCAGTATCTGTTATAATTTTAACAGTTATGAAATCAAATGGAAGTGAAATTGTTAGTATCATTTCTTAAGCAACTCATCAGTGTCGCGGTGCATTAATGGTGCTGAGGATGTAGAAAAATAACTAGTAGTTAAATTGTGAGCAAAGAAACTGGATCAATCTGCCCTGAAAAATAATATAGCTATTTTATTGGCATATGTTCGATATTTGGATGATAATGGTCTCAGAAAGGAAATGCTTTTTGCCAGAAGTATCAAAACAGGTAGTAAAGGCGAAATAATCTTTAAATACATCATTTATTTCGTGGATGATAATGTTCTACTAAAAAATATAATGGCTTGTGCTAATAATGGTGCTTTATCGATGATAGGCAGATGCAGAGGCTTTATCGCGTATTTAAAAACGCTGTGCCTGAAGTATTTTGCAAACACACTGTGTGATACACCGGCGACACTTAGTTGCAAAACAATTAAATGGACGTCTGTATGATGTCTTTAATATTGTAATAAATGAGGTTAACCACATTAAATCAAACTAATGAATTCTGTAATGAAAACAGAGAAGAGTTTGAACGCATTGTAATTCATACAGAAGTAAGATGGTTATCAAAAAGTAATTGTTTACGTCGTTATGTTATACTTTGGGACTCTATTGTCTCATTTCTGGTCGACAACCTTGGAAAATGAATATCGTAGGTGGTGCATTATTACAATTTCCTAGTTTGGAATCGATTAGCAGTAACCTGCACGATGATAACCTTGCAGTGTATGCAGAACATTGAAAAACTTGCTTGGTTTAACGACCTAGTTAAGTTAAATTTACCACATATCTGTATACAGGAGAATCATATTGAATTGCAAAGTGACGAAATATTCCAAACAAGATTCAAATATGGGAGGTGTAATGTATGGAGAAAAAGTGACACTACTAAAAGATATCCACTACACTGGAAGAAAGCACAGTTGTACGTTACTCTATTTCTTTCATTTTTACTTTGTTGAATCTGGTTTCAATCGTGTCTCCAATTCACGATTAAAAGCTTGTAATCGTTTCGACATTGTACAAAGAGGTGATATTCGAAAATCATTGATAACGATGGAGCAGAATATTAGTTTCTGGTTTAGGCACAAGGCCAACAATTTAGGGGAAGGGAAAGTCGATTAAATCGACCCTAGTGTATTACTGGTGCTTTATTTTATCGACCCCGTAAGGACGAAAGGTAAAGCTGACCTCGACGGGATTTGAACTCAGAACGCAAAGGGCCCTAACTCTATGCTGCAAAGCATGGCGTCCGTCACTCTACCGATGCTGCCAATCCACTTCCCTTGGATAGAATATTGCAAGATTATCTGAACAGCATGAATCACAAGGCTTGTATTGAATAAAGTAGTACCAAAGTAGTATCTTTGTTAAATCAACATGTCCTTGTATATTTATGACTTATTTTACTAGTGAACATTCATTTTCCATAGAATTTAGTTAGTTGTTAAAATTCATGTGCAATAAATTGGTTATACTTCTACAATACAATTTGTTTTTTATACAAACCCAATAATATCTAATTATGATTTCTACTATAGGCACAAGGCCAGCAATTTTGGGCAGGGGAAAATCGATTATCGACCTCGTAAGGATGAAAGGCAAAGCTAACCTCGGCGGGATTTTGTACTCAGGCTATAAAGGGCTGTAGCAGGAGTCACGCTCTCTAGACGGGAAGTAGTTGGAGTTGCTTCTCGTCGGGGTGATAGAACCCTTTTTATCACTTCCGGCAGAACCCTATAAAACGAAGAACTTTCAGTTCCCTCTCTCTCATTTGCCCTTCCGGCGCCTGGCCTTCGCCAGGCGTCTTCTGCCAGCCTGCGTTTGCCTGGCAATCAAAACGGTAACTACTAACTTTGCTTCATTCTTTCGTTTATTCATTGACATGTCAACTATACTGTTAAATTGTTGATTAAATATTATACACACAAACCATGTCTCCTTGTTACATTTACACAACCCAGTATTTTCGCTAAATTGGTGACCCCGACGTGATACGTTCATCGCTATAAGTGGTCACCCCTAAAAAAGAAAAAAATAGCAGAATCTGGTGTTGTGTGAGTAACATTATGAATACACAGCAAATTTATTGACAAACTATGAAAATACTCAGTCAAAGAAACGAACACACCACGCACATGTGAAATTTTCGCACAGACAGACTTTTTCTCTCACGCATCAACTAACTGTCGTATTTCACGATATATATATATGTTTCTCGTTTCTTACAACGAACACTTTCAAAAAAAAAAAAAAAAAAAAAGAAATTTGATATTTTTTTTTAGAAACATTTTAACAGGAACATTTATTTTCGATGAACCATTGCCTTTTTTATTTCATCGTTTTCTTCATCGTTCAAGTTTTTTTTTTCCAAAGTTCACACCAATAATTATGCTAAGTGAAGCCTTTCTTTTTCATCATTGTCACTTTCACACTTGCACTATCATTTTCTCGCGCGTTAGAAATATTATTTTTTAAACCTAACTTAATCTTGTATTGGCACGTGTAGGCAGCACAAATTCTCGACTCACAGAGATAGCTGCACGCCAGAGATAACGTTTCTCGCCAAGGCTTCTTCAGCCTTAAGCTATATTCTCCTATTTGCCGGTTTAAAAATTTACCACGTAAATTTGCCGTTGAAAACTGCGCATTTATTCAGAA